>BSBK01005187.1:565000-1175000 GCA_027943335.1 Chamaecyparis obtusa
TGGTGATATTTGTCATCTCATACCTCTTTGTGTGTGAGATCCACTTTTAGTGCTCTTATCACATTATCATCCTCTTATTGTTGCACATGTTGCACATATTTTGATGTACAATGGAGGATGATCCACCTTTAGTGGACATGTGATTCCACGTAGTGTGGTTGATAGCTTATCATCTCCTTATCATGTAGTCTTATCACATTGCCTATATATTTAGGCATTCCTACATTGTATGTAATTTTATCAATTCATTCTATTTGATTATTGATTATTATTTGATCATATCATATTTGTCTCTCTTGTGTTATCTCTTGAGCTTCTAGATCTTGGCATTTATTCTTTGCCTTAGGCAAATTCTTACATCGTATCAAAGCCATAGAATATTTCATTGCATAGCCATTTGAAAGCCATTGTTGCTTCAACTTTTGGAGGGCTACAATTCAGATCTGGGATATCAACAACTTATGAGAGCATCTAGAGAAAGATCTGACCCCACCATTACGTCCAGGTGGCCGTTTCAATAAATTTTGACTATATAAATTTTCCTATATTAAGCAAAAGTAAAATTTGAGGTAATTTTTTTTTGTGAATCATACTTGGTAGTCTGATCTATGGTATGGTACAAATTTTTGGAATTTTTTAATTTGTCGGATCTAGGTTCTATTCTGCTTTTTTCCTGTAAAAAATAGGATTTTGTTTTTGTGGTCCCTGCCCCTGTATTTGATAGTCTACAGGCAATAACAAAGCCATACATATAGACAAGTGAATATTCCAAGTGGATCAGGTAGTCAAATCACAACCCACCCTCAGAGATAGAATGAGACATGAGTTGAGCAAATCACACAACAACTGGGCCAAGTGAATCAAATCACAACTCGTGCTTGGTATTTATAAGGCAAGCTGAGCTCTTTTATTTTAGACTGGCACGTTGGGGTATTTAAACACCCTCACTAATCATTGTGGGGTACATGTGGGATAATACCCACAACACCCACACCCCTTTGCAACTCGGTCGAGCCGAGCCAAGGATTAGTTGAGTCGAGCCAAGCCAAGGATCAGCTCGGTCGATCCGAGTCAAAAGTCCTCAGCTTGATCCCATTGCCCAGCTTGATCCCACTGTCACCTTCACATTATGCATTGCTTTAGCTCCCCTCCATCTAAGATCCCCTCCATCCAAGCTCATCTTCAAACTTGGCTCGATCGAAACCCTATAGGCTCCAGCTCACCTCGGTCGAGTCCCAATGCGGCTCCAGCTCCAACTCCAGCTCACCTCAGCTCTAGCTTAGCTCGGTAAGCCCGAGCCAAAGCTCATACCGCCTGGTCGACTCAGCTTGACTTGGTGACCCCGAGCTCAAACCTGAGCCAGAGCTATCATGACACATCAGCAGCCCAGCAAGCCATGAGGACATGTTAGGAGCCCAACAACCAATTAGGACAAGCCACATGGTAGCACAAAAACAAACTGGTATTTAAAAAAAAAAATTACATTTTTTGGTATTCTTAGTAAGTTAAATTTGATGTCCATTTGGACATCATCTAGGAAATTTTTTGTTTTGTGGTGATGGTCTCAAAGATGCCAAATTTATCTCGCGGTTGCATCATCATTTCTAGGCATTAAAATTGACGGTCATTTGACCATAAATTTTGGGCATTTTTACACTATTGTGATGGCCATTTGACCATCAAATTTAAGATAGTAAATTGCTGATGTCATCATGTTTACAAATTGCAGCCCTCACCATATGTAGTTTTGATTTGGCAGTCCAACTTTGGGAGGCCATAACTTGGTCATTCAGACTCCAAATTGAGTGCAATTTTTTTGATTTTGGGTAGAATTTCTTGAACTTTTTAGTGGTGTAGCTATTTTATGGTTTTGAAGCATAGATTTTGTAAAAATTGTAGTTTTGGGTGACTGTACCTATTTGATCCCTATTTTTGCAACTTTAGAGGCTTCGTTCGAGTTCATACAGATACATTTTCAGGTGAATTTTTTTTTGAAAGTGCATGATTTTTCATCTACTTTCCAGATCTGGTATTAGTTTGGAGAAATTTTGAGTGGACATAATACTTTCATAATATGGTCTATTTTGGCGTATTTTGGCACTTGTAATTTATTAGATCTTTGAGTGATCTTGTATCTTATCTTTTTGAGTCTATTATAGCTTCATATTTTTTGTTGTAATCATCAAAATTAGAAGTACACTTTGGTCTATTTTGACAAGTGGCAATTGTACATGCACTATATATAAAGTGCCCAAATCATCTATTTATTTTTTTTTAAATTTTGGGGGGGGGGTTCTTTGATTGAGTGATTTAGGGAGGGGGGGTGCCTCGTGTGATTGTGTCTCTTTCTCTCTTGTTCTCTTTCAATTTTTCATTATGGGTCCTTATGGATTTCCATCATTGACTCCACATAACTATGCTACATGGAAAGAAAATGTATGGAGCAAGCTAATGGTCAAAGGAATAAATCATTATGTAGATGGAAAAATTAAAGCACCTAATGTGGATGATAAGGAATTAATTGATTGGAGAGTCAAATATTCTTAAGCTTTCAGAATTATAAGAATATGTGTTACTCAAGGTCTCTTGTTTCACATTTCCTCCTTGGGAAATGCCAATGATGCTTGGGATAAACTTGAAGATTTGTATGGTAAAGTGGATGAGGATAAGAGATTCACAATTCAAGAAAAACTTTTCAAATTAGATCCTAAGAAATTTGACACAATCCAAGATTTCATCAACAAAGCCAATGAGTTCAGAGCACAACTCAAGGATTGTGGAATCACCACCAAGGATTCACAATTGATTCATCATATGATGGACAATCTTCCTTCAGAATATGCAACATTTGTGTCAAGTTACAATACTCACAAGAGAAATGTTGATGTTGGAGCAAACCAAATTAATGAGATGTATGGGGATTCTCAAGTCTTCAAGTTCCAAGGCATTGGTGGCTAATCATGAGAGTTAAGGCAATCAAAGTCAAAAGAAGAAGAAGAATTGGAAGCCTAAGTCTCAACAAGAAAGTGCAAAATCAACTTCCACACAACATGGCACTTCTACATCACCTCAAAATGGTGAATCTTCAAAGAAGGAGAAGTGGTTTTGTGCATATTGCAAAAAGGATGGACACGAAGAACACTTTTGTTATAAGGACATTGATGAATTGAAGAATCTTCTTGTAAAGGACAAGATCAATTTTCCTTCTAGGATGTCTAGCTCAACTTCTTCTTCACAAAATTTAGAAAAAGATAAAGGAAAGGGTCATGCATTTGTCACACAAAAAGGACAATCTTTATATGCTTCTTCAAGTCCCAATTCAGGTAGATGGCTTCTAGATTCAGGGGCTTCTCATCATATGGCTTCTTCACAGTCCATGTTTTCATCATTTGAGCCTTGCAAAGGTCCACCTATTTTGATGGGAAATCACACTTACATGAATGTGATTGGGAAAGGAAGTATTGATGTTAGGTAGGGAAACTTCAATGATGTGTTGTGTGTTCCACACTTGACCAATAGCCTTCTATCTATCTATCAAATCACAAATGGTGCTACAAAGAAGACTATGGAATTTACACATGATTCAATTTTCATCAAGGACTTGGAGAGTGGAGAAGTTATTGCTACTGGGATGGTGGATCACTCTTCTCATTTGTACTCCTTTATAGATTTTTTTCCTCTTGATGACAATGATTCTTTAGCATATGATCACACTTACTGTGATGATTCAGATTTTGAGGGGAGTTTTGGCTACTTGAACATGGGTATTCTCACTCATGATCAAGTTCTTGAACCTTCCATTTCATCTCCTCCTATTGATAATGTTAACTCCAGAGTTTGCACCCTAAAACTAAGCACCTAAACACTTAGAAATTCTGGAGAACATGGGAACGATCACTAGCTTGTGGGTAAACTATGAAGGTGACTGAACTTTCAAGTTCTACGTAACTTGATACTTCACCTAACTACTGAAAACTATAAAATTATGGGGGAAAGGGATAAGAACTACTAAAAAAGAAGATTACTTGAACATAAAAGGTGATGCACCAAAACAAGATGAAGGATTTGATAATTCAGTAACACAATGATGAGAATATAACCAACTGTAAGACACAACTTTGATGAAAATATCTACATAAAAATGTTTAAGAAGAAGGCTTTAATGAATAATATCAAAAGGATATAAATCACAATCAATACATTTCTATTAAGCTGCACAATTTATGACCTATGCACAACAATTTCACTAACTCAAATAGGTGCAAAAATGAGACATAAATTTAAAGGTTCTTGGGAAAAACATAGAAAATAAACATCAATCACCAATTTTTCACATAGAAATGAGTCCCAAAGTAAATCAAAATTAGTTGTATTATGCCTTCAAAGGCCAAAGAACATCAACTCCAATGATACAATCCATAGAATGAGCATGCAAAGGACAAGGAGATGTCACAATAGCCTTGACTCCCTCCAAAACTGAACCCCCATACAATACAAAAGAGTTGTATATAACAACTAGAGCCCAAAACATGATCCTTGAAATGTGGAATTGATTTTCCAAGCTCAAACTCAGATGGAATCAAAATCCCTCTAAAATAGGACTCTAGAAGCTCCAAAAATGACTCCCCTATGAAAAGAAAAAGTCCCTTCATGACTTTATCTTCCAACAAAGCTCCTAAAGATGCTCCACCAACCCCTAAAAGGACTCAAAGAGCTCCTAAAACTCCTCCTTAACTTTCTCCACCCAACAAACAACTTCATCAATCCTAACAAAAAGTCTCTCCACTTGGCACAAAAGGACTGCCACATCTCCATCACGATCTTCAAGTCAACACAACACTCCTTCTTTGAGTTATAATTTAATATCTTAGTAAATGGTTTATAAAAACACCAATTACTAAGTATTAAAGCATCCAAAATAATATAAAACATAATAATAAAACTGTAGACACGAAAAATTGGCCAAAGGCATCAAATCATCAAATAGCACAAAAAATGAATAAATGGAACAAAGGCAATTCAAATCAAAGGAAAATTCAATTAAATGATTAAATGATTAAATAAAACTTGAAAAGGGGAAAAACACTATGAAATTGATTAAATTCAATTAATGACATAGTTTTTGGAATGAAAAATCAAAATGAACCTCTTACCCTTCATGGCTAAATTTAATTACTTTAATTAATTAATAAATCATAATTTCCCTCAACAAAGCAAAAAGGAGACAAAATGGACACAAATCACTCACTTTTGTTGAAATGGTCCAGCCTTTTGAAACCATTTAAATGATTGTCCCCTCCTTTTCCCCCCATTTATGGACAAAGCAAAGCCAATTGACCTTACCCAAGCATAACCATGATCAACTCACTCTACCCCCTACCCTTGGGAAATTACTATAAGTATGAGGCATTTTGGAGAGCATTTCCATCTTAGAATTTCAATTGAAAAGCATTGTTACTATAGTCAATCGAGATCATTTCTAAGGGCAATTGAAGCATTTGAGCATTTAGAGTTATCATTTTAGCATTTTATCATTGCATTGTTATCAATGGAGCTAGATTAAGTATAAATTCATCATAGAATAAGCATTTAGAAGCATCATAGCAGCATTATTCTAGTTTTAGAGGTGTCGCTAGTGAGGATTTGCAGCTGAGAGCTCACTTACCACTTCTTTCTAGAGATCCATGAGATGTTGATAGATTAATTGTGCATTGATTAGATTAGTTCTCACTCTAATTCTTGTTGTTCTTAGTTAATCTTGTAATTTCATGAAGGTGAATAATATCATCACACAAATGGCGCCCACCGTGGGGCCGTGAGCCTCAAATACTAACAAATTTGTGATTTAAATCATCTTTGCATATGTTTCTGTCTAGTTTTCATGTGTTTTCTGTATGAATTTGCTAAAGTCACACCTACGGGAAATCTATTCACGCTTGGAACCTTATAGTGTCACTTCGAAAGCCTGATCTTACACCTATTAGCTGAAAACTCACGCTCAGAACGGCAAAGCATTCAGCCTTTACGGCTTCAAATCACGCCTAAACACAGGAAAGTATCGCGTATCACTTATTTTCTATCATGTTAATTTTCTCTTTGCATTGCGCTTTACACTTAATATCATGCTTAAAGAGAAATTTTCTATTGCGTTGTAACATAGATTATCATGCCTTTGATCGTTAATGTTATGCTTCTAATAATATTTTTATCGCTTTAGAAGCTTTGAATGTCACTTTGCATTGACTATTTGCCGCCGAGTTAGGATTTTGTTTACGCTTTGCATAGTTGATTTACCGCCTATGCTATTATTAATGTCGCTTGTGCACTGAAATGTGTTGCGTGTAATCAGTAAAGTCACACCTCTAAGTGATTTATTCACGCCTATTAGCTGGAGGATGTCGCCTGCATTTAATTTGCTATTTTCATGTTTAATTTGATAAAATTTGAAAATCTGACTCTCTGTGTTTGTTGTTAACCAGTAAATGAGTAGACATCCGAGAGTGAAAAAGCCAGAAAGCAGGTTCAACAAGGAGGGAAAAGCATTAGCAAAGAAAATAAAGAAGGAGAATCAAGTGCATGCAAAGGCTGTCCTTGAATCCATACTAGATGAGGACGTCCAGGTATATGAGAAATATTTAGCTGTGATTGAAGCTTATAAACAAAAATTTATGTCTCTAAATTGGATTTATGAACCTCAAAATTAAAGCTTCTTTCATTAAAATCTTTTGATTGATTACATGCAAGTTTGGTTTCCCCTCATTGTGAATTGGTTGTGTTGGACTAACTTGTTGGAGGAGGGAGTTGGAGCAAATTGCCAAGGTGAGTAAGTGAAAAATGAAAATCAGCAACTCAAAAATGCCCCTAGCCTTTTGCTAGCTACAAGGAAAGGTATTCTACTCAAACAAGCTTGCATTCCCTTAACTTGTGGCATTGTCATTTAAACCTAGCTTTAATAAGGAAGAAATTGAACCACACATTTTAATTCTAAGAACCTCCTTGTCAAGAGGTTGAAAAAGAACTAAGTGTTTGAAGTGTTTGAGAATCAAAAGAAAAGTTAGGGATATGCTCTTCACCTTCTTGGTGAAACAAACTCCCAAAAACTTTACTTAAAATTCAAAATCTGCCTTATTTGCAAAATGAACACGCTAGAGATTTAGTGGGCTCACCTCCTAAATTTGCCTTAGCGAGGCTAGTGAGAGGGACAATCCAAAGTGGGATACACTTGCTTTTGCCGCGAGAATTTGATCCACTATAAAATGAAACGCATGTATCCTTAATGGGGTGCATGACAAAGGGATTTTAATCTTCTCGAACTTCCTCTAGTAGTCTTTATGGATTGCGCAAAATTGTGCCTTGGTGCGTGTGGGAAGCCCCTTAACATACTTGGGGGATGAGAGATTTTAATTCATTTGAACGGAATATTTACTAAATCTTGTTTAAAGTAGCAAAGCCACCTTGTAGAGCCATGTTTACAAGCCAAAATTGACTTTAGGTAGGCTGTTTGGAATTTATTCTTGTGCTATACTTGTGAAAACATTCGAGAATATACACATTAGTTGTTGTTTAGAGACATTTATGTGTGTGTTGCATTTGTTTTTAATTTTCAAAACAAGAAATTTTCAAAAATACCTGATCAAAAGTTTTAAAAAATCTAAAAAATTATACCCTGGTCAGAGAAGTGTCGCCTATACACAAAATACACTCGCCTGTTAGACTTTTAGTCACGCCTGTGACTTTCTTAAACATGCATATACACACTAAAGTCAAACTTAAGAACATTTGAGACATGCCTGGTTATAATTGGAAACCCGCTTGGAAATAGTAAAGTGTCACCTAAAAACCCATAGAGCACCGCCTAAAAACAAATCAGTGCATGCCTAAAGGGGTTTTAGTCACGCCTATGCTTGATTCAGTGTCGCCCAGAAACATAAAAGGTCAAACAAAGAGTACTTCCAGGAAGATTCAAAAAATTTTGAATATCAATTTGAATACCCTTTTTCAAGTTTTTGCTGATCCAACTTACAGTTTGGTCAAAAATCCTGTTTCGCATATCTGTCAAATTTTGCAAAGGATTAGATCCAAGTAGTCTTAATGTGCATCCAAGGTTCATGCCTACATTCACTAGATCATATTACATCAAGAAAACCTTGCAAGCTGATGGGACTTAGTTGAGACAAGAGCTCCCTTATCCCGGAGATGAAACTACTCCTAGAGTACCACAAAAGTCACCCGAACAAGAAAAAGAAGACAACATGATGTATCAAGGTAGTTTGGGTGGTAAGGATAATAGTGGCATTGATTTCACCAACCAAGGTAATGCTAATGGTGGAGGCAATGACATGAATAACCAGAGCAATATTAATAACCAAGGAAATACTAACAATGAAGGAGTAGATCCAAGTGCTCACGGAGTTAATCAAACTCATACTCAAAATAACACCGAACTAACGGCAGAAGATGCCATGAATGAAAGAGTTAGTGAGGCTGTCTAATGTCCTTATTTCAAAAGGCTCATGGAAAAGGCAATGGACCTAGATAGAGAAAAACATTTCATGGATTTAGCACAAAAAGGTCTCAAGCTTCCTCGTGACTTTGATGTCAACCAACTTAGAACACCGAAAGTTGAGGAAAGTACCTTAGACATTATGAACAAACAATTCAAGGCATTTCAAATGCAACTAGACAACATCAAGCAAAGCGGGTCTCCCAAGCCTTTCTCTATAGAAGCATTGTGCCCATTCCCATTTGATAAAAGCTTGGTTATGGTGCCATTCCCGATCAATGTTGTGTTCCCTAAATATGACAAGTACGAAGGAACAACGGATCCTCAAGATCACTTATGGGAGTTTTGTGCATTGAGCTTAGAGTTCATGCATGATACCACATATTTAATGAGATTATTTCCACAAAGCTTAGGAGGCATGGCTATGGAGTGGTTTTCTAAGTTGCCCTCCGGCATTAAAACCTTTGAAGAGTTAGCATCGAAATTCATGGCTCATTACTCATATAACATTAAAAATGATGTCACAATGATAATGTTATGCAACACAAAACAAAAATATGGAGAGGCCTTCCTCACATTTCTACAAAGGTGGAGGACAGTTTTTGCAAGATATCCTAGAAGTGTGCCTGAAAAAGAGAAGATGGATATCTTCATAAACAGTTTGAGTAATGAGTTAAACTACCACTTATGAATGCAATGTCCAAAGACCTTCCAAGATCTAATTGAAAATGGAGTAACCATAGAGGAAGTGTTGGTCAAAAGTGGAGAACTCAAACTGTACAAAGATAATAAGAACAACCCCAATAGTGGCAACAATGGTAGCAATGGAAATAATCAGAAGAATCATTGGTTTAATAGTAACAGTCATTATAAGAATAACAATAAAGGAATTGTGAATGATGGAGTAGTTGAATCTAGTAACTTGAAGGTGGTCCCCTTTGCTCTTACAAGGACACCTAATCAAGTGAACAATACCAATCAGAGCTCTAATGCACCATCCAACAACAATCCCATCAATAATAGAAATCAAGGAGATAATTCAAGGAATACTAAATTTGATAAACACTTGAGGCCAACCCCCAAAAGGAACTTCACACCCTTGGGTGAACCCCTTGAAAAGGCATTAAAGGTTCTCCTAGCTAATAATGTCATTACTCTACCCAAAATTCAGCCTTACAAGCCAAATGATAAGCCTGGTTGGTGGAGTGCCAATACCCATTGTGAGTATCAGAGAATTCGAGGACACACAACAAATGAATGTCTGCAATTAAAAAATGTAGTGCAAGATTTAATTGATAATGACACGATCACCATTGACGGACCTCCCAATAATGAAGATCATATGGCATTCAAACAACCCTTTTACAAACATGATAAGGGAGAGTCATCAAATAACAAGAAGCAAAGCGCCAATAATCTCAACTTTGTGCCACCTTATGATCACATTGTTAATGCTATAATAGTTAATGAACAACCTCAAAAGGAAGCATCAAATGTCATTACAAGAGGGCAGAATTCTAGAATAACCTTACAAGGGATAGCTCCTAAAAGCACTAACATCCCACCATCCAATATTGTAGTCAAATAGTCTTCTACAACAGCAAGGCCTTATAGTTTGGTTGATCAATTGCAACGTACTCCATCACAAATCTCTATCTTAGAATTATTGAAGTTGTCACCAAACCATAAGGAGATTTTGGAAAAAGCTCTAGGAGAGACACATGTTCCTACTAACTTAGAGATAGAAAGGTTTCAACATATGGTAGGTCATCTTGTAGCACCTCATTGTCTTTCATTTTCTGATCAAGATGACATGTCTATAACCCATCCTCAAAATCTACCATTGCATATAGAGGTCTTAATCGAAAGGCATAGAGTCAAAAGAGCTCTCATTGATGGAGGGGCTGGTCTCAATATTTGCACATTAAGTCTTATCAAATCCTTAGGTCTATCTGAGTCTTGCATTGACCCTACAAAGAAAATCACCATTAAAGCTTATGATGAAGCTGAAAGAGCTTCTAAGGGCATGATTGTATTGCCCATCCAAGTGGGACCTATCAAGAAGGACACCAATTGCCAAGTGCTAGACATGAAATTAACTTATAATATTTTGTTGGGTAGACCATGGATTCATGAGATGCAAGCAGTCCCATCCACGTACCACCAATGCATAAAATTTCCATACATGGGTGAAGAAATCACAGTTGGAGGAGACTCTAACCCATTCCAATATTGCAATACACTCAAACCTCCTCATGAGTTATACATTCCACATAACTGGGAAGGAATTATTCGAGAAACCATAGTTGAAGATGTTAAAATGAAGGAACTAAGAATAAATGTTACTCCACACCCTCCTCAAGCTAGCTCAGTGACATCAACTAAGGGAAAGGAGAAAGTGAGCTACGAGGGCCCAAATGCAATGGAAAGTTCATACATAGCACCTAAATTGGAAATAGTAATCTATAAACCTACCAAAGAAGAAAAGGAAAAAGCCAAGAAAGATCGTTACCAACACATGAGTGAAATGATGAACAACTTTGAAAAATAATGTAAGATTAGTTCAAAAGGGATAGGGGAATATTCTGTTTCTCTATTTGACATGCCCACATCTCCAAAATCACATGGTAAACCATCAAAAGAACATAAGTATAATTCCTATTTTGTAAGGGAAGATAACAAAGCAGCATGGGATAAGGAAGAAGATGACGTCCTTCAATGGCTTTACCATGATGAGGAAGATACTTCCAACACTCCCATGGAAAGAATTTAGCATGTAAAGATACAAACTGAGCAATATGGAAAAGGTTTTGATATAATGCAAAAGATGGGATACAAGGGAAGAGGACCCTTAGGCCAAAGAAATAGGGATTATTGGAACCTATAGAACCTATTTGGAGGGCAAGTCATGAAAAATCTGGAGTAGGTTTTCAATGCAAAGGAGAAAGTTCAAGCCCAATGCAAGATTTTTATCCTCACATAAATGCCTTAGAATCCGAAGGAGATAGTGATGATTCTCAGGATTATGAATGGGATACTTTATCGGATGAATCATGTCAGGACAAGGAAGTGATTGCTATACATACGTATGCAAAAATTCCAAGGCAAGAAGCTCAAATTAGTGAAGAACCTCCTATTCAAAGGCCTAATATTGAGCAAGTACCTACCAATGGAGCATGGATAGAAACATTTTGGATACCTTCAGAGGAGGGAGATTCAAACATTATTTTTAACCCTCTTGTGGCTTTTCCCATGTTGTTTCCCGTAGAGGTTGACGAGGACTCGAGTGAAGGGGACTTTGACCCTTCTTCCATGGATCATCTTGAGGAAGCGCATGTCATAGATCTAAATGATACAATGTACGAACCCTCAAATGAAGTCATGTCCATAACACCTATTGATGACATTTTACCCAATGAACCCTTACTTTTGATAAATCTGCACCTCATTGATTGGGACCAAACCAAACCAAATGACCTACTTTACTTTTCCAATGACCAAGCAATGAATCACTACCTTAATGCGGTTGAACCCTCTTCCACCAATGAATTCAATATGAACATAATGACAATAGCAGGGGTTCAATCTCTTAGTCAAAAGAAAAAAATAAAAAAAAATAATAAAAAATTGAAAAGTTCTATTGGTGAAAACCCAACTGTGGCACCATTAGAACCAAAAAAAATATAATTAAAAGACGTTTCTTTTGGTGAAAATGCAATTGTGGCACCAAAAGAAGAGAGATTGGACACTTTGCCTGAACATGAAGAGGAAAGGTCACCTATACTCATAGAGCCAATGGAAAAGGTCAATATTGGGATAGAATTAGATCCAAAGTTCATACACTTGGCAGCATCACTCACACCTCTAGAAAGAGAAGACTTCATAAAATTCTTCCAAGAACAACAAGTAAAATTTGCATGGTCATATGATGACATTCCTAGATTAGATCCTAAATTTATAATGCATCATCTGAATGTTCGACCAGGGGTTAAACCCGTTAAGCACAAGTTGAGAAAAATGCACCCCCACATAGCTCTTTTGGTCAAGGCAGAATTGGAAAAATTGTTGAAAGTAGGGTTCATAAGAGCAATAGCATATGCCGAATGGATCTCCAACATTGTACCAGTCACAAAGCATGATAAATCCATTTGTGTGTGTATAGATTTTAGAGATCTAAATCTTTTTTGCCCCAAAGATGATTTCCCACTTCTGAGCATAGATGCCATAGTGGATTTGACAGCAGGACACTCAATGTACTCATTAATGGATGGCTTTAGTGGGTATAATTAGATCAAAATTGCACCCGAAGACCAAGAAAAGATAGCATTTACTTGCCCTTGGGGTACCTTTTGTTGGAATGTCATGCCCTTCGGTGTTAAAAATGCTGGAGCCACATATCAAAGGGCCATGACAACTATCTTCCATGACATGATGCACACATTTTTAGAAGACTATGTGGATGATATATTGGCAAAATCCCACAAAAGAGAAGAACACCTCCACATTTTGAAAAAGATATTTGTTAGGTTGGAGCAATTCAAGGTTAGATTAAACCCAAAGAAATGTGCCTTCGGAGTCCAATCTGGAAAGTTACTAGTTTATATAGTTTTCACCAAAGGGATTGAAGTGGATCCTGAGAAAGTACAAGCTATAATGGACATGGAAATACCTAAGAATATCAGCCAAATGAGATCCTTGCAAGGTAAAATCCAATCCATAAGAAGGTTTATCTCCCAATTGGCTGAAAAATGTCATTCTTTCACCAGGTTTCTACATAAGGATACTATATTTATATGGGATGCCAAATGTGATCAAGCTTTCACATTGTTGAAGACTTATTTGATAAATCTGCCCATTCTCATGTCACCAATCAAGGGCAAAGCATTACTTCTCTACATATCTGCTACAAAAAGATCCTTAGGGGTACTTTTGGCGCAAGAGGATGAACAAGGAAAGGAAAGAGCTATCTACTATTTGAGTAGAACGTTGATAAAATATGAGCTTAATTACACATTTATGGAAAGATCTTGTCTAGCAGTGGTGTTTGCATCTCAAAAATTGAGACATTATATGTTGATGCATAAGGTCAAGTTGATTGCCAAGATAGACCCTCTCAAATATTTGTTAAGTAAAATAGCCTTAACAGGTAGAATAGCTAAATGGGTGATGATATTGAGTGAATTTGACATCGAATATGTCGATAGAAAGGTAATCAAAGGACAAGTGATAGTAGATCATTTAGCTGAAACTCCCATGACTTCTATACAAACTATTCAAGTGGAATTTTTGGATTCCGCCATTATCAACATAGAGGCAAAAATGTGGAAGTTATACTTTGATGGATCCTATACTCAAGGAGGTTCCAGGGCTGGCATATTACTGGTAACTCCTCAAGGTTACACCATTCCCAAATCCTACAAGCTTATGTTTCCATGTACAAATAATATAGCAAAATATGAAGCACTAGTCATAGGCATCAAAATGGCCTTAGAATGGAATATCAAAGAGCTACAAATTTATGGAGATTCTCAACTCATCATTAATCAAGTCAACAATGAATATAACACTAAGGATGAAAAGTTGATGCCTTATAAGACAATGATTGATGGATGGAAGAAATACTTTTCTTTGATCACCTTTGAACAGATTCCTAGAGAGAAAAACAAAGCAGCTGATGCCATGGCTACCTTGGCCTCTTTGTTACAAAAACCAGATCAAAATGAGAAGTATGAGTTCTTGGTGGAAGAGTTGGTAAAACTGACATTTGACCTCCTAGAAACCCAAATTTTTTCCCTCTTACATGGACATGACTCCCCTTGGTATGGACCTATATATACCTACCTTAAAGACCAAGTGCTACCCTTAGACCAAACCCGTGCTCAAAAACATAATTTCATATGCCAAGCCTCCCGTTACTTAATCCTTTCTGAAACATTGTATCGTAAGGGTCTAGATGGGATGTTACTTAGATGTTTAGAGGAAGAAGAGTCTAAGTTAGCTTTATGAGAGGTTCACGAAGGCATTTACGGGTTGCATTCAAGTGGGTTAAATCTAGCTAAGAAAATCCTTCACTTAGGGTATTTTTGGAAGACATTGGAAAAGGATGCTTGCCACTTTGTGAAGATATGCAACAAATGCCAATATCATGGTGATATGATACATGCACCGGCACAAGCATTACATCCATTTGTCACACCATGGCCTTTCTATCAATGGGGGTTTGATTTAATTGGCATCATAAATCCACCTTCTTCAAATGGGCACAAACATATCATAATTGCAACAGAATATTTCACCAAGTGGGTTGAAGTGGTTCCATTGATAACGGCAATAGGAAAGCAAATTTCCATGTTTATCTTGAATCATATCATTTGCCGATATCATTTGCCGATATGGTATTCCTCATGCCATAATAACAGATAATGGAAAATAATTCAAGAATAAAGATGTTGATGAACTATGTGCTACATTTCATATCACTCACCATTCATCAATAATTTATTACCCTCAGGGAAATGGGAAAGCCGAAGCCACAAATAAGAATATATTGAAGATCTTGAAAAGGTCGGTCAACTAATCAGGAAGGGATTGGCATATGCAAATTAATCCAGCATTATGGGCCTATAGAACCAACATAAGAACACCCACCGGGGCCATGCCATTCTCACTAGTCTATGGGATTGAAGCAGTTCTACCATTAGAGGTTGAAATCCCATCTTTACGAGTGTCATTACAAGGATTGATCATAGATGAAGACTATAGGGTTGCTAGACTTCAACAATTGGAGTTACTTGAAGAACATCAAACACAAGCTTATGAGCACCTGAAAGTGTACCAAAATAGAATCTCAAGGAACTATAATAAACATATCAAACTGAGAGTTTTTCAAGTAGGAGACTTGGTGTTGAGAGAGAATCCAAAGAATCAGGTTGAGAGGGAAAAGAAAGGCAAATGGGAGGCTAATTGGCTAGGCCCATTTATCATAATATCTTCATTTGGCACAGGAACCTATAAATTATCAAATTGTGACGGAGAGGAACTTCAAGAACCTATTAATAGTATTCATCTTAAAAGGTTCTATACATGAGGTAGATGAAAGAGTATAAAGAGTATCAGATGAGAGAGCATCCTATTTTATTGTACATAGTTCAAAAGAGATCTTGAAAACACCAAAAACATTTGAAAAGCACAAAAGGATAAAAACATTGAGAAAATTGAGCATGAAGAAAGGAAAAACATCCAAAATGATGTTGTCTTGGTGAAAACCTAGTAAATAGGTGCCTTGATGATAAAAAAAAGAAAAATACAAAAAAAGTGAAAAAGAAGAAAGTGCCTTGCTGAAAACCTAGTAAATAGGCACCTTGGTAGCAAAAAAAAGAAAAAAGTGCTTGATCCATCCAAAGGGTGAAAACTTGTTAAACAAGCACCTTTGGTTCCCTTCAGTTGGTCTTTCCTAGGTTGCATTTGTACATAATGCATCTCATCATCCCATTTGTCCAAACCTTCATTGCATCTGTCATTTGTACATAGTCCTAATAAAGCTTGGTAGCTTCATCATTTGCATTGCCCAAAGTTGTCAAAATGGGTATATTCAAACACTTGGGGGCAATGAAGAGCATATCACAAAGTTGGTACATAAAAAGGATTCAAACCAACAACATTCAGTCAAAGTCAAACATAGAGAGAGCGAGATCCAAATTAAAGAAGAAAGAAGCATATTTTCATGAACCTTTGATAGATATCATTGTTCATAAACCAAGAAATTGATTACCACAACAAAATCCTTGAGCCTTAATAGACTTTATTATTCGGGATTAAATAAAAATCAAACATCATTAATGATCAAGGTACTTGGAAATACTATTTGAAAATCAAGAAACAATGCAAAACACTTGAAAGATTCTTTTGAAAGTTGGTTAAAAATCTCTTTGCTTATATCGATTGATTTATATCAAGTCTCTTTAGCTAATTGATGGTATTGGAAATGATAGAGATATGATATTTTATTTCTTTTGAGTGACTGTTCGGAGGAAGATTCATCACCTTATGAGAAATTGTCTAATGACATGGTCATCAAAGAACCATCGAGGACTATCTCATAAGCGGATGGATTGACCTTTGTTTATTTATGCAAACAGATCCCTTGGTTATTTAGATTTTCTATATCTTAATACCAAAAATCCACTTGCAACATTGAATCCATTGACACCGGTATTCAGACTCCCATAGTTGGTCATCCAACTAGTGAGGGTTGTACTAATTCATAAAGGAGGTTACCAAATGTGATAAAAAGTAGTATTCATATCATCATGTCAGTGGGTAGTGGTGATTGTACTTTCTTTCCGGTCCCAAATGCTCAATGATGAAAATTTATCCTCAAGGCATTTATTTGCTAAAAGCTGGTGACACTTAGGTTGCATTGCAAAGCATATTAGATTCATTGCATTATCTTGTTAGATTAATTGCATTGTCCTGTTTGATCAAATGCATGTGTTTATGGTTATTTTTCCAAGGGAATGAGGGGGTACATCAATAATCTTGGGTAGTTAAAACATTTACGCAAAAGGGGTTCAATAATAATGTTTGTCATTGATAAAACACAATAAAGAAAATGAGATTATCTTTTGCATGCATGCATTGAGCATTATTCATTATCCACATTTACAATGAAAAATCATCCATACATCATGTGCACTCATATAGTTAAGGATAAACTGGCATACATTGAAAAATCAACAAACATAGGACCATACATGTGCATTTCCATTAAACATCTTAAATCCATACATGAACAACAGAAGAGCATCACCAAATTCATCCATCTTTGCATACATCTATATATATATCATAAAATAACATATTGCATTCATAGCATGAATTCAAGTAAATGCATAAATCAAACATCATATAGCTGCATAAAAGATAATCTTATAATCAAACTCATCAAAGAGAATCAAGAAGTATATCATCATATATCATCATCAAAAAGGAGGATCCCATACATCAAATATGTCAAGATATCATCAAAGTGATCTATCAAATGTTCCGATAAATGAGTATAACATAAAAGATGGACAAACAACACTGAGTAAATCTGTCATCATATTGCTCAAGAGCCTGTAGCACCAGATCCATCTGGCCCTCTACTATCTTGTGGGGGAGGAGCCTATGATGTACCCACTCCATCCTACCTCTGAACAACCATGACAGATACAAGCTGCTGTAATAAAGAGGCAACCTGGTCCAATCGACCCACAATAGTGGACATCTCTATCCTCATAGATTGTAAACCTCACTCTAATCCATCCATGTGATCATCTTGTGCACCCTGTGGCTGTCGAGATGGCGAAGGCATCTGTGGAGCTCCATCATCCTATTGTGCATCAGCCTACTATGCATCATCCTACTGTACCTGATCTTGATGAGCTGCATCATCATCAAGCTATGCTAAGGCCACTCTCTATAACTATACCAAGGGATCTAATATCCTAGGAACCTGCCTAGCTGCATCAATCTGTGCATGTCTCTAAGCTCTTTGATGTCTATGCACTCTGTCCTGTCTATCTGCTCTAGGCTGTCTAACAGCTGCATCATCCTGTGCTCTATCTTGCCTATCATGACCCAGATCTCATCTCACTTGACCTCCCCCTATAGCAACCCAAGGATGTCTATGTCCTCGACCTCTTCGATGTCTACCACCCCTCTCACCATCATGATGTCCGAGAATAGGCTCAGCCAGATCAGTAAACTGAGGAAACCTGTGGTGAGACCACCAATCTGCATACTCATGTGACATCCCAGCATCAGCCATACCAGGAAGTATCTCCCATCTGTAGATAGTCATACCTGCAATCTGACCTAATGCAAACTGATAATCAATACAGGGACCCCATAGAGAAATCTCTGCCTATACTTGAGCATATAATGCATTGCCTTGAGGCATATCCTGAATCTGCCCATACTGTCTCAAAAATCTGCCAAAGTAGAAGCGTTCAATAGTGGTAGGAGTGTGCCCAATCATCTAGTAAGGGGCAAACATATATGGTAACTCATCACCATCCTCTCTCCAATGATCACAACTAAGATAAGGATGCCATATAACCTAATCTAGATCATCAATCTGATGTCGCCAGTAATCCAAATGACCCATATGATGCTGTATGACCATCCCTATATATAAGAAAGCATAGGGATATCCCCGAGGTCAAACTCTATCAGAAATAGGCCTAGTAATGGGAAGATGTTCCCATATCCACAACTGCAGAACAATAACACCTGCTGACAATGCGGCGCTACCTCGATAAACTACCTCATGTAAATCATGATACAACTGGGCCAAGATGCAAGAACCCCAATCAAACCGTTGAGGATGAGCAAGTAAATCCTCTATAATCAAGCCCCAACCGACTGAAAAACCATGACCTCATCGGTCGGGAAGAAGTAGACCGCCAATCAAGGCACCCAAAACTGCTAGTAATGTCAAAAAAGAGGCAAACTGAGGCCATGTAATCATATCCCCATCACCAATAGTGTTGTCCCCGAATACTCATCGGTAGACAGAAGAATCATATGCAGAATCATAGTACACCAACTCACCCCTGCAAGGAATCTGCAATAATTGATACACGTCCTCTGGCATGATCATCATCTCTCCGTAGGGAAAGTGGAATGTGTTGTGGTCAGAGTGCCATCACTCCACCACTGCAGTCAATAAACCATGGTTTAGCTGGAACCATGGGAGATCAAGGAGGAAACTCAAACCACATCTCTCAATAACTCAAAACTCAGCTGCAGAAAGTCTCTGACCTAAGTCAATAACCCATGATGCAATTGAATGGATATATAAAGTAGGATAATGATCCTATTGGCAAGGTAAAGGAATAATATCAGTACATTATATGAAGGAATTATCTCAAGTCAATCAAAAGTATCAAGTAATCACATTAAAGTATCATCATTCATTTCTCTGTGTCCTGAGAATGAAGTGACAGTCTCAAATCATATTGGTTTTCACACTAATTGATTTATCCTATCAGTTAATATTCAAATTAGATTGACAAATCATATTCTAAAGTACTAATATCCTAATATCTAAACCAATGTTTTGTTGACAATCATAGACCTACACTAATTATCCGACTTTCTCACGAGGGGGTTATCAAATTGTTCATCAGATATGATCAACACATGTGTAAAAACTATGGAAATTTTTGCAAAAAATACATCAGGCATGATTTTTCTGCTGTCAGGCGACATTTTAACCTAGGCGTGACTTAATTTGGTGCTAGGTGACTTTATTATTCTACCAGGCAATAGATTTTCTATACGCGATAGTGAATTTGACAAAGCGACAGAGAGTTTTCCCTTAGGTGACAGTTAAATGGTTAGGTTTCAGGTAGGCGATAACCTATTCGAAAAGGGGTATTTTTCCCTGGGGCAAGGCGATAGTTTTTTCTTGCTAGGCAAGACTTAATTGTCTTCTAGGTGGGAGATTATTACGTGGAGGTGATAATAAAAACCGTGGATGCGACAGTAAAAGACCCTAGGCAACAATCAATCCTGTCCTAGGCATGATTTCTTGAATACAAAGCAATGATAAAACATGAAATTGAAATAAATGCTTAATAAATGATCAATAAATGCAAGATCGAAGTTCGTAATGACTTACTAGAGGCCCATAATTAGCAGGTCTCGCATATCTCCGGTATCTCTTGAATCTATGCTCCCGAATCGGCACAACCATCTCGAAATCGCTAGAGAATCAGAGCAAAATCACCAAGGTTAAAAAATAAAAATGAATGGTAAAAGAGGGTTCTTAACCTATTTAAGGTAGTTTTGACCTAATTTTGAACTTGAAATTAGCCATTGACTTCTCTTAGCATATCAAATCAAACCAGGGCATAATCATACATCGTGGGATATTATCAATAGTAAAAAACTAAAACATATTTGCTATATCAAACATAATTAATCATTTTCAAATCACGCAATTCATATGTTTTAATTTCTGAGGGGGCAATAAGGGTATCAAATCAAAATCACAATCATACATCATGAAATCAGTGGGGCATCATAATTTTTTTTTTTGTATCAAGAGGCAGCAATCAATCACATAGGGAATCACAATCAGGACATAAAGAATCTTTGAATCAGTGTTCTTTGCACATCGACTCAAAGAGGGGCATTTGTAGACATGAAAAATTGGCCAAAGGCATCAAATCATCAAATAGCACGAAAAATCAATAAATGGAACAAAGGCAATTCAAATCAAAGGAAAATTCAATTAAATGATTAAATGATTAAATAAAGCTTGAAAAGGGGAAAAACACTACAAAATTGATTAAATTCAATTAATGACATAGTTGTTGGAATGAAAAATCAAAATGAACCTCTTACCCTTCATGGCTAAATTTAATTACTTTAATTAATTAATAAATCATAATTTCCCTCAACAAAGCAAAAATGAGACAAAATGGACACAAATCACTCACTTTTGTTGAAATGGTCTAGCCTTTTGAAACCATTTAAATGATTGTCCCCTCCTTATCCCCCCATTTATGGACAAAGCAAAGCCAATTGACCTTACCCAAGCATAACCATGATCAACTCACTCTACCCCCTACCCTTGGGAAATTACTATAAGTATGAGGCATTTTGGAGAGCATTTCCATCTTAGAATTTCAATTGAAAAGCATTGTTACTATAGTCAATTGAGATCATTTCTAAGGGCAATTGAAGCATTTGAGCAATTAGAGTTATCATTTTAGCATTTTATCATTGCATTGTTATCAATGGAGCTAGATTAAGTATAAATTCATCATAGAATAAGCATTTAGAAGCATCATAGCAGCATTATTCTCATTTTAGAGGTGTCACTAGTGAGTATTTGCAGCTGAGAGCTCACTTACCACTTCTTTCTAGAGATCCATGAGATGTTGATAGATTAATTGTGCATTGATTAGATTAGTTCTCACTCTAATTCTTGTTGTTCTTAGTTAATCTTGTAATTTCATGAAGGTGAATAATATCATCACACAAAAACATAATTCTAAGTCTTCATTAAAATTTAACTTTTATATTTGTATATTTTAAATAATAACAATAAAACTTATTTAATAAACATAAAAATAATTTATGTTTATTAAGTAAGTTATTATTATCAATATTTAAAATGTACAAATATAAAACATAAATTTTAAAAGACTAAAGTTATGTCTTATTATTAATGTCATACATTATATATTATGAAGCTTTGTTTACAAAAAATAACCTAAGGCTTAAAACCTTAAGGCTACGTGGCTCAAAAGAGATATTTCTACTAAAAAAAAAAGGAAAGCATCGAAACACTTAGGGTATACAACCCTAATGCACATCCTTTTGTTTTTATTATACATTTTGCATTTTGGAGAAAAGGAGAGTTGCCGCCATGAGGGTTTGGAGCTCTGAGGAAGGAGGCTTCCATTTGCTATTATTTTCCCTTCATTTTTGTGTTGCCTATTGTTGATGGCTAGGAATTCAAACATTGTTACTTCTGTTGTGCTATTTGGTGCCATTGTTTTGGCTAGAGACCATTTTATATGAAAGATGATTGCCATTTTTCTCCCTTGCTTATTGGCTGGGTGTTTGCTACTGCTTATTGGCTATTGTCGAAACTGGGACTCATTCCTGGCTTAGTGGGTAAGCCGCTTATTCTCCTTCTTATGTTTTTAAAATAGAAAATAAAGAGCTATTTTAGATGTAGCTGAGTTTACACGACCACTCTTTAATTTACTGCTATGAAAAAGAAGCCTCTTCTCCTCTTCTTTTGCTTGGCTCTTTCATGATGTTATGCAAGTTAGAAAACTGCCATTTTTTATTATTTTTTGAAGGCATCTTCAAAATTTTTAGAAACAAGCTTACTGTGGTGTGAAATTTTGATATGGGTATGCCAAAATAATGTAATACAACCATTATTTGCTACTACTGAAGTCACCTTCTGGAACTTGAAATACATTTGAGCTATTTTCCTTTATTCTGGAAAAGTTACATATACGCCATTTTTTCCCTTCTTTTGGATCTTTCAAGCTATGTATCTTCTATTGTAGTAGGAAGAAAAACCTCTATTGCTTGAAAAATCTGTTGCTACTGCTGTATTCTCAACTGTTGTTAACTCCATGGCTGTTAGGCTACATCTTTCTTCATTTTTATTCCCCACTTCCAACTGGTTGCTACTCTTTACTTTTCTTGGACTATCGAAAAAAATCTTTAAGCTGTGCCTTTCTTTGAACTTTCTACATCTTTGTTTATAACAGCTTAACCAAGATTCATGACAGATGCCTTGGTAATAGGTTTTGACTCTTCATGCGCCTCCTTTGCATTGCTTATGCCTTCTAAAATTCTGTGAATTACTTTCTTGTATTTGATGCTATAAAAAAATTTTAGTCTTGAATGTCAATAACCACTTTTGTCCTTGTTCTTATCAAATAAAGATTATGGCTAGAAGATGTACATGTAAAAATAAGAAATGCGAGGAATTAGTCATTGTTTAGATCATAGAGATCTAACCCACATCTTTCTCATTTTTTGCAGGACTTAGACACTTAGAGGCCTGGAAATGGTGGACTCCATATTTATAGCAGACATACCATCCATTTTGAATAGGTAATGGCTGGTTCTCTTCTCATTCCTTGTTTATACATCTACATTTCTTTTAAGCTTTTTTAAATGCTTCTTTATTTGCATAGGTACAAAGAAGACTACTCTCACGATCACTTGTGTGAGAGACTTTTTCTTTCAGCACCTCAATTCATTTATCAGTTGTAAATGAAAATTGTACATATCAGTTGATGATCAATACAATGAACATTATTCTTTTCTTTTTCTTAGAATAAAATATGATTTGGAAAAATACGAGCTAAATGCAAATGTATGGGAAATGAGAAACTTGTATGAATTCTTATGCAATGTTACTCTTTAGGGATAAATTTCAGCATGTGTAGAAATTTAGTAACATTTTTGGTGACCTTTGCTATTTGTTTGCCTGCTAAACATTTCGACCAGCAGCCTTAACATATCCATTGGGCTTGGAGTCACCTTCAAATTTAAAATCTCCCTAAATGGGTGATTGTTGTTTTCAGTCCTGTGTGATTTGAATGATTCATAATGATGAAGTAGGCTCCCCTTCATCATTATGAATGATGTACATGACTCTCGGCTAAAAACAAGGATGACTCATTTCATGGCTACAGAAAAAACCTAAACAACAAGATTGTGCAAAGCAGAGCAATGCTAGGTGTATGTAGATATCGTAACTAGGTAGTCACATTTATATATGTGTGGCATTAAGATATGTGAATTTTTCAACTTGCTATTAATGAGCATGTGTATGAATGTGACTAGTTGGTAATTGTATTTGCATGTAGGTAGGAGTGTTCTATTTTCTACAGTTCTTCTAAAAACTTGGAAACCTTTATTGAAAGAAGGAAAACACTAGGAACACCTAGGAAGACTATGCATAAAAACACTTAGGGAATAACAAAAGAAAACTTGCCCTAAACTAGACTAACTGGCAAGGGAAACACCTTAAACAAAGCCATTTACAGGTTCTGAAAAATATCTTCCTTTTCTCTTCAATTTGCAATGAAAAACATTCTCATGAATAGGCATAAAGAGATGAAAAATTGACCAACCTTTGACCAGCTGGTGTAATACTTCTCAGAGAATCAAAGAAACCTTCCTTACTTCATCATGTTGAGAAAATAAAAGGTTGATTAGGAATGGGTCAGAATGTTGTACCCATCCTTCTTCAGCTACACCTTCATATTTAGCTGCTGACACAACTAACTTTTTCTTGATTTCCTCCATATTGGCTAGATATTTGATAGGGCATCCATGTGAGAGAATGGAACTCACTTTGAAAGACTCTGGCTCTTGAAATATTACTTCAGGTTGATGGGTTACTTTTTCATGCTGGCTAGAAATGACTACCTCTTGTAGCTTGCTGGTAATTTCTGGAAATGTTGGCTTTTCATCAAGATGTAAGCAAAAATTTTCTAACTCATCCCAAAAAAGGTCTTCTTCTTCATCTACCTTACCTTCTTGTAGGAGAGGCATATTTTTAACAACATAATTATCCTCTTGAAGGTTTTTGTAAGAATCCTGATTTGCTGATAAATTTTCTGTCCCATCTTGTTCAACAAGAAAGGGAAGCTCTTCACACCAAGTCATGACATATTCTTCAACAACATGAAAACCATTAGAAAGATCAACCTTTTCATTATTATGCTTATCAGCTACAACTTTCTGCTCATTGGCCTCCTTTTCATGCTCTTGCTGAAGATACTTTTCAAGCTATGTTTGATAGGCTTCTTTATACTTTAAAGTTGTAGAAATCAAGAGCCCTATTTTCTATTTGTACTCCTGAAGCTCTTTCTCATGGAACTCATCATGAGCTCTTGATCTTCTTTGAGAATATTATTCATATTCAATTCCTCTATCAAACATGACCCTTATCAGCTCTTTATAGTCTTCAACCTCCTTTTCTTGAACCTTCTTCTATGCTTCGAATTCTCTTGCAAGGTTGGCTTCATGCCGCTTAAATTGCTCCACCAAATATTTCTTCTGATGTTGCTCCTATTGAGCTAACACTGCTTGCTATTGGATGTGAGCTTGATAAGACCATTCCTCCTGTCACAACTCCAGTTCTTTCTAGAAATCTATTCCTTGTTTCTCTTGAGAATATGATACCATATTATCTATGCTCACATTATCAGCTTGCTGAAAATTATACTATGAATATGCATGCTGATTTGGAATGAAATGGGTCTCTTAGAATTGGTAAGGTTGCTAGGAAGCTTGAGTAGGGGTTGGTGGGTGAAAAATGCATGGGACTTGTTGAGTATCTACTTTGATGGGGCTATTTTTCATGGAATTAGCAATATAGCTACTTTGGCATGGCTGATAGGATGATGCATGGGGAATAATTTCATGGAAAGGTTGAAAATAAAACATATTTTCATGATATGAAGACATGCTGTAGCATGTATATAAGTTGGAAATTTTCTAGAATCATTGAAAATCAGAGAAATGAAGTTTTATTTTCTTCATACCAGCACTTTGTCTGCTAAACCAGTTGAGACTTACTCCAGAGTCGCTAGGTGTGCTTCTTTCTTACCAAGAAGGTAGAAACTACCACTGTCCACACCAAACAACAATAATATAAGGTATTTTAAGAACTAAGAATCAATTTTAGGTCCCACCGGGTGTGCCAAAACTGTTAACTCCAGAGTTTTCACCCTAAAACTAAGCACCTAAACACTTAGACATTCTAGAGAACATGGAAACAATCACTAGCTTGTGGGTAAACTATGAAGGTGACTGAACCTCCAGGTTCTAGGCCGGCTCCTATTGAATGTAACTTGATACTTCACCTAACTACTAAAAACTATAAAATTATGGGGGAAAGGGATAAGAACTACTAAAAAAGAAGATTACATGAACATAAAAGGTGATGCACCAAAACAAGATGAAGGATTTTATAATTCAGTAACACAATGATGAGAATATAACCAACTATAAGACACAACTTTGACAAAAATCTCTACATAAAAATGTTTCAGAATAAGGCTTTAATGAATAATATCAAAAGGATATAAATCACAATCAATACATTTCCATTAAGCTGCACAACTTATGACCTATGCACAACAATTTCACTAACTCAAATAGGTGCATAAATGAGACATAAATTTAAAGGTTCTTAGGAAAAACATAGAAAATAAACATCAATCACCAATTTTGCACACAAAAGTGAGTCCCAAAGTAGATCAAAATTAGCCATATTATGCCTTCAAAGGCCAAAGAACATCAACTCCAATGATACAATCCAGAGAATGAGCATGCAAAGGATAAGGAAATGTCACAATAGCCTTGACTCCCTCCAAAAATGAACCCCCATAAAATACAAAAGAGTTGTATATAACAGCTAGAGCCCAAAACATGATCCCTAAAATGTGGAATTAATTTTCCAAGCTCAAACTTGGATGGAATCAAAATCCCTCTAAAATAGGACTCTAGAAGCTCCAAAAATGACTCCACTATGAAGAAAAAGTCCCTTCATGACTTTATATTCCAACAAAGATCCCAAAGATGCTCCACCAACCCCTAAAAGGACTCAAAGAGCTCCTAAAACTCCTCCTTAACTTGCTCCACCCAACAAACAACTTCATCAATCCTAACAGAAAGTCTCTCCACTTGGCACAAAAGGACTGTCACATCTCCATCATGATCTTCAAGTCAACACACCACTCCTTCTTTGAGTTATAATTTAATATCTTAGTAAATGGTTTATAAAAACACCAATTACTAAGTATAAAAGCATCCAAAATAATATAAAACATAATAATAAAACATAATTCTAAGTCTTCATTAAAATTTAACTTTCATATTTGTATATTTTAAATAATAACAATAAAACTTATTTAATAAACATAAAAAGAATTTATGTTTATTAAGTAAGTTATTATTATCAATATTTAAAATATATAAATATAAAACATAAATTTTAAAAGACTTAAGTTATGTCTTATTATTAATGTCATACATTATATATTATGAAGCTTTGTTTAAAAAAAATAACCTAAGGCTTAAAACCTTAAAGCTACGTGGCTCAAAAGAGATATTTCTAGTAAAACAAAAAGGAAAGCATCGAATCACTTAGGGTATACAACCCTAATGCACATCCTTTTGTTTTTATTATACATTTTGCATTTTGGAGAAAAGGGGAGCTGCCGCCATGAGGGTTTGGAGCTCTTATGAAGGAGGCTGCCATTTGTTGTTGTTTTCCCTTCATTTTTGCGTTGCCCATTGTATACACTTAAAAATGGCTTCATTAATTAATTATTTAATTGATATTGACTTGATAAATTAATTAAATATTTATTATTTAATTAATAATTATTTCCTCTATTTATTAAATAGATTATTCAATTTATTTAGTAAATTCATTATAGTCTATTCCTCTATCCTAAGTCTTCTAATTAGTCTTATTAAAGTGATTTAATTAAATACATAATCACCAAAATATGACTAAGTCCCCTAGTCCACCTCACCTACCTAGTCACTTGACACATCACTTTGCCTAAAATAAATAATAATTATTAATTATTTATTGGTAATTATCCTCACCCACACATGTCCTATTCTTAAGGGCTATGTGGCCTCATAGGACTTGGTCTCATGACCACATGTCCTTTCTTAAACCAAGTCAAGAGACATGCCCTATTCTTAGGGGCTTCTCAAGCCACCTCTAAGGGTCAAAGGTGACTCATGGGATACTTGTACCAAGAGTCCTCATGAGGAAAAAGTCCTTCCCTCTTCCTCTCTCTGGTTTTTGTGAGACACTTGACATGTGTCTTTCCTTTCCACCTTGTTCTCCTCCATGTCAATGTGAGAGGAACATCATCCCTATTCTTCCTCTCACATTCCAACTACATCCCCCTTTCTCTCAACTCCTTCAACCAAGTCAATCCTAGCCCTAGGATCTTCCACCTTTCATTCTCGACCATAGGATTGTGCCACCTAGGATTAGATCCTCCAAATTTCTATAAAAGGAGCTTAATTTCCCCTTTGTGAGCTAATAGGTATTTTTGTAATCAAGCAATAGTGAATAGGAAATCAAGCATTTTAAGCATTTCAAGCATTTCAAGAAATCAAGCATTTCAAGCATTTCAAGCATTTCAAGAAATCAAGCATTTCAAGAGCATTCAAGCATAAGCATCCACATTATCATCATTTGCATTCCATCCATTAGTTGCATAATCAAGCTTTTAGCTATTTTGCATTCATCATCAAATCTCCACACTTTGGTGGCATCTTGGGAAAAAGGCTTCATTTGGAAATCTGAGAGCTCAACATCCTCAAGAAATCAAGGCTAGGAGGACAATGGAGACAAGCTGTATGGTAGGTGAAGGTAATTGATTTAATTTCATCATTTGTGATTACTTTGCATTCTTCATTGTGTTGCATTAGATAGATTTATTAGCTTCTAATTAGTTAATTTATCATTTCTAGTATTAGACATCTAATTTGCATACATTTTTGGCACCCATCGTGGGGCTCTTCCCCAAATTTTTAACATTTTATTTGTAGTTTTCCATGTGCAGTCATTTCCAGGTTTTTCCTGTGCATTCATTCACGATTCTTGCACATCCATTCATCTATTTTGCACATCCATTTTTGATCAAATTTGTCACTTTTTTTAAAAAAAAGTTTTCGGCTTCTGGTTAAAACCTACACATTCATCACTCTGTTCTGCGCATTTACATGTTTCTGCTGCGCATTTGTTAATCCTGTGCATAGGTTTCATAATTCTTCACATTTATTCACTGTTGCTGCGCATCTGTTATTCACAATAGTTAAATTCAATTTTCTATTTATTTTGATTTTAGCTAATCTTTTTAACAAGTTTTTGTTCATTTTGGTAGTCTTTAGGCTATTTTGCAGGACGTTCTTTTGAAGACCCCATTGCTAAAATTCCTAAAAATTTGTTTTTAGGTCTTTAAGGGGTTTTGCAAAATAAACTATAACCTCGTTTGGGCTTAAAATATGACATGTTTTTAAATTTCCATGTGTCTTCTTTAGCATAGTTAAGTGTTTGTTGTGTCTTGGTTAAATAGCTATTTGTAATCCCAAAATTATAACAACGTATCCTCTCCCCTTGCCATTCATGGACCTTGGGTGTAAGAGAAACTGTTATAATTTTTAGAGGGCGATCTTTGGTGGGAAAAGAGGTACTCACCCCAAGGAACGACCCAACCAGTAATAGGCTAAAGCCAAGCCCTTCCAAACCGGTATAAAAAAAATGCTAATGTGATTAGTCTCACATTAGACAGGTGTGAATTCGTTGAGGTAGCCAAAATCTCCTCCAGTACCCCAGTGGTGCGTTAAAGTATTACTTAGTAGAGGTGAAAGCCTTGCTTTGAAAATATTGGGGGAGCCCCCTTAATTGGGAAAATGACTTGATCACAACCACTTGAATGGATGTCCTTATTAAATACTTTTGTTTAGTGGCCAAAAACCTTCTATTTGTTGGCTCAAGGGGTCACCCAAGCCTGTGACGACACCCCACATTACTCATGGTTCATAGTAGCTATAGCAGTTCTTTGGAAAGTAATGAACCATTGAAGTTGAAACTTGGTGTGCCTAAGAAGTGAGTGCACTATAAGGAGGAGCCCATGCCTCCAAGTTCCTAGGCTATCCGCTATGGATTTGTGTGACTGGATTTTATTATCCTAGTGGGGATTCAACATATATTGTCCTTGCCAACTTTAGGATTGTAAGCATGTTTGTGCATTCATACTAGAACAATTAGATTAAATCATTTCTATCTTGCGTGTGTGTGTTTATGCATTTTCCATTTTCCAAAAACAATAACATCAGAAAATCAAAACAAAATTCAAAATCTTGTAGTTCCAATCCATCAGAAACAAAATCCTGTGCATTCATCAAATTTTCCTATGCATTAGTTACATTGTTCTACGTATTTGATACTTTTTCCATGCATCGGTTCTAGATTGTTGTGCATTTGTTTCATTTTGATGGGCATTTATCAAACTGTCCTGCGCATTTGTTGCTGCACATATACAACAATGAGCATTTCCACAAACTTTGAAAATTTCACAATCACTTTTTCAGATACCTATTTTTGTCTTTAGTCATATTCTGGGAAAACATTCATGCTACACAAACCTTTGATCTTTAGTTTGACCATTTTCATCACTTTTCATCAATTTTCATCAACCTTTCTTCACCAAAAATCATCAAATCATTTCTTCTAATCTTCTGAAATTCCAAATTTAGTGTTGAAAACATTACCTTATCTATCAGATTTTGATCTTTGTGAGTTTATCCTATTAGGATCTATCATCCTCAATCAAACTTACCTAGGTTACTATCTCTTGATTTTTCTTTGTCATATCATAGTGAAATCTATACTTCCTATTGACCTAGATTTTATCAAGTTGGCTCATCACTTTTCAACACCTTTTCACTATCTTTTCTATTAACCACTCTTTCCATATCTTTTCATGAAACATCTTTCATCCCACAACTCAATTTTCACATTTTTATGGTTCAAACTCAATCTCAGAAACTAAAACAACCCGTTGATTCAAAATCCCTAGACAAAATGGAAGGAAACAAAAGCAATGAAGAAAATCCTTGGCCTAAAATTCCTAAGAAAACTTCAATTTTTACATCCGAAGAGGAACCCACAGATCAAGAACTTAAGGATGCTACATAAGATCCTAGATTTTATCATGTCATGGAAAGACTCCTAGACCTAGATAGAGAGATGTATTTCCTCATGCTTGCTCAACAAGGAGCCAAACTACCAAGTGATTTTGATATTTCTCATCTTAGAGAACTGACTATTGTAACCAATCAAGAAATTCCTAGTAGTTCTCAAGATACTCATGGAGCAAAAGAAACCAAGAAGCCATCTGATGCTTCTCAAAATGATCAACATAACCATGCTTCCCAAAATAATGCTTTCCACAAAAATGTTTCTCAAAACACTCAAGGAAACATGTTATCTTTGGATCCCATTCTACAAAAAATCCAGATGCTTCAACAACAAATTCGTGACATCCAAACCGGATCATCAACTAAGAAGTATTCCTTGGATGATATATGTCCTTATCCTTTTGATAAGAATTTACCAATGATTCCATTCCCTCCTCATTTTGAGGTACCAAAATTTGATGAGTACAAAGGGAATTGGGATCCACAAGACCACATTCATGAGTTTTGTGTTGCTTGTATTGAAGTCGCTCACAATGACACTTATCTTATGTGACTATTTCCATGAAGTTTAGGAGGACAAGCCATGGAATGGTTCTCCAAACTACCCCCAGGCATCAAATCTTTCAATGATCTTATTGAAAAATTTGTGACTCATTATTCATATAACATAAAACATGAAGTCACTATGCTTGATCTTTGCAATGCACATCAAAAGAATGGAGAACCCTTCCTTACTTTTTTGCAAAGATGGTGTCAATTGTTTGCCAAATATCCACGAATGATTCTTGAACAAGAAAAGATGGATATATTTGTGCATAACCTTACACCATAAATGAGTTATACATTACAATTGCAATGTCCACCAAACTTCAATAAGCTCATAGAAAATGGTATCAAGATTGAGGAAGCCATGGCCAGAAAAGGTGAGATAAAACTTTATTTCAAAGACAATGCCAAGTCCTCAAATTCCAATCCCAACAACTACAACAATGACAAATCAAAATTCTAGAATAAAAACAAAAACATTGTCAATGATGGGATTGTTGATAATCGTAATGTCAAACCAACACAACCCTTTCTAAATCTCACAAGTCAAACCAATGCTACTCAAGCTACCTACAATAATCAATCAGAAAATCCAAACACCAACAAAGATTCATCTAAACCAAGATTGCCTTTTATGTCACCTCGAAGAAATTTTACTCCTTTAGGGGAATCTCTCGAATCAGTATTACAGAAGTTAATCACAAAGAAACTCATTACACTTCCTGAAATGAAAGACTTTGAACCTAGAGTAAAATCTTCTTGGTGGAATGCAAATGATTATTGCAAGTTTCACAAAGGAAAAGGACATAAAACCAATGACTGCCTAAGACTCAAAAATGTAGTTCAAGACTTAATTAAAAGTAGTGTAATTGGTGTTGATGGACATACCTCAAATGAAGCACATACGAATTTCAAAGATCCACTTCCCGAGCATGAAAAAGGAGGTTCTTCCAAAACTAAAGGTGACAATCAAGCAAATTATAATTCTACTCCCTATAGATATGTTGGTAACATTTCTGAATGTCATCCTTCTAAGTATTATGCCAATGTCATTACCATAAAAGAAAAATTAGAGAGTCAACCAGTCGATGTTACTACTCGTGCTCAATCCAAGGTTACTCTCCAAGGAGTCCCGTCTAAACCAAATGCACCTCAAAACAAGTCTGTTTATGTCCCAAAGTCTACACCAAATATTTCCAACTAGTAAAATCTTTTGGAACAACTCAAGAAAACACCTACCTAGATATCCATCTTAGAGCTTTTACTTCTATCCCCATCTCACAAAGATATCCTTGAAAAAGCTCTCTTAGAGACCCAGGTCCCCAAAAATCTAGATCATGATCAATTTCAAGCTATGGTGGGACATTTAACAACCCCACATTACCTATCCTTCACTAAAAATGATGATTTAGCTATTACCCAAACTCACAATGCTCCCCTACATATCAAAGTCCTTGTACAGAGTCACAAAATCAAGTGCGTACTAATAGATGGAGGAGTTGGCTTGAACATATGCACATTGAAACTAGTCCTTGCATTGGGATTTTCTGAAAATGCTGTAGATCCAAAGAAGAAAATCACAATAAAAGCTTATGATGAAGAAGAGCAGTCATCCAAGGGATCTGTTGTTCTTCCTATTAGAGTTGGTCCTATAATCAAAGATGTACCTTGCCAAGATCTTGACATGGATCTTTCTTATAACGTTCTATTGGGAAGACCATGGATTCATTCCATGCAAGCTATGCCATCAACTTATCATCAGTGCTTGAAATTCCCTCATAATGGTCAGGAGATCACTATTAAAGGAGATACTAATCCATTCCAGTATTGTAACATAGTAAAGACATCTGATTCTTTGATACCTTATAACTATACTAGATCTTCTAAAACTACACCCAATGATCCTAGTAATATAGCATCAACTTCTAAATCAAATGGGATCAAGATAGAGATAAAAGAAAGAAGTATCAGAGAATACACTTTAGGTCAAGCTCTTTGCATCATAGAGTTACCTTTATCTCCTAGATCATATGGTAGATCTTTGATCACTAAACAACAATCAGAACCCCCTTCAACACTTGTTTATGACACATTTATAAGTGGGGGCACAATATCCAAAGAAGTAGCTGAGCGTAATGCTAATCATTTTCTTAAGTCATAGAAGAATAAGGAAGATATAAAACATGAATATATATCACTTGATGTCTATGGTGAAGGGTATACTTTGCTACAAAAGATGGGATACCAAGGTGCTAGACCTATAGGGTTACAAAGAGAAGGTGTTATCAAACCAATTTTGCAAAATCCAAACTATCAAAGAGACACTACAGGATTAGGATACAAAGGAGAGGGACCAACAGAACCAAAAGGAAAAGAAAAGATCACACCTTTTCATGAGATATCTAAAGCTCCTGCCTTACAATTTAGAAAGAATGATATGTATGTAGATCCAAAGAAACAAAGGATAGCATAGAGAATCATTGATAGACTTGGGGATAATGATGATTCTGACTCAAATGATTATGAATGGGATTCATTAGCTGATTGTACTGAAGAGATAGGAGTTGATGTTGTGCATCACTATAGTAATGATTATCATGAGGGAGATAGTTCAAAGACTAACTCACTAGGATTGGTCCCACATGATACTACTTTTGTTGATTGTGAGGAAAGTGAGCTTTATCTTGCAATAGATGAATCGGATGGGAGTATGGAAATAGACCTTGCTGATACCATCATAAACCTTGACAACTTTTCCATCAATACCATCTCTACCTTTGAAACTAAGCTAAATGATCCAATGCCCCTTGTACATCCCAAGCTTATTCATTGGGATTCTCTTGATCATCCAGAACTTGATCTTTTCCATAATGATGAAGCAATCATTAACTCTCTTGGAATTAGGGACCATTTACCACCAGGGGATCACAAGTCATGATTTTTATAGAATTCAATGACATGGCCTACTTTGGAGAGAGTGCCAATCCTTTCAGTCATAAAAATATAAAAATAATCAACAGATCTAATGGTGAAAACCAGTTAGTGGAAGTATTAGATCCAAAAATAGTAAAAAGAAAAGACACATCTGATGGTGAAAACCTCTCTGAGGTGCCTAATGATGGAAGGATTTCCACTCTTCCCAATTATCTATATCAAGAGCAATCTGCCATTCTTATAGAACCAACAGTACCTCTTAACATTGGAACAGAAGAGTCTCTGCGCATCCTCAGAGTAGTAGCATCCTTGACAGAATCAGAGAAAGAAGCTTTTGCAAAATTTTTCAAAGAAAGAGAAATCAACTTTGCTTGGTCCTATGCTGATATGCTTGGGTTGGACCCTAATCTCATTATGCATCATTTATCTATTAGACCAGGTGTAAAACCAGTTAAGCAGAAGCTCTGCAAGATGCACCTGCACATTGCACTAATGGTTAAAGCAAAATTGAAGAAGCTCCTAGATGTTGGATTCATTCATGCTATTGATTATGCTGAGTGGATTTAAAATATTGTCCCCATCTCCAAACCAGACAAGTCTATCTAAATTTGTATTGATTTTTGAGATCTTAATAAAGCTTGTCCAAAAGATGACTTTCCTCTACCAAATATTAACATTATTGTTGATTTGACATCTAGGCATGAGATGTTATCATTAATGGATGGTTTTTTTGGCTATAACCAAATCAAGATTGCACTGAAAGACCAGGAAAAGACTGCTTTTACTTGTCTGTGGGGTACATACTATTGGAATGTGATGCCATTTGGCCTCAAAAATGCTGGAGCAACTTACCAAAGAGCTATGACCACAATCTTTCATGACATGATGCATACCATTATGGAGGATTATGTTGATGACATTTTAGCAAAATCCAAAGATAGAGCTGGTCATTTGCAAATGTTGGATAGAATATTCACCTGGATGGAAAAGTATCAAATTTGACTCAATCCAAAGAAATGTGCATTCAAAGTCTCATTCGGTAAACTGTTAGGGTATATTGTCTCAGCCAAAGGAATCAAAGTAGATCTAGAAAAGGTTAAAGCAATAATGGAGATGGCTTCCCCCACTAACATCAATCAGTTAAGATCTTTGCAGGGACATGTCCAATCCATCTGAAGATTTATTTCTCAGCTAGTAGATTGAAGTCATCCCTTTCAACATTTGTTGCATAAAAATATCTTATTCCAATGGGATGATAAGTGTGAGGAAGCTTTCAATAAAATTAAGCAATATCTGGAATAAAATATCTTATTCCATTGGGATTTCAAGGATAGAACTTCTTGAGATGTATGCTGTTAAGAGGTTCATTTAAAGGATCTCCCTTAGGTATGGACAATTGATAAGCCCTGAAACCATAAACTGCTATAACTACAAAAGGACCTAACCAATTGGGTTCGAACTTGCCCTTCTTCTCATGATGTAATTGATTCTTTGGATTTTCTCAAAGGACTAGGTCACCCAGCTGAAAGTCTCTGATCTTTACCTTGCTGTTATACTAACAAGACATATGCTACTGATAGACTTTCAAATGATCATTAGCTCTTTGAGAGTGCTCATCTAGTAGTTCTAGTTCAGTCAGCCATGCAACTCTACAGTCTTCATCAGGAATCAAATCTTTGAGAGTGACACAAAGTGAAGGCAACTCGACCTCAAGGGGTAGGACTGCTTCAGATCCATAGACAAGGGAATATGGGGTGGCTCCAATAGGAGTATAGATGGAGGTGTAGTAAGCCCATAAGGCTGGATTTAGTTGGATATGCCAGTCATGGCCAATGTCATTGACAGTCTTTTGTAGGATTTTAAAAATTGTTTTATTTGACGCCTTAGCTTGGCCATTTCCTTGGGGATAGTATATGGTAGAATAATTATGGGTGATGTGGAATTTTGCACACAGTTCATCCATGTCCTAATTTTGAAATTTTTTCCCATGATCAGTAATGAGATACATAGGTATACCATATTTGCAAATGATATAATTTAGGATAAACATAGATACTTGTTTCCCTGTGGTGGTGATCAATGGAACAACCTCAATCCATTTAGTAAAATACTCAGTGGCAGTGATAATCCATTTGTGGCCATTGGAAGATGGAGGGTTGATAGCACCCACGAGGTTGAGTCCCTATCGACTGAATCAAAAAGTAGTTGTAAAAGGATGTAACTCTTATGCTGGAGCATGAATAAGGTTTCCATGTATCTGACATTTCTTACATGCCCTAGCAAAATGAAAGGAATCTATTTCCATGGTAGGCCAATAGTAACCCATACGCATGAGTTTCTTAGCCAAAGAGGGACCACTTGAATGTGTCCCACAAATACCCTCATGTACATCTCACAAGATAGTTTGAGCTTCATCGTGCTTGAGACATCGTAGGAGAGTACTATCAAGACCTCACCAATAGAGGGTGTCAGATACTAGGACATAGCGGGAGGCTTGGCGGAGAAAAGTTCATTTTTGATTTCGAGATAGGTCAGGGGGTAGGATGTCATTTTTCAAATTGGAATAAATTTTTCCTTAGATTGGAGAATCGTGTCTAATTAGATGACATATAATACTCGTATCCGGATCATCATATGTGGGACAAGTCAGGGATTCCACCAAGAACTCAAAATAGACCTTGGTATCCTCTGTATCAAACAAAGAAGCAATTGTAGCCATTGCATAGAAGCCTTGTTATCATGCTGAGGAATCTGCTCAAAAGTGATGACTAAGAAATATTGTTTGAAGTCATCAACCATATGTTTATATGGTAATAACTTATCATCTTTAGTCTAATAATCATCATTAACCTAATTTATAATCAACTTAGAATATCCATAGACATTTATTTTAGTTACTTTCCATTGTAAAGCCATCTTTAACCCAATCAACAAAGCTTCATATTCTACTACATTATTGGTGCAAGGAAAGAGCAGCTTGTAAGATTTCAGAATTGTGTATCCTTGTGGTGTGACAAAGAGAATACCAGCTCCTAAACCCTGTTGAGTACATGATCCATAAAATTATATTTGCCATGTTTGTGTAGATAAAGCTAAGATGTGTGCATCAGGAAACTCTATGTGTATAGGTTGGTCATCCTTTAATGGAGCATTAGCTAACTGATCTGCAATCACTTGACCTTTGATAGCCTTCCTGTCTACATATTCAATATCAAATTCACTAAGTAGCATGGCCCACTTAGCCAATCTGCCTGTCAATGCTATTTTTCTTAATAGATACTTTAAAGGATCAATCGTTGCGATGAGCTTGATTGAATGTGACAACATGTAATGTCACCATTTTTGTGAATCAAAAACAATGGCCAGACATACTCTTTCTATAGGAGACTAGTTTAGCTCATAGCCCACTAGGGTGTGACTGATATAATAGATAGCTTTTTCTTTCCCTTCATGATCTTGTTGAGCCAGAAGAGCACCTAGTGAAACTGCTGTAGCTGAAATGTAGAGCAAGAGTGGCTTGCCCAGAATTGGTGACATCAGAGTTGGAGGATTCACCAGATATTGCTTAATTTTATCGAAAGCTTCCTCACACTTATCATCCCATTGGAATAAGATATTTTTATGCAACAAATGTTGAAAGGGATGACTTCAATATGCTAGCTGAGAAACAAATCTTCAGATGAATTGGAGACATCTCTGCAAAGATCTTAATTAATTGATCTTAGTGGGGGAAGCCATCTCCATTATTGCTTTAACCTTTTCTGGATCTACTTTGATTCCTTTGGTTGAGACAATATACCCTAATAGTTTACCGAATGTGACTCTGAATGCACATTTCTTTGGATTGAGTTGAATTTGATACTTTTCCATTCGGGTGAATATTCTATCCAACACTCGCAAATGACCAGCTCTGTCTTTGGATTTTGCTAAAATGTCATCAACATAATCCTCCATAATGGTATGCATCATGTCATGAAAGATTGTGGTCATAGCTCTTTGGTAAGTTGCTCCAGCATTTTTGTGGCCAAATGGCATCACATTCCAACAATATGTACCCCACGAACAAGTAAAAGTAGTCTTTTCCTGGTCTTTCAGCGCAATCTTGATTTGGTTATAGCTAGAAAAACCATCCATTAATGATAACATGTCATGCCTAGCTGTCAAATCAACAATAATGTCAATATTTGGTAGAGGAAAGTCATCTTTTGGACAAGCTTTATTAAGATCTCGAAAATCAATACAAATTCGGATAGAGTTGTCTGGTTTGGAGATGGGGACAATATTTGAAATCCACTTAGCATAATCAACAGCATGAATGAATCCAACATCTAGGAGCTTCTTCAATTCTGCTTTAACCATTAGTGCAATGTGTGGGTGCATCTTGCAGAGCTTCTGCTTAGTTTTACACCTGGTCTGATAGATAAATGATGCATAATGAGATTAGGGTCCAGCCCAGGCATATCAACATAGGACCAAGCAAAGTTGATTTGTCTTTCTTTGAAATTTTTTGCAAAAGCTTCTTTCTCTAATTTTGTCAAGGATGCTGCTACTTTGAGGATGCGCAGAGACTCTTCTATTCCAATGTTAAAAGGTACCATTGGTTCCATAAGAATGGCAGATTGCTCTCGATAGAGATAATTGGGAAGAGTGTCAATCCTTCCATCATCAGGCACCTCATAGAGGTTTTCACCATCAGATGCATCTTTTCTTTTTACTATTTTTGGATCTAATACTGCCATTGAGTGGTTTTCACCATTAGATCTGTTGATTATTTTTATATTTTTATGACTGAAAGGATTGGCACTCTCTCCAAAGTAGGCCATGTCATTTCTATCAGAAATCCTGACTTGTGATCCCCTAGTGGTAAATGATCCTTGATTCCAAGATAGTCAATGATTGCTTCATCATTATGGAAAACATCAAGTTCTAGATGATCAGGGTAATCCGAATCGATAAGCTCAGGATGTACAAGGGGCATTGGATCATTCAGGTCAGTTTCAAAGGTAGAGATGGTATTGATGGAAAAGTTGTCAATGTTTATGATGGTATTAGCGAGGTCTATTTCCATACTCTCATTGGATTCTTCTATCGCAAGATAAAGCTCACTTTCCTCACAATCGACAAAAGTAGTATCACGTGGGACCAATCCTAGTGAGTCAGTCTTTGAACTCTCTCCCTCATGGTAATCATTACTATAGTGATGGACAACATCAACTCCTATCTCTTCAGTACAATCAGCTAATTAATCCCATTCATAGTCATTTGAGTCAAAATCATCATTATCCCCAAGTCTATCAATGATTCTCTATGCTATCCTTTGTTTCTCTGGATCTACATACATACCGTTCTTTCTAAATTATAAGACATGAGCTTTAGATATCTCATGAAAAGGTGTGATCTTTTCTTTTCCTTTTGGTTCTTTTGGTCCTTCTCCTTTGTATCCTAATCCTGTAGTGTCTCTTTGATAGTTTGGATTTTGCAAAATTGGTTTGATAACACCTTCTCTTTGTAACCCTATAGGTCCAACACCTTGGTATCCCATCTTTTGTAGCATACCCTTTACCATAGACATTAGGTGATATATATTCATGTTTGATATCTTCTTTATTCTTCTATGACTTAAGCAAATGATTAGCATTACACTCAGCTGCTTCTTTGGATATTGTGCCCCCACTTATAAATGTGTCATAAACAAGTGTTGAAGTGGGTTCTGATTGTTGTTTAGTGATCAAAGATCTACCATATGATCTAGGAGATAAAGGTAACTCTATGATGCAAAGAGCTTGACCTAAAGTGTATTCTCCCATACTTCTTTCTTTTATCTCTATCTTGATCCCATTTGATTTAGAAGCTGATGCTATCTTACTAGGATCACTAGGTGTAGTTGTCAAAGATCTAGTATAGTTATAAGGTATCAAAGAATCAGATGTCTTTACTATGTTACAATACTAGAATGGATTAGTATCTCCTTTAATAGTGATCTCTTGACCATTATGAGGGAATTTCAAGCATTGATGATAAGTTGATGGCACAGCTTGCATGGAATGAATCCACGGTCTTCCCAATAGAACGTTATAAGCAAGATCCATGTCAAGAACTTGGCAAGGTACATCTTTGATTATAGGACCGACTCTAATAGGAAGACTAATAGATCCCTTGGATGACCACTCTTCTTCATCATAAGCTTTTATTGTGATTTTCTTCTTTGGATCTACAACATTTTCAAAAAATCCCAATGCAAGGACTAGTTTCAATGTGCATATGTTCAATCTAGCTCCTCCATCTATTAGTACACGCTTGATTTTGTGACTCTGTACAAGGACTTCGATATGTAGGGGAGCATTATGAGGTTGGGTAATAGCTTAATCATCATTTTCAGTGAAGGATAGGTAATGTGGGGTTGTTAAATGTCCCACCATAGCTTGAAATTGATCATGATCTAGATTTTTGGAGACCTGGGTCTCTAAGAGAGCTTTTTCAAGGATATCTTTGTGAGATGGGGATAGACGTAAAAGATCTAAGATGGATATCTGGGCAGGTGTTTTCTTGAGTTGTCCCAAAAGATTGTACTGGTTGGAAATATTTGGTGTAGACTTTGGGACATAAACAGACTTGTTTTGAGGTGCATTTGGTTTAGACGGGACTCCTTGGAGAGTAACCTTGGATTGAGCATGAGTAGTAACATGGACTGGTTGACTCTCTAATTTTTCTTTTATGGTAATGACATTGGCATAATACTTAGAAGGATGACATTCAAAAATGTTACCTGTATACACCTAAAAATGGGCACAAGAGTGTTGACAAAAACCTCCAACATTGCAAATAAGTAGCAAATAATTCTCCTTGGTTTTCTCTCAAAGCACCAAGATCTATCATGGTGATAGGTTGTTGGATATTATATGAATAGTGTTGTTTGAAGTGCATAGCCAACTCATCAAAAGTATTCAAAGGAGGTGTCAACTTTGCAAACCATTCTAAAGCTTGTCCTCTTAAGCTTCGAGGGAATAATCATAGAAGAAATGTGTCTTCATGAAGAAAGTCCATACTAAGAGCATAAAAGTGAGGCACATGGTCATGGGGATCTCCATTTCCATCATACTTGTCATATTTGGGAACCTCAATATCCCTAGGAAATGGGACCATGTATAGACTTTTATCAAAAGGAAGAGCACAAATTGATTCTACAAAAGAGACCTTTGGAGGCTCTCTTTCTATTGCCATTTGGGTAAGGTGTTGATTTGTCTAATGCAGTTCTTCTTAAAGGACTTCCAATTCAGTTGGTACTCTTTGTTGGACAATTTATCTGACATCATAGCTGGGAGGAAGCTTGTATCCTCTAGAAGTCATATATTGAAAATATTGATCGCCATTACGCTCTAAAAGCTTATGCATCATTCATTGGGAGACCACATCTTGTTCAAATCTCATAAGATCCTCACTAGAAATATCATCATCAGTCTCTGCCTCATGTTGAGAGGGAGGAGGTCTAGGAGGTGAAGAAGGCATACCAAAAGTAGGTCTTGGAGGAGATCTTGGTGGCGTATTGTTGCCATTGTTGCCATTAAAAAGAGGTCTATGCTCATAGTTACTAGTCTTGGGTTGCTCATAAGACATTCCTCTATAAGCCATGCACCTAGCAGCATCCATCCTTTGTTGATTGTGTTCTTTGTCTAAGCACGCTTGGTTATCCTTATGCTCAAAGTGTTCTTGCAATCATTGAAATTTTTCTTGTTCAGTCAAAGTAAGTGAGACACTGTCTATGTTTTTGGGGGTCTTGAATGCAGAAAAGAGGAAACCTCCTTTGTACCATGGGGTAGCCTTAGAATCCTCAGATTGGTTAGAACTAGAACTATTGTTGCTAATGGGCACTCGTGAGTGTCTAGTTGGAGAAGGTAACTGTGTATAATTGAATGGAGGATGACTCTCCTGCTCAAATTGAGACCGAGTTGTAACCAACATGCATGTAGATAACAAACTAGCTTTAGGTAAGAATAGGAAAGGACACTCTACGATAGGTTAAAATGAAAGTTTAGTAACTCTAGATTGCAGCAATGACAAGACAACAGAAAGATTCTGGGTGATACTTTCCAAGCAGACAAGGCGATACTTCTCAGTTAGGTGATACTTCACCTTATACCAGGTGACAGAGCTTAATATACCAAAGCGACAGACTTTAGGCAAAGCAAGCAATAGACAGTAGGTGTGAACTATCACATGATATTTCTCAATAAGGCGTGCAATACTGTTGCAGATTTGGGCAATTTTTTGACCAGTGAACATAAAAATCTCAATTTTAAAGCATTTTGATCGATTTCAAAGATTGGATAGTGTAATTTCTCAGTTTGACAAGCAGTAATAATAGATAAAAGATAGGTTTGCAAATAGTATAGGATCAAACATGTCATAGAACACTTGAAACAAGGGCAAAAGCAACCTTGCCAAGACAAGCACTTGTGATATCAAAATAGAGAACCTTATGAATGCTACCATTTGTTTGAATGTTGAGAATGTTTACACTGGTATAGCACAATTGAAGACAATTCAAACAATTACTACCTAGAAGGACAAGGCTCATTACTTAGCAACGTGGCCCACAACTTGATGCTCCCTTGCCTCACACCAAGTGGTTGCCCACAAGAGATATTGGCATTGTCATGGAAGTGTCAAAAACACAACCAAAGGAACACATATGGTGAGTGTCTTGGGGTGATCCAGGTAAGTCCACTTGGATCAATCCTTGCACCAAGAAGCTAAGCAGCTAAAATAAGGTGGCCTCTATCTAAAGGTTCGTAGTAAGGGCTTCCATTCATAGCACCCCTCTTGCTCCTTAGAAAGGAATAGGACCTCATGGCCTCAAGAGTACCTTAAGCATTCTTGCTCAATGCTTTCCTCATGGTCACAATCCCACAAGTTACTCACATTAAGCGAAGATAAGTACTATTTCTACCAAAGTTTTGTGTCCTCGATAGCCTTGAGATTATAGTGGGTTGGAATAGCTCAGTATTAGCTTGTTTGCACTTGGGTCATTCCTCTTGATTGCTCAAGAGTAGGCCCGCTAAAGGATTCTAAATCTAAACAAAAAGTGGATCAATTCTTGAGGTTCAAGGTTTTTTGTTCACCACAAGGGTGAAGAGCATACTCCCCTATCTCAAAAACTTCACCCAAACACACCAAGCAAATATTTAGTTACCCCCTTGCTTTCAAAATCTCAAGATGAGTCAAGATTTCTATTTCACCACAAGGGTGAAGAGCATACTCTCCTACCACCTAAAAATTCCTACAACAAGGTATTAAGTGCCTAAGAAATGAAACAACTAGTATATGCCGCACTCAATAAATAAAGCAATTAAACAAGCACTTGACTTGGTTTTTATGCTTAGGGTAGCCCTGCAAAAACCATTAGTAGCCCTCTTTCACATGTGTTCTTTTCACAAAATATCTCAAGCAAGTGCACCTACAACCACAACTTGTTAGACCCACAAGGGTTAGGAAAATCCAAAATCTAACAATGGTTAGCACATGAAAAATTAGATAATCTACAAAAAATAACCGATCAAATGACAAAATCTAAGAATGAAACCATCATGGTTGGATTAGGCATGAAAAGACCTTTCCAATGATATATCACACTTTGATTTTTGGTACCATTTGCAAAAATTTCTCAAAAATGGGCACGAATTTGAAAACGCTAAAATTTTCAAAAAATTTCAAAAAGTTAGCAGCGAACCCAAAACTTGCATGATAGATAAAATAACTCAAAAATAGCTCACTACTAGGTATAGGCAATAGTTACAGACACCAGCATTATCACGCGATACTTCTTAATATACTGGGGCGATAATATTAGTCTGTGCGATACTTCGCTCGACACTAGGCGATACTTCACCCAAGACCAGGTGATATTCTCTGCAATAGCTAGGCGATACTTCTGACAGGTGAAGTATCACATGCGCATACAAAGAACTATTCACGTGATACTTTTGGAAATTATTGTACGATAGTCTGAGACAGAAAAATAGAGACCAAAAATTAAGCTAAAAACTTGCCGAAAAATTGACAGAAAATGACGAAAATGCAGAAAAAGAAGGGACAAAGCTAGTCTACTCTGCCCCACGATGGGTGCCAAAAAAATGTGTGTTATAATTGTGTCACACTTCTATGAATCATTACATGCAAGGAAACTCAAGAAGGAGCCCTCACAAATCGATCCATAGCTCCCTAGGCATGGAGTGCAAGAGTATTTAAGAATGCTCTCAGCTAGAGCTATTAAGCCAATAACCTTGCTAATAAACCTTGCAATGGGAGATTCAAATGAAGAGAAGGGTAAGAATGCCAATATCCTCAAGAATCAAATGAAATGCAATGCAATGCTATGCTAGAAATGGAAATGCAAGCTAAGCTATGAAAATGAAAGATGCAAGTATTACAAAGCCTCCTAGTTAAGCTAGATGAATTAATCTAAAGCATAAAGGAAATCTAAGCTAAGAATGCCATGATAATGCAAGAAGTGAAACTATGATAACATGTAGATGCAAAAGCCAAGAATGCTCCAAATCTTCAAAAGCTCCAAGATGACCTAGAAAACTTGCAGCATAACATTAGCATAAAAAGTAGAGGATCTAGAATGAAGAAGAGAGCTCTCCTTTTAAAGGAAATGAGGAGGAATGGACCATGGAGATTAAGAGACAAAAGATTTAATCAATGGTAGAGCTTAAAAGAGGAGCAATCCATGTGCACAAGTATCCTCCAATGAGAAAATAAGAGTTGACTTTTGTGTCCATATGAGACAAAAAGTGTTTTTTCCCTTTTTATAAAATAAGAATAATGCTTTATTTGTGCAACTTAGGATAAGAGGAAAAGTGGGGGCTTTTTATTTATTAAAAGGGGAGGAAATATTCCTTTTAAATAAATAAAGACTTAGGATAAGATGGTTATCCCATAGAAAATAATCGAATAAATGATAGAGCTAGAATTTGATCAAGAACAAGTAATTGATGATTTAGCAAAAGGGGCTAATAGTCTAGGTGACCATTTTAGGGTGCATACATTTGCCTCTCTTTGACTAATGTGTGATCGATCTGGGAAAACATGTTGTTAATGATGGGGTTGTTGACACTCTTTAAGTTAAAGAGCCTGCTTTCAATCTCTCCAATGCTATCTATGCAGCAAAACAACAAGAAGCTGTCAACGCTCACAATGCTCCTAAACCTCAATATGCAGATAAGCCTAAGAAGTCATTTCGAAAGTGAGTCTATACTAAGTTGGTAGAACCTTATGATGTGATCCTCAAGACTTTGGTTGACAATGGATATCTTACACTTACCGATAAACCTGGTAATTGGGATATGCTAAATAAGCCCGATTGGTGGCGAGAGGATTCTTATTGTCATTATCACAGAAACAAGGGACATCCTACAAAATTTTTTTTTAAGCTTAAGGATGATATTCAGGATCTTATTGAGAATGGCACAATCTCCACTAATTGCTTAACTAAAAATTTTTATCACATAGCTTTCAAAGATCCTCTACCTAAGCATGATAAGGGGGAAACCTCTCAAGCACATAAGAAGAATCATGATGCAAAGATCAATTACACATATTCTTCTAATACGCCTGTGATTAACATGGTAGAGCCCGTTGAGAGTGTTCTAATGATGAGGTCTCAAGAGGATAATAAAGCCCATCATGGTAAGCCAAAGTTGGTCTTGCAAACACATGGTAGTTCATCTTCCCGAAGTGAGACACTGAATGCTGTTACTAGGGGGCAAGCCAAGATTGTCCTTAAAACTGTGCAAGATCCCAAGCAAGCCTTGCCTTCCAAAAAAGTGGCTCCTTCAGCCACCCTTAGCTATGATCTTGTCCAACATTTACAAAAGACACCAGCACAGATATCCATCCTTGAGTTGCTTCAGTTATCCCCTTCGCATAAAGAGATTCTTGATGAGGCTCTATGTACAACACGTGTTCCCAATGACATTGATCTAGATCAATTTCAGGCTATGGTCAACCACATTTCATCTCCGCTATCTCTCTCCTTTTCTACAGAAGATGAGATATCTATTGCTCACCCACATAATCTAGCTTTACACATTGAAGTTCTAGTCTACAATACCTGAGTCCACCGAGTCCTGATAGACAATGGTGCAGGGTTAAATATTGTTTCTTTCAATGTCATACAATAGTTGGGTTTGTCAGAATTTTCTATGGATTCTAAGAAGAAGATTACTATAAAATCTTATGATGAAGTGGAAAGATCTTCCAAAGGTCTTGTCACGTTTCCTGTCTGAGTGGGCCTTGTCACGAAAGATATTAGCTTCCAAGTATTGGACATCCCACTTGCATATAACATTCTTTTGGGTCATCCTTGGATCCATGACATGCAGGCTATTCCTTCCACTTATCATCAGTGCATCAAATTTCCATACAATGGCACTGAAGTTGTGATTCCTGGAGACCATACTATTGCTATTAATGCTCTTGTTACTGCTGAAAAATTTGTCCCTCATAATGAACCTACTGTTGATCCTAGTACCTCTCTAGTTGCTGCTGAGAAATCACTTAAGATGATGAGCCTTGGTATGGGTGAATATACGCTGGGTTCCTTTGCTTCTATACCTGTTTCTCCTAGGTCATATGGGAAACCTTCTGATCAAATGAAGCCTTCCACTTCTGCTATGGCAATCTTTGATACTTTTGTTCCTTCATCCATTCCTTTAGAAGCAAAAAGAGAAGAACAAGCTGTTCAAGAGTGGATCTATAGAGAGGATTCTAGAAATACCCCCATGCTCAGTAATTCAGACATAGATACAGATGAGTCACCACTACACACTATGGCTCAAATGGGAGATGATCTTCCTTCTACTTCACTTCTTTAGGGAGAAGAATGTATATCTATTGATGATATGGCTAAGGCCTCTATGTCTAGAACCTATGTACCTAAAGAATCATTGCACTATGATAGACAACATCGTAACATTGCACGACTGCTACAAAGAGGTGATCTATCACATAATGACATGAGTATCTCTACTTCTCGGCATCTTAAGCCTCTTCCAGAAGATTCTTCCATGACAGATATGGATGTTGATGTAGTTCATACCTCTCATAACCATCCTGATGTAGTCAATGAGTCTCACGAAGGGTTTGATGGGTTTGTTCCCCGTATTGCCTTAGTAGACTATGTTGGTCCTTCTATGACAAATCTAGATCTAGCTACTTTTGGAGCTTACCCTATAGGCTTAACTTCTCTTATCACCAGAGATGACACCCCTCGCATAAATGCTATTGAACCAGTCACTTCATTTCATATTGCATTAACACCTGTTACTTCTTCCACCAATGAACTAGCAACAAAAAAGATTGAATCAGCAATCAAGTATCACAGTCATCACGTCAAAAGAAAAGAGCAATTGTCAGATGGAAAAAACCACATTGTGGTGGTATTCGAACCTAAGAAAAGTAAAAATAAAAATTTTCTCAAAAATAATGATTCTCAAATAAAAGATGACAAGCTGATTCTCTACAACAAAATGGTGCACTACTTCAAGCATGATCTCATATATGTTATACTTCAACACATTCCTAAAGCTGAGAACAAAGTTGCTAATGCCTTGGTTACTTCAAAATCAATCTTACAAATGAAAAGGTATAAATCTCACTTCAAGTTCCTGGTGGATGAATTACGCTATCCTTCTTACAAGTCCTACAATCCTGCCATCTTTTCATGTCTTCCACCTCATATTCTTCCTGACAATCCACCACACCATTCTTTCTGCCATCCCTTACACTTTGCCTTTGTCTCTGGTGACTTTTATAGGAAGGGTCTAGATGGAACTCTCCTTAGGTGTCTAGAAATAAAGGAGTCAAAAAAAGTGCTAGCTGAAATCCATGATGGCATTTGTGGATCACATTCTAATGATCCTCCACTAGCTTATACATTACTTAGGGCTAGTTATTATTGGTCGAACTGGTTGAGACCTCTTATCATCATAGTTGTAGCATTTGGGCTTGGGGCCTATCAGTTCTCTACATCAGAGGAAGTAGATTCTTGATGCCATTTCTATTTGGGGCATTCTTTGTACATATTTTTATTGATGCTGAAAAAACTCCAAAAAAATTCATATATGATGCTGAAAAAATCCAAAAAAATCCAAAAATTCAAAAAATTCAAATTTTTTTTTAATAAAAAGTCCTGAAAAAATTGCAATAAATCTATCAAGTGCTGAAAACCTGGAAATAGGTGCTTCTTGAGACCCTCTGCATCTATGTCTATCAGTCTTGTGTGATGCTCATTCACTCCACTTCTTTCTTTGCCTCTCCTAGCCTGGAATTGACTCTTGTCTTAAGTCTAGGGGGCATCTATTGTTTTGAGCTTATCTTGGGTCTCTTTGTGCGTCTGGGTTTCTTGGGAAACTTGGTTCAAATAGTATTTTTCAACACTACCTTAGTGTTGAGTGTTTCTCAACACTTATTAGATGTCCTACCCACAGTCTAAATGATGCGATATTTCTCACTGGTAGATGCGATACTCAAAGTTTGACTCTATGACCTACACACATGCACTTGACTCACTGAGATTTGTTTGACTTTATTTTCCTTTGTGTGCTATCTATGAGGATTTCTTTGATGAGTGGTCTCTCCCTGAGAAGTTTTTGATGATGCATAGCTAGAAGACTGAGGGAATGAGAACATGTTTTATTTGCTTTCTGCTTGTGGGTATATTTTGTTGATCCTTACTGTCATTAGCATTTATGCTTGTTCCACTTGACATTGGGATCTACAAGGTATTATCCTTGACTGTTTTGCGAGTGCATGCTTCTAGTTATCCTAAATTTCATGTGTCTTAATACAAGCATAATCTCGCCATATCAAAATTTAGGTGATCTCACTGCATTAGTCATCTAGATCTACATGTCTTTGATGCCTAGGTGGGATTTCCACATTTCTATTTGATATAGATCATATTCAGATCCACATAGTTATGCTAGTGTGTATTGTATGATCTTGCAAGGCTACCAATAATGCTTGATGATGATAATTAGATGTCTATTGGCTTTGTGACCTTGCAAGTAAACCACTTTTTATGTAGCTTGCATTTTTAAGTTCATGTTAGTTTAGTTTTGCATCTTGCATATGGAGAGAGCTCTCCTTTCATCTTTCATGGACTTGTTAATCAACTGCACTCACCTTTTGCTTCTTCCCGATCATGTCTTTCACTTCTGGTCTTTCATATCCCCTCATTTTCCTTTCATTTCAGGATTGAAACTAAAATCTGAGTTCACCTTGATCATCCAAATCATCTTTCTCCTTCTTCCATGCAGTTGGCTAACATTTTGAGGCCTGATCCTTCCATCTTCGCTGGGGCATTCTTCACCTCTTCATCCCCATCTCTTTCAAACTTCCAGTCTTTCATTCACTTTCAAATCCCAAGTTCAAATTCTTCCCCTCCGTGGTGTTTTCAGGTTGAGGGACCACTTGGTTCATGCCCCATGTCCCATGTGTGGGGCATACCTTCACTACTTAATGGTTATTCTGTTCTCTTTCTTCGATTATGATTTCTAGTGATTTGATCATGCTGCTCTTGCTTTTGCTTTCCCTCTACTTGGATTTCACTTTTGATCTCGAGGGGGTAGACACATCATATCTTATTAGCTATCTCTTTCCTAAGTGTTCAGTACTGTCACTACTAGACTGACCATGCAGGATTTGCTATTTTTCTGCACTTCATTCTTTGGAGTCAAAATGCTATTTCTTGCCTTCTTGGCTATCTCTTGCTTTCTTGGCTGATCTAAGTTGCTTTGTGATCCCAAATTGATCTCACATTTCAACTTCATTCTTTGACTGCATGTGTTCCCAGATCGATCACACATTAGTCAAAGAGGGGAAAATGTATACACCTAAAAATGGTCACCTAGACTATTAGCCCCTTTTGCTAAATCATCAATTACTTGTTCTTGATCAAATCCTAGCTTTATCATTTATTCAATTATTTTCTATGGGCTAACCATCTTATCCTAAGTCTTTATTTATTTAAAAGGAATATTTCCTCCCCTTTTAATAAATAAAAAGCCCCCACTTTTCCTCTTATCCTAAGTTGCACAAATAAAGTATTATTCTTATTTTATAAAAAGGGAAAAATCACTTTTTGTCTCATATGGACACAAAAGTCAACTCCTATTTTCTCATTGGAGGATACTTGTGCACATGGATTGCTCCTCTTTTAAGCTCCACCATTGATTAAATCTTTTGCCTCTTAATCTCCATGGTCCATTCCTCCTCATTTCCTTTAAAAGGAGAGCTCTCTTCTTCATTCTAGATCCTCAACTTTTTATGCTAATGTTATGCTGCAGGTTTTCTAGGTCATCTTGGAGCTTTTGAAGATTTGAAGTATTCTTGGCTTTTGCATCTACATGTTATCATAGTTTCACTTCTTGCATTATCATGACATTCTTAGCTTAGATTTCCTTTATGCTTTAGATTAATTCATCTAGCTTAACTAGGAGGCTTTGTAATACTTGCATCTTTCATTTTCATAGCTTAGCTTGCATTTCCATTTCTAGCATAGCATTGCATTGCATTTCATTTGATTATTCAGGATATTGGCATTCTTTCCCTTGTCTTCATTTGAATCTCCCATTGCATGGTTCACTAGCAAGGTTATTGGCTTAATAGCTCTAGTTGAGAGCATTCTTAAAAACTCTTGCACTCCATGCCTAGGGAGCTATGGATTGATTTGTGAGGGCTCCTTCTTGAGTTTCCTTGCAAGTAATGATTCATAGAAGTGTGACACAATTATAGCACACATTACCAACATATCTATAGGGAGTAGAATTATAATTGGCTTGATTGTCACCCTTAGTGTTGGAAGAACCTCCTTTTTCATGCTTAGGAAGTGGATCTTTGAAAGCTGTATGTGATTCATTTGAGGTATGTCCATGAACACCAATTTCACCACTTTCAATTAAGTCTTGAACTACATTTTTGAGTCTTAGACAGTCATTTTTGAGTCTTAGACAGTCTGTGAAACTCACAATAATCATTCACATTCCACCAAGAAGGTTTTACCCTAGGTTCAAAGTCTTTCATTTCAAGAAGCATAATGAGTTTCTTTGTAATTAACTTCCGTAATACTGATTTGAGAGATTCCGCTAAAGGAGTAAAATTTCTTCGAGGTGACATAAAAGGCAATCTTGGTTTAGATTAATCTTTTTTGGTGTTTGGATTTGTTGATTGATTGTTGTAGGTAGGTTGAGTAGCATTTGCTTGACTTGTGAGATTTAGAAGGGGTTGTGTTGGTTTGACATTACGATTATCAACAATCCCATCATTGATAATGTTTTTGTTTTTATTCCAGAATTTCAATTTGTCATTGTTGTAGTTGTTGGGATTGGAATTTGAGGACCCAGCATTGTCTTTGGAATAAAGTTTTATCTCACCTTTTCTAACCATGGCTTCCTCAATCTTGATACCATTTTCTATGAGCTTATTGAAGTTTGGTGTACATTGTAATTTTAACCTATAACTCATTTCTGGTGTAAGGTTATGCACAAAGATATCCATCTTTTCTTGTTCAGGAATCATTTGTAGATATTTGGCAAACAATTGATGCCATCTTTGCAAAAAAGTAAGGAAGGGTTCTCCATTCTTTTGATGTGCATTGCAAAGATCAAGCATAGTGACTTCATGTTTTATGTTATATGAATAATGAGTCACAAATTTGTCAAGAAGCTCATTGAAAGATTTGATGCCTGGGGGTAATTTGGAGAACCATTCCATGGCTTGTCCTCCTAAACTTCATGGAAATAGTCACATAAGATATTTGTCATTGTGAGCGACTTCAATACAAGCAACACAAAACTCATGAATGTGGTCTTGTGGATCCCAATTCCCTTTGTATTTGTCAAATTTTGGTACCTCAAAATGAGGAGGGAATGGAATCATTGCTAAATTCTTATCTAAAGGATAAGGACATATATCATCCAAGCAATACTTCTTAGTTGATGATCTGGTTTGGATGTCACGGATTTGTTGTAGAACAGGATCCAAAGATAACGTGTTTCCTTGAGTGTTTTGAGAAACATTGTTGTGGGAAGCATTGTTTTGGGAAGCATGGTTCTATTGATCATTTTGAGAAGCATCAGATGGTTGTTTGGTTTCTTTTTCTCCATGAGTATCTTGAGAACTACTAGGAATTTCTTGATTGGTTACAATAGTCGGTTCTCTAAGATGAGAAATATCAAAATCACTTGGTAGTTTGGCTCCTTGTTGAGAAAGCATGAGGAAATACATCTCTCTATCTAGGTCTAGGAGTCTTTCCATGACATGATAAAATCTAGGATCTTATGTAGCATCCCTAAGTTCTTGATCTGTGGGTTCCTCTTCAGATGTAAAAAGTGAAGTTTTCTTAGGAATTTCAGGCCAAGGATTTTCTTCATTGCTTTTGTTTCCTTCTATTTTGTCTAGGGATTCTAAATCAATGGGTTGTTTTAGTTTCTGAGATTGAGTTTGAACCATAAAAATGTGAAAATTGAGTTGTGGGATGAAAGATGTTTGATGAAAAGATATGGAAAGAGTGGTTGATAGAAAAGATAGTGAAAAGGTGTTGAAAAGTGATGAGCCAACTTGATAAAATCTAGGTTAATAGGAAGTATATATTTCACTATGATATGACAAAGAAAAATCAAGAGATAGTAACCTAGGTAAGTTTGATTGAGGATGATAGATCCTAATAGGATAAACTCACAAAGATCAAAATCTGATAGATAAGGTAATGTTTTCAACACTAAATCTGGAATTTTAGAAGATTAAAAGAAATGATTTGATGATTTTTGGTGAAGAAAGGTTGATGAAAATTGATGAAAAGTGATGAAAATGGTCAAACTAAAGATCAGAGGTTTGTTTAGCTCGAATGTTTTCCTAGAATTTGAGTAAAGACAAAAATGGGTATCTGAAAAAGTGATTGTGAAATTTTCAAAGTTTGTGGAAATGCTCACTGTTGTATATGCGCAGCAACAAATGCACAGGACAGTTTGATAAATGCACAAAAAAATGAAACAAATGTGAAACAATTTAGAACTGATGCGTGGAAAGAGTATCAAATGCGCAGAATAGTGTAACTAATGCACTTGAAAATTTGATGAATGCGCAGGATTTTTTTTCTGATGGATTGGAACTGCAAGATTTTGAATTTTGTTTTGATTTTCTGATGTTTTGGTTTTTGGCAAATAGAAAATGCATAAAAATACACACGCAAGACATAAATGATTTAATCTAATTGTTCTAGTATGAATGCATAAACATGCTTACAATCCTAAGGTTGGCAAGGACAATATCTGTTGAATCCCCACTAGGATAATAAAATCCAACCACGCAAATCCATAGCAAACAACCTAGGAACTTGGAGGCACGGGCTCCTCCTTACAATGCACTCACTTGTTAGGCACACCAAGTTCCAAATGCAATGGGTCATTACTTCCCAAAGAATTGCTATCTCTACTATGAACCGTGAGTAATGTGGGGTGTCTTCATGGGCTTGGGTGACTCCTTGAGCCAGAAAATAGAAAGTTTTTGGCCACTAAACAAAAGTATTTAATAAGTACATCCATTTAGGTGGTTGTGATCAAGTCATTTTCCCAATTAAGGGGGCTCTCCCAATATTTTCAAAGCAAGGCTTTCACCTATACTAAGTAAGACTTTAATGCACCGCTAGGGTACTGGAGGAGATTTTGGTTGCCACAAAAAATTCACACCTGTCTAATGTGAGACTAACCACACTAGCATTTTTTATATACTGGTTTGGAAGGACTTGGATTTAGCCTATTACCGGTTGGGTCATTCCTTGGGGTGAGTACCTCTTTTCCCACCAAAGACCACCCTCTAAAAATTATAACAGTTTCTCTTACACCCAAGGTCCATGAATGGCGAGGGGAGAGGATATGTTGTTATAATTTTGGGATTACAAATAGCTATTTAAGCAAGACACAACAAACACTTCACTATGCTAAAGAAGACACATGGAAATTTAAAAATATGTCATATTTTAAGCCCAAACGAGGTTATAGTTTATTTTGCAAAACCCTTTAAAGACCTGCAAACAAATTGTTAGGAATTTTAGCAATGGGGACTTCAAAAGAATGTCCTACAAAATAGCCTAAAGACTACCAGAATGAACATAAACTTGTTAAAAAAATTAGCTAAAATCAAAATAAATAGAAAATTGAATTTAACTACTGTGAATAACAGATGCACAACAACAGTGAATAAATGCGTAGAATTATGAAACCTATGCACAATATTAATAAATGCGCAGTAGAAACATGTAAATGCACAAAACAGAGTGATAAATGCGCAAGTTTTAACTAGAAGCCGAAAACTAAAAAAAAAGAAAAAAAGTGACAAGTTTGATCAGAAATGGATGTGCAGAATAGATGAATGGATGCGTAGGAATCGTGAATGAATGCATAGGAAAAACTTGGAAATGATTGCACATGAAAAAGTACAAATAAAATGTTAAAAATGTGGGGAAGAGCCCCACGGTGGGCACAAAAAATGTATGCAAATTATATGTCTAATACTAGAAATGATAAATTAACTAATTAGAAGCTAATAAATCTATCTAATGCAACACAATGAAGAATGCAAAGTAATCACAAATGATGAAATTAAATCAGTTACCTTCACCTACCATGCAGCTTGTCTCCATTGTCCTCCTAGCCTTGATTTCTTGAGGATGTTGAGCTCTTAGATTTCCAAATGAAGCCTTTTTCCCCAAGATGCCACCAAAGTGTGGAGATTTGATGATGAATGAAAAATAGCTAAAAGATTGATTATGCAACTAATGGATGGAATGCAAATGATGATAATATGGATGCTTATGCTTGAATGCTCTTGAAATGCTTGATTGCTTGAAATGCTTGAAATGCTTGAAATGTTTGATTTCTTGAAATGCTTGAATGCTTGAAATGCTTGAAATGCTTGATTTCCTATTCACTATTACTTGATTATAAAAATACCTATTAGCTCATAAAGGGGAAATTAAGCTCCTTTTATAGAAATTTGGAGGATCTAAGCCTAGGTGGCACAATCCTATGGTGGAGAATGAAAGGTGGAAGATCCTAGGGCTAGGATTGACTTGGTTGAAGGAGTTGAGAAAAAGGGGGATGTAGTTGGAATGTGAGAGGAAGAATAGGGATGACATTCCTCTCACATTGACATGGAGAAGAACAAGGTGGAAAGGAAAGAAACATGTCAAGTGTCTCACAAAGACCAAAGAGAGGAAGAGGGAAGGACTTTTTCCTCATGAGGACTCTTGGTACAAGTGTCCCATGAGTCACCTTTGACCCTTAGAGGTGGCTTGAGAAGCCCCTTAGGAATAGGGCATGTCTCTTGACTTTGTTTAAGAAAGGACATGTGGTCATGAGACCAAGTCCTATGAGGCCACATAGCTCTTAAGAATAGGACATGTGTGGGTGAGGATAATTACTAATAAATAATTAATAATAATTATTTATTTTAGCCAAAGTGATGTATCAGGTGACTAGGTAGGTGAGGTGGACTAGGGGACTTAGTCATATTTAAGTGATTATGTATTTAATTAAATCACTTTACTAAGACTAATTAGAAGACTTAGGATAGAGGAATAGACTACAATGAATTTACTAAATAAATTGAATAATCTATTTAATAAATAGAGGAAATAATTATTAATTAAATAATAAATATTTAATTAATTTATCAAGTCAATATCAATTAAATAATTAATTAATGAAGCCATTTTTAAGTGTATACATTTTGCCCCTCTTTGAAATAATGTGCATGTCACATTGTTTCAAAGAAAATTTAAATTTTTTTAGCATTTTGCCTTTTGCCCCAGAAAATGTCTCAAATGACCTATGCATGCCCCCTCAAGAGATTGATTAACAAAATTGATTATTTGAATTTTATGATTTTTTTTTTTTAAATTATTATTTTTAGTTTTGTTGAGTTGGATAATCAATCTCATGAAAGTTTCAGAAGAAAAGACAGGTGAAAATGGGGTGAAACCAAAGAAAAATGAGAGATAGGGTCTGCACACCAAGCACATCGGGTCCACAAGCTATAAATAGGTCAAAGGGGTCCACAATAGGCTCATTGTGCACACTTGTCATTTGGAGATTAGAGCACGAGAGAGAGAAGAGCAGAGCTGTCAGGATGTCAGTCTTGCTATCAGATCACCACTTCGAGAGGGCCAGACGCTTCTAGCGACCACCCGATTCGGGAGAGCCGATAGGTGATTCGATCCTCTTTGTGATTTTGTCATTTCTAGCATGGTAGAGTAGGATTTAGCATGTGTAGGTTACTTTGAATCATAGGTTAGGGTAGAAGAAAATTTTTGTGCTTGAGCGGCCAACAAATGCACAGTTACAGCGTATGAATGCCCAACAACTAGCCATGTTTGCACAAAAAATTTAAACTTCTGCGCATTCATTTAGGGAAGCTCTGCATTCATGTTAGAGGAAAATTTGGGCTGCGCAAATGTCAATTAAAAATTCGCATATGTTCTTTCTGCGCATTTGTTTAGAATTGTTGCACAAATGTTAAAGAAACCTGCACATAGATGGAAAACTGCACAAATGTTTAAGGATACTACGCATGCATTTTTCTATGCTACGCATTTGTTTAGTTGATAGAATGTCGATAAGCTGATTTGATCTATCAGTGGTTAAATTTGATTGATTTGGTCAAGATAGGCAACATTGTAGCATGGTTGCTAGTTAACCAGTCTTGATGCTAGATAATTGATAAAATTATCTGTTGAAACACGTGATAAAACATGTTTGTAAGTGATATAATGGGATAGATAGATGTGTTAGATCAGTTTATCAAAATCTGATAGCTTGATTTTGTTTGACTTGGATAGGAGGATATTACTGATATTCTGATGTCATGGGAGAGATATCCCGTCACATAGAACCTGAGACTGGCATTGTCAGAGACTGACAGACTCTTGATCAAAGCGTCTAGTTTGTATCATGTGATTTACATGCCCGAGATTAGGGTGAATCTAAGCATGATGATTGCATTGGCAGAGAGATGGCACTTAGAGATGAGTACCTTCCATCTTCCGACAGGGGAGATGACAGTCACACTGGAGGATGTATATCACATCCTCTAGCTTCCTATCACAGGGGAGCTAGTGCATTATGATCGGCACGATGGAGTGATAGAGTGCAGAGTGGTCTTTGGTGATGATGAGATAAAGGATGGAGAGATTAGCTGGGAGGACATGGTTGATCTGTATGAGCCTCTACCAATGGTTCTAGTAGGAGCGATTGGGGGTTTCATATGCCCTGATCGTAGATCACATGAATTTGTAGTTGGATGGGGCCACACATTACAGTGGATGATGGATGATAGAACCTGATTTTCTTGGGGTGTCTATCTATTAGCACATTTGTATCATGATCTTCATCAGGTGGTGTACCATAGGGGTGCATCATTATTAGCAGGCGTCACATTGCTCCATGTATGGGCATGGGAGCATATTACAGTGACACGACTAGTAGCCATTAGATTTCACAGTGCAGGACAACCGTATATTCATTTATACTCATCAGTTTTGTCTCAAGAAAAATTAGGGCACTTGGAGTTCTAGTGGTACACGTTTGACACATTAGACATAGTCACATGGAGACTGTACCTAGGATGTGAGCATTGGGATGATGAGCGGTAGTTGGGTTTTTGTTTTGAGTCATGATGGCTGATAGGGTGGATGCCCTACATTATTAAGAGACAACTGTTTAGCCAGGTTCTGCATCAGTTTGGTAGGATCCAGGGCATGCCGTAGGGAGTCACTGAGTTCACTCAGACTCATCAGGAGAGATGTGACTGGGGGCCCATGGCTTCATTTGATATAGCTAGACATGAGTTCCTAGAAATGCCATTCTAGGCATGGATGATGAGATAGGGGGTCATGGACCCAGGGATGACGACAGATCTGGAGCAGTTCCTTAGAGATTTTCTAGTTCCATGGTTGACAGATCTGATAGTTAGGCCACCAGAGAGGGATCCAGCAGAGAGATGCCATGGGAGACGCCGAGGGTGAGATATGTGAGGACAAGGGAGAGGAGGTGATGGTGACGGTGGTGATGGTGATGGAGGAGATGGAGGAGACAGAGGTAGAGGTGACAGAGCTGGACCTTGGATGAGAGGTGGCAGAGAGAGACAGAGGGGTTTGATTCCATCACTAGCTAGATAGGGATGGAGACCTCTAGTACAGCTAGCAGTAGGAGCTCCACTACAGGTACCAATTTCTCAGGTATAGATACCAACTGCTCTAGTATAGGGACCAGCTGTATAGGTACAGGTGTCGATACACTTAGGAACTCCTACTCTGATACCACTTGATGAAGGGTGCTCCCCTTAATACCACAAACACATAACAAAAATAGAGAAACAACAACAATATGCAAGAACATAAAAATTGGCTTCTTATTATCTCCATAATTGTGGAACTACAAACTTTTAAAATTACAATATGCAAAGCTACATGGGAATTCCCTTACAATATTCTATAGGACAAAGCCTCAAATCAATACCTAGATCTACTACCTCGAACTACCCTAGACAACACTATGGGCCTTCTTTATATAGGCATTTTCCACCACCTAAGAAGGTTCCAAAAATTTATCCCTTAGGGCCGACCAAACTTAGAATTATTTTATTTTTCAATTTATTACATCAAAGTTGGCTCAAATAACCTTTGAAATCCGAACAAAAATTATTTTTCGCCATTACAGGTGGCCCGACTTCCAAAGACCATAAGTCATCACTAGTTGACCCAATTGACTATTATCACCCCATTTTGAAAAGGTCACACAACGTTCTACAGGCTTGACTGGCGCAAGTGCCTTTCACCCAAATTTTTGACCTCATCTGAGGCCTCTAAGGCCTTCAAAACTGAGTTCAAAGTTTATGTACCCTACTGCCAATACTGAAAATCTTCAATATCTTCAAAACTAGACCTGATCTAGCCATGAAACTTTACTAGCAGGCTGATATGATTGAGATGAACCTCCACATGTAAAATTAGAACATTCCGAGATCGTATGACCAACTTACTAAAAATAGAAAGTTTCCTTAAATAGCACCTCTGCACAAGATATTCCTTATTGAATACAAAAATAGAAATATTTTTGGGTGATGCAAGATTGCTCTTACACCCAGGATGCTCCTGCATCAGACACCCGGGGTAATTTGAGAAGTGACCCCATTACGTCTTAGGTGTGTAGAGGAAAACCAAGACGGTTAACCTCCTCCTTTGTCAGCCATGATGAATCTTCAATAGGTCATCCTTTCCATTTGACCAGATAGTCTTCATATGTCCTATTCCTCATGCTTCTACCAACATGACTATCCAATATATCCTCAATCTCTTTGGTATCTGAACTAGTTGTTGGAATACTCCACTGTGCTGCTGTGATCTCATCTTCAATACCTCCCTCATGATACTCTGTCAGATCTAAAATGTTAAACACTGGTGAAATATTCAGCTTAGTAGGCAATTCTACTTCATATGCATTTTCTGAATCATGCTTCTTCAGTATTTTACATGGCCCAAACTTCTTCATTTTCAATTTGTTATATGTACCAACTATAAATCGCTCCTTCTGCAAATGAACCATGAATTCATCTCCAACCTAAAATTTCTTATGCCTCCTTTTCTCATCTGCCTTAGCCTTATATTGTGCATTCATCTTGGTAATGTGCTTCCTCACCTCCTCATGGATGTTCTTCAAATGTTCTACAAAATCCTTAGCTTCAGCACTACTTATTTCTCCTTGATGTATCCTTCTCAACTCAAATGCATTTCTGAGAATATTTTCATATACAATCTAGAAAAGTGATTTACCAGTACTCCTGTTGACAAAATTATTGTATGCAAATTCTGCCTGTGGTAAAATCAAATCCCATCCTGTTGGCTTATCTCCAACCAAACATCTCAGGAAATTTCCTAAATTTCTATTCACCACCTCCATTTGTCCATCAGTTTATGGATGATGTGATGAACTAAATTTCAAATCTATCTTCAACTTCTTCCACAATGTATGAAAAAAATAGCTTACAAACTTAGTGTCTCGATCTGAAACTATGGTCTTTGGCAAACCATGTAGTCTCACTACTTCTCTGAAAAATAATTCCGCTATATGAACAACATCATTAGTCTTCTTGTAGGAAATGAAATGTGCCATCTTCAAAAATCTATCAACCACTACAAAAATTGAATCATGTCCCTGCTAAATCCTCGGTAATTCAAGACTAAAGTCCATACTGATATCCTCCCAAGGCTTCTCTGGCACAGATAATGGCTAATATAACCCTGTATTCTACTTCACTCCTTTCACCATCTGACATACTCTGCAACTTTGTACAAATGTCTTGACATCTTGCTACAACTATGGCCAATAATAATTTTCACTAACCAAAGCAAGGGTTTTATCATGACCAAAATGTCTAGCCAATCCTCTGCTATGCTTCTCCTTGATAAGATTCTCCCTCATAGAACTTCATGGATTGCACAATTGACTCCCTCTGAATAGGATATCATCCTAGATGATAAAATACAACCACTTTGTTTTGTCTAGAGTAATAGGTTCTTTACAAGCTTTCTAAGCTTCACCAAAATTAGGATCCTCTGGATAAAAATTATTGCATTCCTTGAACCCAACCACTTCAATCTGCATTTCTGTCAGCAATAGTTTCCTTTTGCTAAGAGCATCTGCAACCCTGTTAGACTTTCCACTCCTATGTTTCAAAACAAATGTATAACTCTGCAAAAACTCAACCCATTTCAAATGCCTTTGATTCAACTTTCCTTGACTATTCAAATATTGCAAAGCTTGATGATCAGTATACAAAACAAACTCTTTAGGAAGCAGATAGTGTCTCCACTTCTTCAATGGCTGAACTATAGCATAAAATTCTTGATCATAAACATCATACTTTCTCTTAGCATCATTTAACTTCTCACTAAAATAAGCAACAAGTTTACCTTCTAGTCTCATAACAACTCCTATTGTAGTACCGCTAGCATCACAATCTACTTGAAACACCTTATTAAAATATGGAAGTGCTAAAATAGGTTTTTTTATAACTTTTTGTTTCAACAATTGAAAACTCTTTTCTGCCCCATTAGTCCACCTAAACTCTTTTGTATCCCCTCTCATTGTTTTAGTCAAGGGACCACAAATACTGCTAAAATTTCTGTAAAAACTAGGTAGACCATGCAAAGATCTTACCTTAGTAGCACTCCTTAGAGTAGGCCATTCAAGGATAGCTTGTACTTTCTCTAGGTCTATTTTTAGACCTTCTGTTGAAACTACAAATCCCAAATACACTAACTCTTTCTTCACAAAACTGCACTTCTTCAAATTAATCAACAATTTCTCTTCTTTCAACTTCTCAAATACCATACGAATATGTATCATATGCTCCTCCAATGTCTTACTAAAGATCAAAATATCATCTAGGTAAACAATAAAAAACTTACTCAGAAATTCTTTCAGTACCTCGTTCATTAGCCTCATGAAAGTGCTTGGTGCATTGGTTAGCCTAAAGGCATGACTAACCACTCATACAATCTTTCCTTTGTCTTGAAGGTAGTCTTTCATTCATCTCCTTCTCTGATGATATCCACTTTTTAGGTCTATCTTTGAGAAATACACAGCTCCACTTAAATAGTCCATAATATCATCCATTCATGGCAATGGAAACCTATACTTCATTGTGATCTTATTTATTGCTCTGGAATCTATACACATGCTCCACTCTCCATTCTTCTTTAGTGCTAATACCGTTGGTACAACATAGGGACTCCGACTCTCACAGATCAATCCTTTCTGCAACAACTCATGTACTTGTCTGTTCAACTCCTCACTTTTCATAGGTGTCATTCTGTGTGCTACCTTATTTGGAAAACTTTCTCCTAGGATCAAGTCCATCTGATGATTGATATTTTTGACTAGTGGTAATCCATCAAGCACATTATCAGATACAATATCCTGAAACTCATTCAACAAATCTGCAACTTCTAGAGGCACATTTTTTACTTCCTCTTTACTAGCTTTTGGAATTAAAGAAAAACACACATGCTCATGCCTCATACCATCTAGGAATTTTTTTCTATCAATAAAAGTTATTCTTGTACTACCACATACCTTTTCTTCTATGTCATTCAATGAATTTAGCTTATGTCGCACTCCATCCTTTGTCAGGGAATAGGTATTTGCATGACCATCATGTACATCATATCTGTCAAACTGCCATTGTCTACCTAACAACATATGACATGCATCCATAGATATGATATCACACATTACCTCATCATGGTATCCACCAATCTTGAACTTCACTAGGCATTGTTCATTGACCATGACCTTGTGGTCATCCTGCACCCTAGCAATCTGATATGGATGTGGGTGTTTCTATCTCTTGAGATTCAACTTTGTCACCATCTCTTTTGACACCAAATTGTCAGTGCTTCCACTATCAATAATCACATCACAACACTTACCCTCACACTTGCATCTAGTATGAAATATGCTCTTCCTTTGCTCAGGTTCATTCTCACCACTCAGTAGGACTCTTCTATTAATCAACGTTTCTCCTCTTTCAGCATCTTCAGAATGTGATGATCTAGCATCCTCATCAACATGTGCAACTCTGGCCTGACCTTCATTCCTCCTACCTATCCTTCCTTGGCATTAAGGACATTCAAATGCCCTATGACCTTCTTCTTCATAGTGAAAACATGTTCCACAAAAGCCTCCTCTTCGTGAACCTTGTCCTCTTCCTCTTCCTCTCTGATCTCTATTATTTTAATCTTGGAAATGATTGGAATTGTTTCCTCTCTAATTTTGATTGCTACTGGCCTCAACCTTCTTTTTTGGATCTTCATTTCGGCCTCCATATGACCATCCACTAGATCATCCACCACAACGTCTTCCATTTTATCTACTCTTGAACTTCTTGTTCAACTTTTCTTCTACTTTTAGGGAAAATTGGTATGCCTCTTCAATACTGTTCATTCAAACCAAATTCAGCTTCTCCTGAATGCTTGGCCTCAACCCATTAAGGTAACGAGAAACTTTCTCCTTATCAGCTTCCACATGGCTTGTTCTGATGACGATTTGATAGAACTTCTCTGTATACTCCTGAACAGATTTTCTCGCTTGTTTCAAAATTTGCATTTTCTTTTGTAAGTCAAGCTCATAATCAATAGGGATGAACTATCATTTCAATTTATCCACCATCGGATTCTATCTTGTGATTTTATTTTTCCCTCTTCTATTTTGCTCCAATTGATCTCTTGCCACCAGATCTTGGCATGACCTTTTAGTTTGGCTTTCGTGAATTTGACCCTATTAGGATCCACAATATCTTCATACTCAAAATATTTTTTGCATTCATTGATCTAGTCGATCAATTCTTCTAGGTTAAGATTTCTTGAAAATGTAGGAACCTCAATCTTAGGTCTTTTCCCGATCTTGGAAATGGCCTGGAAAAGCCTTCTTGATTCAAAATTTTACCTTCTTCTTCTTGATCATCATTTCCTTCTTCAGCTTCATCCTCACTTTCATCTCTGACATTAAGATTCATTCCTTTGTGAATCTCTTCTTGCAATGCTCGCACTTGTCTCTAGAGTGCTCTAACCTCAGGTGTTACAACACTAGCTCTTCCGCCAGGTTCCCTTCATGGAGGCATTTTCATGATGCACACTGAAACCCTAACCATGGTCTTGGTGCAAAATGCCTCACAGTCAGCAATCTATTTACACATTCAGGAACTCCTGCTCTAATACCACTTGATGAAGGGTGATCCCCTTAATACCACAAACACATAACATAAATAGAGAAACAACAACAATATGCAAGAATAAAAAAATTGGCTTCTTATTATCTCTACAATTATGGAATTATAAACTTTCAGAATTACAATATGCAAAGCCACATGGGAATTCCCTTACAATATTCTATAGGACAAAGCCTCGAATCAATACCCAGATCTACTACCCCGAACTATCCTAGACAACACTACGGGCCTTCTTTATATAGACATTTTCCACCGCCCGAGAAGGTTCTAAAAATTTAGCCCTTAGGGCCGACCAAACTTAGAATTATTTTATTTTTCAATTTATTACATCAAAGTCCGCTCAAAATAACCTTTGAAACCCGAAATTTTTTTTTGAAGGAAATTTATTTTCTACCATTTTAGGTCACCCGACTTTTGGAAACCATAAGTCATCACCAGTTGACCCGATTGACTATTATAACCCCATTTTGGAAAGGCCACGAAGCACTCTACAAGATTGATTTGTGCAAGCACCTATCACCCAAATTTCTGACCTCATCTGAGGCCTCTAAGACCTTCAAAACTAAGTTCAAAGTTTTTATACCCTATTGCCAATACCGAAAATCTTTAATATCTTCAAAACTAGACCTGATCTAGCCATGAAACTTTACTGGCAGGCTGATATGACTGAGATGAACCTCCACATGTAAAATTAGAATATTTTGAGATCGTATGACCAACTTACTAAAAATAGAAAGTTTCCATAAATAGCATCTTTGCACAAGATAGCCCTTATTGAATACAAAAATAGAAATATTTTTGGGTGATGCAAGATTGCTCTTACACCCAGAACGCTCCTACATCAGACACCTGGGGTAATTTGAGAAATGACCCCATCACGTCTCAGGTGTGTAGAGGAAAACCAAGATGGTTAACCTCCTCATTTGTCAACCATGATGAATCTTCAAAAGGTCATCCTTTCCATTTGACCAGATATGCTTCATATGTCCTGTTCCTCATGCTTCTACCAACACGACTATCCAGTATATCCTCAATCTCTTTGGTATCTGAACTAGTTGCTGGAATACTCCAGTATGCTGCTGTGATCTCATCTTCAACACCTCCCTTATGATACTTTGTTAGATCTAGAATGTTAAACATTGGTGAAATATTCAGTTCAGTAGGCAATTCTACTTCATATGTATTTCTTGAATCATGCTTCTTCAGTATTTTACATGGCCCAAACTTCTTCAATTTCAATTTGTTATATGTACAAACTAGAAATGGCTCCTTCCACAATTGAACCATGACTTCATCTCCAACCTAAAATTTCTTATGCCTCTTTTTCTCATTTGCCTTAGCCTTATACTATGCATTCATCTTGGTAATGTGCTTCCTCACCTCATCATGGATGTTTTTCAAATGTTCTGTAAAATCTTCAACTTCAGCACTACTTATTTCTCCTTGATCTATCCTTCTCAACTCAGATGCATTTCTGGAACTATTTCCATATACAATCTGGAATGGTGATTTTCCAGTACTCCTGTTGACAGAATTATTGTATGCAAATTCTGCCAGTGGTAAAATCAAATCCCATATTGTCAGCTTATCTCCAACCAAACATCTCAGCAAAATTTTCAAACTCCTATTCACCACCTCCACTTGTCCATCAGTCTATGGATGATGTGATGAACTAAATTTTAAATCTATCTTTAGCTTCTTCCACAATGTTCACCAGAAATAACCTACAAACTTGGTGTCTCGATTTGAAACTATGGTCTCTGGAAAACCATGTAGTCTCACTAATTCTCTAAAAAAAATTCTGCTATATGAACAACATCATTAGTCTTCTTACAGGGAATGAAATGTGCCATCTTCAAAAATCTATCAACCACTACAAAAATTGAATCATGTCCCCGCTGAGTCCTCGATAATCCAAGAACAAAGTCCATACTGATATCCTCCCAAGGCTTCTATGGTACAGATGATGGCTGATATAACCCTATATTCTACTTCACTCCTTTTGCCATCTAACATACTCTGTAACTCTATACAAACTTCTTGACATCTTGCTGCAACTGTGACCAATAATAATTTTTACTAACCAAAGCAAGGGTTTTATCACGACCAAAATGTCCAGCCAATCCTCTGCTATGCTTCTCCTTGATGAGATTCTCGCTCATAGAACTTCATGGAATGCACAACTGACTCCCTCTGAATAGCATATCATCCTGAATGATAAACTTTGGTCACTTCATTTTGTCTAAAGTAACAAGTTCTTTACAAGCTTTCCAAGCTTCACCAAAATCAGGATCCTCTAGATACAAATTATTGAGTTCCTTGAACCCAACCACTTCAATCTGCATTTCTGTCAGCAATAGTTTCCTTCTACTAAGAGCATCTGCAACCCTGTTAGACTTTCCACTCCTATGTTTCAAAATAAATGTATAACTCTACAAAAACTCAACCCATTTCAAATGCCTTTGATTCAACTTTCCTTGACTATTCAAATATTGCAAAGCTTGATGATTAGTAGACAAAACAAAATCCTTAGGAACTAGATAGTATCTCCACTTCTTTAATGCCTAAACTATAGCATAAAATTTTTGATCATAAACATAATACTTTCTCTTAGCATCATTTAACTTCTCACTAAAATAAGCAACAGGTTTACCTTCTTGGCTCATAACAGCTCCTATTGCAGTACCACTCGCATCACAGTCTACTTGAAAAACCTTATTAAAATCTGGAAGTGCTAAAATAGGTTGTTCTGTAACTTTTTGTTTCAACAATTGAAAACTCTTTTATGCCCCATTAGTCCACGTAAACTCTTTTATATCCCCTCTCATTGTTTCAGTCAGGGGACCACAAATACTTCTAAATTTTTTGATAAAATATTTGTAAAAACTAGGTAGACCATGAAAAGATCTTACCTCAGTAGCACTCCTTGGAGTAGGCCATTAAAAGATAGCCCATACCTTCTCTAGGTCCATTTTTAGACCTTCTATTGAAATTACAAATCCCAAATACATGAACTCTTTCTTCACAAAACTACACTTCTTCAAATTAATCAACAATTTCTCTTCTCTCAGTTTCTCAAATACCATATGAATATGTATCATATGCTCCTCCAATGTCTTACTAAAGATCAAAATATCATCTCGGTAAACAATGAAAAACTTACTCAGAAATTCTTTCAGAACCTCGTTCATCAGCCTCATGAAAGTGCTCAGTGCATTAGTTAGCCCAAAAGGCATGACGAATCACTAATACAGTCCTTCCTTTGTCTTGAAGGTAGTCTTCCATTCATCTCTTTCTTTGATGATATCCACTCTTCAGGTCTATCTTTGAGAAATACACAACTCCACTCAAACAGTCCATAATATCATCCATTCATGGCTATGGAAACCTATACTTGATTATGATCTTATTTATTGCTCTGGAATCTGTACAAATCCTCCACTCTCCATTCTTCTTTAGTTCTAATACCGCTGGTATAGTACAGGGACTCAGACTCTCACAGATCAATCCTTTCTGCAACAACTCATGTACTTGTCTGTTCAACTACTCACTTTCCATAGGTGTCATTCTGTGTGCTGCCTTATTTAGAAAAATTGCTCCTGGGATCAAGTCCATCTGGTGACTGATCTTCCTAACTAGTGGTAATCCATCAGGCACATTATCAGATATAATATCGTGAAACTCATTCAACAAATCTACAACTTCTAGAGGCACATCTTCTACTTCCTCTTTACCAGCTTTTGGAATTAAAGAAAAACACACATGCTCATGCCTCATACCATCTAGGAATTTTCTTCCATCAACAAAAGTTATTCTTGCACTACCACATACCTTTTCTTCTATGTCATTCAATGGCTTTAGCTTATGTCACACTCCATCCTTTGTCAGGGAATAGGTATTTGCACAACCATCATGTACATCACATCTATCAAACTGCCATGGTCTACCTAACAATATATGACATGCATCCATAGATATGATATCACACATTACCTCATCATGGTATCCACCAATCTTGAACTTCACTAGGCATTGTTCATTGACCATGACCTTATGGTCATCTTGCACCCTAGCAATCCGGTATGGATGTGGGTGTTTCTATCTCTTGAGCTTCAACTTTGTCACCATCTCTTTTGACACCAAATTGTCAGTGCTTCCACTATCAATAATCACATCACAAAACTTACCCTCACACTTGCATCTAGTATGAAATATGCTTTTCCTTTGCTCAGGTTCATTCTCACCACTCAGTAGGACTCTTTTGTTAATCAATGTTTCTCCTCTTTTAGCATCTTCAGAATGTGATGATCTAGCATCCTCATCAACATGTGCAACTCTGGCCTGACCTTCATTCCTCCTACATATCCTTCCTTAGCGTTGAGGACATTCAAATACCCTATGACCTTCTTCTTCATAGTGAAAACATGTTCCACAGAAGCCTCCTCTTCATGAACCTTGTCCTCTTCCTCTTCCTCTTTGATCTCTGTTGTTTTGATCTTGGAAACAATTGGAATTATTTCCTCTCTGATTTTGATTTCTACTAGCCTCAGCCTTCTTTTTTGGATCTTCATTTCGGCCTCCATATGACCATCCACCAGATCATCCACCACAACGTCTTCCATTTTGTCTACTCTCAAACTTCTTGTTCAACTTTTCTTCTACTTTTAGGGAAAACTGGTATGCCTCTTCAATACTGTTCATTCGAACCAGATTCAGCTCCTCCTAAATGCTTGGCCTCAACCCATTAAGGTAACGAGAAACTTTCTCCTTATCAGCTTCCGCATGGCCTATTCTGATGAGGATTCGATAGAACTCCTCTGTATACTCTTGAATAGATTTTCTTGCTTGTTTCAAAATTTGCATTTTATTTTATAGGTCAAGCTCATAATCAATAGGGATGAACTATCACTTCAATTTATCCACCATCAGATCCCATCTTGTGATTTTATCTTTCCCTCTTCTATTTCACTCCAATTGAATCTCTTGCCACCAGATCTTCGCATGACCTTTTAGTCTGGCCTTCGTGAATTTTACCCTATCAGGATCCTCAATATCTTCATATTCAAAATATTCTTCGCATTCATTGATCCAGTCGATCAATTTTTTTGGGTTAAGATTTCTTGAAAATGCAGGAACCTTGATCTTAGGTCTTTTCCCGCTCTTGGAAATGGCCTGAAAAATCCTTTCTTCTTCTTGATTCAAAATTTCACCTTCTTCTTCTTGATCATCATTTCCTTTTTCGGCTTCATCCTCACTTTCATCTCTGACATTAAGATCCTATGCAAATCTCTTCTTGCAATGCTCACACTTGTCTCTGGAGTGCTCTAACGTTAGGTGTTACAACACCAGCTCTTCCACCATGTTCCTTTTGTGGAGGCATTTTTGTGATGCACGCTGAAACCCTAACCACGGTCCTAGTGAAAATGGCCTCATAGTCAATGATCTATTTACACACTCAAGAACTCCGGCTCTAATACCACTTGATGAAGGGTGCTCCCCTTAATACCACAAACACATAACATAAATAGAGAAACAACAACAATATGCAAGAACAAAAAAATTGGCTTCTTATTATCTCTACAATTATGGAATTACAAACTTTCAAAATTACATTATGCAAAGCCACATGGGCATTCCCTTACAATATTCTGTAGGACAAAGCCTCGAATCAATACCCAGATCTACTACCCCAAACCACCCTAGACAGCACTACGGGCCTTCTTTATATAGGCATTTTCCATCGCTCGAGAAGGTTCCAAAAATTTAGCCCTTAGGGCCGACCAAACTTAGAATTATTTTATTTTTCAATTTATTACATCAAAGTCAGCTCAAAATAACCTTTGAAACCTGAACAAAATTTTTGAAGGAAAATTATTTTCTGCCATTTCAAGTGGCCCAACTTCTGAAGACCATAAGTCATCACCAGTTGACTTGATTGACTATTTTAACCCCATTTCAAAAAGACCACGAAGCGCTCTACAGGCTTGATTTGTGCAAGTGCCTGTCACCCAAATTTTTGACCTCATCCGAGGCCTCTAAGGCCTTCAAAATTGAGTTCAGAGTTTCTATACCTTGTTGCTTATACCGAAAATTTTTAATATCTTCAAAACTAGACCTGATATAGCTATGAAACTTTACTGGTAGGTTGATATGACTGAGATGAAACTCCACATGTAAAATTAGAACATTCTGAGATTGTATGACCAACTTACTAAAAATAGCAAGTTTCCATAAATAGAAGCTCTGCACAAGATAGCCCTTATTGAATACAAAAATAGAAATATTTTTGGGTGATGCAAGATTGCTCTTACACGCAGGATGCTCTTGCATCAATCTCACAACACCACCATCACATCTCATTAGTTTAACAAAATTATTTTTTTCTCCAGTCATATGATGTGAGCAACCATTATTTATAACCCATTCAAATTTCTTATCAACATTTGACACTAAAGCTTTTTCTTCATGAACTGGTTTTTCATCTTTAATAGCAATAAATCCAATCTCCTCATAATCCAAATCATCATCATCATAAATACCTTCAATAGCATAATAACATTCCTTATCCTTTGAATACTTAGACTTGAAAAACTTAGGTGCATGCTTAGGAAATCTTGTAGGACATCTAGATGCAAAGTGACCTATCTTATTGCATGAAAAATATTTCAAAGGTAACTTTCCTTCAAATTTACCCTTACCTCTTTTTTCTCTTCTAAGGATCAGTGCAACAAGTTCATCTAGATTTCTTTCTTCTGCTTGAATTTGTTCCCATTCCTTAGCATATTGACCAAGCTCTTCTTTTAGGTTCTCATTGCTAGTGCTCGAAAGTGCAGACATTATCTTCTTATGCACAGATGCTTTGAATGCTGACTCAACTTTAGGTAGAACATCTCCCATTTTAGCAGCTTCAAAGGTAGTTAGTTTTGCAATCAACATTTCTCTGCTAAAGTTTGGAGTTAGAGGTATAGTTTCTTCTATAGTTAGAGCTTTAGTCTTGTAAGAAGGTGTCAATGATCTAAAGATCTTTGCAATGACTTCTTCTTCATCATAAGTGCCTCTGTAATTTATGATTCCAATCACAACCTCTGTAACCCTTTGAACATAAGCCCCAATTCTTTCATCATCCTTCATTTGTAGCTTCTCCATTCTTGTTTTCTAGTTCTGTAACTTTTCTTGTTTGGTAAACTTGTCTCCTTCATATAGTGCTTCTAATCTTACCCAAATCTTGTGTGCCAAATCCAGATCTTTAACCTCAGTAAATTATCCTTCAGAGAGCATGCTGATCAGTGCTTCCCCTATGACCATGTTATATGAGAATATCTTCTTTTCATCATCAGTAGCCTTTTCCAATTCATCTTCAACCTTCATAGCCACCTAATTCTTTGTGATCATCCAGTAGTCAATGCCCAAGCATAGCAAATGAGTTTACATCTTGTTCTTCCAACTGTCAAAGTTTTCAAGATCAAATTTCAGACTATCCTTCCTATAGTACGCTATCTCCAAGATCACCTCAAGTTGTTAAGATTTCTCTCTAAGGACCAGTAGCTCCAATACTAGTTGTTAGGAATAATAGTCCATCAATATAACTGAGAGGGGGGGGGGGGGTGAATCAATTAAATAAAAAATATTAAACTTTAATAAACTTTTAAGTAGCAAAAAATCTAAATCAAATGAACATAATGAATGCCAACATAATAACACAATATTTGTTGTCGGGGAAACCCTATTAAAGGTAAAAACCCTGGTGGGAATTAGCACCCACTAATGATGTAGTGAGAGTATAGTATCCTTGTTAGAAGATCTAGCCTTGGTAAGAGTTGATTAAAACACTACAGTACATAGTCCTTGTTAGAGGATAGACCCTATTAAGAGTCAAAGAAAAGGGTAGGCTCATTTCCTATACTCACTGCCCAAAGAAGGTTAAGTCCACCTTCAAAACATACTATTCGCAACACAAGTGTATATGAGGAAATTCATAATCCTTGTGAACTGTCTGATAGCAACTGTCTTTGCTTGACCAGTTCCAATGAAATATAAACAATCCTTTGCTCTACATCTAGTAGATACAAGCTCAGAGATTTCACAACCCTCTTTCACAACATATCCATATCACATACATCTTTTCAAAGAAAAGATCTTACATATATACCCTATTACATTTTACATGATTAGGTCAGCTAGTTAGGCTTTCCTAATAGACAAATGATTACATAAGCCCTTGCTAAGATACACACGATATCTAAAACAAGTATACAATAATTGCATTACAACAATTAAGGACCAACATCCTTAATTCATATTTTCCATCCATAATACATGCTAGATCTCTGAAGTCGGCTTCCAAATAAGTCTTCTCTAGAACACAAACCATATCTAACATCATCTTGCTTTCTGTGACTTGCACAGACCAATGAAAATTCTTCAATACACTAACTGTCATCCCTTAAGCTCGCATACACTAAATCCACATCACCTGTAAGATATACCTAAAGCACAAAGATTTACTCTGTCAACTTTCACTGTCACCGTCCACTAACCAGTCTTCACCAAAACATCTATAACTCAGCCAATACAAAACATTACATCATGCGATATTAGATATAAGATCACAACATCTTATTGTACTCTAATCTAAATTTGTAGGTTTGGAAACATCCATACAGTATCTGTACACTATAATAACTAGTCTATTATCCTCATACAAACATATGTTGACATCAATGACAAAACATGAATGAAAATAGTATGAAAGCCAATTCCAACACCAAGATAACATAGTGATTAAATACATTAAATGCATCCAAAAATCTCCCCCAATACATTAGCAATTTCTAACAATCCTACCTTTCAGATTTTGGAGACTTCATTGATGACATTCATCTTCTCTTTGGTGAACATGATCCTTCTTTAGTTGTTGCGAGGGAGCATGTTGACCCTCATCTTCATTCTCTACTTGATCATTATTTTGAGGATGACATGATGTGGATACTTTGATACAATAGTTTGAGGAGGTCACTTTATCTTTAGAGGAGACACTTGGGTCTTTGCTACATGTTCTACATATATTCTTAGTTGATCCTGATTTGTCTTTTTCAATAGAGTTGCTTAGTACACATGATTTGGAGGAGGCACCTTTCAACATTGACATGGGGACACTTGAGTAGGTTTCAGAGATTCCATACATTTTGAGGTTTCTTCCTATAGATTGGGGAGGAGGCTTCATACATACACCTTTGGTCTTGTTTCTTCCTAAGGGAAGGAATGTTGTTCTACACTCATGGAGCAATTTCTACATCGAGCCTAGAGTATCTACCATTGGTGTTCATTCTACATTGAGGTGGGGTTGCTTGGTCTCTCTTCCACTTCTTCTCTCTTATGAGGGGGATATTTTCCTCACATGAGGTCTTCTCTCTCATATTCAATTATTATATTCATCTCTCTTTTTGGGGTAGGGTTTTTCCCATGAGTTTTTTCCTCATTCTCCGCTTTATGAGATATTGCATTGCTCTTTCATATTGTACATGGGTACCTAACATGACCTAGTAGCTAGGACCCATCTTGCATTGTGAGCTTAAGTGAATTCTCCTAAGTTGCACTTAAGGGGGAGTGTTGGTGGAATTAAGTATTTAATAATTATACTTTACTTAAGTTTACTTAGGATAATGCATTTTCATATTAGTTGTCATTGAGACACCTAGGAGTTTGCATTTTATTTTAGCACATGGTTAGGAGAATTTCCACTTTAGATGGTGATAGTTTTCATTTCATACCTCTTTGTGTATGATGTCCACCTTTAGTTCTCTTATCACATTATAATCCTCTTATTTTTGCACATTTTGCACATAATTTGATGTACAATGGAGGATGATTCACCTTTGGTGGACATGTGATTCCACTAGTGTGGTTGATAGCTTATCATCTCCTTATCATGTAGTCTTATCATTGTTGTCACTAAGGATTTTACCTATGGAAGCTAAGTATGAAACCTAGTAATCTTGTGAATACTTTCAGGTTGTGGGTGACCTATAAGAAAGTAAACCTCTAGATTAGGGGTCGGCTTCCCCTTGAATCACCTTAAACTTTTAAAATAACTTTTGGAGGAAAAGGGGGAGAGAGTGCATAAATTGAAATTCGAAAGGAAACTAGGTGATTCACCAAATTTTAAAGATCCACAGATTGAAGAATACTTACAATAACACTTGAAAACAACTTTGTAACTCACAACTTGACCCTATTTCTTTGATATTCTTAGAAATAAAGAGGCACTTGGAACAAAAGAAGGGAAAGAACTTCCACAACTTAAAACCAAAATATACATAGATTAGGATTAAAAATAACAAAACACTTCCTTGAACACTCAATCTAAACCACCAAGAAGATTAAAGGACATAACAAAATCACAATAACCTTAACATGAAGTTTAGTAGAAACACTCAGAAAATGAGTAATGAAAAGAAGGACTACTGCTTTATATTCACTGAAAAAGAAGCCAAGTACAATCTATATCTCTCAGAGCTAAAAAAATTCAAATCTTAGAGTGAGATATAATGGAAGAACTACCTCAATCACCATAGTGAGATGTATAAATAGGTGAACCCCAGAATCTGCATATCCAAGAATCTTGGGGATTCACTGTCTAACTCCACCAAATCCAGGATTGGTGTGAAGGGAAATCTTTGAAAAGACTAACAAAATCTCAGGTAGGTCCATAGATGCTTCTCAAATATGGATGACAACAATCCCAAAAATATAGGGGTAGGTGAGAAGATAAGAATTTTTTGAAATTAAGGCCATCCCCTATGAACTATCCCCTAATCATGCTTCATGAATGATACTTGACAAAATGATTTATAAAAACATCATTTGTCTAATATCTTAAGAATGATGGAAGAAATGATTTCATTTAAATAAACATCTCTTAATATTAACCACAACACTTAGGACCTAGGGGACACATATCTACATCTTTAATCTTTGTCAAAATGGCTTTATAGTTTTAATTAATGAAAAAATATCTCTCATTATCCCCTTAAAAAAACCTCCACCATGTTTAGGAAATGGTTTCCATAACCTACCCCACCTCAACATATGTTAAGTTTGAAAAACACCCTAAAATATCCACATATGTTTTTAAAACATATTCGAATTGGTCTCATGCCTTGTACACCATTCTGCATCAAGAGCTCAAGCCCTAACTTCACTTCTTTTTGGAAAGATGGCATGGTTTTGGAGATGTTTCTAATTACATCGAGCTTCTTGGGGAATTTTATGGAGTTTGAAGCCAATATACAGAGGTAGGTGATCATTTCCATTTCATTATCTATTTCTCCAATGTTCTGTACCATCTTCTTTGAAACTACATGCTTTTGGATTGTTTCTTAATCATTTGGAGCTCATGTTTGGGCATAATTATCTTTGTTATTTGATTTATAGTATTAAGATGTTTCTTTTACATATCTTACTGCTTTGAGAAGCTTTAAAGCCCGTGAGCTTGAGCTAGGACATCAATACATTTTTCATTTTTCTTTCAATATCATTGCATGATTGATTTGATTGGATGGAGGACTTTGGTGAAGGTCACGGCCTATGTCTTCTTATCATAATTCTATTGTATTATGACATCATTTATTTCATTGATGTATTATGTTTAATACTACGGCATCATTGGTTGTTCATTATTTCTCCTCGCTGACTGGTTTGATGAGGTTTGGTCCACTTCCTAGCCATTGTGTTATTATTCCATCTGTGTTCTATTTATTGTAGCTTAAGACCATGGGATTGTGACTATTTCTCACTATTGCATTTCATTTGTTTGGATCTTCAAGGCCCATGTTTGACTGAGGCATCATTATCTCTCTTGTATCTATTAGGAATAGTCCCAAGAGATAACTGAGAGGGAAGGGGTGAATCAATTATCTACAAGTTTCAATTCTTTATCCAATTAAGTATACTTAAACATAAAGCATAAACATAATGAAAGAACACTTGAACACAACACCAATATTTTGGCTACGGGGAAACCCAAATAGGTAAAAACCCCGGTGAGAATTGACACCCACTAATATTCTGCACTAGTGTATTATGATCCTTGTTAGAAGATCCTTAACCATGTTAGGAGTTGCTTTACAATATATTTAGTATAGTAGACCTAGTCAAGGGTCAGACCCTATTAGGAGTCTTTTACAATTAACCCTGTTAGGGGTGAGGACGCACTATCCGAGAGCACACTACTCAAAGAGGTGAAGGCTTCAACCTTCTATTTAACAAATACACACTATATCTGGATCTTGGTGAACTATGCTTTGACCTGATGTCTATATCAATTCCAATGTATAGAACAAATAATTTACTTTGTCACATAGACCTTCTTCTGATGGCTCAACACTTCGCACACTCTGTTCTACTCTTCACAATCAACTATGAGCCACACACTAGCAATCACAAATGACTGCCTATAAATATCTTTCCTCTAAATGATATAATCAAGTCAGCCTATTAGAACCACCTTGAAATCATATTATAAAAACCATAAAAAACTCCAATTATAACTCAGTCAGCTCTACTAAGCATGCAACACATTCTAGGACCTATCCAATAAGATAATTGTAGACGCATGCTACACACTGTCGGCTCTACCAAAATAATTGGATCTTTCTCCTCAAGATGAATTAGCTCATGCACTCTTAACCAAACATCACTTACTCTTCTCCAAGCTCTAATCCAAGGGTGCATACCAAAATGATAGGTGCAACTCCAAAACCAATATAATCTCTATTGGCTCTTCTGAACAAACACAGGAAATTGCTACTAGTGAATATCGACTACATAAATTAACTTCTACTAATCATCAGACTCTGTGTCCATGAATGTAACATCACTAATATGTCTTCATCATATATCCAAATGCACAAGGCTCTATGATAAATTTATGGACAACCATTCACATAACACTTCGTGTTACTCTGTCAGGAACACTGCTGATACAAGCTGCTATATAACTGTCTGTACTAATAGTTAGCCTCTATGCCCATGATATCATGCTAATAATATGTCCATGCTACATATCCTAAAAAATTACTACATAAGTCTTCCACACATGCTACTTACCATATGTTGTCATCAATGAAAAACATACAGTCAGCATTGGCTTGCTAGAAAATCTCCAACAATCTCCCCCTTTGGCATTGATGACAACATATGGAATGAAAAAATCCACCAATCAAAATGAACATTTCTTTTATAACATTCTCCATTTCCTCTTCAAAACTCCCCCAAGGATGAATCCTCCATCTACTGCAATATTCTTCAACATTCTCCATTTCCTCAACTGAACCACTTCATAATTGATTACAACTCCCCGTTAGTATATTATTCCTTCTTTTACTTCTATTTTATATGACTATATATTACTCACTCTTTGACATCAATGGAAAAGGGCACCAAACAGTTTTAGCACTGGTACTAATCCTGAGGTAGAGTAATCAACCATCCATTAGTCCCTAAGGATTGATGTTCTTTCTTATTTCTTCTAAGCAGAATCAGGGAAGGGAATTACTCCCAACTTCTCCCTGAGATACTCAAAAGTATCCTTTGGCAAGGGCTTTGTGAACATAGCTGGCAAATGATCTTTAGTACTCACATAGTCCAACTTGACTTCTTTCTTTGCCACTTTCTCCCTTAGGAAGTGATACTTGATCTCAATGTGTTTTTTCTTTTCATGCATCACAAGGTTCTTTGACATGTTGATAGTGTTGGTGTTATCACAGTGAATAACAATAGGATAATCAATCTAAATTCCAAAATCCTTTATCATCTACTTGATCCAAACAATTGTAGAACAATTCAAGGCTGTTGCAACATATTCAACTTCTGATGTTGACTGAGAAATGCAATTTTGTTTCTTTCTTATCCAAGTGACAAGTCTGTCACCAAGAAACACTGCTCCACCTGATGTACTCTTTCTATCATCAACACATCCTGCCCAAACTATATCAGTATACACATGAAGCGCAAATTTTTTTGAATTAGGATACCATAGACCATAGTCTATAGTGCCTTGAAAGTATCTGAATATCTTTTTTACTTCCATGAGGTGACTTTGTTTAGGCTCTGCTGCAAATCTTCTAACAATGCCAACTGCAATGGAAATATCAGGTCTAGTTTGAGTAAGATAAATGAGTTTTACAATCATAGACTTGTACAGTGTTATATCTACTACTAGTGAGTCATCTTCTTTTGTAATCTTGCATCCAGTTATCATAGGTGTCCCCACTGGCTTGCAATCATCCATCTTGAATTTCTTCAATATCTCTTTCACATACTTGGTCTGATTAATAAAAATACCTTTCTTTGTCTGCTGCACATTCAATCCCAAAAAGTACTTGATAGGTCTAATCATGCTCATTTCAAATTCTCTCTGCATTTCCTTAGCAAATTCAGCACTAAGTTTTTCATTACCTCCAAAGATAATGTCATCAACAAATATAGCTACAAGTAGTAGTCTTTCAGATGTCTCTCCTATGAATAGGTTACAATTTGTTGCTCCTTTCTTGATCCAATCTTTGTTAGATATCCATCAAGTCTCTCATACCAGGCTCTAGGGGATTGCTTAAGTCCATAGAGGGATTTCTTTAATCTGCATACCATATCAGGTTTATCTGATAAGGTGAATCCTTCTGGCTGCTCAATGTATACTTCTTCTTTCAAATCTCCATTCAAGAATGCTGACTTGACATCCATCTAATAAAATTTGAAGTTTTTTACTATTGCATAAGCTAGAAACAACTTAATAGCTTCTAATCTACTCAGAGGTGCAAGTGTATTGAATAATCAATGGCTTCTCTTTGCGCATATCCCTTACATACTAGCCTTGTTTTATTTCTTAAACGATCATGGGAAAGGAATTGCTGTTATTTCGACTCCTTTGGGGGTGAAAACTAATCACTATGAAAAGGTGATTGTGACCCATCAAACTATAAAGCTTGCTAGGGATATAGGAGTCAAAAAACTGTGGCTGGAAGGAGACTCAAAGAACATAATAGATTGTCTCAACAAGAAAAATCTGCCAACCTAGATGATTGCAAATATAATTAATGAGAGTATTCAATTTTTCAAGTCCTTTGACATAGTCTATGTGGCTCACGAATACAGGGAAGCAAATCAAGTGGCTAACAGGCTGGTCAACTGGGTAGTCAGGAAAGATGAGGTGAAAAGGTGGATGGACGGACATAATATTCCACTTGAAATCAAAGATTTAATTAAAAGAGAGAGAATCTCGAGTAGATTGGGAAACATTAAAGGTTAATAATGAAAGTTTATGTGTTAGGGGAAATGTGTTGATATATGATGTGTAGGTACACAAGCCAAAGTATGAATCACCTGAGAAATTGCCATCATTGCACTTTGAGGCCTATTTTCAAGTTTATTTTTCATAATTTCAAAAGAAGGATTGAGAATACCACTCATTTTATCTGCTAGCCCCAAATTTCGAAAGACATTGTTATTAGAAGAATATTTTGCAGAGAGAGAGAAAAAATGGTGGGGGAAAGACACAGGAGGGAACTAGAGGATGAAGCTGAGAAGTGGCAGTGGTGCTCTAAAGTGTGGGACATTTTGAGCAAAGGTGATGTGACTTCTTTCATTGAATGACTGCATGGGTGGAAACCCTCTATTACCAAAACCATGATTAAGAACTAGAATGAGGGGAGTGTCAAAATTGATGGGTTCGAGTTCATGGTGATAGATGAGGTTATTTCTACAGTTATGAGTATCCCCATTATTGGGAAGAAATTCTATAGAGACAGGTGCATTTTGGGTCAGGTGGTGTTGGAATTTACCAAAGGAACAAAGGAAAAGAAGGCTCTGGTGAAGAAGGGAACCTACTACCTGTCGAGGTCCATTAAACCACTATGGAGGTTTGTGTTGAGGGTGATTATCAAGTACATCTCCCTGGACATGAGATTCAATCGCATCTACTCTTACCACTTCATGCTTCTCAACCATTTTAGGTCTGGGGCAAAAATCTCTATCCCTTTTTACCTTTATTCATCTATCAATGAGAATATCAATGACTACAAGGAGAAGCCTATTGGAAACCCTACTTTCCATGAGTGGCTCTTGCTGTTGATTTGCAAATTCTGCAAGGCTAGGACTATAGGAAAAGAAATTAAGCAGGGGAAAGTGGGGAAGGAGGGTTTAGATGAGGAGTTAGACTCAGGAGAAGAAGAGTATATCCCTTATAATATTGAGGGAAGCCAAGATATGCATTCAAACACGGATGCAGAGGCCACCCCTCAGACTAAAAAGGGGAAAAAGAAGATTAAAAAAGAGAAATTGGAGAAAAAGGAGAAACCTCAACCTAAGCAGAGCATTGAGATCTCTTCTGATATAGATTATGATGAGGAGGCGGAGGGCATGGAAAAAAAGGGTGGAAGTGCTAACAAGGAGGAAGATATGTTCAGGGAGGAGGAGGAAATTAAGGAGAAGAAGAAAGGAAAGAGAAACATTACAATTAAGATGCTTGCGGACAGAGAAGAGGATCTTGATGTCAATTCTATCAGGAAGCAGAGAAAAAGGAATAACTTTGAAGAAGAAAATAAGGAGGAAGGACAAGAGGAGGGAAAGGATAGTGAAGAGGAAGAGGAGAGTTAGGAGAGAGAGGATGACCATGAGTAGGACTATGATGATCATGGGATTGACCAGTACACCTGCAAGATAATAGATAAAGAGAAGAGTGTGGTCTGGAGAATTTTTCATAATGTTTCTGTTAGGATGGGTTTAAAGAGGGAAATGATGAAAACTTTGGTTAAGGAGAATAATGAGGGAAAAATTCAAATGGAGGACCTTATTGACCCTACCCTGGTTATTTTGAGTGACATCACAAAAGAAAACCCTTAGATGGATGTGCTCAACAATGCCAAAAATAGTATCATTGATAGCTATAGAACTACTAAATGGACCTACCACAAATTTTAGGAGTTAAAATTTAGGGTGGTCAAGTTGGAGAGGGAGGATAGTAGTAGCAAGATTAGGCTGACTAAGGAGAAGAATGATATGGAAAATAAAATGGATGAAGTGAAGAAAAGAGTTCAAAGCATGGAGGGAACCTTGCACAAAATCATTGAACAAAGCTACAACATTCTCAAAGCTTCAAATGACAACATAAAGTGCTTTGTGCCTGTCCTGGTTTTCTATTTCTGTCCCTGGTTCTATTTTCTAGTTTTTTTGTTTCCTTTGCTGGTGGATTGTGACTGGTTGTTCTTTTTTCTATGGCTACTTTTTTGTTGTAAACTTTCAATGCTTTATCTCTGTTAAGCTTTTAACTCTGTAAGGGTTTTAGGGCCCCATTAAAATTTGTTTTCCTTAATAAAAAACCTTTCTTTATTTCTTACTATTGTACCATTTTCATTCATCTTGTTTCTGAATATCCATTTTGTTCCAATCACATTCTTATCACTAGGTCTTGGTTCCAGTTCCCAGGTGTCATTCTTAATAATATGATCAAGTTCTTCTTTCATAGCATCATGTCAATCTAAATTATTGCATGCATCTTCAACACTTAAAGGTTCAATCTGAGATAGTAAACATACCTATTAGAAATAGGGAACATTGAGAGGGGGGGGGGGGTGAATCAATATTCTACAAACTTTTACTTTTTCCCAATTATGGATATAACAGATTATCTTAACACATGCATAGCATAAGAAGCTAAACAACATGCATAGCAATAAAACTAAAGAACTCGTAACACATTATTTTTTCTCGAGGAAACCCTGACCAAGGGAAAACCCCAGTGGGGATGGCACCCATAAAGATCCACTAATCAAAAGTATCCTAATAAGGATGTTGACCCTATTAGGAGTCTATTACATGCATATAGTGTCTCAGTCTTGATTAAGGGACTATAGGCCTTGTTAGAAGCCTCAACCCTATTAGGAGTTGGTAGTACAAAAAATGATTACCAGATGAGCCCACTGCCCAAACAAGTAATGTACAATATTTATTGATTACAAAAGTAGGTCAAGGTACATAACCTTATGCTTCTTGCATCAATATCTTTTCACTTCTCTTTCACTATCGCTATTACATACATTCGTTCCTTCATCATTATCCTTCTTACAATTTACAATTACATTTATACAAGTTATTAAGATTAATAACTTTCCAGTTAGCTATCATATTAATAAATAACTTTATCCAAGGGTTAAAATCTAGGATGTCATCCCTTTATATTTTCAAGTCATTATTTTGATAAAAAAAATAATCCCTTAACTCTTTACCAATTCTGTCTTCATATTCTATCCTGTTGGCTTAACATTGTCTTTAGAAAAACTGTCATAACTTCTTCCGTAGATGTCGTATTGACTTGCACTCTAAGATGAGTCTTCAATAGTCACCATAGAGTCTATGTTCAAGTGCACAAGCATTGAACTTACTCCAGTCAACATCGCAAACAAAAATTGTTTTCAGGTTCATTGGTAAAAATACACTGTCTCATTCTTAGACAATTTCGCATTGTGCTCTGACATACTAGCTCTCTGACCTGTGCAATCTTCATGTAGATCATATGTTTCCATAATGACAACATCTATGTAACCAACTTAGCCAAATTGCCAACAATCTCCCCCTTTGTCATTGGTGGCAACATATGAGAAAATTGGCTAAGTCTTACAACTTCAAAATCTCAAAATTATGGCCATAGTATAAAATATATGTACTATCCTTATAACTCCAAAAAAAAATCTTATCTCTAATATAGTACTCCCCCTAAGAGTATCAATCCTTATCAATTTTTTGCTATATATCTCTCCCCCTTTGACAACAATGACAAAATAAAGGTAAGGACGGTTATAAAACTGTATTCACAAAAAGTTATACCTTAATTCAATATTGCAAAGGTGGTAGGGTTGCAACACAATCTAAAAAATCAATCTTTATAGCCTCTAACTCCTTCTCCCATGATTTCTTAATAGAATCTTCCACATTGAGTAGTGAGCATAATCCATAAGATGCTATCTCACATGCTTGGATATTCTCAAAGCTAAACTTTTGAAAAGATGTCTTAGCTGATAGACATTCTTCCAATTTCCCTTCAATAATACTTACCTTCATAGAAGTGTGCTCTCTTAAAAGAGTGAATCTTTTCATTTTCCTGTCCTTTTCATCTTGCAAAATTTTGATTTCATCATATATCTTACGAATTTTCTTCTCAACATCAGATACCTTCACATTGGGGCTTGAAATAAAGTTAGTTTCATTCTGAATTTCTGCTTCCTTCATCTTCATCTTCTGATCTTGTTTTTCTGTCAAGGTCTTTGATTTTGTACACTGGATGTACAAGGATTTTCCTCTTTCCAAATTCTTTCTCAAGTCCTTTATATAGATATCAAGATTGTTGATATCATTCCTGATATTCTGGCTAATGTTCAAAAGTGTTTTGGCTTCATAGGATGCTTGAGCTTTCACTTTTTCTATATCGGTTAAATTTGTGAACTCACTATCAAAAGTGTTCATCACTTTCTTTTCTTTCTCCAGAGGGTCAGCTTCTGCAATTTGTGTAGTTAAAATGCCTTTTAACTTCTCAGTAAGCTCCTTTAGGCATCCTTCAAGACTTTTTACTTTCTTATTCTTTCCAATGATCTTGTTCAAGGATGTGATCAATTCCATCAGATCATCATCATCTACTTCCTTTCCCAAATTTTCAATCATAGATCCAATCTAATTCTTCTTTCCAGTCTCAGGAGTAAGATTGATATCTTCTTTAGTGGAAATAGGTACTGGTTTTTCTGTCACTCTAGGTTCTACAACTGTGGTCTCTATTTTCTCTTCTCCTTTGGTAGTCTCCTGCTCTTCAAAAGCCAAATTGTCAACAATGTTTTCCAGATTCTTAAATACATTATCATTAGTATCCAAGGTGATCTTAGTTCCTTCTACATTCATGACTCCATCTTCAATGTTTATGGCTAGTGGAGAGGGAATGTCCTCTTGTTCTATTTCAACTGCTTGCTCTGCTGCAACTGATGGTTCTCTAGCATTCTCTGACATAACCTTGATGATTACTTGCTCTATTTCTGCATTAACTTCTTCATATCTACCTCCCATAATCTGAATGGTTCTCTTCTTGGTTCTCAAATGGGTGCTTAAAGCTTTCATAATCTGACCAAAGTGTGCTTCATCTTTTACAACACAAAGCTTTCTTACAATCTTTTCTCTAATAGATGTGTCTTCTTTTGATGCTCTCTTCTTCCTATTCATGAGTTTATTGTACAAATCATCAGGTATCTTAACCTGAATTGTATCAAACTTCTTATTAGACAAAATCATATTCTTTACCATTACATTTTCCAGATTTAATCTCTCTGCATAATCATAGAGATCATAATACTTATTCATTCTTGTAAAGTCTCCATCTTAAATGATCTGCTCATTAAGCTTCTCAACTCTAGGTTTGCAAGTTTTCTTCTTAATAGAAGTGACATCATCTTTCATTTTTGCAATTTTCCTTGGAATTGGTTGCACCAATTTTTTTTTCCTTTTACCTGATCCAGTAGCACTCTCTTTTACTCTTTTGCTAGGTGTGAAGGAAGTGGATCTAGTGGATATCCTTGCTTCTTGATCCTTCTCAATTTATTCCACTTTCACCTTAACTTGTGTTTCTTCTTGTTGTGCTACAATTGATGATAAAGGTGGAATAGACAAAACTTCTTTTTGTCCAATATCTCTGATTGCTATTGTTGTTTGCTTTGCTACCAAGAATTCATGCTCAGTCATCCCTGTATCTTTTAGAATTTTCTTGATAGTACTCTGAACTCTTTTCTTTGACTACTTCTCTTCAAGTAAGGTCTTTGTGGAGTTGAAGTTCTCCTTAAAGGTTCCAAACCTATTACAGTGAGTGTCCAACTTGCACTTAAGTAACCTGCTCATATACTCTTCTATCTCTACCTCAGATATCTCATAGCCAAGAGGGTCTATGAACTCTATTCTAGGATCTACTACTTCAATGTAGGTAAAGTCAGTATCAACCATGAAACATATCTCATTTTTATACTTCTCCACAAGAGACTATGGGATCCTTGATCTGCTAGACACTGTATCCTGAAATGTCTTGATTACCAATACTGCACTCTCATTCACTTTATCAATAACATGCCTCCTGTACACTAGGTTAATCCTTTCCATTATAGTTTGGCCATCATTCTAGTCATTTCCAACAGTGTGAAGAAATCTTCTCAATAGATGAAAAAACATATAGGTGATTAAGGATGAGAATCTAAACTGTGTATAGGTAGTTTTCTTAATCTTTTCCAAATTCTCAAATAGTTGAATTCTTAGAATCTCAGACATATCAACTTGTACTTTATCAACACACATCAAATAAGCTACATGTATCATTCCAGATGCCATGTCATCCTCTCTTGAGTTTGCACAAAACTTAGTGGTTAGGATCTTACATAAGTATCTGACATCATCTTGTTGAATCTTACTAATCACAATTCCTCTACCATTATAGCATGAATTTGTGTTGTCTATGACTATTTTCCTCATATTATTCTCATTGAAAGGAATGGTTCTAGTTTTAGATAGTCCAGTAACTTCATGAATGAAATTAGTTGTGATATCTATCACTCTTTCTTCTAACCAAAACTTCCCATTATGAATTTTGCTTAGAATTATCTTAGTACATTCTTCATTATCAAATTCATACTATAATGCATAATTAATGATCTCATTATCTTTCAAATGTTTGAATCCTTCTTTCAATGTCATGTCTTGATTGTAGATCTTCTGATATTCCTTGGTGAAATCACTATCACTGATAGTCTCTAGTTTGCATCCAAGATAACTTCTAACATTCTCTAGATGTAAAACTCTGTTTGGTACATATGATAAATCTAACCTAGGATCATCTTCCAAGGGTTCTACTAGTTCCCTTTTCATCTTAGGTCTATTTTTATCTCTAACATTGTGAATTAAAGAAACATCCATGATTTCCTCTAATTCCTTTACTGATTTAAAGATTTGCCAAGTAAAATACCTCGATTTCACGATTTAGGGTTTGCGTAGATTCGACACAAAATTCTTCTCCAAATCCTTGCAAAATGCTTCCAATCACTGCTCTTTGATCTCCTTAACACTTGAATTTTCTTTGATGATCAAATAATATTGATCATGACCTTTTATTAATTCGATCTCACTTAGATCTGACATTGCATTCAATTCTTTTGCCGCTTCTTTCCAAAAAGCTGATTCTGCTAACCTGCAAAACTTAAAACTTCTTGTGATCTCGCAAAACATAATATTTTTCTTTGTGCTCTTAACCATAGCATTAGAACATCATATAATACCTTGCATTAATTGTGCAAGACTCAATTCATCTTATACCTACTTCTACACTAATCTAAGTTCCCATTCTACTGCAATTTTCATAAATTAAGTACTTTGAGATGGGTAGGTAAATATTCATTCTTACCTTTTAATACTTCACCTTCTTGATTACCTTCAATGTTGAATATGTCTCCTTGATCTATGATTTTGATAAACTTCACTTCATCTGAATTACTACAACATCCTTTCTGACTGTTACTTGCATCTTCATTTCTTCTTGCATGACTTCTAGGGTTAGGATTGGTATGAAAAACTCTATTGTTCATTCTGCAGAACCTTGCTGTGTGTCCAATCTTGTTTCATATCTGACAAACTATTCCATTGTTCCCATATCTTGGTCCAGGCTGATTGATCTGTGATCTATAATTTCTAGCAATGTGTCCAACCTTGTTGCATCTATAACATATTACTCCATTTTTTCTGTTCATATCTTCAGTAGGTTTCTTATCTACATTGTTAGTATTCCTAAACATTCTACTACTATTATTATTCTCAATAAATTTAGGTTTCCTGCATTCAATAGCTCTATATCCAAAACCATGACAATTATAACAATAACCATTAAGAGGTTTGAATTGCTTACCTGTGCAATCTCTCTTCATATGACCAATAGTATTACAAGAAAAACATCTACCTTTGAATTCTCTTTGCATACCTTTGGGTGATTCCTCTTGCTTAGGTGATTCTTCTTCCTTAGGTGTATCTTTAGATTTGTCAATCTCATCAGACTTCTTCTCATCTATGCTTTCAGATATTTTTAGATCTAGTTCCTTGCTTTCTTCATTTGCTTTAAAAGTGTTGAATCCAAGACCAGTCTTATCATAGAATGGTTTTTGATAAGATATTTGTTCATCAATTTTCTCACTTGTTGAATATAGCCTTTCAAGTTGTTATTTAGATTGAGTCAGTTCACCTTTCACAATTGCATTGTATTTCTCAAGTTCAGCATACTGCAAATTGACTTTCTCAAGTTCAGATGTTACTTTACCAAGTTTAGATTTTAGTCCTTCATTTTTAGTCTTTAGAATTTCATTCTCAAATTTTAGATTTGCTTCATTCTTGCCATTTCCATCTTTCAAAATAAGCTTCAGATTTTCTATCTTCAGTTCATGCTTAAGGATCTCATTTTCTTTTTCTAAATTGTCATCACAATCTTCAATGAAAACTTTAGATTCCTTTTCAGATTTCAGATCTTCCAACTTGTTTTTCATTTTCTCAATGAGGTTCTTTGCATCATCATATTTTCTTTTCAGAGTATCTCTTTCATCAGTAAGCGTATCAATATGTTCAAGAGCTTCTTCAAGATTCTTCTGTAGTTGATCCATATCCATAGAAATCTTACTCAAGCTGCTAGGCTTTCCTTGAATGATTCTTTTCTAAGTAACTCAGCTCTGATACCAATTGTTAGAAATAGGGAATACTAAGAGGGGGGGTGAATAAGTATTCTACAAACTTTTACTTTTTCCTAATTATGGATATAACAAATTATCTTAACACATGCATAACATAAAAAGCTAAACAACATGCATAGCAATAAAACTAAAGAACTTATAACACATTATTTGTTCTCGAGGAAACCCTGACCAAGGGAAAACCTTGGTGGGGATGGTACCCACAAAGATCCACTAATCAAAAGTATCTTGTTAAGGATGTTGACCCTATTAGGAGTCTATTACATGCATATAGTGTCTCAGTCCTGATTAAGGGACTATAGGCCTTGTTAGAAGCCTCAACCCTGTTAGGAGTTGGTAGTACAAAAAGTGATTACCAGATGATCCCACTACCCAAACAAGTAATGTATAATATTTACTGATTACAAAATTAGGTCAAGGTACATAAACTTAAGCTACTTGCATCAATATCTTTTCACTTCTCTTTCACTATCACTATTACATACATTCATTCCTTCATCATTATCCTTCTTACAATTTACAATTACATTTATACAAGTTATTAAGATTAATAACTTTCCAGTCAGCTATCATATTAAAAAATAACTTTATCCAAGGGTTAACATCTAGGATGTCATCCCTTTATATTGTCAAGTCATTATTTTGATAAACAAAATAATCCCTTAACTCTTTACCAATTCTATCTTCATATTCTATCCTGTCGGCTTAACACTGTCTTTAGAAAAACTGTCATAACTTCTTCCGTACATGCAGTACTAACTTGCACTTTGAGATGAGTCTTCAATAGTCACCATAGAGTCTATGTTAAAGTGTGCAAGCACTGAACTTACTCCAGTCAACATTGCAAACAAAAAGTATCTTCAGGTTCACTAGTAAAAACACACTGTCTCATACTTAGACAATTTCACATTGCGCTCTGACATACTAGCTCTCTGACCTATGCAATCTTCATGTAGATCATATGTTTCCATAATGACAACATCTATGTAACCAAATTAGCCAAATTGCCAACAATACCACCTCATTGCTAGCTGAGTTCTTTGCTTATGATCTTGTTAAGACTTTGCTGCTCTGATCTCCAATGATGTCTTTCTTGGAATGGTTTCTAGATGTAAACTTTGGAACTTTAGGTGATACTATCTCATCTTCCTTAGGAGTTTCTTTTTCACTTGTCTCAGGGTCATTGAATAACACATTAATACTGTCAAACATTTCTTCACTAACTGTCTCACTAGTGGAGGTTTTGGGTTCTTCTTCAATCATGGGTGAGTAATCATGATATCTCTCTTGAACCATAAACTTTTCATCAATCTTAACATGAGAACTTTCAATGATCTTTTTCAATCTTAAATTGAAACATTTATAAGCTTTAATTTTAGTAGAGTAACCAAGAAAAATACCTTCATCACTTCTTGCATCAAACTTGCCTACTGCTTCATCTCTCTTGATGTAGCACTTGCTTCCAAAGATTTTGAAGTATTTTACTGTGGGAACATTACCAAACCATAGCTCATATGGTGTTTTGTCTGTGCCAGGCCTCAATTGAATTCTATTGATGGTATAGAATGTTGTATTGACTGCATCTCTCCAATACGTGTGTGCAACTTTTTTTTCAATTATGATGGTGCGTGTTGTATCAAGGATGATCCTATTCTTTCTCTCTGCAATTCCATTCTGCTGAGGGGTTCTAGGTGCACTCAACTGCCTCTTGATGCCATGTTCTTCGCAGTACTCATAGAATCTGTCAGAGGTGAATTCTCCTCTATCTGATCTTAAACATTTTATCTTTAGTCCAGATTTATTCTCAACCTTAGCTTTGAATATTTTGAACTTCTCAAATGCTTTTGACTTGTCTTATAAGAATGCAACCCATGTCATTCTAGTATAGTCATCAACAAACAAAATGAAATACCTTTCACCATAGTATGATCTTGTTTGAGTTGGACCACATAGGTTTGTATGAATCAGATCGAACTTATTTTCTATTGAATTGTGCTTGCTCCTGAATGAATTTCTCACATGCTTTCCCATCACACATTCCCTGCATCAACTGGCTTTGCTATGCTAGGTAGATCTCTTACTGCCTTTACATTGCTTATATTTACTATGTTATCAAAATTTATGTGATAAAGTTTTTTATGCCACAACCAACTGTCATCTACTTTAGCAACAAAATAGCTTGCTTCTAGATTAAGCTTGAAAACATTACCTTTAGTCTTTGATCCTGATGCTATTATTTCTCTTTCTTTGTTGTTAATGATGCACTTGTTTCCATTGAATTCCAATCTATAACCTTTGTCAAGTAACTATCCAACACTTGGTAGGTTATGTTTCAAACCATCGACATAAAGAACATCATCAGTACTATTCTTTCCATCCAAGGTGATGGCTCCTCTACCAATGATGGGTTTAGGAGTGTTATCTCCAAATCTAACCATGCCACCATTATATTTGTCTAGATGAACAAATCCATCTTTATCACCTATCATGTGATGTGAACACCCACTATCTATAATCCAGTCTGTCCTTATATCAACTTTTGAAATCAATGCTAGCTCTTGTTCCTCTTTCTCATTTTCATGGTCTGTCTTATTATTCATTTTCTCTATAATGGCAATGAATCCAATTTCTTCTTCAGCTGAGTCATCATCTGAAACTCCATCTCCAACAATGTAACATTCCTTAGAGTATTTGGGCTTATAGTCATTTTTGAACTTTCTAGCTCTTGTAGGACACTTGGATGCAAAGTGACCAATCTTATTACATGAAAAGAATTTAAATGGAAATTGACCTTCATATTTTCATTTTCCTTTCTTCTCTCTTTTGGAAATCATTGAAATGAAATCATCTAGTTTTTTCTCTTCATCAATATCATCAAAATTACTGAAGTGTTTGTAGATTTATTACCATGGACTGTTGCTTTGAAGGTTGTCTCACTTTTAGGTTCTGTCTTCAATCTTGAAATCTCAAAAGCTGAGATTTTGCTGATCAAGGTCTCTCTCTTGAAATTTGATGTAAGCTACATGGTCTCATCAAGGATGTTGATCTTGTTTTCATATTCTAGAGTGAGAGTAGTCATCAATTTGTCCATAATGTCTTCTTCTAAGATCTCTCCACCATTATTCCTGATTCTAGCAACTGCTTCATTGATCCTTTGATTGTAAGCTCTGATGTTTTCTTCATGTAGAATCTCTAATGCATTGTATCTTTTCTTCCATATTTTTCTACGTGCATCCTTTGCTTGTTTGTCTCCTTCAAATATATCTTCTAGGTACTTCCATATTTTGTGGGCTGTATCTACTTTCTTTATTTTTGAAAACTCGCTATCAAATAGGGCACCAATGAGGGATTCTTTGGCTATTGAATTCTGATAAAACAATTCCTTTTTCTTTTCAATAGAATCATCCTTTGCTAGGTCTTGTAAAGTAGGGATCTTGATTTCTTTGATAGTTACATCAAAAACTTCAAAAGAAATACATTGCAAATGAGTGACCATCTTGTTTTTCCAATCAAGATAATTTTGTCCATCAAACTTAGGACTTTCTTTTCTAAAAAATTCCATCTGATCAACCTCAAGCTATTAAATTTTCTCTTTGAGGCACTTGGATTTGATACCAATTGTTAGGAATAGTCCCAAGAGATAAATGAGAGGGGGGGGGGGGGGGGGGGGGGGTGAATAAGTTATCTACAAGTTTCAATTCTTTATCCAATTAAGTATACTTAAACATAAAGAATAAACACAATGAAATAACACTTGAACACAACACCAATATTTTGGTTACGGGGAAACCCAAATAGGTAAAAACCCCAGTGGGAATTGACACCCACTAATATTCTACACTAGTGTATTATGATCCTTGTTAGAAGATCCTTAACCCTATTAGGAGTTTCTTTACAATATATTTAGTACAATAGACTTGGTCAAGGGTTAGACCCTATTAGGAGTCTTTTACAATTAACCCTATTAGGGGTGAGGACGCATTGTCCGAGAGCACACTACTCAAAGAGGTGAAGGTTACAACCTTGTGTTTAACAGATACACTCTATATATGGATTTTGGTGAACTACGCTTTGACCTGATATTTGGATTAGTTCCAATGTATAGCAAAAATAATTTACTTGGTCACATAGACCTTCTTTTGATGGCTCAACACTTCACACACTTTTCTCTGCTCTTCACAATCAACTATGAACCACACACTAGCAATCACAAATGACTGCCTATAAATATCTTTCCTCTAAATGATATAATCAAGTTGGCCTAATAGAACCACCTTGAAATCATATTAGAGAAACCATAAAAAACTCTAATAATAATTCAGTCAGCTCTACTAAGCACACAACACATTCTGGGACTTATTCAATAAGATAATTGTAAATGCATGCTACACACTGTTGGCTCTACCAAAATAACTAGATCTTTCTCCTCAAGCTGAATTAACTCATGTGCTCTTAAGAAAACATCACTAACTCTTCTCCAAGCTCTAATCCAAGGGTGCATACCAAAATGATAGGTGCAACTCTAGAACCAATATAATCTCTGTTGGCTCTTCTGAACAAACACAGGAAACTGCTACTAGTGAATAGCGACTACATAACTTAACTTCTATTAATCATCAGAATCTATGTCCATGAATGTAACATCACTAATATGTCTTCATCATATATCCAAATGTGCAAGGCTCTATGATAACTATACAAACAACCATTTAGAGAACATTGCCTATTACTCTGTCAGGAACACTACTGATACAAGATGCTATATAACTGTCTGTACTAATATTCAACCTCTACACCCATGATATCATGCTGATGACATGTCCATGCTACATATATTGAAAGCTTACTACATAAGTCTTCCATGCATGCTACTTACCATATGTTTTCATTAATGACAAACATACAGTCAGCACTAGCTTGCTAGCAAATCTCCAACAATATCCATGTCATCATGCTTCCTTTTCTTACTATTTTAAAGACCTTCTAAGGTCCACTAGCTATGATCTAAGACATCATTGCTATTGTTCATTGACTGCTTCATAGCTATTGCTTTATGACTATGGCATTCAAGGCTGCAGGCCTTATTTTTAATCCCTCCTTTCGTAATGATTTAATGGCATCAACATTTGTTCTTATGGCATACCCGAGTATCTCTAGGTTTGTAGACTAACTTATGCCACATGATTATGCTATTTCTAAAACTTCATGCACAACCCGTGTTCAAACTAGGGCATCATATTGCTATCATTTTTTATTTGATGCAACAACCTAGTATGAGATTTTTGAATTTCTATCAAATCAATAGCAATGTTGATTGATCTATGAGGCCTCGGGTTATTGTTTGTCCATTGACTTGTATCTTTGGGAGCCCGTGAGCTTGCATCATTGTTGGTTCTTTGTGTTTGGACACATGTAACCATGCCATTACATGGAGATAAGGCATTTTAATTTTGATGCTTCATTTAATATTGTTGTTGCTATTTGTCTTCATAGTTAGTATCCATATTGGGACTATATTTCATTTCACTGTTTCCTCTGTTGCATGGAGCTAAGACATTGTTTCATCACTTGATGATTGACTCTTGTTGTTTCTCTTTGATGCTTCATTTCTTGAATGATAGCTTTGAGGATGTGTTTGAATGCCATATTATTATGATCTTCTTATATCACTATTTCAAGGCAATGTAATGTGTTGAGATCTTATTGCTTCATTTGATCTGATTCTGTTCCATTTTCATTTGGATACATATTTGTTGTTAATCACAAATGAAGTACTATTTGTTTCTATCCCACTTTATCTTGAGCATAGCTCCTCTTTTGCAGCTTGTATCTATATACTAGTGATGATGAGGCTTGAATGATGTTATTGGTTTATTCATTGTTTTCAAGATAAAACATGCAATGAGCCCCTTTTGGGAAGTGCACCATATCATGATGTTATGATTTTCATCTGAAGCCCACGATTTTATGTTGGATTCTCATCACTTATGAAAATTTGGCCTATGTCTTTTATGCCCCCATACTACATCATTGTTGACCCTATTGATGGAACTATGATAATGGCTAAAGCAATGTAGGATGTAGATTTAGTGTACTTATTGAGATTGTAATTGAACTTCATGGATGCCTTTTGTTTCTTGATTTGATTTCATGATGATGTAGACTCCATTTCTTGATGTAGCTTGCCTATTAGTGTATCTTCATATATTCTTGATCATGATTGCCCTATTTGATCATTTGGGGCCATGGTTTTATGAAATGATTTGATTCATTGTTGTGGATGGTCCATTTAGAAATGAAGCCACAATAACATCAAATGGATCATCAACATTTGATGTTACTATTGTATTGTTTAGATGGGACATCCACAACAATGGTTCACCTGATGCTCATTTGCCTTGCTCATTGATCATGCTTTTGCTATTGCTTCATTCTTGTTCTGGCTACTTCCTTTAATGTTGATCTTCTTTCATTTGACTATGCTCCCATGCTTTCTATACTTGAAATAGGCTTGTGACCATAATGATATGAAGATCATAGATGTCCTTTCTCTTTACTCCATTGGATCTATTGTAGAGCTCCTTTGTACCATTCTACCTTCATGGATTCTGAATGTTCCATTGTCACTGCTTCTTCTATGACTGCTTCCCACTTCCTAGATTAGTGCTCCTCCTTGGGGTTGTCGGGTTAACCAAAAACTCTATAGAAATAGAGCTTTTGATTACCCTAAAAGGTTTAATGTAGGGTACTAGGAGGGCCTAACACTTGATCATGGGTGCTCTTGGCCTATAATGTGGGTTTTGTTAAGGAGCTTTGAGGTCTTCTTGATAGTGCCCACATTACAGGGAAACATCATTCATTACATTTTAGTACTTTACAATTTCCATTGTCTAGACAATCACTGTACTTTAAGGATGGTCTTTTAGAAAGGCCACCCTTTCAGTACTTCAATTATCTGAGTGAGGGTAAACAATAGTGTCACAACTTCTTCTGTACCTGCACATGGAACAAACAAGTTAGTGAGAACATGGTATCTTCTTCTTCTTGCAACATATTTTTTAGTGCACATGTCTTGTAGCATGGTTTCCTTCTAGACATGTATGACTTGATTATGCACACACTATTGGAGATTTTCCAGCAAGCTAGTACTGACTATATGTTTGTCATTGATGAAAACATATGGTAAGAAATATGTGTGGAATATTGATGGAGAGAGCCTTGAGTATATGTTTCCTAGATATGTTATCAACATGATATCATAGATGCAGAGGTTGATTCTGAGTGAAGACAGTAATACAATTGTTTGTATCAGTGAGTGTTCCTGACAGGTCCCATGTAGAGTTCTGTATGTGATTTGTAGTATGGTTGTAATGGAGACTTACGCATTTATATTTATGTTGTAGACATGTCACTGAAGCTATGTTCATGGATGCATATTTAGTTGTATAGTACAAGTTGAGTTATGAAGTCTCCAGTTGCCAGTTACAGTTTCCAGAGTTTATCAAATGGATCTGACATTATTTTTGTTGTTGTAGTAGTTGAGCCTATCATTTGGATATGCATGCTTGGATTAGTGTTTGGAGAAGAGTTAATAATGTTTGGTTAAGAGTGGATGATGTAATTCAACATGAGAAGAAAGTATCAGTTAATTTGGTGGACTCGACAGTGTGAAGTGATGTGTTTACTCATATGGAGTTGCATGATCCTAATTTGTGTTGTGTGCTTAGTATAACCAACTGAGATATTATTGGAGAGTTCTATTGTTTCTCTAATATGATTTCAAGATGGTTCTAATAGGACAAATTGATTATATCATTTAGAGGAAGATATTTATAGGCAGTCATTTGTGATTGCTAAGTATGGCAGATAGTTGAAAGATAAGAGCAGGGCAGAAGGTGTGAAGTATTGAGCCATTAGTAGAAGGTCTATGTGAGAAAGTAGAGTGTGTGCTATTCATTGGAACTAATCAAGATAGTAGGTCTACCTCAAAATTCACCAAAATCCAGATATAGTGTGTATCTATTATTTAAAAGGTTGCAGCCTTCACCATTTGAGTAGTGAGCTCTCAGACATTGCATCCTCACCCCTAATAGGGTTATTTATAAAAGACACCTAATAGGGTCTGACCCTTGACCAGGTCACTATACTTATTGCATTGTAAATATCAACTCCTAACATGGTTGTAAGATCTTCTAACAAGGATCATTATACACTAGTGTAGTTTATAGTGGGTGTTAATTCCCACCAGGGTTTTTACCTAATTGTGTTTCCCCATAACCAAAATTATGTTGTTGTGTTAAGTGTTATCTTATTGTGTATGTTCTTAATGTTCTTCTATACTTAATTGGATAAAGAATTGAATCTTGTAAATAAATGATTCACCCCCCCTCTCAGTTATCTCTTGGGACTATTCCTAACAATTGGTATTAGAGCCAAGTGCCTCAGAGAGAAAGTTTAACAACTTGAGGTTGATCAGATGGCATTCTTTAGAAAAGAAAGTCCTAACTTTGATAGAGAGAACTATCTAGACTAGAAGAAAAAAATGATGACACATTTACAGTGCATTGCCTTTGAGATTTTTGAAGTAGCTACCAAACAAGTTCACATTCCCTCTCTAGAAGATCTTGCAAAGGAAGATGCAACTCTTAAGCAGAAGGAGATGTTCACTCAAAATTCTATTGCCAAAAAAGCCCTTATCAGTGCATTGTCTGACAATGAGTTTTCTGAGATCAAGAAAGTTGATAAAGCCTACAAGATATGGAAGTATCTAGAAGACATGTTTGAAGGAGACATCCAAGACAAGAATGCCCATAGAAAGACATGGAAGAAAAAGTAAAATACATTGGAGATGCTACCTGAAGAGACTATTATAGCCTACAATCAAAGGATTAATGAAGCAGTTGCAGGAATCAGAAACAATGGTGGGGAGATTTTTGAAGAAGACATTATGGATAAGTTGATGACTACTTTGACACTAGAATATGAGAGCAAGATAAACATCCTAGATGAGACTATGCAATTTTCAAAAGACTTCAAAAGAGAGACCTTAATCAACAAGATTTCTGAATTTGAGATATCAAGTTTGAAGACAGAGCCTAAAAGTGAAACAACCTTCAAAGCCTCAGTCCACGGTAAGAAATCCTTGAACACTTCTGGTAATTTTGATGATGATGATGAAGAGAAAGAACTAGATGATTTCATTGCTTTGATTTCTAAGAAAGAAAGGAAAGGAAAAGGGAAATCTGAAGGTCAGTTACCATTCAAATGATTTTTATGTAACAAGATTGGTCACTTTGCATTTAAGTGTCCTACAAGAGTCAAGAAGTTCAAAACTAACTACAAGCCTAAGTATACAAAAGAAAGTTACTATGATGGTGATGGAGTATCAGATAAAGATTCAAAAGAAGATGAAATTGGATTAATTTCTCTTGAAGACATGGAGAAAATGTTTGATGAAATGGACCTTGAAGATGAAAAGAAAGCACAAGAGTTAGCACTGATTTCACAAGCTGACATCAGGATAGATTGGATCATTGACATCAGTTTCTCACATCACATGACATGAGACAAGAATAGATTTATACATTTGGATGGATACAAAGGTGACATGGTTAGATTTGGAGATAACACTCCTAAAGCTATCATAGGTAGAGGAGCTATCACCTTGGATGGAAAGAATAGCACTGATGAAGTTCTTTATGTTGATGGTTTGCAACATAACTTACTAAGTGTTGGAAAGTTGCTTGACAAAGGATATTAGTTGGAATTCAAAGACAACAAGTGCATCATTACTAAAAAGGAAGGAGAAATGATTGCATCAGGTTCAAAGACTAAAGGTAATGTTTTTTAGCTTAATCCTGAAGCAAGTTGTTTTGTTGCTAAAGTAGATGACAGTTGGTTATGTCACAAAAGACTATGTTACATCAATTTTGACAACATAGTAAAGATAAGCAATATAAAGGCAGTAAAAGACCTTCCTAGCATTGAAAAACTAGTTGATACAATATGCAGGGAATGTGTGATGGGAAAGCATGTGAGGAATTCATTTAGAAGCAAGAAATATTCAGTAGAGAAAAAATTGGATCTAGTGCATACAGACCTATGTGGACCAACTCAAACAAGATAATACTATGGTGAAAGGTATTTTATTTTGTTTGTTAATGATTATTCTAGAATGATGTGGGTTGTGTTCTTAAAAGATAAATCATAAGCATTTGAGCAGTTCAAAATCTTCAAAGCTAAGGTTGAAAATGAGTCTGGATTGAAGATTAAATATCTGAGATTAGATAGAGGAGGAGAATTCACCTCTGACAAATTTTATGAGTATTGCGAAGAACATGGGCTAAAGAGATAGCTAAGTGATCCTAGAACCCTTTAGCATAATGGAATTGCAGAAAGAAGGAATAGCATCATACATGACACTGAGCACACCATCATGATTGAAGGAAAGGTCGCACACACCTATTGGAGAGATGTGATCAATACTGTAGTCTATACTATGAATATAATTCAATTGAGGCCAGGCGTAGACAAGACACCTTATGAGATATGGTTTGGGAATGTACCTACAATCAAGTACTTTAGAATCTTTGGAAGCAAGTGCTACATCAAGAGAGATGAAGCTATAGGCAAGTTTGATGTAAGAAGTGATGAAGGTATTTTTTTTGCTTACTCCACTAAAAGAAAAGATTATAGATGTTTTAATTTAAGATTGAAGAAGATCATTGAAATTGCTCATGTTAAGATTGATAAGAAGTTTATGATTCAAGAAAGATATCATGATTATGCTCCTATGATTGAAGAAGAACATAGACCTACCACTAGAGAAACAATTGTTGGTTAAATGTTTGACAACATTGATGTATTATTCAATAACCTCGAAACTAGTGAAGAAGAATCACAAAAGTCATATGAGAGAGTCACACCTAATGTTCCAAAATTCACATATAGATATCATTCAAAGGAAGACATCATTGGAGATCAGAATAGTAAAGTCATGACAAGATAAAAAGAAAAAAGTTCAATAGCAAATGAAGAGGTATGTTTACTTTCATAGATTGAACCCTTAAGTGTTGAAGATGCATGTAATGATTTAGATTGGCATGAAGCAATGAAAGAAGAGCTAGATCAGATAATTAAGAATGATACATGGGAACTGGTCCCTAGGCCTAGTGATAAGAATGTGATTAGAACCAAGTGGATATTCAGAAATAAGATGAATGAAGATGGAACCGTGGTAAGAAACAAAGCAAGACTAGTATGTAAAGGATATCCGCAAAGAGAAGGAATTGATTATTCTAATACATTTTCCCCTATAAGTAGATTGTAAGTCATAAATTTATTTATAGCCTATGCTACATTCAAAGACTTTAAGGTATACCAGATGGATGTCAAGTTAGCATTCCTAAAGGGAGAGTTGAAGGAAGAAGTTTACATAGAGAAGCCTGAAGGATTTACTTTATCAGAAAGACTTGATATGGTATGCATATTGAAGAAAGCCCTCTATGGACTTAAGCAAGCCCCTAGAGCATGGTATGAAAGACTTGATGGATACTTGACTAAGATTGGATTCAAGAAAGGAGCAACAGATTGTAACTTATTAATAAGAGAGACACTTGATGGACTATTGTTAGTTGCTATATTTGTTGATGACATTATCTTTGGTGGTAATGACAAGCTTAGTGCTGAATTTTCTAAAGAGATGCAAAGAGAATTTGAAATGAGCATGATTGGACCTACCAAGTACTTTTTGGGACTGAATGTGCAGCAGACAAACAAAGGTATTTTCATTAATCAGTCTATGTATGTGAAAGAGATATTGAAGAAATTCAAGATGGATGATTGCAAGCTAGTAAGTACCCCTATGATAACAGGATACAAGCTTTCAAAAGAAGATGATTCAGCAACAGTAGACATGACCTTGTATAAGTTTATGAATTGTAAACTAATCTATCTTACTCAATCTAGACCTGATATTTCAAATGTAGTTGGTATTGTTGGAAGATTTGCAATAGATCCTAAACAAAGTCATCTCATGGTAGTAAAGAGGATATTCAAATACTTGAGAGGAACTATTATGGTATCCTAATTCAGAAAATGTAGAACTTCATGTATATACAGATGCAAATTGGGTAGGTTGTGTGGATGATAGAAAGAGTACCTCAGGAGGAGCAATATTTCTTGGAGATAGAATTGTTACTTGGACAAGTAAGAATAAAAATTGTATTTCTCAGTCCACAGCTGAAGCTGAGTATGTTGCAGTAGCATTAAATTTCTCTACAATTGTGTGGATCAAGCATATGATAAAAGTTTTTGGTTTCATATTGATTATCCTATTGTTATTCATTGTGATAACACTAGCACTATCAATATGTCAAAGAACCCTGTGATGCATGCAAAGACTAAACACATTGAGATAAAATATCACTTCCTAAGAGAGAAAGTTGTAGAGAAAGAAGTAAAATTGGACTGTGAGCACAAAAGATCAGCTAGCAGACATATTCACAAAGTCTTTACCTAAGGATACATTTGAGTATCTCAAGGAGAAGCTGGGAGTAATTCCCTTCCCTAAATCTTATTAGAGTTCACAGGAGTGCATCAGTCCTCAATGACTGATGAATAGTTGACTACTCTACTTTAGGAGTAGTACTGGTGCTTAATTGATTTGCACCCTTTTCCATTGATGTCAAAGGGGGAGTAAGTATATAGTCATGAAAAACAAAATAGTAAGTGTTAGAATAACTGAGAGGGGGGTGAATCAGTTATCCAGTGTCCCAAAATAAAATGTATAATTCAAAACAACTTCTTCTATTTCTGCTCCTCAGTAAACAATAATTACTTTCACTGTCTGTGCTTTTATCGATTAAATCTAGTATGAAATATGCAAAGTATGATAACAAAAAAATATCACAATCAACACATAACACAAGAGATTTAACGTGGAAACCCTGTAAAGGGAAAAACCACCTGGGACTGACAACCCAAAATTGTTCACTCTTCTGAAGTGAGGTCGGTTAAGACCCAACCCTCTTAAAGGTTTACAAACACACTGTCAGGTGTGACCTTGTTAGAGGATTTTAGACTAGAAGTTATCATCCAACCAACATTCACTATGGGGTTGACAGGATAATAATGTTCATTCTATGAATGATACATCATAAGACTTTCAGAGTCCACTCGGTTAAGAGATTTTGACTGTATACAATGGTTAAATATGTAACAATAAATGATCTACATTAATACAACTTCAATTGCAAATTATAGATCAATATTCAATCCTAACAAATCCTTCTGATCAATATTTCACTTTAGAGTCAATACTGTATCAACTTACTGTCCATTGGTAATTACTCTTTTTAGCTCGATAATTATTCTGCAGCTTGATTCTTACTTAACTAGTATGATTAGAATGCATGCAAACCTTGTTCACACAATATTCCTGTAGTTTCTACTTCTTCCAGCGTTCTCCATAATGAAATTCTAGTCTTTTATATAGACGAGTAAATCATTTTCTTCTCCACCATCAGATTTTGCCGCTTAACCACATTCATAGATTTTACCGCTTCAAAATTTCTTGGCTGACATGTCATTAACATGTTTCAATCTACTCCATTAGATCTTCCTTTAATTTTGTTAGCCATCGATCTTCATAACAAACATTATCTGTTATCACTAAAATCGAGGTACTTTACAGCTCATCAATCTTATCGACTAAACTAATCATTTAGTTGATTCTGTTCCACTCGGTTAACAAAAAAATGCATCGGTGAACACTGATTGGTTAATACTGTGATTAGTATACACTACACTCCGTTGGTGTATACTAGAAATGCTTCATTTACCGAAAACACTGCTTTGTGTCTTTCAGATCTATACTTCATCATAGATGAATGCAACATAATAAAGTCAATATCATCATGTCATAGACTCATCAACAAGTTACTCAATGTGTTCCTTATCCTCATCTATCATGTACATCTTTCCCCATGTAGATTTCTCTGTTCTTCATCTCTCTCACGTTTCTTCAGATCTCTCAGTATAGTAACTTACAGAATAAGTGCTGTCAAACTAGTTGACATCAATGACAACATAATACTAATTTAATCATATTACATATCTAATCAACAACTCCTCAGTGATCTTTAATCATGGATTCTTCAATCAGATTCCAAATCAGTTGTAGTCCAACAATCTCTCCCTTTGGCATTGATGGCAACTCAAGTAATATGAAATGTACCATACACATACCAAACATATATTCTACAACTTTGTGAAAAAAATGCTGTTAGTCAAATAGACTTAATATGTTTAATCACTACATTACTAAACAACATTAGATAATACAGCTTTACCATTCTGTAGTTGTGATCTTTTTAGTTCTCTTGTTCCTGCTTTTATTCTCTATAACTGATCTTCAATACTTTGTCTCATTCAGATTGTCTCTCCCTTGGATAATTCTCATCGGTGCTTGTCCCTTTTCATATTATTTATCTCTCCCTTTGACAACAATACCAAAGAAACAAATAAACAATCAATTTTGTCCTCCTCTGTATCTCTGTATACTAATATTCCAATCGGTTCAAGTTCTCCAAACTTAATCACAACCTTGAACATGATTCAAAGTGTGAACTATGCTACATCAACATGAATGATCTTATGATAAAATTAGGTTGATGCAACAACCAGATCACCTTAGTGACCGATAGACAGGGAATGAACCCCAAGTCTAGTCCTCAATTATTCAAATGTGTCCTTCGGTAGAGGCTTTGTGAAAATATCTACAAGTTGTTCTTTAGATGTGACAAATTCTAACTTCACTTGCTTCTCTTGCACTTGTTCTCTTAAGTAATGATACTTAATAGATATATGCTTTATCTTAGAGTGCATCATAGGATTCTTTGAAATATTAATAGCACTAGTTTTATCACAATATATAATCACCGGGTCAGTGATTACCTCATTCATCCCTTCCAACACTTGCTTGATATATGCAATGTTTGAAAAGTTAGTAGTAGTAGCAACATACTCTACTTCAGCTGTAGACTGAGAAATACAAGCTTTCTTTTTACTTGTCTAGGTTACAAGTCTTTCACCAAAGAAAAATGCTCCTCCGGTGGTGCTTTTTCTATCATCCACATTTCTAGCCCAATCAGCATCGGTGTAAACTTTCAATTTAAACTTCCCTTCCTTAGGATACCATAATCCATAATTCTCTATTTTCTTTAGGTATCTTAAGATCCTTTTTGTAGCTATCATGTGTGATTCTCTAGGATTAGCAAAAAATCTTGCAACAATACCCACAACATGTGCTATATGTGGTCTACTGTGAACTACGTACATTAACTTACCAATCATGGATCGGTAAAGTGTCTGGTTTACCTCTGTAGTTTCATCCTCCTTTGTCAATTTGCATCTAGTAGCCATCAGTGTTCCCATAGGTTTAGCATCTTCCATGCCAAATGTCTTCAGTACTTCCTTTATGTATTTAGATTGTGTGCTGAGTATTCCATCACTCTACTGAATCACTTGTAGTCCAAGAAAGAACTTAATCTCTCTGAACATAGACATTTCAAATTCCTTTTGCATTTCATCAGCAAATGTCTTTCATACAATATCTAAGCCTCCAAAAATAATATCATCAACAAATATTTCAGCAATGATAATAGTATCATCAGTATCACCTTTCATATACAGGTTGTTTTCACTTGTTCTAACAAATCCAATACTTAACAAGTAAGTGTGCAGTCTTTCATACCATGCTCTAGGTGCTTGCTTCAAGCCATATAAAGCTTTATGTAATCTACATACCATGTCTTTATTGTCAGGATCAACAAATCTTTCAGGTTGTTTGATGTAAACTTCTTCTTCAAGTATACCATTTAGAAATGTTGACTTCACATCCATTTGATAGACTTTGAATTTCTTGTGTGCAACATATGCAAGTAGCATTCTAACTCCTTCCAATATATCAATAGGTGCAAATGTTTCACCATAGTCAATGCCTTCTTCTTGTGCATATCCCGTGCATACCAATCTAGCTTTATTTCTTGTGACTTCACCATTTTCATTCAATTTATTCCTAAATATCCACTTAGTATCGATAACATTCTTATCTTTAGGTTGGGGTACTAAGGACTAGGTTTTGTTCTTTTCTATTTTCTCTATTTCCTCCTTCATTGCATTAACCCATTCTTCATTCTCTAATGCAACTTTCACTTTTTTTGGTTCAAATTCACAAACTAGACATATACCTTGTCTTGTTTTGCTTCTAGTTTGCATTCTAGCATGTCTGTCTCCAATGATTTGTGTCTCAGGATGATGTCTTCTGAAAAAACTAGCTAGAAATTGATTTCTCCTTTCTTGATCATCCTACTCAGGGTCATTTCCTTGCTCGGTAGCTCCATCTTGTTCATCGGTTTGTGTTGCCTATTTCCTGTATTATTTCCCTGTTGACCGGTTGTCACAGCTTGTGGTGTCGGTAGATACTCTAGATGTTCAATGTAAGTGAATCTACTGTAGTCTTCTGGTTCCTTTGTACTTTCCTCTATGTTCTTGTCATCAAACTCATCAACATGAACATTAGTACTTTCAACTATCTTATTTGTAACCTTATTCAAACATTTATATGCTTTACTTGTAGAGGAATATCCCAGAAATATCCCTTCATCTCCTTTAGAATCAAATTTGCCATTTCTTTCATCTTTCAAAATAAAGCATTTACTTCCAAAAATCTTGAAATAACTTATAGTAGGTTTGTGTCCAAACCATAGCTCATAAGGTGTTCAATTGGTGTTCTTCTTCAGTTGTACTTGGTTAAGAACATACATAGCTGTACTGACAGCTTCCCTCTAGTATGTTTGAGCAATATTCTTCTGTATCATCAATGTTCTAGCACAATCAATTATAGACCTGTTCCTTCTTTTAGCAATGCCATTTTGCTGAGGTGTCCTCAGTGTAGAGACCTATCTTATAATTCCATGCTCATTATAGAAATTAGTAAATTCATCAGAGATAAATTCACCTCCTCTATCAGATCTTAAGCATTTTATTTCTTTTCCAGTTTCTTTCTCTACCTTAGCTTGATACCACTTAAACATTTTAAAGACTTTAGATTTCTCTTTCAAGAACATAACAGTCATCAGTCTAGTATAATCATCAACAAAAAATATCTATCACCAAAACAAATCTGAGTTCTTATAGGACCACATAGGTCGATATGAACCAACTCAAGTATCTTCTTTGTTGAGTAGTCTTTACTTTTAAAACTAGACTTAGTCATCTTACCTTTCTGACATTCATGGCACATGACATGATCAAGTTTTGTCAAGTTAGGCAATCGTCTAACTCTTTTCTTTTTACTAATCTTGATCATGTTGTCAAAGTTCACATGGCATAACCTTTTGTGCCACAACCAAGCATCTTCATCCTTTAGTAACAAACAATAAGACTAATCCATATCAAGATAGAATATATTACCTCTAGATTATGTACCAGTTTTGACAAGTCTTCCTTCATCATCATAGATCTTCACCTTTTTTCTCTCGAAAGCTAATCGGTGGCCTAAATTGTTCAGCTGAGCCACACTTAATAGATTATAGTTCAATCCATCTACCCATTATGCATTTTCACATTGTATTCTGTCATTGATCATCAGTTACCTTTACCTCTTACCATACAAGGTGCATCATTTCCCATTCTCACAGATCCTCCATTCTATTCAACAAGATGATCAAAATTTCTACATCATCGGTCATATGATGTGTACAACCACTATCTATGATCCATGTATTATTTCTACTTACTTTAGAGATCAGTACTGTCTCTTCATGTTTCTCTTCTTCCTCTGAGTCATCTTTCATTGCAACAAATACAACTTCTATGTCATCATCAGAGTCAAATTCAGTTTCAATATCTTCGGCTATGTAACATACCTTTTTTCCTTTATCATCTTGGTTGTCTCTGTTGTTGTGTTGGTAGCCTCTATTGACTCTTCTCCCATAGCTTCCTTTAGATTGGTCTTTGGATCTATCATCGTCTTTCTTCTGAGGACATCTAGCAGTGATGTGACTGACTTCTTTATAGTTAAAACATGCCAAAGGTAGCTTACCTCTATACCTTCCTTTTCCTTTGGGCAATCTTTTGGCCATAAGAGATTCAAGCTCATCAAGTTCATCATCGGTATTACTATCACTATCATAATTCTTACTATTCCTACTAGACTTTCCAATCTCAAAGAAGACATGAAAGTGGATTCAACAGAAGGAACAACACTGTTATCAAAGTTGTTTAATTCAAAGGTTGTAAGTTTACCAATCAGAGTGTCAAGAGTAAGGTTGGATTTAGCTCTTGTTTCATGAATTGCAGAGATCCTGATTGTATAAACTGGCAGCAAAGTTTTGAGAATGTTGCTTATCATTGTTTTGTCATCAATCACTCCATCAGATGCTCTAATAGCATGTACTACCTCTTTTAGTCTATTTGAGTATTGTACAATGTTCTCACCTTCTTTCATTCTCATATCATCAAATTTGCCTCTTAGGCTTTCAGGTCGGGCTCTTTTGACATTCAAATCTCCACTGTATATCATATTTAACTTGTTCCACATCTTCTTAGCAGTATCACAACCCTTGATGTCTTCAAATTTGGCATCGATATAGGCAACAACAAGTTCCATCATAGTGATATTGTGTTCATGCCTGTCCTTCAATTGATCAAGAGTTAAGGGACCAGTGGGCGGTTGTATGTAGCCATTCTCCATCTGATCTAGTGTAGAATTCCCAATTCCAGATATGTGTAGCTTCATCTAGCTTTTCCATACTGTGAAGTTCTCTTTCTTCAGCTTCGGTACTTCCCTCTTATACATCTTGAGACCTTTCTGCTTAAGTCCTTAAAACTCTATTTTAAGCAACCGCAACTCTGATACCAATTGTTAGAATAACTAAGAGGGGGGTGAATCAGTTATAAAAGAATTGTAGAAAGGGGGAGTGAGTATTTAGCAATAAGAAACAAAATAGTAAGAGATGGAGGATTCATCCTTGGGGGAGTTTTGTTGAGGAAATGGAGAATATTAGAAAATAATTATACATTTGGACTGGTGGTGTTTTTCATTCCATATGTTGCCATCAATGCTAAAGGGGGAGATTATTGGAGATTTGCCAGCAAGCTAGTGTTAAGTGTATGTTTGTCATTGATGACAATATATGGTAAGCAACGTGTGTGGAAGCCTGATGGAGAGAGCCTTGAGTATATGTTTCCTAGATATGTTATCAGCATGATATCATAGACGTAGAGGTTGATTCTAAGTGAAGATAGTAATACAGTTATTTGTATTAATGAGTGTTCCTGACAGGTTCGAGGAAGAGTTCTATATGTGATTTGCAATATGGTTGTAATGGATCCTTGTGCATTTATATTTATGTTTTAGATATGTTAGTGAAGCTATGTTCATAGACATAGAGTTAGTTGTGTAGTAGAGGTTGAGTTATGAAGTCTTCAGTTGCCAGTTATAGTTTTTAGAGTTTATCAGATGGAGCCGACATTGTTTTTGTTGTTGTAGTAGTTGCACCTATAATTTGGATATGCGTGCTTCGATTAGTGTTTGGAGAAGAGTTAAGAATGTTTGGTTAAGAGCGCATGATGTAATTCAGCATGATAAGAAATTATCAGTTAATTTGGTGGAGCCAACAGTGTGAAGTGACGCATCTACTCATATGGAGTTGCGCGGTCCTAATTTGTGTTGCTTGCTCAGTATAGCTGAATGAGATGTTATTGGAGAGTTGTATTTTTTCTCTAATATGATTTCAAGATGGTTCTAATAGGCCGACTTGATTATATCTTTAGAGGAAGATATTTATAGGCAATCATTTGTGATTGCTAAGTATGGTAGATAGTTGAAAGATAAGAGCAGAGAAGAAGGTGTGAAGTATTGAGCCATCAGTAGAAGGTCTATGTGACAAAGTAGAGAGTGTGTGCTATTCATTGGAACTAATCAAGACAATAGGTTTACCTCATAGTTCACCAAAATCAAGATATAGTGTGTATCTGTTATTCATAAGGTTGCAACCTTCACCATTTGAGCAGTGAGCTCTCAGATAGTGCGTCCTCACCCCTAATAGGGTTAATTATAAAAGAATCCTAATAGGGTCTGACCCTTGATTAGGTCACTATACTTATTGCATTGTAAAAATCAACTCCTAATAGGGTTGTAAGATCTTCTAACAGGGATCATTATACACTAGTGCAGTTTATAGTGGGTGTTAATTCCCACTGGGATTTTTACCTATTTGGGTTTCCCCGTAACCAAAATTGTGTTGTTGTGTTAAGTATAATCTTATTGTGTATGTGCTTAGTGTTCTTATATACTTAATTGGATAAAGAATTGAATCTTGTAGATAACTGATTCACCCCCCCCCCCCCCCCCCCCCCTCTCATTTATCTCTTGGGACTATTCCTAACACACGCATGACTGTAGATGAGGATATGTAATATGATATCATGCATTTCTTAGATCCCTTATATCTAACCCCATTTATTTTCTTCTTGTAGGTTCTAGATCAAGTAGGAGCACATTGGATTCACACCCTAGTCATCCTTCCATCATCTCTTCAGGCAATTTCTGGTACCCTGTTGTTTATGCTCATTTACTTATGTATGTCTGTATTCAACTTTATCTTTCTAGGAGTTGGCTATGCTCACAGCCTGTGTGAGCCCATATGTTTTATTTTTCACTCCTTTCCTTGTACAGTACATACAATCTTTTCAACATATATATACATGTAGTCTTTTATATGTATATATTTCTTTTCTTTTACATGTACTCCATCTTATGAAATAAACACAAATTTAAACAAGATCACTTAATAATGCAAACTAGGGTACTGTAGTCACTCATATTAGTAATTAGGTTACCAATTGAAATGAACATAGAAATATGGTAATAATAACATTGCCTATATATTTAGGGATTCCTACATTATATGTAAATTTATCAATTCATTCTATTTGATTATTGATTATTATTTGATTATTTGATCGTATCATATTTGTCTCTCTTGTGCTATCTCTTGAGCTTCTAGATCTTGGCGTTTATTATTTTCCTTAGGCATCTTCTTATACTTTTAACAATATTTCAAAAACATTATCATTACAACATTTACAATATTAGAGCAACTTTTACATATCAAGCTCAATTTGCACCAAAACATCACAAATAGTCCTATATGACACCTAATAGTCCAAAATGACCTTATCTACACCAACCACACCAAAACAAGACAAAGATCCAAAAGTTTCTCTCATAGGCATGATGGTGCCCCTGAGCCATATTCCCAAGGGGAAAAAACCTCAAGTCCCACTTGAGTATAGGTATGCTACTATGTATCCATGCTTGACTATATCATCCTCAGACATCCATGAATAATTTTCCATGCAAAGACCTCACCACTTGACTGAATACTAAAAATATATCTTATTCCTTATCTTCTTGAGCTCCTTTGTGTCAATAATGCACTCCAACTCCATGGGTCTACTTGCTAATGGAAGGTCTCATATGTGTTCCTCATCTAAAAAGGCTTGTGAACCTACAACAACACCCCCTTTATAAGGGTACAAGTTGGATACATTAAATATAGGTGAATTATTAATCATACTTGGTAGCTCAATCTCATATGCATTGGGATCAAACTTGTGAACAACCTTTTAAGGTCTTATCTTCTTCCTGTGCAAATCAGAGTAATGTCCTTCGGGAAATATCTTCTTAATTAGATGGGCTAGAACCAAATTACCAAGTTGTAAATGGACTTCTCTCCTTTGTGCATCATCCCTTTACTTATATTTATCAACACTTATTTGTAGGATATTCTTGACCTATTGATGAATCTCCTTCATAGCCACAACAAATTGTTCACCTTCATCACTCATCCTCTCCATTCCACTAATATCCCTCAATTGAAACACTCATCTTGGATTCAAACCATAAATAATTTCAAAAGGAATCTTACCCACTCTCTTTTACGCCAATAATTGTATGCAAACTATATCTATGGTAAGATAAGATCCCTTTGAGTAGAATGCTCTTTGGACATTAGACATCTTAATATGTTTCCAAGGATCCTATTAACCACCTTGGTCTTCCTATTAGTTTGATGATTATAGATAGAATTGAAACTAAGGTTGGTTTCAAGTTTCTTCCACAATTAATGTTTCCAAAAGTGACCAAGAAACTTACTATATCTATCTAAAATAATATTGAAAGATAAACCATGAATCCTTATCACTTCTTTGAAGAAAGAACCTGCAATGTAGGATGCATCATTGATACTTTTGCAAGGTATGAAATGAACCATTTTGAGAACCTGTCCATGTCAACATACACCAAATAAAAAATCCTTTGTGTTCTACTTAATCCCATGACAAAACCCATTCTAATAGACCTTCGAGGTCTATTTAGGATAGGAAGAAGCTGATAAAATCCCGCATTAGTACTACATCCTTTAAAATTTTGACAAATAGTACATTTGTCAACAAATTTCCTGGCATCAATTTGCATCTTAGGCCAAAAATAGTGTCTCCTTAACTACTCAAAGGTCTTATCAAGACAAAAATGACCTTCAAGAGTACCACTATGATTTTCCTTTATCAAATTGTCTCTCATTGAACATTTGGGCACACAAAGTTGAGCTCCCTTGAATAAAAAATTTAGAATTGACTTCATGAGAAACACCATTGGGTTGGTTACAAGATGCATAAATATCCTTGAAATCAACATCATCTATATACATGCCTTTTAGGGCTTCAACCCCTGAAAAATAATTTCTTGCACCATTAGTGTTGTTCTACACAATGCATTAGCCACCTTGTTTGACTTCCCCTTCTTTATGTTTGATGGTGAAGATAAACATTTTCAAGTACTCCACCTTTTTGACATTCCTATGACCGAGTTTCTCTTGATTATTCAAAAATTGAAGAGCGTGATTATTATTAGACTATGAACTTTTTTGGAAGAAAGTAATGTCTCCATTTGTTTAAAAATTGCACCATATCTTACGTTTCTAGGTCATAGGAGGAGTATTTACTCTTGGCTTCATTAAATGTTTCACTAAAGAAAGAAATAAGTCTATTTCATTGAATTAAAACAACCCCTATGGAAAAACCAATAACATCACATTCAATGGTAAAGACCTTATTAAAATCACGTGCTGCCCTTTGTTTTAAATATTGAAAAATATTTTTAGCCTCACTAGACCATACAAACTTCTATCTCTTATCCCCCTTTAAGGTATCAATGATTGGAGCACATATATGCGTGAAAATTCTAATGAATCTCTTATAAAAAAAATTACAAACCATGGAAAATTCTTACCTCAGTAACTGATTTGGGTGTAGGTCAATTTAGGATTGATGTCACCTTGCTAGGATCCATCTTCAAGGTGCCCTTTGTAACCACAAAACCAAGATACACCAACTTTGTCTTCATAAACTCATATTTCTTTAGATTAATCATTAGTTTATCTTTATTCTATCTTCTCAAAACCAAATACAAATGATGTAAATTTTTTTCCTTACTTGAACTGAAACCATGAATATAATCAAGATAGACAAGTACAAACTTACCAATGAAAGGCTTGAGAACTTCATTCATCAACATCATGAAATTTTTGGGTGCATTTGATAGACCAAAAGGCATTAAAATCTATTCATATAGTCCTTAATTTTTTAAAAATATTTTCTTTCACTCATCTCCTTCCCTAATTTTAATTTGACTATATCCACTTTTGAGGTCTATCTTGGAGAAGTAGGTTGCTCCACCTAGGCAGTCCATGAGATAGTCTCTCCTTGGAGTGGGAAACCTATATCTGATTGTGATCTTATTTATGACCCTATAATTAATGCTAATCCTCCACTCACCTCCCTTCTTTGGTTTTAAGATAGTGTGAACCGTACAAGGACTAAGGCCCTATTTAATTACCCTCATCAAGAAACTCCTAAACTTGTCTCTTAATCTCTTCATTTTGTTCTAGGGTCATCTATTATGCTACCTTATTAGATAGGATATCCCTTGGTATGAAGTGTTTATGGTGGCTAATATCCCTCATTGGTGGTAGAGAATTTGGGAGTTCATCTACCACAATGTCAACATATTTGCTAAAAAAACCTTGGATCTCCATAGACAAATCATCAGTTTTTGTTTTTGTTATGACATTCCTTGGCCTGATTATAACTAAAAACTATATCTCCTCCTCTTTAATATTATTTATTAATTCCTTTTCTCCCACTAACATCACACTAGATCCCACTTGTGGTGGGTTGTCTTCATCTTTCAATGGTGTTAGGGTATATGAGACTCCATCCTTATATATGGCATATTTATTTTTTCTTCCATTATGTTTGGCATTTATAGCATATTTCTATGGCCTACCAAGGATTACATGGAAAAAATCCATAAGAATGATGTCACACAAGACCTTTTCATTATATCCCCCTATATGGAATTCTACCCATCTTTTTTCATTCACTAACACTTTCTGCCCTTTGTTTAGCCAAGAGACCTTGTAAGGAGTGGCATGAGGCAATATTTTCAACTTTAACTTCTCTACCATTTAAAGAGAAACCAAAATTTCAATAATAACAGAATCAACGATAACTTAACAATATTCACCTTGGCATTTTGATGTAGTCCTGAAGAGTAACTTTCTTTGTGGCGGTTCCTTCTCCATGGACACTTTGATCAAGATTTTTCTCATCAACAAGGACTTTGTAACTTTTGGATCAACATCATGTGATGGAGAATTAACACTTTCATTGTCCTTCCCTTGTATAATTTGATTTCTTCTTTCACCTTAAAATGAACTAGTAGACTATTCTTTAGGGCATTTCCATTCTTGATGGCTTGCAAATTTATTACATTTGTAACATTTTCTAGTGAATCCACTTGATCCTCCTCTTTGGTTTCCAAACCTGCCCTGATAATTTGTTCTTCTTCCTCTAAAGCTTCCCCTCAGTTCTAAAGTATTATCTTGGTAACTACTTATATCTCCTTGAGATTTTGGGACTATCCTCTACCTATAAAAGTCCATCTTCTTCTTAAATTTGTCCTTCCTCTACCTCTTATTTGTCTCTCTTTCTTCCTTTGCAACTTTTATTCAGCCTTCAAGGCTAATTGATAACACTCTTATACTATCCTAGGGGTTTGAAGACTCATCTCATCTTGTAGGCTATATTTTTTCGCATTCAAATACCTTGCAACTTTGTTCTCATCTTCTTCCATGTGGCTTGACCTAATGCTTACTTTGTAAATTTTTTTTGTGTACATGTCTTTACTTCCATGTCTTTTTGTTTCAAAATTTTTAATCTTCTATATATATGAATGGAATAATCACTAGGTAGGAATTTACCCTTAAATTTTTCCACCACCCTATCCCAAGATATAATCTTTTGTTTTCCTTTCTTCTTTCTCTCTTTCTGTACATAATCCCACCATAGGGGTGCATGTCTTTTTAGTTTTGTTCTTCCCAATTTCACTTGTTTCCCCTCAAGTATTCCTTCAAAATAAAAAAATAATTGTCCATTTCTCCTATCCAATCAAGGAGTTCTTCTCCATTTAGACTTTGAATATACTAGGAGTTCCATCTTGACCTTTTAACCATCAGTCATAACAGCCTTTAGCAATCTCTTAAACCTCATCTCTTCAACATCTCTTTCTTCTTCACACTCTTCTTCTGATGTGTTTTCTTCACCCATTTCTTCTTCTTATTGATCACTCAAATCTCTTTTCACCACTCCACTTCTTTGATTAGTCTCAACTATTAAAAATATTTCATCCATGCTTTCCCTCATGGTTCTCATTTATTGGGAAAGATATTCTCCCACCTCTCTGAGTATTCTTTCCACATTTACCCTTGGAGGAATCTTGGTGACTTGAATTCTCTTCTTCTTGTTTTCCGATCCTCTTATCTTCACAAGTTGATATCCCTTTATTTGATACCAATTTGATGTAGAGGAAGGACATACACAAGGACACCAATATACAATGACAACGAGATTGTACTCAATTCCTTTAGGTGCTCTTAGGTACATTCCTTGGACCTCTAGACTTGAACATCTCACAAGGGATTGAACCAACATTATTAGAGTAGTATAGACATCATACCAAAGTGATCTTCGGACTTCTAGGGTCTTGGCCAGATCCCAAGTGGTGACTCTCACCAACACCAAACCTACTAGAGTTTATGACTACTAGTTTTTGACAACTAGGAATAGAAACTTCGATGGATAAAGGCCAAATAAATACATCAATAACTTAAACCCACTCGACCTTGACTTGAGGGAGCCTACACAACATGTAGGATTAGTCCCCTTGAGTATTAGACACCCAAGCTCCTCACTAAGACCTTATATTGTGGACGATGACATTGGCTAATGAATTTGTCACACTCTGTCCTTTTAGGAAAATCATCAATACATTTGTTTCTCGTTAGCAATATATTTTCCAAATAAGTGGATTGGATCCCTCCACACCTTCCTATCACTGAACTCAAGGCAAATCAATCTTATGGCTTTGATTTGAATGTTTATTCACCCTTGTTGTCCTCCACAATCTGATATATATAGACATCAAACCTCCTAATGCATCAAAGCCCGTGCAAACCTTATCACCAACCCCAAGATATGGTACATGGCACAATTATAAGTCTCTTCGCCAATGTTTAGGATTTTCTACCTGTGGAGGACTTAGTTACACATTTATTTAATCCACTGGTTACCCTAGACAGGGTTTCTACTAGTTGGGGAAGAAATTGCAATAAGTTCCTTAATACTTAATGGATTTGAATGAAACAAAGACCAAAATAAAGTAGATTCACAATACTTTCATCTCCAATTATTCTCAAGTCATAAATTTGCAAGTACAATTGGTACAAGATGAATTTGCAAATTGTATATGAGGAAACACATAGAAAGTTGTATGATTATTGTTCCAAACTTCAACCATAATGTTTTCCAACCCTTGGGATCATGTGGACAAGGCTTAGTTATGCCTTCACAAATAATTGCCGACATCTAACCGACCTCAACTAACTTTTAACAATATTTCAAAAAAGTTGTCATTACAACATTAAGAACATTGGAGCAACTTTTACATCTCGAGCTCAATTTGCACCAAAATATCATAAATGGTCTTAGATGACACCTAATGGTCCAAAATGACCTTATTTACATCAACCACACCAAAACAAGACAAAACCCCAAAAATGTTCACATAGACATGAGGATGCCCTGCACCAAAATCTTAATTAACCTTCCAAACCTTTTTGATGTACCCATTTGCACACCAAAATCTGATTGCCAGTTATATGATTAAAAACATAAAATGAAACACGTTCTGCTATCTCTTTTTGGTGCACCATCATACCATTTGGTGAGTTAATCAAATACTAACTTACTAGAATGTCATGTTCTAGTGGATTGTGTTGCAAACTGAATCGGTATGAATTTTGAAGTCAAAAGTCACATGTGGTAGGCTGAAAATGGAGTCTTGAACAAGAAAGAATATAGAGTTGAAAAAAAAACAAAAGGCTAAGGTCAACATACTTTTAAATAGAGCCAAAGTGACCATTAAAATATTGCACCTAAAAAATGTAAGGGGCTCTAGAACGACGTAGCCTGGAAAGCAACAATAAGAATGAGAATATTATTTAAATGTTCTTTAGCACGTAACAAAGTGGGTTATTGCTGTTTAGCATGTCTCTTTCATATTGACCTTTAAATAAAGGACACACGTTTACATAGAATTTTGCTATTTGCATATTGCAATTAATGTGAAATAAAGCAATGGACAAGAGAAGACTCCAAAATTATGTCACATTCATGATAAAAATTGGGTATTTAACTTTCTAAAGTATGAATTCAATAAGGGAAAAAGATATTTCATGTTATACATGTCTTGTTGACATTGGTTTTGAAATTTATTTATGCCAAGATGTATATGATTTGTACAATATGAGTAGATTGGATGGTGAAGGCTAACAATTTTTTTGAGGGGGCCTATGATATTCCACTCTGTGTATATTTTGGAATCCCTTTTTGGGAAACATGAATAAAGGTCAACAAGGATGCAAGATATAATATAATCATTCTTTATGTTAATTGAAGAAGATTATAATTAATTATTATATTTTAATGCGTAATGGGTGTTGTGATAGTTTTATAATTTAGTATATTTCTAGTGTAAGGTAGGTTGATAGGTTTTAATGAGAGGTATGTTGATATAAATTTTATTATTAATATTAGTAGGATCAATTAGAATTCAAAGATTTTTTTTTAACACTAAAAATGATGAGCATATTGTTAATTGTTTCAATAGATTGATCAGTCATTGTTTATCAATATTATATGTAAGTGGTTTTCTTTTTATTTTCTTAATGTCATACATGCACTATTATTCATGCACCCATAATGTTAGTTTGTAAATATGAGACAATGCTCATGCTCTTTACCACTTGTAATGGAATAACTTGCATAAAAGAAAAATATAATATGAAATATTTAGTAAATACTTGATAATAATATGCCACTTTGAGGGGGAAAATTCCTAATTCAATAATCATCTATAAGAAATAATACTCACCATAATGATAATAACTAACCTATGCCTCTTTTGTGTGTGTGTGGGTGTGTCACACAAATACTAAGAGGGGGTAAATATGTACTTTTATATTTCTAAATTAAACCACAACATAAAATAACTAACAATTCAATCAAAAGTAACTATGCAGGAAGTGAATATATCCACACAAGCTAACACCAGATTTACGTGGAAACCTAGAAAGAAAAAACCATGGTGAGAATAAATACTTAGATCTATTGCCCAAATCTAGCCTTACAAAATAAAATTGAACCTACAATTACATTGAGGACAACAACCCATATAAATTACAATATGAACACCAATCCACTTACAATATGATTTACATGCACCAACTTATATGAGACACCAAGCCCATCATAATTTGATTTGCAAATGCCAATCCCCTCAGACTAAGCACCAACATATATTAAGAGGCGCCAACCTCATGTTACAAAATGAGTGATATAAAGGTAACATGTGATTCTAACATAAAATTCTTCACAATTTTTATTTGGAAACTTCCAATCCTTATTTTGAATAAATTAGAAGATACTTTATGATGCAGGAGCATCTCAGGTCCTTGACAATCTTGTGTCACCAAAAACATGTTTGTGTTTTCCCGTGTTGCTTGGTTCTTGCTTTGACCGAGTTGGCTTGGTAGCTGCTTGATTTCCTTTGTTAACCAAGGTTGGTCAGTTATCTCTCTAGCACTCGGTTAATTCCTTGGCACTCGATTGTCCTTGCTTACCGAGGTGTTTGTTTTAGTTTCCTGTTGAGGTTGACTGTTGCAATTAATTATGGTCATAGATTTAATGCTGGTATCTATCATTGGGAAGCGTGTGGCCCTAGATCTGGTCGTTCCTTCCGTTGATGGTGGATCTAAAGGCCGACTTGGTAGCCTCTTGTATATATTGTAATCTTTGGTTGTAGTTTTAGGACATCAATTAGGATATCAATAGTACTAGAAGTTAAAAGATAGAAGATTGTTTCAGGTCCTCGCATGTTGGAGGACTTCTATACTTGAATTGTAATATATGGCCTAAACCGAGGAGGCCTTACAACCCGACACATATGAATCAATTTGAATGAATATATGAAGTGATCTGCATTCTCTCTCTCATTTATGTGTTTGTTTCTTTCATGTGTGATCTCTGCAAGGTGGATCTAGTTAGGGTGTGCCTTTGTCCCCTCTCCATGTCCTTCCCTTGTGTAAGGTGGTATTAGAGCGAGGTGAGATCTGGATCTAGGTTTGCGAATCTAGGTTTGAGAGTTCCTTCTTGTCAAGCCCTAGTTGATTTGTTGTGGGGTAGAAAATTACAATCTGGCCTGCAATTACGTAGGGTTTCAAGATGGTTCATGGGAGGTGAGATGTAGATCCAGGATTGGTAGACATGTTGAGACAACTTGTTGCTAGATTATAAGCTATTGAAACAACCCAGAGAAGAGGAAGACATCTTGAAGATGTTAGTGATGATGAAATTGAGGAAGAACAATGTGATGTAGAACTTGCACCAGTGATGGATAAAGGTGAGGAAAGATTTTTGAAGGCTTTGACAAATCTGAAGTCTGCACCACACTTTAATCCTCCTGAGTATAGTGAAAAATTGGATTCAGATGAATTGGTGGACATGGAAAAGTACTTTGAGTATGAAAATGTCCCTGAGGAAAAGAAAGTGAAAATTGCAAGCACAAAGTTGAAAAGTCATGCATCCTTGTGGTGGGAATATCTGCAGTTGGATAGAAAGAGGAAAGGAAAAGAAAAAAATAAGGTATGGAATAAAATGGTGAATAAATTGAAAGGAAAGTTCATACCTTGTGATTATCAAATCAACCTAGTTAGGCGAATGCAAAGTTTGAGGCAGAAAGATAGCTCGGTAAAAGAGTATATTGAGGAATTCTATAGATTAGATATTAGATCTGGATATGATGAAGATGATGTGGAAAGAATTGCTAGGTACCTAAATGGATTGAGAGTTTCCATCCAAGAAGAAATCAATTTGGTTAAATTGGAGAACGTTGAAGAAGCTTATCAATTTGCATTGAAAGCTGAGGAGAAATTGAACAAAAGACATGAGAAAAGATAAAGAGGTAGAGATGGTAGATTCCCTAGAGGATGAGGTAGATCTTATGGTGAAAATAGTAGATCTGAACCAGAAAAGCCGAATCTAGATAAAGGAAAGACTGAGTGGAAAGGTGAAAGTTCATCTAGAGGAAGAGGCAATAACTACCAAGGTGGTTATAATAGAGGTGGTTTCCGAGGAACTTGTTAAAATTATGGAGAAGAAGGACATAGATTATTTGAGTGTACACATGCAAGTAAGAAGGCTGGTAGCAATAGAAATGCTTTCGTGCAAGAAGAGTCACCAAATGAACCTGAGAAGGAAAAGAACTTGATGGTATGAAGAGTACTTTGGAGTGAAAGTAATAAGAAAGATCTGGTAAGGAAAAGTTTGTTCAAGACCAGATGTAGAGTTTCTAATGAAGTATGGAGGGTAATCATTCACACTGGAAGCTTAGAGAACTTGGCATCTGAGGAAATGGTCACAAAGTTGCAGTTGAAAAGGTTGGAACACCCAAAGCCCTATCAAATTTCATGGATCAAAGATGAACATACACTCTTGGTAAGTGAACAATGTTATGTGAATTTGAAAATTGGAAAGTACTATGATAAGGTATTATGTGATATCATGCCTATGGATTGTTGTCATATTTTGTTGGGTAGATCTTGGCAATATGATAGACATGCTATATATGATGGGAGATTGCATAAATACACTATTTGGGCTGATGGGAGAACACAAATATTGTAACCTTTGATTTAAAAACTTGTTAGTAATGTTTTTACATCTATGAAAGTATGTTTGATGGAATGAAGAAAGTTTGTTAAGGATTTGAAGAAGAATGATGTATGTTTTGTTGTGATTCCTAACAAATCGAGTAAGAAAATAGAGGATAAAATCCCTAAAGAGATTGATAAGTTACTCACCGAGTATAGTGAGATCATTTATGATAATGTACCTAATGGTTTTCCACTGAAGAGAAGCATTGATCATTGCATGGATCTAATCCTTGGAGCTAGTTTACTGAATAAGGCACCACATCGGTTGACACCTACCGAGAATCAGGAGTTGAACCGATAGATTCAAGAATTGTTGTAGAAAGGTTTGATCTAAGAAAGTTTGAGTCCTTGTGCAGTACCTACTGTATTGGCACCTAAGAAGAATGGATAATGGTGAATGTGTATTGATCCTAAAGAAATCAACAAGATAACGATGAAATATAGGTTTCCTATACTGATAATGAAGGACATAATGGATAGTTTGACTAGAGCAAAGTATTTTACCAAAATTGATTTGAAAAGTGGGTATCATCAGATCAGAATCAGAGAAGGTGATGAGTGGAAGAATTATTTTAAGACAAAAGAAGGTTTGTATGAGTGGTTGGTTATGCCCTTTGGTTTAACTAATTTACTGAGTACTTTTATGGGGTTGATGAATGAAGTTTTGAAGAAATTCTTAGGTAAATTTGTGATTGTATACCTAGATGATATTCTGATATTCAGTAAGACCAGAGAAGAACATTTGTTGCATGTTAAACAAGTATTGCAGAGGTTGAAAGAAGAAAAGTTGCTAATAAATCTAAAAAAGTGTCCTTTCATGAAAGAGGAGATTGTGTATTTGGGATTTTTTATTACAGCTGATGGTTTGAAGATGGATCCTGAAAAGGTTGAAGCTATTTTGAATTGGCCTACATGTGAGAATGCTAGTGAGGTAAGATCATTTCATGGTTTGGAAAGCTTTTACTGAAAGTTCATTGGGAATTTCAGTTCAATTTGTAATGCTATGAATGAGACTATGAGAGAAGATAAAAGAGAATTCAAGAGGACACATGGAGTTGATAAAAGTTTTGAGACTCTGAAGCAGAAGATTGCTGAATTGCCTAATTTCAATAAGGTATTTCAAGTAGAATGTGATGCAAGTGAAAGTGCAATAGGAGCTGTGTTGAGTCAAGAAGGTAAACATGTTGCTTTCTTTAGTGAAAAGTTGAATGATGCAAAAAGGAAATATTCTATGTATGATCAAGAATTCTATGCTATTGTTCAAGCCCTGAAGAAATGGAGACATTATTTGATACTGAATGAATTTGTGTTGTATACCGATCATAAAGCTTTACAATATTTGGGTAGTCAGAACAAGTTGAATCAGAGACATATGGAATGGGTTGAATATTTGTAGAGTTATACATTTGTGATAAAACATAAGAGTGGAGTCACTAACAAAGTTGTTGATGCATTAAGTAGAAGAAGATATTTGATGACCGAGATGAAAATTGAAGTTCTTGGTTTTGATGAATTGAGAGATTCTTATGAATTTGATCCTGATTTTTTTGAGCCGCGGAGAAAGTGTAGAACACCTATTCAAGAGAAACCGAGTACTAAATGGGAAGATTATTTCATTCAAGGACATATGTTGTTTACAGGTATTCAGTTGTGTATACCGAGAGGATCAATGAGAACTGATTTGATAAAAGAGAAACATGGTAGTGGTTTGGCTGGACACTTTGGTGTTGACAAAACATTGAATTTTATTAAGGAGAAATATTTTTGGCCGTAGTTGTATAAGGATGTTTAGAAATTTGTGAAAAGTTGTGGAATTTGTCAAGGTGCAAAAGGAGTAAGTCAGAATACTAGATTGTATACACCGATTTCTATTCCTGAGAAACCTTGGATTGATATCAGTATGGATTTTTTTCTTGGCTTACCGAAGACAGTAAGAGGTAATTATTCTATATTTGTTGTTGTGGATAGATTTTCTAAAATGGCACATTTTATACCCTGTAGAAAGACATCAGATGCAGTGCATATAGCAGATCTTTTCTTTAAGGAAATTGTCAGATTGCGTGGATTACCGAGGAGTATCATCTCTGACTGAGATAGTAAATTTGTTGGATACTTTTGGAAGACCCTTTGGAGAAAGTTTGGCACTGAGTTGAAATATAGTTCTACATTTCATCAACGGACCAATGGACAGACAGAAGTTGTGAATAGAAGCTTGGGAAATCTTTTGAGATGCTTAGTTGGAGACACACCGAGTAATTGGGATTCTGTGTTGGCACAAGCAGAGTTTGCATACAATAATTTAGTGAATAGGAGTACTGGAAAAACACCTTTTGAGATTGTAAATGGCATACAACCGAGAGGTATATTAGATTTGAGGGATATTGCTGATGAAGGAAAGAGAAGTGCTGAAGGAGTAAAGTTTTCTGAGTACATGAAAACATTGCATGAAGATGTGAAACATAAGTTGGAGAAGAGTAATCAGAAATACAAAGATAGAGATGATAAATCTAGAAGAAAAAAGACTTTTGCAGTCGGTGATGAAGTGATGGTTCATTTGAAGAAAGGAAGATTTCCTATTGGAACATATGGGAAGCTAAAAAAGAAGAAGTTTGGCCCTTGCAAAATTTTGAGGAAATTTGACAGTGGAATTGCTTATGAGATTGAGTTGCCTGATGACATGGATATATCACCTATATTCAAGATTTTTGATTTGTATGAGTACCATGAGTTGGATGAAGAAATGACAATACCGAATGATTATCCTAGGAAACAGATAGAATAAGTTGAGAAGATTTTGGAACAAAGAATTGGCAAAAGTACAAGAGGAAAAAATTATATGGAATATCTAGTAAAGTGGAAGAATAGACCGATAGAAGATAGTTCATGGATTTCACAATCTGAGTTGGATTCAGCTCGGATTGCACCTACTTCATGATTCTGAGAATCATTTCAAATAACCCCAGGTGTCTGATGTAGGAGCATCTCGTGTCCTTGGCAATCCTGTGTCACCAAAAACATGTTTGTGTTTTCCTGTGTTCCTCGGTTCCTGATTTGAATGAGGTAGCTTGTTAGTTTCTCAGTTTCCTTTGTTAATCGAGGTTGGTTGGTTATCTCTCTAGCGCTTGGTTAATTCCCTGGCGCTTGATGATGCTTTCCTGGCACTCGGTTGTCCTTTCTTACCAAGGTGTTTGTTTTAGTTTCTTGTTGAGGCCAACTCTTGCAATTAATTATGATCACATATTTAATGTTGGTATTTATCATTGGGAAGTGTGTGGACCTAGATTTGGTCATTCCTTCCATTGATGGTGGATCTGAAGGCCGACTTGTTTGGTAGCCTCTTGTATATAATGTAATATTTGTTTATAGTTTTAGGACATCAAATTAGGACATCAGAGATAGAAGATTATTTTAGATCCTCGCATGTTGGAGGACTTCAGTACTTGAATTGTAATATCTGGTCTAAACTGGGAAGACCTTATAGCCTGACATGTATGAATCAATTGAAATAAATATATGAAAGATATCTGCATTATCTCTATCACTTGTGAAATTGTTGCTTCCATATGTGATCTCTGTAAGGGGGATCTGGTTAGGGTGTGCCTTTGGCCCCTCTCTTTATCCTCCCTTGCATCAAAGGTAAAACACAGCTGAACAAATAAACTAATGTAAATAACCATAAATATAACTCCAGCTCATTCTTCCATTCTAATGTGTGAACTATGGCTATCTCTGCATATGCTGCAAGAACAAACACATATACAATGTTGCAGGAATGAACAATAATTAAATTACTTTTCTCTACTCTAATATCTCCACCTCCGAAGTGGGCCCTCCTTGGTTGGTTTCGACTAACTACAAAAATAGAAGATAAATCAAATTATTCCTTCATTTCATATATTCATAAAAATGGATTACAATCGGAACACAGACTTGAAGAATAACTTGCTTCTCAATACAACAGTAACATCATTATTTTGTCTAACTAGATTTCTATCGTTCATATCCCTATATATGGAGAATTACATTCAAACATTCAAATACACTTTGACTGATTCATCCACGAAAAAAGGAGAACACGTCAATCAATAACATAAGATCATAAAGATCAAACAACCATCTTAATGGAACATTAATTGTGGAGGAGATCTAGGATGATCGTGCTCCCCTATATTCCCTAAAGCATTCATTCCTTCAATTCTGCAAGCATATCCCACAGCTGTCTTAATGGGTCTTCTAATTGTGACTGAAACATCTTCACTCCTTCATTGATGTAACCGATTTGTTTTCAAGCTACTCCTTCATTCCTGGCAGGTTAGTAGTATATGTATGCATATTCATATATCCAACTTAATCAATTTCATCCAAATATTAAAACACACATTAAAATAGCTATATGAAATATTGCATTATGTATATATATAGTATTGGCAAGGTGTGTATACTATTTCCTACCCAAAATTTTGAGGATATAACTGTACTTATGGAATATTAAGCACTTAAAAGTCACACAAATGTGTTAGGAATTTTTATGAAAAGAGCATAAAATATCATAAAACAAAGACCAACTTTAGTCTCATCACCATCTAGGTCATTATCTTCTTTATGTAGTTCCTTATCCAATTTCACATTAGCACTTTCAACCATCTTCTTAAATATTTTATTGTATCATTTATATACCTTGCTTCTTTTTAAATAACCAAAAATAATGCCTTCATCAAACCTTGAGTCAAACTTAATTAGGTTATCTTCATCTCTTTTGATGAAACATTTAGTTCTAAATACTCTAAACTATTTAACTGATGTTGGTTTACCTAGTGATAATTAATATGATATTTTAGTGTTATTCACATGTGTATTTCCTCTATTTAGAATGTAGACAATGGTATGAATCTCTACTCTCCAATATGTTAAGAAACTTATTTTCATTTTGCATTGTCTTAGCCGTCACTTGAGCTATTTTGTTTTTTCTTTCAACCACTCCATTATTTTGAGGAGTCCCCGTATCATAATATTATCTCCTAATTCCATATTTCTCACATCATTCTTTAATCTCATCAGAAGTAAACTCACAACACCTATGAAACCTTAAGAATTTTATTTTTAATACAATCTCATTTTAAAGTATAGTTTTAAAATTTGTAAACTTTTCAAATGCTTCAATTTTTTTATCTTATGAAAGTGACCAATATCATCCTACAAAAATCATCAATAACTAACATAAAGTACCATTCAACTTACAAGATCTTTGTCTTTCTCATTCCAAATAGGTCTTTATGAATCAACTTCAATGGTTTGTTAGTAGAATAATCCCTTTTCTTAAAGCTTTATCTTATCTATTTTTCTTTTTAAAATTCCTTGCAAAGTTAACTTCAAGGCTTTTTAATATATATGGGTAACAAATGGAGTTTTCTTTACTGGTTCTTTCTCCGGGAGCCCTTTGAACCAGTTAATATTAATATAAATATAAATTTTTGCCAAAAAAAACAAACAAACTTCAAGGTTTTGTAATATTAAGCATGTCTTTGACTACTTGTTTAGAACTAATCTTCACCTGATTATCAATTTTTTTTTTTTAATTCTTCTATGTCATAACCAAGTGTCACCTTTCCTTCCCAAGATACATTTTCTTCCTTTGATTTCACTAAGATTAGACATATTACTTGTTGTGGGTCCACAACCACACTCCCCTTTTTTGCCTTTTTCGCTTCAGGCCCCCCCCTTATTTTTTAGCTTGTCCTTAGTTTTTGTTTATTTTTTTAGTTTTGTTCTTTCTTTTTGGTTTTTCACCGTGTCATAGTTTCACACTTTTGGAGGTCTGAAAGTGTGACAAGTCCAAAAGGGTGAAGAGGCTGATCAAACTTGACATTTTTGATCCCCAGGTTTTTGGGCTTTCAGATGTTCGGACACCGAAAAGTTAGACTCTTTGAGGAGAGTTGGCCTTTTGGCATTTTAGACTTTCAGAGGTCTGAAACCCCCAAAAGTTTGAAAGGCTGATCGGTGGGGTGGCTGATGTCACTTGCTGATCACCTATATAAGGCAATGAGGGTTTTATACCCTCATTTCTTCACGGCACAACTCGTCATTTTTGGAGTTTTTCTGCATTTTTTCTCTTTTGGTCTTCACTCTTGCTTTGTTGTCATTGTCATCCAGCTTCTTCTAGGTTGGTGCCCTCTCATCCCTTCTTTCCGTTCTTTGTTTTGTTGGGTCTTGTTTTTGGTCTCTAAGGTAGGTTTGTTTTTGCATTGGTCTAGCTAGGTTTTTAGTTTGTCATTAGGGTTTAGGCATCTTAGGTGTTTTGGGTAGTCTGGTCTCACCTTGGGGGTCATGAGGTTGTCCCCTCTGACCCCCTGGCCCCACTTTTGTGGTCGAACTCATTGTCGCACTCATTTTTGAGTCCGACACCAAACCCTCATTTTGAGTGTTTTCAGGCATCAGAGTTTTGGACCTTTGTAGTTTGAAACTTTGAGCTTTTATCAACAAATCCACCTAAGTGCTAGAGATTTCAACATTTCAGTGTTTTCACACACCAAAACATTCCTCATCTGATTCGCCAAAACCACCGAAGTCCAAACTTGTCTCAGATGGTACCAAGGTTTCTTTTTGGTATTTCAGGGGTTTCGCCCTTTGAAACTTCAAGACCCTCAGTTCGCCGAAGTTTGAAAAGGGACATCCCAATAAAATTTTCAACTCAACCAGCTTTTTTTAGTGTTTCAACATTTTTGGCCTTTCGGAGGTCTCGTACCGCCAAAAGTCCAAATGCTGAAATAAGCTTTTCAAAGCCTTTTTTCAAGCCTTTGTTGTTCAAGAACACTTAGCTTCTATGGATTTTCCTCTCTTTCTTGTAACTTCATGGTTACTAATTCATGACCTTTTCTTTTTGGAGGAATGGTAGAGAAAGTTATTTCACCAGCTATGAAATACCAATTTAAGGGGTATCATCCACCATCCAAAGTCAACAACTTGCACGCGGAGATTACAGACACTCACATCGGCCATGTCAGTTGGAATGACTACTTGGTCAAGTGTGCCCAACTAGCAAGGATATTTGAGGACTCCACTTCATTAGTGCATTGTTCTTTGGTGAATGCAGCAGTGCATCCAGTCTCCATCTTGTCTTCGGACTTGATAAACACTTTGGCAAGTCACTACGTACCTGATGAAAGAATGGTAAAGAACAACACGGGTGAAGTGGTTCTAGATCTAAGGCCAGATAATATTGAAGATGTCTTCCACTTGCCTAAAGGGGTCAACAAGTTTTACAACTTCTACATCAACAAAGGAATGGAGTTCTATAACAAGGATGTCACGTTATCTCATGACATAGTAAATAGTGAATACATTATACAATCTCTACCCAAAAACAAGTTGGACTGAATAGACATGTGAAGAGGGTACATGAAGGAGGATATCCAAGCAACCATCACCATGATTAGTTGGGTGTATGGGCTACCTAAGTCTAGTTAGTTGGAACCATGGATGATCCTGCTCATTGAAAAGATAAAGGAGTGGCAGGCAAGGTTCGATTGGGATACTATCCTTAGTGACAACATGGATGAGTAGCTAATTAGAATAAAAATTGACCCACATTTCTACATGACATCCTATGTTGTGTATCTATTAGCCACTAGAGTAGTATACCTAGGGTTGATAAAGGTGGATGTTATGGGAGATTTAAACACATGGCCATTCACGATGTATCCACAGTTGGTTAGGAAAGAGTATTACACACACATCCCTGATTTTTGTATTGTCAATGATGATTTTTTCTTTTCCATCATACAATCCATAGAGGGAGACTATGCTAAGAGAATGTCAACTAAGGCTATTGCTAAGGTCAAGGCCCTCAGAGCATTTTACATTCAGTTCAGAACCTTTACATACATCTGGGTAGTAGGATGCACATTGGCTCCTAAGAAAATGCCAAGGTATCCATCAAATAGAGTGATCCTATTGGAGATAGCCAGACAACTGTTTGATGCCCATAAGCACATCTAACACAAGAAGAAACACTAATGGGACTTCCCAATTTCAATAGGGCCCCACTGTGTACCAGATATGAAGACCTGCAAGTCTTTGTCCCTCTAGTGGGATGAATTCCCTCTACAAAGCTATAACCTTGTGAGGACCCATTTTGATCCAATAGGTACATCCAATCACATAATGGGGAGGCATTATGTACATGAGCCACACATTGAGGACCATTGGATGAACTGTGTAGATGATTATGAGGTCAGGGTCCGTGACTACTGCCAGATGAGTTTGGAGTTGGCACATACCACTCTATTACTAAAGATACCTCCAAAGGTGAAGGCAACTGATTCTGAAGATGTCTTGGATAAAATCTATAACTTGGATTAGGTATTCAGTAGGGCTATTTTGAATGCAGAGGTCGATAGAGATGAGAATGATGATATTAATTTCAAGGTCAGCCATGTCATCAAGGTAACCAAGCAATGGGTCACCAGTCCATTTCCTATGGACCCAGTACTGATGAAGCAAAAATTGGCTCAGCCCTCTAAGGAGAAAAAGAAGAAAGGGGAAGAGGTGTTAAAGCCACAATTCAAAGAAGCCACACCATAGAAGTTGAAGAAAGTGTACTGACACCAACATCCTATAGCATATGGCTCTGCTACTCATTCAAAGAGGATTAAGACTAAGATGACAGGGAGTATAGAACCTCCAGATTTTCCTTCTTCTAGTGGCCCTGATCCTCACAGTGTATAGAAGAAGGTGCCTAAATTCAAAATAATCAGACCTAGGCCTGTCAGGGTAAGTAAAGGGAATGTTTACAAGAGGAAGAAGGATTTAACACCCACTCAGATGGACACCCCATTGGAGGAAGATGAGGAGGATATAGATCAAATACCCCTCAGCAAGAGAACTTGCTCTGCAAGATTCTTGAAAAGGAGAAGAATATTGGAAGATGATTAGGAGGATGTTGGAGGAGTGACCCATGGAGAGCCAATAAATCTAGACCCTCTAGGTGATGATGAATTTGACATCTTAGATTTTGAGGGGCTTCATGGTTTCCAAGAGTCTGAGAAAGAGGCTCCAACCACAGGACAATTGGTGTCTTTTGGTTCTTTCCCCACACAATTCACTAGTCCCCATGACAAGGTGAGAGAGGAAACTCCACAAGAGTCTCAAGAACCAATTGAGGAAGTGATAGCGGAGGTCCAAAAGGAAACAAGGGAGTCAAGAAGGGACTCTTTCATTGGTGTCACTTCTAAGGAAGATGTAGCTACACAAGTTCCTTTGGTTTCACATCCAGTCCAAACTCCACTCCCACCTCCGCATCAAACACCATCAACCACTCCACTTCTACCTCCATTTCAAACCACTCCGTTACCTTCACAACCTCCACCATTTCATGTTCCCATGCTAACTCCACCTCCACTGCAAATGCCTTCACCCACTCCCTTTGTTGCCCCTACTCCACCACTTGTTCAGAATGAAGCAGTGGCACAAGAATCCGAAGAGCTTGAGAAAGAAATAGAGACAATGGATGAAATGTTGTCAGAAGAACATGATGGACCAGAGAAATAGGTTGAGGAAGAAGAGAAGACAAATGAAGAAGAACAAACACATGATGAGGGAGAGTTGAATGTGATGGGAGAACAAGAGACAGAAGGAGAAGGAGAGGAGAGGAGAGTCACGAGGAAATGGAGATAGAACACCCAATGACTACTTCAACTCTTGTAGCTCCATATGAACCCCTAAATGCCTTTTCAAAGCCCACTTGGTTCACTAAGGAGATCTAGCCAAGGACTAGGGTATACACTGATGATGAAATAGACATGGCTATGTTAGGGCGAGCATTCCATCAAGCTGGATCTAGCACCTGAGCAAGGGCATTGTCATATGTAACATAAGATCAAGTGGGTAGATGGAAGGCATAGGTGGCTATCCCTACAATGAGCATCAATACAACTGAGGTCACTCCCGATGATTACGTGTTGGAGGAGGTAGATTTGGGAGAGCGAACCAGAGAGGGGAGTAAAACTCTAGCTACCCTTGGATTAAAGCACGCTCTGGGTTTCATGGACAAAGATGAGGGGAAGATAAAAGCCTTGATGGAGCAGAACGAAGCTATGAAAAGTTTCATTCTCAAGACAATGGGTCCCATTGAACCTAATAACCTTGAGGCCTCATTACAAGCCATTTTGGAGAAGAGGGGTGAAGTAAATACAAACATTCCACATTCTTTTGTACAGGATTGTGCAGACTAGAAGGAAAATTTTGAATAGTTCACAAAGGTATCTCTTAAGAAGATTCTAAGATGTCTTAGAGTTATTCTTCAAGGAATCACCTCCTTAGTAGAAATCATGAGTGAAGAGGATGGCATGGAGGAGAAGAGTTTGAAGTGGAAAAAGACACTGGATGACCTTGTAATAATATAGAAGCAATGCTTCCAAGTGTTGGTAAAGGTATATGAAGGCTCATAGCTGGATAATTTTGAGAAATGGATCCAAGATATAACCAGAGCATTGACTATTTTTAAAAGGTTCTTAAAAGAAGGGATACTAGTCTGCTTTTTGTAAAGGAATTGCATAAGTTCTTTGAGGGATTAGACTTAGATTTGTATGATGAGGATGATGATAAAACCATGCACTCTGTGAATGTCATTGTCAATTAGTACTTAGCTATATTTAGAGAAGTTAAAACAAAGGAAGACCTCCAACAAATGTTTCATCAAAAGGAGGAGATTTAGAAAATGCTATCTCGGGAAGAGGAGATACAAGGTTTTGCAACAGAGTTGGTCACCTTCCAAAATAGACAACAAGAAATCCTTGAAGGAGTCAAGATGACCAACTTTGAATAAGTGCTAGAGATTGTGGACAAGTTCTGTAGAGTGCATCCATAAGTACTCCCTAGTTAGTAAGCAGCCAGTCCATACTTGGTCAAATTTTGTGCAGAAGAAAGGCAATTTTTGGTACTTAGCCATTTTTGAAGACTTCGTTTTTCGGCATTTCGGCCCTGGAGAAATTTTGGCCTCTGAAAGTCTGAAGTCCTAAATTTGGGAAAGAGGACTTAACACTTAGTCATTTTTTAAGTTTGACTTTTTCGGACCAAGTGTCAGGATTTGTGTATTTTTTGGCACGTTTGCTGTTTAACTCCAGTTATCTCAGACTTGATTTTTCAGTCAATTGGACCTCTTTTATGGGATATTTTTTGCATGATTTTGGGGTCTCTTTCAGTTGGATCCACATGGAGAAACTATAGAAAAGGATTGAGGGCAGGTTCACGGAGTTATATCGAGAGCATGCATGAGTTCCAACTTCATTTTCGTGATGTTTTATGCATGATTTTCTCAAGTTTTGTAATGCACAAGGTTTAATTCTGTGCTAGGGTAGTTTAACTTGTCCTTAGAAGTATTTTCCTTTATGTAATATGTAGTTTAGATTTATTTTCAAGTTTCATGCAGTCGAAACCCTTGCTGCGAAAGAGCACAACTCTATAAATTGTAATAACACAATGTAATGAGGGTCGATTTGATCATTAATGCAATACATAAAGTTGGTGCTTCATTCATAGTGTGATATTTTTTCTATCTTTGCGAGATTTGTGAATGTGTGAATTGCTCATTCATTTATTTCAAAGAGCCAATTGATTGTGTGGTGGTTTCAAATCTGCAATTCTTAGTTTGGTGTTTGCTGATATTATATTGCTTTGTTGTGACGAATTATCAAGAAGATCTTTCTTTTGGTGCTTTTAAGATAAACTTGTCTCACGCGTGCGCGCATCTATGGTGGCTTCGTGATTCGATGAGTTTTGGCTTATCATATGTCTGCGTTCATTTCTATTGATGATTGCATCCATCTAGCTGAAGATTGTGATTTATTCTGATCTCTATTTTGTGGGTTCCCTCATCTTCTCAATCTTTTAATTCGCAAAGTGGTGTGATATTGGTTTATGTCCATTAGTTTCTTTTCAGTAATTTCTTTCACATTCTTGTCACCCTACTTCTTACTTTTCTTTGCAAATCAATTACGGTAGATTAATTAAATTAACATTGCTTTTATTCTAAAATATGAAAATCCAAAAGAGAAACATTATGGTATTCTAAAGTTTGTTCTGTAGCCTTCCTTGAGATACGAACAAGCAAAGGCCTCCTTGTTAACAAATTCACATTTGTCTTCAGTTGAGCTATCCAAGTGGTTGAGACCCAACCCAGAAGGAACCTTGAGATTGATTCACATCACTCTTTCAAGAGGGGAATTTACTTCCATAAATTCCTAGCCATTGTCTCATGTAAAAATGATGCTCAATATTACTTTTGGTCCTACTTCCTTTTATAACAAGCACACCTATGCTTTCTTCCCATATTTCACATCCTTGCACATCAAATAGGATATCACACATATAAACTATGCTCAATAAAATGTGTTTAAAAAAATTGAAATACACAAATCATTTTTCTTGGTTTTCCCATTATCAAGACTTAGAGTGCCTTTTCTTGATACCTTAGCAATAGACTTGTCATTGAACTTCATTTATTTGTCATTATACTTCCTCAAGACGATAAATTTCTTCATCTCTATTCATATGAATAAAACATCTCCTATCAATTATAAATGATTTTCCTTCACTTTTCTAATAAAAATAAGTTTTTTAAATCATTGATTTTTATTATTTCTAATATTTTTTCTTCAAAGTCCATAGTTTCATAGATCTGTTCTTTTGATTTATTTATTATCTTCATTAGATGGATTCATAAAATCACTTCTACAAAGAATTGATATATGGCTAAAATTATTGCACTTATTAACATATCACATTGAAATCAAATATAGGTGCAAATGAATATTTTATACATAATTATTCCTTGTTAATATCCTTCTATAGTTTACTACCTTGTGACCAATATGATTACAAGAAAAATAATAACCAGAGAAGAAATTATTAAATTGGGTATTTATCGCGTCTCAAAACTCACACCCCACTTATTCACTTGAGTGAATGGGGATCCCCTTTCTTTTCTTTATATTTCTTTGTTTAGATTTGTGTTTTCCTTTTTTTTTTGTCTTTGATGCTTTTTGGAGTTTCATTGATTGGGGAAGTGGATATTCCAAACTTGTTTTGAACTCTTTCATTCTCGACCCTTGATTCTCATTTTTATTTTTTTCTTTTGTTTCTTCTTTTGGTATTTTGGGGATTAGAGATGAGACTTTCTTGAACCTTTTTAGAGATTTCTTATCCCCTAACCCTTGATTTCCCTTCGTTCCTCTCTTGTTCTTGTTGGTTTTTTGGGGATGTTTCACATCCTTGATCCTTGATAGCATTTGCCTTCTATTTTGGGGATCCAACATAAAGGTGTCAAAGGTTGCATGGAAATACGTGACCTCTAAATCATCGATTTGTGACCCCTAAAAGGTGGTTGTATATCTTATCTGAAATCATAAAATATTCATTAGTATAATTTTATGTAGTGACATCATCTAATATGATCCTATAAAAATGGATTTGGCCCACTCATTTGCACACCCTAATCTTTGAATCTTGTGTATTTTCATTGAGCCTTTTTTAGTTAAAAGAAGAATGCTTCATTTTACAAAGAAAGATTGATAAATCTAGTTGTCTAATTTTTTAAGGTAAAGTGTGCATTAATAGGGTTTGAGGTAGGGTTTGTTTTGGTTTCTTATTTCTAGTTGTTTTTATCTTTCTTTTTCTTATTCTCTTTGTGTAATGTGCCTTGAGCACCCTGTAGGTTTTCTCCCTTTTTTGGCATTTGAAATCCTTTCATTGTAGGTGAGACCTTGTCCTTCTACAACCTTGAAATGGTGCTCTTATGGTTCCCCATTTGAACCCTCTACTCTCTTTTCATCTATGTGTTCCTTAGAATCTCAATGTGTTAGTGACCAATTAGGGTTTTGCATAGATAGCCTTTTGAGTTAAATAAAATACATAGGTAACCTAAGAAACATGTAAGTCTCTAAAAAGTCTAGGGATCTAATTAGGATTTATCTTAAAGAGAAGGAAACTAGAGTCAAAGTATTGAGAGAACAAACATAAAGTTCAACTCATTATTGAGAAAGTGCAAAGTGCAAAGTATACACATTTCAATAATCCAACGTCCCCAATCCTCAATCTCAAAAATATTTTAGGATTGTCAAGGTTCGGGACATTGGGGATCCAAAATATGAATGAGGACCATAATCCCTAATACTCAATCTGTGAAATTTGAAGCCTCACTTTCTATTCTTTAAAGGGTTTTGGGGATGAAACTGTAGACACCTAAAAATCCTTTAGAAAATAAAAGTATTTTTATTTTTTGAAAACCCCTGATGACATCATCATTAATTAATTAATTAATTATTTAACTAATTCATTTATTTTTATGCCATTAAATCCTCCTATTTTAATTAAACATCTTTAATTAAAGAATCTCTCCCCAAATCATTTAAATCAAGTTTGAGTGATTTTCCCCTATTTATTAATTATTAATTGATAAATTGACCAAAAATCCTTTAAATAAATAAAATATTTATTTAAATCCTAAAACTTTAGAAATCTTCTAGAAATCCCTAACCTCTTCTAGAATTTCCTAATCCTACTCTAAACTTGATCAAAGGGTGATCCTACCCTTTTTAGCCTAAACCCTTCAAACTTTGACTTTGGGTCAAAACCCCTCATAAATGCTTCTTACATCCTCATTAATGACTCTTACAAGCCATTAATGAAGCCCATGTCTCTTCTTCCACTCTTATCCCCTTTGCACACTTCTCTAGTGTTGCTCACACATGTGTGAGCAACCTTGACCAAGGTTAAACCTTACCATACCCCAAAATCAACCCCAAACCTTCCCTCTGACCCTAACTCTCCTTCCTAATCCAAGCCCTTCCTCAAATCCTATAAATACCCTCCTCTTCCAAGAGCAACATACCAATTCACATATTTTACATTAAGTAGTGTTATAATGTTAGTTTCATTCTAGAGCTTAATCATTTAGCATACTTTGTTAGCTTACTTCATTTTTATGCTTTTTCTAACTCACATTAGCATAGCATAATGGATTAATCTAGCCTCTTTCATAGCATTTGCACATCATTTTCAGCAATATCATACTTTCATTTGTATTAAAATGAATCTAGCTTAATCATTCTTAGCATCATTAGGATATTTGAAGCCTTAGGGGCAAGCTCCAAGTGCTTAGACAGCACACCCACATCCCTCTTATCAGAGAAAATCAAACAGTGCTCAAATGCATCTATTTTGGCTCTATCCGTGGTATCATGCAAATGGTTTTTCTATATGTTTAGTATATGCTACTAGGACTAATGTTTGAATGTCTACGCATGTTCCAAATAGGTTAAATCATCATTAATTAATTATTTATTTATTTCTTTTTATGCCATTAAATCCTCCTATTTTAATTAAACATCTTTAATTAAAGAATCCTTCCCCAAATCATTTAAATCAAGTTTGAGTGATTTTTTCCTATTTATTAATTATTAATTGATAAATTGGCCAAAAATATTTTAAATAAATAAAATATTTATTTAAATCCTAAAACCTTATAAATCTTTTAGAAATCCCTAACCTCTTCTAGAATTTCCTAATCTCACTCTAAACCTGATTAAAGGGTGATTCCTACCCTTTTTAGCCTAAACCCTTCAAACTTTGACTTTGGGTCAAAACCCCTCATAAATGCTTCTTACATCCTCATTAATGACTCTTACAAGCCATTAATGAATCCCATGTCTCCTCTTCCACTCTTATCCCATTTGCACACTTCCCTAGTGTTGCTCACACATGTGTGAGCAACCTTGACCAAGGTTAAACCTTACCATACATCTAACATTACCTCAAACTCTACCCCAAACCTTACCTTTGACCCTAGCTCTCCTTCCTAACCCAAGCCCTTCCTCAAATCCTATAAATACCCCCCTCTTCCAAGACAAAAATACCAATTCACATATTTTACATTGAGTAGTATTATAATGTTAGTTTCATTCTAGAGCTTAAGCATTTAGCATACTTTGTTAGCTTACTTCATTTTTATGTTTTTCTAACTCACATTAGCATAACATAATGGATTGATCTAGCCTCTTTCATAATATTTGCAAATCATTTTCAATAATATCATACTTTCATTTGTATTAAAGTGAATATAGCTTAATCATTCTTAGCATTATTAGGATCTTTGAAGCCTTAGGGGCAAGCTCCAAGTGCTTAGAGAGCACACCCACATCCCTCTTATCAGAGAAAATCAAACAGTGCTCAAATGCATCTGTTTTGGCTCAATTTGAGGTGGCTTGGTTTTTTATGTATATGTTTTGGACTAATATAAATGCTAGATTTAAATCTATCATTTTCCTTGTTTACGCCTGTTTCGAATAGATACTGATCAAAACCCTAACAAATCAAATCCTAAACACATCCATTTGCAAGAATTCACTTCAATCACTTAATCAATTTGGGAAAGAACCATTATTTGTTGCTCTTTCTAGGAGTCTTTAATTCTACAAATCCTTGTTAATCTAAGTGATGTAAAACACTTGAACTCAGACAAGTTCATTTTTCTTACTTCTAGCGGAGCCTTTCCAAAGAGAAAAGTGCTTCCTCTTTGGAGAATGACTTCAAACCAGTACTTCCCTGGCCGGTATAGAAATAAAGCACTAAGAAAGCTCTCGCTTCATCCCCTCAAGCTCACGTGATGCATGTTGATGGTAGCCTGAGGTAGCTAAATATCCCTACTATTTCAGCATGGTCAACTAGGCTCTTAAGTGAGTCATGTGTGTACAAACCGATTGGGAGGACACCACAAACCAAATCAGACACTTGTAAATCAGAGGCTTCCCAATCTACTCCTGAAGGTATCAAAATCTTTGTGCAAGGATCGATCCAAGTGGTTTCCCAGATTACCTTAAGACACTCACCATCTGTATTCCTTTTTGGGATATCAAGCTGTGGGCAAAGATTTTGATACTAGCTTGTCTTTTAGGTAGTTCATGCTTGATGTATTTTTCAAAGTTTCAGACTCAATGCAAAACATCTATTGAAACACACATAAATGAAGAGTTCTACACATATCTTTTTCCATGTTAGTCCCAAATCCTCCAAAATCCAGTAGTCATCCAATCTTTCAAAAACCTGTAATCCTAGTTTGATCTTGTCGGTCATCCTAAATCAAAGCCTTAGTCTTCCAATCCATCTTCATCCTTCATCCCTATCCAACTCATTCGCAAGTCAGCATGTCTCAAATATATTATAATGAGTTTGGTTGTCATCCTATCCTGATGATGATGAAAGCCTTGTGGATCATGATGAGTACTTTGAATCTCTTAGGAAGCTTGCTCCAATCACCTTCCAAAATCCAATCATTCCTCCAAACTATCTTATCATGCATTCATGCATATCCACTACCACTCCTTATCCTACCTTTGACAAGGGAAATCTATTATCCTATTTATCCACACCATCTTCCTATATTGAGCCTACATATCCTCTACATGAATCTTTCATGCCTCCATCTCCTTCTATGGTTGTATCCCAAACACCATCCTTTCACAACAACACTACTAGCTACATTCCTTATTAAAATAATCCATCATGTCCTTATCCTCCAAATCCTTTCCAAATCCAAAATCCTAGTCTTCCAATCCATTACCCTGATCCTCCATCCTATCTTAATCCACCATCCACTATATCCTATCTAAATCTTGCATCTTCCATTCTTTCTTACATTTCCACAAATCCCTTTTCATAAGAAGAATGCATCCCTCAATCTGCTTCATATCCCATATCTCAACCCATCTTCCCTACCTCACCAGTTAGTCAATCAAGTTCACAAGATTCCTCAAAACCTACCTATGTGAACTATCTAGTCATGCCATCCTCTAACTCCTCATCTACACCATCATCCCCTCAAGCAAGTTCACAATCTTCCACCCCATCTTCATATGAGGACTGTCCTAGCTCTCCATCTCCTCCACATTCAAATCCTTCACTTCAATCTACATCAAGAAAGTCTCCAAGGTGTTTTACAAGGAAGCTAAGAAAAAATCTCACTCTTAAAGCTAAAGAGTCATGCCATCTCAAAACTTCAAGAAAATCCATCATTGATGAGCCCCATCAACCTCTCCAATCTTTTATCCTTCTTCCATATATCCCTTTTATTGATCCTCTTCCATCTCCTAGCATCATTGATTCAATCCCATAAATTGACTCCATCCAATCCCCACCAACATCTCCTCCTCCCATCATTATCCAAAGCACATCCAATGAGCCTCATGAGTTCATCCTTCTTCCTGACATCAAAGTTGCAAAATCACCCATCCTTTCATCCTTACCATCTAAAGAGTTCTTCCTTCTTCTTGCCATCACAGTTGTAGAATCTCCCATCCTTCCATTCACTCCTTCTGAAGAGAACATCCATACATCCACCATCATTCTATCCACACCAATCCAATCTAGTCTAGATCTTGTCCAAAAGCACATTGAAGTACCCATAGATGAAAATCAAGATCTAATCCCTTCACTTCCTCTATTGCTTCCATCACCCCCAATCCAAGACCCTACAACCCCAATTCTTCCATCTCAAGATCCATCACCATCTCCAAATCCCAGTCAAAATCCCATCATCCCATCCTCTACACTTGAGGATCCTCCAATCTAGCCTATCCCACTGCCTTCACTCTATCCTCTTGGTCCACTTACATTTGTCAAGGAAATCTCACTCAAAGCAAAAGCCATCAGTTTCATATCTTCCACTACGGAAGCTACAACTAGATTTTTTTCTTATTCTCCAAGTCAGAAATATCCTTCCTTGGATAAAATGCTCAAGAAATGGAATTATCAAGGCAAAGGCCTAGGCGCTCATGAACAAGGAAATCTAGAGCCCATTCAAGACAAGAAGCATCCATGATCATGTGGAATTGGTCATACATCCGAAGAAGGCACTTCCTCCATAAATGTTGGTACAACTAAAGCCAGATTAAAGCATCCAACAAAACCCACCATCACATCTTCCCATCATCCCTCCAAAGCATACACCGCCATTCCTACTCCCCCATCATTGCAATCCAAAATAACCTATCACATTCCTCCTTCATCCTCCAAATCCATTTTGGGTCCCTATGTCCTGAAATATACCAACACATATCCTCTACATACCAAATCCATTTTGGGGCCCTACATCCCATAATATCATCCCCCATCTTATCCTACTCAATCCTTCATCCAAAATCCAAGCAGCCCTAGTCAAGATTAAAAAAAGGCACATTCCCATATCTCCCATCTACCAATCTCCTTCCATCTCTCCATCCATATTTCCTCCATACCGTACGTCTCCTCATATTCCTTCCAATACTCCTCACAATTTGGATGCCAACTCAAGAGTGCATACAAGGAACTATCCACAAAAATCCAAAGATTTCCATGTCCCCTCTAAAAGACATGCTCAAGCAAAGCAAAATCCAATCAAGCAATCCACAACATCCCCATGGCCACAAAGGCCCATCAAAGCAAAAGAAACATTTGAAGCATCCCTATGGCCACAAAGGCCAGTTAGAGAAAAGAAAATTCCAATGTAGTCTAGTGGCCACAAAGGCCAATCAAAGCAAAATCAAAATCTACTACATGGACACAAAGGCCCACCAAAGCAAAAGAAAAGACTGTGTAGATCCTAAAGAAAAAAGATGTAATGCATCTAAGAGAAACATCCACAATGGCATCCAAAGTTGCTAATCCCCCAACTACTCATTCCCCCTCTCCAGAATCTATTTTGGGTCCTTATGTCCCAAGATCTCCTAGCACAAATCCTCCATCCTATCCACATCTATCGTCCAAATCTCATCCTTCTTCATCCACCGTCTTTACAACATGTGCCAATGTTGGTCATGACAAAATCCCCCTATCATGATCAATTCTGATCCTTCCATCCAAAAAATTTCTACCACCATATCTCCCATCTCCCCAATTCCATCCATGCCTTTGCATAATCCATCCATCCTAAAAAAGCTCTACAAACATCTAGACAAATCAGAAGTCAACAACAAATCAGAAAGATTAGTAACAAGTTAGCATCAAATCAGAAAGGCCAGTGAAAAGTCAGCAACAAATCAAAATCAACATAAAGTAAAAAAAAAATCAAAGTTAGTAGAAGATCAGTGAAAAAAGTCAATAGCAAATCAGAAAATCCATAAAAATTTGAAAAATTAGAGAAAAATATCAAAAAAAGAAAAGAAAAGAGAAAAAACATTCATCCAATTGTGAAAACTTGGCAATTCAAGCACCTTGGACAAGTACCATGATGAAAACTTGGCAAATAGGCATCATGTGTAGGTTCCCCCAGTTCCTCTCTGCAATTGGGGGTCATTCCCTTCTACCGCATCTTATCCAGCATTTCCTCTATTCCATCTGTCTCTCACCTCATTCATTCTCATTTGGATCTTAATGATAAAATAGAGACCACCAGGTATACATGCTTTTGGGTACCTTTTTGGCATCCATCACACCTTTTAACCACCTATCCTCTATCCAATGCATTCTTCCTAGCTTCTATCTACCTTCCTCATCCTCTTGTTGGCATATCTTCCGTCCAATCGTACCCCATCCTAAAGCCTTTGAATACATGAACTATCCTAAGAAGGGGGCATCCTATTCCTTGGTGACATATTCTTTGGAGACCTATCCAAAACCTTATCTTTCATCTCCCAATCCAAATCCTCCTCCAATCCAAAAATCCCAGCACATCCATCCTCCAAATCTCCCAAAAAATCCTCTATCCAATCCCTTAGCAATCCTCTATCCAAATCCAAATCTTCCTCCAATCCAATCCTTTAGTATTTCTCTATCCTAATCTCCCAACAGTTCCTCTATCCAAATCCCAAGCAATCATCCTCAAATCCAATCCTTCAGCAATCCTCAATCGAATCCCTCAGCATTCCTCTATCCAAATCCTAAGCAGTTCTTCCATCCAAATCCAAATCTTCCTCCATCCAAATCTCCCACCAGTTCCTCCATCCAAATCCCAAGCATTTCCCTCCAACATTAATCCCTAAGAATTTCCTCCATCTTGCCATCACTTGGTATCTTCTCTTGTCATTGGTATCTAGCTATAGGCTACCCCCATGTAATCCAATGCCATTCATCCATATCTTAAATGCTCCTAGCAGTCCTCCCAACATCTACAAATCTTATCCACATCCTCTAGCTATCCAACATCCAAGATCAAGCCAAACCATCCAATCCCATCCTTAGTCTTGTCCCTAGTCCTGTTTGCAAGCCTTGATCTCAATCCAATCATCATTGTTGGGATACATCCTTCCCAAATCCATGTCATTTTAGGACACATCATCCATCATCAAACTATCCACCATCAATCCATCTTGGCCTTCCAGCCCAACTGGGACATCATCTTCCATATCTTTGTAGCTTCGGCCTTATCCCTAGATTCTTTGTACATCCTATCCTGAGTCTTGTACCCTAGTGTCACTTATGTCTCCACCTAAGATCATTTTCACATATGTTTCTTTAGGCCCCTTCCTCTATGTCAGTTAGCCCTTGAGTTGTCATGACCAATCCAACTAAGCGCTTCAAAAATTATCCCTTGGTCCTTTTTGAGGTTCGAGAATCTTAACTATCTCTTATCATAGGAATCTTTATCCAGTTACCCATCATCCACTTCGTGTCAATATTTTTAGTTTCTCAATCCTTATCTTAAATCAGAATCAATCCCAATGCTACCCTTTGACATAAAATTTGTCTAGGTAATCTTGTACTTGTCTTTGTAGGCCTCATCATCTCGAGCAAGAGATTGGCATGCATTGGCAAGAATCTCATCTTCCGAAGATCAACAATCTATCTTAGGTTGAAAATCCAATACTATCCTATCTAATCCCACATTAGGAAGTATAAAATCATCCCTAACACTTGGTAATCCTCCACCATCCTCCACCATCAATCCTTAGTGAATCAATCATCCTCCATCATCCTATCTATGACAAAAGGTGTGTGAGATGCTTGTTATTTCATTCACTCCTTTGGTTCTTTTTGATCTCTCTTGTACATATCTTCTCATCCATTGTACATATCATTGTGTCCTATTGTACATATCCACATCAGTCCTGCAATAGCATTTGATCAGATATCTTGTCCCACCCAGCCTTGCACTTCATCAACATCAATTATCGACTATCCTTGATCACCATGGTTATCCTTGATCCATCATTTGCCAATCAACAACACAACATTCTCCCCATCCACATGGGGCCACAAAGATGTATCCTTCTATATTATCTGACCTAAACTTAATCATGATTCTTCAAAGATGTTTCCTTTTGTATTTTTCTGACCTAAGCAATCAAACCGGGTCCATGCTGATGTATCCTTCGCCATGTTCAGACCTAATCTCCCCCCATCAAAAATTAATCTCTCTCCTTGGAAAAGGATGTTTTTTTGGAGTTATCATTTTGACCTTGGATTTTTTCATTTTGGGTCTTGTTAATCTTTTACAGCTTCTCGTTGTTCCTCTCCTCAAATTCACCATGATCATTTATATCATGGTGTGCAGTGAATGAGGACAATATGGGGCAAGGTCTTTTGATCTTTTTCTTCTTCCTGTGAGTCAGTCATGTGTTTGTGGTTTCTCCAGGATCATTTTGGCCATGCCTCCTCTGGGTTTCATGTGTGATGCTAGGGCAACCCTTTGCATGCTTGTCTTTTGTGTCAGTCCTATGCAACACTAGTGAAAAGGCCTCGTGATCCTAGTATCCTTGGCAGGTCTCTAGCATTGCTATATCAAACTAGGTTGTGCTCTCAAAAGTATCCAAAGCATGGAGCTCCCTAAATCCCCCATCCTGCATCATATAGATTAATCTTACATCTTTCATCTTTGCATATAGCTTCATCCTTCATCCTGCATTCTATCTCATCTTTCATTCCTCCATCTTTGCTCTTGGAAGTATGGTTATTTATCCTCCCCTCTTCCTTCTTTCCTTCCTCTTCCTTTGTGTTTCCTTTCAAGAAAATTCCATAATATTTCCTCTTTTTGTTCTTTTCTCAAGGGGACACAACCCCTTATCCTCTAAATTCTATCCCGAGGCATCTTATTTTCTTGTCTTTGACGCCACACCACTTGCGATATCGCATCAAAGAGGGGCAAAATGTAGACACCTAAAAATCCTTTAGAAAATAAAAGTATTTTTATTTTTTGAAAACCCCTAATGACATCATCATTAATTAATTTATTTTTATGCCATTAAATCCTATTTTAATTAAACATTTTTATTAAAGAATCTCTCCTCGAATCATTTAAATCAAGTTTGAGTGATTTCCCCCTATTTATTAATTATTAATTGATAAATTAACCAAAAATCTTTTAAATAAATAAAATATTTATTTAAATCCTAAAACCTTAGAAATCTTCTAGAAATCCCTAACCTCTTCTAGAATTTCCTAATCTCACTCTAAACCTGATTAAAGGGTGATTCCTACCCTTTTTAGCCTAAACCCTTCAAACTTTGACTTTGGGTCAAAACCCCTCATAAATGCTTCTTACATCCTCATTAATGACTCTTACAAGCCATTAATGAAGCCCATGTCTCTTCTTCCACTCTTATCCCCTTTGCACACTTCCCTAGTGTTTCTCACACATGTCTGAGCAACCTTGACCAAGGTTAAACCTTACCATACCCCAAACTCAACCCCAAACTCTACCCCAAACCTTATCTCTGACCCTAACTCTCCTTCCTAACCCAAGCCCTTCCTCAAATCCTATAAATACCCTCCTCTTCCAAGATCAACAAACCAATTCACATCTTTTACATTGAGTAGTGTTATAATGTTAGTTTTATTCTAGAGCTTAAGCATTTAGCATACTTTGTTAGCTTACTTCATTTTTATGCTTTTCTAAGTCACATTAGCATAGCATAATGGATTAATCTAGCCTCTTTCATAGCATTTACACATCATTTTCAACAATATCATACTTTTATTTGGATTAAAATGAATTTAGCTTAATCATTCTTAGCATCATTAGGATCTTTGAAGCCGTAGGGGCAAGCTCCAAGTGCTTAGAGAGAACACCCACATCTCTCTTATCTGAGAAAATCAAACAGTGCTCAAATGCATCTATTTTGGCTCAATCTGAGGTGGCTTGGTTTTTTATGTTTATATTTTGGACTAATATAAATGCTAGATTTAAATCTAACATTTTCCTTATTTACGCCTGTTCCGAATAGATACAGATCAAAACTGTAGCTTATAGAAACATATCCCTCGATGTAAACCTCATACATAAATATTGTTAGGGATGCAACATGCCTAACCCCTAAAATCCCTACCTAGGATCTCCCATCACTAAATGGGGTTTGAGGGTTCCTCATCCCTAACCTCTAAAAGGTTAAAATAACTATGTTGGGGTCTAGTTTTTTACTATAGATTTTTCTTTCTTAGGAACAAATGTTGTGTTTCACATTCAATAAGTATATTTTTTTTGAGGAGTAATATTTTTTTAATGATTTTCTAACATAATGTGTTTTTACGTATAAATTCTAATGAATCAAGTAACACCAATGAAGTATAAATTACTCAAGTACCTCCCTCCAACCAAGTTGGTGTCCAAAGTCATAGACATGGGCCCAAGACATGTGACCTAGGATACTTCTTAGAAAGGATGTCAAACCCTAATGAAAGAAGCTACTGGGTGTATACACCTAAAAATGGTCAAGAAAAATCAAAGGGATCAATCAAGGCCACTAAAGAAGGAATTAATTGAAATCAAACCCAAAATGATTAATTAAATAAAAAAGATCAATTAATTGTGTAATTAATTTTAATCAAATTAATTGTATAGTTAAGTCAACTCAAACAAAAACCATTCAAGGGTACAAATGGCTAAGACAAATAAATTTAATCAATTATTAATTCCTATTCTCTTCACCAACCACATATAGACAAAAATAAAAATCAACCAATAGGAATTAAGGAATGAGCTCACAAAGATCAAAGCCAAATCAATTCTCCATAACACATCTTGGAGATGCATCTTGACCATTATTTTTCTCTCTTTGTTCCAACCTTTGAGAAAAAAATATTTACTTTGTCCCAACATTTGAAAAAATTAACTTGACTTAAACCTAATCATGATTAATCTTACTCTACCCCTAAGCATTAGGAAAATCTATAAATAGAAGGCAAAATAAAGAGAAAAGGATCCACTCTCATTAGTTGTTAATTACATCCATATTATAAGCAATTAATTGTGAATTCTTAACATATTTGAGAATAATTTGAGTTAGATTGGCATAATTGCATTATAGATCATTAATTCTCATTCTAGAGCTATCTCATATGAATGCTAAATCTGAGAGCATTTCCCTAGCTTTTCTAGTTAGAGATCCATATGATGCTTATTGTCATTATTTCTATTCAATTGCTTTAAAATTGTTATATTTTCAATAATTAAGTTGATATTTTAATGAACTAATCCTATTAAGGTATTTTACATACACAAAATGGCGCCCACCGTGGGGCCTTGGCCTCAATTCTTATAAATTTCTTAAATATTTGCATTTTCATGCTTTTGTTTTGTAGATTTTGATCTTTTGTAGGTAAAGTAGTGTATTAAAAAGGAGAAATAGCATGTATGTAGTGAATTTCAATGCATTTTCATGGAGAAATAGTGTGTGTACAAAAAAGTTTAACACCTTTGCACAAAGTTTTGATGCGTGAATGATTTCTTCCGTCTTCTATCTATATTTCTTTCAGCACGTACAACATACCTTTGTTACGTCTTTATCATTCTACTTTAGCGCATATAATCTATCAGTCATTTTAATAGTGTGTAACAGTAACAGAGTAGCATGTTTAATAATTTTTGTAGTGCATAGTCATAAAAACAACAACGTGTATGCAATTTCCTATAGCGCGTAGCTAAGTTATTTTCAAAATTTTAAATTTTGTCAATTTGAAAAAAAATAATTCTCTAGTTTTCTAATGAAAGGTCATAAGAAAGTTCAAAAACTAGAATTGAGAGTATATAAAAAGGAGAGACACACAAAAAGGAAAATGAAGAAGGAGAATCGCATTCATTTGAAAAAACTTTTTGAGGATTCAAAACAAGAAGTGGAAGCCTATAAAAGGTCCTTTAAAGTAATTCAAGCCTATAAAGATAAATACATATCTCTTAATTAGATCTTTACTCGAATTAACAAGCTTTTGATAACTTTGGAAAAAGAAAATTTAATTGTTTTTGGATTTTCCTCATGTTTACCTTGCTTGTGTTGAACTAACATTTATGAAGAAGGATGCTAAAGAGCTGAAACAATCGCCACTAAGTGAGTGAAAATGAAAAATAATAAAATAAAAAATGTGCCTAGCCTTTGCTAGCTTCGAAGAGCTATACCTAACACCTTATGTTTTTTCTTATATTGTTGCCTTACAATTCAAAATCTAGCCTAATTAGAAGCAAATTTGAATCTTAAGTAAGGCATTGGAGATATGCTCTTCACTTTTATAGTGAATCAAACACCTAGAAGTGATAAAATTAAGAGAAAAAAATGAGCTAAAGAATGAACAAACACATAAAATAAGCCTCATTATTTGTTAAAGAAAGCATTAGGCTTATGCTCTTCACTTTTATAGTGAATCAGAATTCCAAACATGCTCAAATTCCATTAGATTAAAAGGCTTAAGAAAGAACATTTTTAATTGTGTTTGGAAGTGAGAAGGTAATAGGGATATTCTCTTCACCTTTTTGGTGAATCAAATTCCTAGTCCTACTTGATCATTTCATATGTTAGAGCTTTAGTGGGCCTGCCTCCCAAGAACATGCCTTAATGAGGCCAGTGAGAGGGATGACCCAAAGTGGGAGCCAGGTGAAGCCAACCTATTCCACCCACTATAAATAAAGACCTTAGTTGAGTTGAAAAGCTTAGAGGGAAAAATATCAAATGCATGGACTTGTAGGGCTATAGGCCTCAATTGTACGTGTGCAACTAATTTCTCCTTGTATGATTCATTTGATATTTTCATTTGGGAACCCGAACTAAAATTCCAAATTAATCTAGAAATCCCTACCATTAGAGCCATGTTAAATGCCAAATTTGACCTTAGGTATATTGCATGAAGTGGCTTATTATGAAAGACTCGTGTAAACGTTCTCAAAAACATAAACTTTTGTGTTTATAGGTTAGGGTTAAAGACAAGTGTTTTTGAGCTTGCTACGGTTGATGATACATGTTACAAGAAGGAAACATCAATTCGAACCTGATAAGTCTTTTAAAAAAATTCCTAATTCAAAGGAGTGATCATTAAAGGGGAATAAATTCATCCACCCAACTCTTGCTAATGTCAGTTTCCACTAGATCTCATTGCGTAAAGATATCTTTTCAGGAAGACGAAATGTAGATTAGACAAGAGATTCCCTAAGGAGACAAAATTTTCCAATCTCCATTTGATTAAGAACAAGAACAAGAGGATATAATTCCTAATCTATTTGAAGAAATAATCATTTCTATGGCTGGAAATAATGATTTTCATGAGCATAACCAAGATTGAAACCATGAAAATCAAAATGACAATCATCGTAGAAATTGAAGGAATGAAGAAGAAACTGAAGAAAGGGTTAATGAAGACTCTAAGATCCCTTATTTCTCAAGGTTATGGATACAATTTTAGAAAGGGATAAAGAGAGACACTTTCTAAATTTAACTAAATTGTGAGTTAAGCTTCCTCGTGACTATGACACATCAACCTTGAAGAAGGACGAGGAAGAAGAAAATCCATTAGGAGCTATGAATATACAACTCAAATTATTTCAAGCCCAAATTGATAGCATGAAGAAGGAAGCGAAACCTAAACCATTTTCAATTCAAACAATATTTCCTTTTCCTTTTAATAAAAACTTGATCATGGCACCTTTTCCTCTAAATATGGTCTTTCCAAGATATGATAAATACATGGGTAAATTAGACCCACAAGACCACTTAAGAGAATTGTTTTCTCTAAACATTGAATTCATGCATGATACAACATACCTAATGAGATCATTTCCAAGAATCCTTGGAGGGAAAGCTATGGAATGGTTTTCAAAACTATCCCTGGATATAAAAACTTTTGAAGAATTGGCATCTAAATTTGTAACTCATTATTCATACAACATTGGACATGAAATTACCATGTTGATTCTATGTGATACCAAACAAAAATATGGTGAACCTTTTCTACGCTTCCTCCAAAGATGGAGAATAGTTTTTGCTCGATACCCAAGAATTTTACCCGATAAAGAAATGATGGAAATTTTCATGAATAATTTAAATATGGAAATGAATTATTGGTGGCAACTTCAATTTCCCCTACCTTTGAGAAGATTATTGAAAATGGGATCAAAATTGAAGAAGTGTTAGTAAAGAAAGGAGAGATAAAGAAATTTAAAGAAAAAAAAGTTTTTTCTAACACTAATAATAATTTTAATAATAACAAGGGTAGTAATAACAACAATGAAAAGCCTAGGTTTTGGCTAAAGAATACCAACAAGAACCTTGTGAATCATGGGGTTGTGGAATCTAACAACCTTAAAGATACTCCCTTTAATTTATCAAGTGGGTCTAATGAAACCAACAATGTTAATCAAACATGCAAGACCCCATCTAATAATAACAATAACTCTTTCAATAGTGAAGGAGCTAATAAGCCAAGAACTTTCTTTAACAAAACACAAAGAAGGAAGTTCACACCCTTGGGAGAAACTTTTTAGAATGCATTAAGGACCCTCATTGCTAATAATATCATCATTTTTCTGGAATCAAGGCCCTATGAACTACAAGTCAAAGCATCATGGTGGAATGCTGACCATCATTGTGAATATCATAGAAACAAAGGGCATAAGAAAAATTTATGCATGAGACTCAAACATGTGGTTCAAGACTTAATAGATGATAGTAAAATCAAAGTTTATGGTCCCCAAAATAACAAAGATCATACGGCCTTCAAGAATCCTTTCTTAAATCATGAGAAAGGTGAAACATCTACTTTGAATCAAAACAACAAAAGAGGAAATGATAAAATCAAATTTTCCCATACTTATGACAATACTATATATTATTTATCAAGGTATGAAAATACCATTAATGTCATAGTGGTGAAAGAGAAACAAAAAGAAGAAACCTCTAATGTTGTGACTAGGGGGCAAGCATCAAAAATCACCTTATAAGGGACTACCCCTAAAATCATTTTACCAAGTCAAACATCATCATCCTCAAAATAATACAATATTGTGGACCAAATCCAAAGAACACCTGCACAAATATCAATCTTGAAGTTATTGAAACTTTCACCAATCCACAAAGTAATATTGGAAAAAGGTCTTGTTGAGACTAGTGTTCCATAGAACTTGGATGTTGAAAAATTTTAGAACATCGTTGGACACCTCATTGCACCACATTGTTTATCTTTTTCCAAACAAGATGACATGTCTTTGAATCATCCTCAAAATATTCCATTTCACATAGAACTCTTGATACACAAGCACCATGTCAAAAGATTCCTTATTGATGGAGGGGTCGACCTAAATATTTGTACCTTGAGTCTCGTCAAAGATTTAGGATATTCCAAAGAAGCCATTGATCCTAAAACAAAATATAGTATCAAAGATTATGATGATGAAGAAATATATTTTAAAGGAATAGTGGTTCTTCCTATTTGATTTGGTCCTATCCAAAAAGAAATAGTTTCCCAAGTGTTTGATCTAAAATTTACATATAATATTTTTTTAGGGAGGCCATGGATCCATGAATGCAAGTGGTGCCTTCAATGTATCATCAATATCTAAAATTTCCATACATAGACCAAGAAATTATGGTGAGTGGATATTTGAATCTATTCCAGTATCACAATAATATTATACCCTTGAATGACTCATTGGTTCCCTATAATAGTGAATGTACTAAATCAAGAAAATAAAAAGAAACAATTCAAGGTCAAATTTCAAATGATAGATCTCTAGAAAAAGGAAAAATAAAGATGGAAGAAGAAGGTATCCTTGGTAGTTCAAATCAAGAAAAAACTAACTTATCTACATCAACTAAGAGAAAAGAGAAATTTAGTTAGATATATTCCAAGGAAAAAGAAGAAGAAAATTTCGTACACCAAGAACAAGACAATTCAAAATCTTCTCAAATTAAAGCCAAAGATACACATTATCAAAGGATGGATACAAAGATGATTTTTTTTTAAGAACAATTCAAAATCAAGAAAAGAGGCATGGGAGAATATTCCTTATCAATGATGAATTTACCTACTTCCCCTAGATCTCATGGAAAACCATATAGTTCCAATCTTCCTTAAAAGTACAATGAACATTTTGTACAAGCTAGTACTTCTTCGCCCATAGAAGAAGATGATAATGAAATATTAAAATGACTTTATAAAGATGAATAATCTATTGGCACATGATGTTTTGGACCACTAGCGATCACTTTAGGGTTGTCATTTATGGAAACACTTATGTTTGGAGTGATCACATGTTGAGAAGATTGCCACTGGAGTCACAGTCATGAAAATGACTAATTCTAGAATCAGGATAACATGGTACAGTGCTACAGTTTTGGTCAGCGATGAAGACATACAAGGTATTAAGGCTTGAAAATTTAACTAAAGGTATTTTGGGATGTATACATGCTCGAGTTAAGAGCGCATGAGTTTTGGTTACCAGATCTATGAGATACAGTGTTTGAAAGGTATGAAAAGATAGTAAAACAACATAACAGGGTATATGAACAGTTGTGAAGATCAAGGAGAGTATAGTGGATATGGTAACGTGATAATATAGTGTTAGGAATAGTCCCAAGAGATAAATAAGAGGGGGGGGGGGGGTGAATCAATTATCTACAAGATTAAATTCTTTATCCAATTAAGTATACTTAAACATAAAGCATAAACACAATGAAAGAACACAAGAACACAACAATATTTTGGTTACAGGGAAACCCAAATAGGTAAAAACCCCAGTGGGACTTGATACCCACTAATATTCTGTACTAGTGTATAATGATCCTTGTTAGAAGATCCTTTACCCTATTAGGAGTAGCTTTACAATATATTAAGTACAATAGACCTGGTCAAGGGTCAGACCCTGTTAGGAGTCTTTTACAATTGTCCTTGTTAGGGGAGAGGATGCACTGTCTAAGAGCTCACTGCTCAAATGGGCGAAGGCTACAACCTTCTGAATAACAGATATACACTATATCTGGATCTTGGTGAACTGCACTTTGACCTGCTGTCTGGATTATTTCCAATGAATAGCACAAGTACTTTACTTGGTCACATAGACCTTCTTCTGATGGTTCTACACTTCACATATTCTGCTATGCTTTGCTTCATCAAATCTAAACCACACTACAACAATCACAAATGATTGCCTATAAATATCTTTCCTCCAAATGATATAATAAAGTTGGCCTATTAGAACCACCTTGAAATCATATTAGAGAAACCATAATAAAATCCAACAATATTTTGTTGACTCTATTATGCACGCAACACAATTTGGGACTTGTCTAATAAAATAAATGTAGACGCACGCTACACACTGTCGGCTCTACCAAAACAACTGGATCTTTCTCTATAAGATGAATTAACTCAAGTGCTCTTAACCAAACATCAATAAAATGTCTCCAAGCTTAACTCCAAGGGTGCATACCCTCAAGATAGGTGCAACTCAAGAACCAATAAAATCTATGTCGGCTCTTCTAAACAAACACAGGAAACTACTACTAGTGAATAATGACTGCATAAATTTACTTGCGTTCATCATCAGACCATGCATCCATGAAATTAACATCACTAACATGTCTTCAACATATATCCAAGTGCACAAGGCTCCATGATAATTTTACGGACAACCATACACACAACACTGCCTGTAACTCTGTCAGGAACACTGCTGACACCAACTGCTATATAACTGTCTGTACAAATAGTTAACCTCTACACCCATGGTATCATGCTAATATCATGTCCATGCTACATATATAGAAAGCTTACTATATAAGACTTCCACACATGCTACTTTCCATATGTTGTCATTAATGACAAACATACAGTCAGTACTGGCCTGCTGGCAAATCTCCAACAATCTCCCCCTTTGGAATTGATGGCAACATGTGGAATGAAAAACCACCACCAACCCAATTTTTTTTTTCTTTTATAACATTCTCCATTTCCTCTTCAAAACTCCCCCAAAGATGAATCCTCCATCTACTGCAATATTTTCTAATATTCTCCATTTCCTCAACTGAACTGCTATCATATCTGAATGCTGCTCCCCCTTAGTATATTACTCCTCTTTTTACTCCTATTTTTCATGAAACTATATATACTCCCCCTTTGAAATCAATGGAAAAGGGTGCCATTCATTTTAAGCATTGATACTACTCCTAAGGTAGAGTAGTCAACCTTTCACCAGTCCCAGAGGACTGATGCCTTTCCTTCTTTCTTCTAAGTAGAAACAGGGAAGGGAATGAATCCCAACTTCTCCCTAAGATACTCAAAAGTATCCTTAGGCAAGGGCTTTTTGAATATATCTACCAGCTGATCCTTAGTACTCACATAGTCCAACTTGACTTCTTTATTTGCCACTTTTTCTCTTAGGAAGTGATACTTGATCTCAATGTGCTTTGTCTTTGCATGCATCACAAGGTTCTTTGACATATTGATAGTGTTAGTGTTATCACAGTGAATAACAATAGGATAATAAATCTGAATTCAAAAATCCTTTATCATCTGCTTGATCCAAACAATTGTAGAATAATTCAGGGCTGCTGCAACATACTCTGCTTTTGCTGTTGATTGAGAAATACAATTTTGTTTCTTTCTTGTCCAAGTGACAAGTCTATCACCAAGAAACACTGCTCCTCCCGAAGTACTCTTTCTATCATCAACACATCCTACCCAATTTGTATCAGTGTACACATGAAGCTCAACATTTTTTGAATTAGGATAGCATAGAACATAATCTATAGTGTCCTACAAGTATCTGGATATTCTTTTTACTGCCATGAGGTGACTTTGTTTAGGTTCTTCTACAAATCTTCCAACTATGCCAACTGCATTTGAAATATCAGGTCTAGTCTGAGTAAGATATATGAGTTTACCAATCATAGACTTATACAATGTTATATCTACTACTGGTGAGTCATCTTCTCTTGTAAGCTTGCATCCAGTGATCATAGGTGTTCCTACTGGCTTGCAATCATCCATCTTGAATTTCTTCAGTATCTCTTTCACATATTTTGACTGATTAATAAAAATTCCTTTTTCTGTCTGCTGCACATTTAGTCCCAAAAAGTATTTGATAGGACCAATCATACTCATCTCAAACTCATTCTGTATTTCTTTGAAAAATTCAGCACTTAGTTTGTCATTACCTCCAAAGATAATGTCATCAACAAATATAGCTACAAGAAGAAAACCTTCAGATGTCTCTCTAATGAATAGATTACAATTTTCTGCTCATTTCTTGAATCCAATCTTTGTTAAATATCCATCTAGTCTCTCATACCATGCTCTAGGGGCTTGCTTAAGTCCATAGAGGGCCTTCTTCAATCTGCATACCATATCAGGTTTGTCTGATAAGGTGAATCCTTCTAGTTTCTAAATGTACGCTTCTTCTTTCAAGTCTCCATTTAGTAATGCTGAATTGACATCCATTTGATAAACTTTAAAGTTTTTTACTGTAGCATAAGCTATAAACAACTTAATAGCTTCTAATCTACTCACAAGTGCAAATGTGTCTGAATAATCAATGTCTTCTCTTTGCACATATCCTTTGCATACTAATCTTGCTTTGTTTCTTACTACTGTACCATCTTCATTCATCTTGTTTCTGAATATCCATTTTGTTCCAATCACATTCTTATCACTAGGTCTTGGGACCAGTTCCCAAGTGTCATTCTTAACAATCTAATCAAGTTCTTCTTTCATAGCATCATGCCAATCTGAATCATTACATGCATCTTCAACACTTAAAGGTTCAATCTAAGATAGTAAACATACCGCTTCACTGCTAGCTGAGTTCTTTGCTTGGGACCTTGTTAGGACTTTGGCACTATGATCTCCAATGATGTCTGTCTTGGAATGATTTCTTGATGTAAACTTTGGAACTTTAGGTGATGCTGACTTATCAGCCTTGGGAGTTTCTTCTTCACTTGTCTCAGGGTCATTGAATAACACATCAATACTGTCAAACATTTCTTCAATAACTATCTCACTAGTAGAGGGTCTGGGTTCTTCCTCAATCATGGGTGAGTAATCATGATATCTTTCTTGAATCATAAAATTTTCATCAATCTTTACATGAGCACTTTCAATGATCTTTTTCAATCTTAAATTGAAACATATATAAGCTTTACTTTTAGTAGAGTAACCAAGAAAATTACCTTCATCACTTCTTGCATTAAACTTGCCTACTGCTTCATCCCTCTTGATGTAGCACTTGCTTCCAAAGATTCTAAAGTATTTTACTATGGGAACATTACCAAACCATAGCTCATTTGGTGTTTTTTCAGTGCCTGGCCTTAATTGAATTCTATTAATGGTATAGAATTCTGTATTGACCACATCTCTCCAATAGGTGTGTACAACTTTTCCTTCTATCATAATGGTGCACACTTTATCAAGAATGATCCTATTCCTTCTCTTTGCAATTCCATTGTGCTGAGGGGTTCTAGGTGCACTTAACTATCCCTTTATGCCATGTTCTTCGTAGTACTCATAGAATCTGTCAGAGGTGAATTCTCCTCTTCTATCCGATCTCAAACACTTTATCTTTAGTCCAGATTCATTCTCAACCTTAGCTTTGAATATTTTGAACTTCTCAAATGCTTCTGACTTATCTTTTAAGAATGCAACCCACATCATCCTAGTATAATCATCAACAAACAAAATGAAATACCTTTCACCATAGTATGATCTTGTTTGAGTTGGACCACATAGGTCAGTATGGATCAGATCCAACTTGTTCTCTACTAAATTCTTCTTGCTCCTGAATGAATTTCTCACATGCTTTCCCATCACACATTCCCTGCATATAGTATCAACTGGCTTTTCTATGCTAGGTAGACCTCTTACTGCCTTAACATTACTTATCTTTACTATGTTATCAAAATTGATATGACATAGTCTCTTATGCCACAACCAACTGTCATCAACTTTAGCAACAAAACAACTTGCTTCTGAATTGAGTTGAAACACATTACCTCTTATCTTTGAGCCCGATGTAATCATAACACCATCCTTGTTGTTAATGATGCATTTGTCATCTTTGAACTCCAATTGATAGGCTTTTCCAAGTAACTGACAAACGCTGAGAAGGTTATGTTTCAAACCATCAACATAAAGAACATCATCAGTACTTTTCTTTCCATCCAAAGTGATGGCTCCTCTACCAACTATTGGTTTAGGAGTGTTGTCTCCAAATCTGACCATACCTCCATTGTATTTGTCCAAATTAAAAAACCTACCTTTATCACCTGTCATGTGATGTGAACAACCACTGTCTATAATCCAGTCTGTCCTTATGTCAGCATGTGAAATCAATGCAAGCTCTTGATTTCCTTTGTTCTCTTCATGAGATATCTTATTATTCATTTTATCTATAATAACAATGAATCCAATTTATTCTTCAATAGATTCATCATCTGATACTCCATCTCCAACATAGTAGCATTCCTTAGAATACTTAGGCTTGTAATCCTTTTTGAACTTTCTAGCTCTAGTAGGACACTTAGATGCAAAGTGACCAATCTTATTACATGAAAAGCACTTAAATGGTAATTGACCTTCAAATTTTCCTTTTCATTTCTTTTCTCTTTTAGCAATCATAGCAATGAAATCCTCTAGAGTTTTCTCTTCATGATCATCATCAAAATTACTAGAAGTGTTTGCAGATTTCTTACCATGAACTGTTTCTTTGAAGGCTGTTTCACTCTTTGGTTCTGAATTCAATCTTGAGATCTCAAAAGCAGAGAGTTTTCTGATCAAAGTCTCTCTCTTGAAGTTTGATGTAAGCTACATGGTCTCATCAAGGATGTGGATCTTTCTTTCATATTTTAGAGTAAGAGTAGTCATCAATTTGTCCATAATGTCCTCCTCTAAGATCTCTCCACCATTGTTTCTGATTCCAACAACTGCTTCATTTATCCTTTGATTGTAAGCTCTAATGTTTTCCTTAGGTAGCATCTCTAATGCATTGTATCTTTTCTTCCATGTCTTTTTGTGCACATCCTTTTCTTGTTTGTCTCCTTCAAATATGTCTTCTAGGTGCTTCCATATTTTGTGGGTTGTATCCACCTTTTTTATTTCTAAAAAATCTCCATCAGATAGGGCACTGATAAGGGCTTATTTAGCAATAGCATTATGATGAAAAAATTCCTTTAGCCTATCAGTAGCATCTTCCTGTGCAAGGTCATGTAGGGTAGGTATCTTAGCTACTTTGATAGTCACATCAAAAACTTCAAAAGAAATGCACTGCAAATGAGTCACCATCTTGTTCTTCCAATCAAGATAATTCTCTCCATCAAACTTAGGACTTTCTTTCCTGAAGTATGCCATCTAATCAAACTCAAGCTATTAAAATTTCTCTCCGAGGCACTTGGCTCTGATACCAATTGTTAGGAATAGTCCCAAGAGATAACTGAGAGGGGGGGGGGGAGTGAATTAGTTATCTACAAGATTCAATTCTTTATCCAATTAAGTATACTTAAACATAAAGCATAAACACAATGAAAGAACACAAGAACACAACACCAATATATTTGTTACGGGGAAACCCAAATAGGTGAAAACCCCGGTGAGACTTGATACCCACTAATATTCTATACTAGTGTATAATGATCCTTGTTAGAAGATCCTTTACCCTGTTAGGAGTAGCTTTACAATATATTAAGTATAGTAGACCTGGTCAAGGGTCGGACCCTGTTAGGAGTCTTTTACAATTGTCCCTATTAGGGGAGAGGATGCACTGTTCGAGAGCTCATTGCTCAAATGGGCAAAGGTGAAAACCTTCTGAATAACATATATACACTATATCTGGATCTTGGTGAGTTGCACTTTGACCTACTATCTGGATCAGTTCCAATGAATAGAACAAGTACTTTACTTGGTCACATAGACCTTCTTCTGATGGTTCTACACTTCACACATTCTTCTCTGCTCTGCTTCATCAACTCTGAACCACACTACAACAATCACAAATGACTGCCTATAAATATCTTTCCTCCAAATGATATAATCAAGTTGGCCTATTAGAACCACCTTGAAATCATATTAGAGAAACCATAATAAACTCCAAAAACATTTTGTTGGCTCTATTATGCACGCAACACAATCTGTGACATGTCTAATAAAATAAATGTAGACACATGCTACACACTATCAACTCTACCAAAACAACTAGATCTTTCTTTGTAAGTTGAATTAACTCAAGCGCTCTTAACCAAACATCAATAGCACTTCTCCAAGCTTAAATCAAAAGGAACATACCCTCAAGATAGGCACAACTCAAGAACCAATAAAATCTCTGTCGACTCTTCTGAACAAACACAGGAAACTACTACTGGCGAATAAAAACTACATAAATTTACTTGCGTTCATCATCAGACCAAGTGCGCAAGGCTCCATGATAATTGTATAGATAACCATACACACAACACTGCCTGTAACTCTGTCAGGAACACTACTGACACCAATTGTTATATAATTGTTTATACTAACAGTTAACCTCTATGCCCATGATATCATGCTGATATCATGTCCATGCTACATATATAGAAAGCTTACTATAGAAGACTTCCACACATGCTACTTTCCATATGTTTTCATCAATGAAAAACATACAGTTAGTACTAGCTTGCTGGAAAATCTCCAATAGATAGGTGAATAGAGTATATTGCCGAATCTTTGGTAATATAAGATCGTCGACTCCATAATTATCATTTTCCTAAGTTATTATTATGTTTTAGATGGTATTTGTGAAGCTGACTTGAAGGCTGATTTTGTATAAGTATAGAGTGCTTCTGTAAAAGTGAAGTATGGTTATGTTATGATGAAGAAGAAAGATTGTGAATCTAAAAGTAGAGATCAGATGCGAGATCAATAAGAGGCCGAGCTATAACTAGAACTATCTAAGCAAGATAAGTGCTTGTATTGTTCACCTTTTGAGAAACTATTTTGAGTCAGTTTTGATTGTAAGAGCAAGTGTGCTCACCACCTTTAACCAGGTTTTTTGTATACCCCTAGCAGGGTTTTGTATTCCTCTAACAAGGAAATGTACTATGTAACAATCATCTCCTAATAGGGCTAGATCTCCTAACATGGATATTATATTTTAGTGCATATTTGTGGGTACCATCCCCACTGGGGTTTTCCCTTGGCTAGGGTTTCCTCGAGAACAAATCATTGTGTCATGAGTAATGTGTTATACTTATATGTTCTTTTCATTTCTGCATTACTTTGAATTATTTATAATTGTTTGAAGTTAAAGTTGAAATCAAAGTTATGTAATACTAATTCACCCCCCTCTAAGTATTACCTAATCCTAACAATTGGTATTAGAGCTGTTGGCCCTTGGAGAGAAAGCCTAACAACTTAAGGGAGATCAGAATGGATTTGGGAGATTTGCAAGAGAACTTTGAAGCTGCACTTGAAGATTTGGATAAAATGAAGGTTGAGAATGGCAAATTCAAATTAAAATTAAGAAGAGAAGATGGTTTCATCAAGAAACTAAGAGAACAACTTGAGATTGCAAAAAGTCAAAGATAAGAACTTATGGAGAAGATCAAAGAAGATTCAGATAGTGATACATCAGACAAAGTGAAGAAGTTGGAGCAAGAAAAAGAACAAATCAATCTTTTGATGATTAAAGAAATTCAACATGAAAAGGATGAAAGAAACAAAGTTGAAGAGTCACTAAAAGAAGCTAATATGAAGATAAATCAAATGAAGATTGAACTTGACCAATACATAGATAAATATCAGGAATTGGAAAAATATAATCAAATCATTAAAGGTGAACTCACTCAAGCCAAATTGAACATTGAGAAGTTGCACGTGAACAGTGACAAGATTGATGAACAAAGAGCAAGACAAAAGCCTAAAGGAGATATGAATGGAGTTGGATTCAATGAAGAACAAAGTTCAAAAACTCAAGAAGAATCAAATGAAGCAAAGATTGAAGAAAGACCTACTCTTGAAGAGAGACCTACTCATGAAGAACCTAGAGAACAATACAGACCTTTCAGAGGTATATGTTTCAGATACAACAAAGTTGAAACATTAAAAGAGATTGCAGAAGTAAAGGTAAATCTAAGCCCTTTACCAATTACTATTTTAATTGCTATGAATATGGACACAAGAAAGCAGATTGTAGAAAACTTGATCAGTCCAGGTATAAGAAAGACTATGTTAGAGAAGAATCAACAATCAAGATTACATGTCAAAAATGTAATAACTTTGGACATACATCAATCTATTATAAGCCGTAGACTAATAAAGATAGAAGGAGACCACCTACTTATTATAAATGTAACAATCTAGGTCACATTGTGAAGTTTTGCATATATAATGGAGAAGACAATAGAAGAGGACTAAGAAGATCTAGTGAACCAAGAGGACCACCTCCTATGCCTATAAGGAAAAATGTTGGTGATAGTGGTAAGAGTCTTAATGAGTACATGGATGAATTTGGGAATCATTTCAAGAAATCAGAGAGAAAAGAGGATGATCAGATATGGAAGGTGAAAGTTTTAAACAAAGCAGTGGTTTAGGGAGAGACAATAGATGATATTGTGTCTTTGCATAATGAGTTCTTTGAGTTATCAACCTAAAGGGCCGCATGGCCTTATGAGGAGAATTGGATGCAGTGAACAAAAAATATCCAACCACTATATATGTGGAGTAAGCTCATGCAATCTTAGGTATGATGTGTATAGACACTAAGGAGTCTATGGATGAGAGTGCAAAACTTGGAGATTCATCTTTTGTGTTCGCAAGTTTTGTATCGATTGGACGACATGCGAAGTTGAGATACCCATGTTTAATACACATACTCAACTTGTGATGTATAAAAGGACTTAAAAGCCCTCAAATCTACACCACTTGTTGTTCAACACTTAAGGAGAACAGAGTTCTGGCAGAGTGATTACGTGATCGCGTGAAGCAAAACATTGAATTCAGGCATGTTTAAGGTATTTAGACCTAATCTCTTAGAGAAGTCATGGATGTACCAGTAGTTTATGATGTTGTAGACATATCTAGGTATAAGTTCAAGAGGCATCCATTCAAATCCTATGAGGATGATCTGGAAGGAGCATTTTCACAAACCCCCATAGGCATGTTGCACGTACAAGACATTAGGGCATACATACACTACAAGTATGAAATCATTGGTGAGGTTAACATATAAAGTGAATTGGATTGCATGGTAGAAGCTGATGGATCCATGGTAGAGGAATTCAAGCACCTAAAAGACCAATCAATCCTACTCACAGAGTTCACGGAAGTCGAATGGTTTAAGATCATTCTTAGCAGAGTTCGTGACTAGTTTTTGTGGATTAGTGAACAACCTGTGAAAATATGTGCACATTTGATACATGAGATCAAAGGCCTTGATAATGAAGGAGCCCTACCTGTACTAGAAAAGAACTTAAGGAATCTGGAAAAAACCCTAACTCATTCAAAGTGGGATAAGAGGGCAAAGATAGTTAATGATATTTATCTATAGGATGTTAGATTGGTAGCAATGTGGATAGGCTACAAGTTGTTTTACAGTAGCAGACCTAATTCTATATTTGTAGGGGTCATAATGATGTAATACAAAATGATGAAGGAAAACAAGAAGTATAATCTCTGTGAAATCCTAGCTCAATAGTTTATTGATAATGTGAAAGCTATAAAGAAGGAAAAATCTAAGGTATTTAGGTTTGGATCATTGATAATTCATATGTACATTCATAGCATTCACAAGTTTCCTGGCATGCATCCTAGAGCATGGAAAGATAATGAACCCAGTGGACTTCAGATCTTAGAATACTATAGAAGACAGAAGAAGGACTGAGTAGATAGAGAATTATTTGGCATGATTAAGATACTTCAAAGGCAGATGAAAGAGAGGTACGAAATACCAGATAATTTAGTAGAAAAATACAAGGACACTATCTATTTCATGGTTGAAACTGATTGTATCTACTTTGAGGTAGTTGAGCCAAGAACAAAGTGGTGCTATCCTATGGGATATGAGATAAGTGCCAAAATCCTAACTATGCAAGTGGAGCATGTACTGGAAGCAGAAAAAGACCCTACCAAAGAAAGATGGGGAACATACAGGGAGAAGTATGAGAAAGTCAGAGAAGAGAAAGAGAAGGTAAAAAGGAAAAGGAAAGTAAGCAAGATTATTGAAGATATCACTACGAAGGTGGGAATCACAAAAAGGTAGTTGATAGATATAAGAAATAAGATGGAGGCATTTTCTAGCATTTCCATCAATGCACCTATTCCCTTGAAGACAGAAAAGATAGTAGATCCTACTATTGATCTTGTTTATTTATCAGCCTCTCAAGATGAAGAAGCACAAGATGTTGTGCCTATAGTTATTCCCAGAAGATCCACAAGGATGGGTAAGCAAGAGAGTCCTAAGGAAAAAGAGACAGAAGTGAAGAGGAATAAGAAGGAAGAAAAGGCAACTGAGAATCCACAAACCTTGTGGAAACTAGACCTTAAATCACTATAGAAAAGATTAATCAGAGATGGAAATCTATTAATAGTAAATAGATACTATGAGAGATATAACACTGAAGACCAAGCAGTCATTGAAGATACTATCATTGAGCATTTGCTAACTTTTAAGAAAAACTTGTTGGAGATTGAAGGAAGCATTCCCAAAGACCTATACAACAAATTGGAAATCAGGAAATAGTTAGCACACTTAGAGGATTAGAACATAAGGAACAAGACAATTGAAGATATGTTACTGGTTGTGTCTATATAGGAAAGAGAAAGAATAATAAATGAACTAAAACCCCTACTGAGGACAAAGGCCAGAATAGTCAAAATCATGGCTAGGAAATATGATGAGGTATTGAGGACACCCAAAAGGCATTAGACCAAGTTCTAATGTATGATATGCTGAAGAAGGCCTCACCTCCCAAGGCTTCTAAGCCTATCTCCCTTAGTTTAGGAGAAAGTTCCAAGGCAGTGGATGAAAGTGTTCAAGTTAGCATGCAACTAGATTTCTTTGTCACTGGTGTGCCTGTGACCCTTGACACTTCACAGGATTTTAATGATCCATTTTTGGATAATGTGGATAATGTTATGGAGGCCAGGAGAAGATAGTTAAGGAAGAGAAATCAAAAGAGAAACAAGAAGAAAAAGTAAATGAGGAAGAAATTCAGCTAAAGAAGGTAGAAAAGATTAAATTAGAAAATGTTGCCGAAGTTAGTTTGGAAACCTCCTTATTGTTGGAAAGTATGGCTAAAATAGTAAGTTCTTATGTGGACAACATGGATTAGGATGAGTTGATGAGAATATCATTCATGGCTTTTTCTAAAGCTAAGGAAAGATCAGTTCAGAAAGGTGACAAAAGAGCTACGGTAATGGTCAGGGCTATAGAAATAGTGAACACGCTACTCCCCTCACCAGTTATCTTCAAATAAAAGGATGAAGCTGATAACCTTGGTACATTATTTGATACATTTGATAATCATTTTGATTCATTGCTAAAAATTGCAGAAGAAAAGGCTGAGAAGAACTTCTTGGAAAAGAAGCTGAGAGAAGTCTGTAAGTCCATTTCATGGGACTTAGACATTCTGAAGGCTACTACTCTTAAGGAAAAGAGTTGTGTAGCACAAGGTAGTAAAATATATAGCTACTGCATAAGTCTTTACAAACACATAAAGAATATTTAAGAGATCATAGTCAAGGATAGGGCTGCCCTTGACAGTCTTATGGACAGTTGTGAATCATCTTCACAAACTGTGGGAGAAATGAACAAAGAGACATCTAGGCTATTGGATAAGATAGGGGTACTGGAAATGGAGAAAGGGAGAGCTGTAGATAGATTTGGCTTATTGAGAATCCCATTGAACCCGAAGTTTACATTGCTTGAGTCACATCTTCTGAGATCGGAAAATTTGAAGACTCAATGACTGTGTCTACACTCACTGAGCTTAAGGCAACTGAGACAAAATCATATGAATTGAATGGATTAATCCATGTTAGTGAGATTATACTAAATTCATGGGCTGAGGAAGTAAAGACCTTGGAAAACTCCTTCCAAGATGTCTTAAATCTGGTGAGTAAGCACTAAATCTTTTGTGCTTGAGTTTTGCAAGTTTTGAATGTAGATTTTCCATTGATGTCAAAGGGAGAGCAAGAGAAGGAAAAATGAGGAAGAGAAAGAAATATGAGAGAGGAAAATAGTAAAGAAAAGGTGTAGAAAAGAAACAAAAAAAGTAGAAAAGAGAAAAAGAAAAGAAGAGAGTTGTACTGTGACACTTAGTCATTTTTCTATGTGTTTCCATCAATGCCAAAGGGAGAGATTGTTGGCAAGTGATGTTTTGGAGCACTAGGGATCACTTGAGGGTTTTCATTTATGGAAACACTTATGTTTGGAGTGATCACATGTTGAGAAGATTGCCATTGGAGTCACAGTCATGAACATGACTAAGTCCAGAATCAGGATAATAGGGTATAGTGCTACAGTTTTGGTTAGTGATGAAGACATACAAGGTATTAAGGCTTGTGAAGTTAACTAAAGGTATTTTGGGATGTATACATGCGTCAAATAAGAGTGCATGAGTTTTGGTTACCAGATCTGTGAGATACAGTTTTTAGAAGGTATGCGAAGATAGTAAAATAGCATAACAGGGTATATAAACAGTTACAAAGATCAAGGAGAGTATAGTGGATATGGTAACATGCTAAGATAGGTGAATATAGTATATTACCGACTCTTTCGTAATATAAGATCATCAACTCCATAATTATTATTTACATAAGTTATTATTATGTTTTAGATGGTATTTGTGAAGCTGACTTGAAGGCTAATTTTGTATAAGTATAGAGTGCTTCTGTAAAAGAGAAGTATGGTTATGTTATGATGAAGAAAAAATATTGTGAATCTAAAAGAAGAGATCAGATGTCAGATCAGTAAGAGGCCGAGCTATAACTAGAACTATCTAAGAAAGATAAGTGCTTGTATTGTTCACCTTTTGAGAAACTCTTTTGAGACAATTTTGATTGTAAGAGCAAGTGTGCTCACCACCTTTAACCATATGTTTTGTATTCCCCTAATAGGGTTTTTTATTCCTCTAACAAGGAAACATACTATGTAACAATCAACTCCTAACAAGGCTAGATCTCCTAATAGGGATATTATATTTTAGTGCATATTTGTGGGTACCATCTCCACCGGGGTTTTTCCTTGGCCAGGGTTTCCTCGAGAACAAATCATTGTGTCATGAGCAATGTGTTATACTTATATGTTATTTTCATTTCTGCATTACTTTGGATTGTTTATAATTGTTTGAAGTTAAAGTTGAAATCAAAGTTCTGTAATACTGGTTCACCCCCCTCTTAGTATTACCTAATCCTAATAGAAGCATCAAGTTCAAATCAAATATCAAATGAAGAAAAGATTCAAGTATTAGCATCCCAATTCACCAATATGGAAAGGGATATATGTTGGGTATTAAGCACTATATAATGCACTAGGGGGGGTGAATTAGTGCAGTAACCAATTGAACAATTTAAACTAATTTTGATCATCGGTTATAAATAAAATAGTAAACTAATTATTGATGAATTAACCATTATTGTTGATCACACTCATAAACATAAAGTAGTAAATAGAAACCAAACATCACAACCATAAACACACGTGAAACAATGATTTGGGTATCATGGAAACCCTTGTAAGAGGGGAAAACCACAGTGGGGATGAAACCCGCAATCTTCTCTACTGCAGGGTGGAAGGTGGCCTATGAAAGGCTTACAAAAACTCTTTTTGAGAGTCATTCATCTTATGAGAGATGTCTAGTACACTATGAGATGTACAATAAAGACCTTTTAAATTCTACCTCATGTGAGATTGAAACCTCAATCTAGAGATTCACCATGTAAAAGGATTTAATAACTAAGACCTGTAAGAGTTTACCTAGTGAAAGGATTTAACTTGTTGCGATTGTGAGAGAACAACAAGTAAATGATATGTAGTAGTACTCCTTTCCTATAAGATCCTTTATGTCTTGTAGATTCTTATACTTCCATACTATTTATGACTCAAACCTCACATTCCAATCTTATCACAATCTTTTGTACTGGTCGCTGATTGATCTTACAATTCTTTCCTTCACAAAACTATCTAATACACTTGTATCCTTCTCATTGATAATATTTCATATGATTCCTTATTGTTTTTTCCACTTAAACAACACCATTGATTTTTCCTCTTAAGTGTTTATCTCTCCTCTCGCTCAATTCACCAATCCCGAGATAATAATACATTTTTCTCTTGGAATTCAAACTTTCTTTAAGTCATTTTACACTTTAGATTCAACTTCATGTAGAATGTTCCAGATCGTTGTTAAGCTTAGATAAAATCATCCATACAATTAAACCAATAGAATTTTGACAGCTCAAATAACCTTCATAACAAACCTCACCTCAAAAGCTGTGTTGATTTTTCGTTTAGCGATCAAAGAAATAATGTTCCAATGTTTATTCCATAATACTAATTAATCATTCAAATCCAAATAAGATATTAACATTTTAAGAGTCGGTCATGCAATTCATCTCTAACATGTTGTGATACATCATCCTATGAAATCACTCATAATATTTTAATATTCATATTCATTCATCAGTTTTTCACCATGTTGTTGTTCTTCCTGCTTAAGAAGGTATCCTTGGTAGTTCAAATCAAGAAAAAACTAACTTATCTACATCGACTAAGGGAAAAGAGAAACTTAGTTGGATAGATTCCAAGGAAAAAGAGGAATAAAATGTCTTACACCAAGAAAAAGACAATTTAAAATCTTCTCAAATTAAAGCTAAAGAAACACATTATCAAAGGATGGATACAATGATGAATTTTTTTTAAAAACATTGAAAAATCAAGCAAAGAGTTGTGGGAGAATATTCCTTATCAATGATGGATTTACCTATTTCCCCTAGATCTCATGGAAAACCATCTAGTTCCAATCTTTCTTAAAAGTACAATGAATATTTTGTACAAGCTAGTACTTGTTCACCCATAGAAGAAGATGATAATGAAATTTTAAAATGGCTTTATAAAGATGAAGACACACCAAGTTCAAATCAAATATCAAATGAAGAAAAGATTCAAAATATTAGCATGCCAACACACCAATATGGAAAGAGATATATGTTGGGTATTAAGCACTATATAATGCACTGAGAGGGGGTGGTGAATCAATGCAGAAACCAATTCAATAATTTAAACTAATTCTAATCATAGGTTATAAAAAAATAGTAAAATAATTATTGATGCATTAACCTTTATTTCTGATCACACTCATAAACATAAAGTAGTAAATAGAAACCAAACATCACAACCATAAACACATGTGAAACAATTATTTTGGTATCATGGAAACCTTTGTAAGAGGGAAAAACCATAGTGGGGATGAAAGACACAATCTTCTCTACTGCAATGTGGAAGGTATCATGTGAAAGGCTTACAAAAACTCTTTATTAGAGTCATTCATCTTGTGAGAGATGTCTAGTACACTATGAGATGTACAATAAAGACATTTTAAATTCTACCTCATGTGAGGATTGAAACCTCAATCTATAGATTACCCATGTAAAAGGATTTAATAACTAAGACCTGTAAGAGTCTACCTGGTGAAAGGATTTAACTTGCTGTAATTGTGAGAGAACAAAAAGTAACTGATATGTAGTAGCACTCCTTTCCTATAAGATCCTTTTGTCTTGTAGCTTCTTATACTTCCATACTATTTGTGACTCAAACCTCTCCTTCCAATCTTATCAAAATCTTTTGTGCCAGGACCGCTGATTGATCTTGCAATTCTTTCCTTCACAAAAATGTCTAACAAGCTTGTATCCTTCTCACAGATAATATTTTATATGATTTCTTACTATTTTTGCCACTTTAAAAACACCATTGATTTTTCCTCTTACGTGTTTAGCTCTCCTCTTGCGAACTTCACCATTCTCGAGACAATAATACATTTTTCTCTTGGAATTCAAACTTGCTTTAAGTTATTTTACACTTTAGGTTCAACTTCATGTAGAATGTTCCAGATCATTGCTAAGCTTAGATAAAATCATCCTTATAATTAAACCAAAATAATTTTGACAAGTCAAATAACTTTCATAACAAACCTCACCTCAAAATCTATGTCGATTTGTCATTTAGCGATGAAAGAAATAATGTTGCAATGTTTATTCCAGAATACTGATTAATCATTCAAATCCAAATAAGAGATTAACATTCTAAGAGTTGATCGTACAATTCATCTCTAACATGTTGTGATACATCATCCTATGAAATTTATCCTCATAATATTTTAATCTTCATATTCATTCATCATTTTACATCATGTTGTTGTTCTTCCTTCTTAAGAAGGTATCCTTAATAGTTCAAATCAAGACAAAACTAACTTATCTAAATCGACTAAGAGAAAAGAGAAATTTAGTTGGATAGATTCCAAGGAAAAAGAAGAATAAAATATCTTATACCAAGAACAAGACAATTCAAAATCTTCTCAAATTAAAGCCAAAGAAACACATTATCAAACGATGGATACAATGATGATTTTTTTTTAAAAGAAATGCAAAATCAAGAAAAGAGGCATGGGAGAATATTCCTTATCAATGATGGATTTACCTATTTCCCCTAAATCTCATAGCAAACCATCTAGTTCCAATCTTCCTTAAAAGTACAATGAATATTTTGTACAAGCTATTACTTCTTCACCCATAGAAGAAGATGATAATGAAATATTAAAATGGCTTTATAAAGATGAATAAGCATCAAGTTCAAATCAAATATCAAATGAAGAAAAGATTCAAGATATTAGCATCCCAACACACCAATATGGAAAGGGATATATGTTGGGTATTAAGCACTATATAATGCACTAAGAGGGGGGGGCTGAATTCGTGCAGTAACCAACTCAACAATTTAAACTAATTCTGATTTTCGGTTATTAAAAAAATAGTAAATTAATTATTTATGCATTAACCATTATTGTTGATCACACTCATAAACATAAAGAAGTAAATAGAAACCAAACATCACAACCATAAACACATTTGAAACAATGATTTTGGTATAATGGAAACCCTTGTAAGAGGGAAAAACTATGGTGGGGATGAAACCCACAATCTTCTCTAATGTAGTGTTGAAGGTGCCCTGTGAAAAGCTTACAAAAATTCTTTCTGAGAGTCATTCATCTTGTGAGAGATGTCTAGTACACTATGAGATGTACAATAAATAAATTTAAAATTATACCTTGTGTGAGGATTGAAACCTCAATCTATAGATTCACCATGTAAACAGATTTAATAAATAAGACCTGTAAGAGTCTACCCGGTGAAAGGATTTAACTTGCTACAATTGTGAGAGATCAATAAGTAACTGATCTATAGTATCACTCCTTTCTTGTAAGATCCTTTATGTCTTGTAGCTTCTTATACTTCCATACTATTTGTGACTCAAACCTCTCCTTCCAATCTTATCACAATCTTCTGTATTAGTTGTTGATTGATCTTGCAATTCTTTCATTCACAAAATTGTCTAGTTCACTTGTATCTTTCTCACAGATAATTTTTTATATGATTCCTTACTATTTTTTCCACTTAAACAAAACAATTTATTTTTCCTCTTAAATTTTTAGCTCTCCTCTCTCTCAATTCATCAATCTCGAGACAATAATACATTTTTCTCTTGGAATTCAAACTTGCTTTAAGTCATTTTACACTTTAGGTTCAACTTCATGTAGAATGTTCTAGATCATTTTTAAGATTAGATAAAATCATCCATACAATTAAACCAATATAATTTTTATAGCTCAAATAACTTTCATAACAAACTTCACCTCAAAATCTGTGTTGATTTTTCATTTAGCGATCAAAGAAATAATGTTGCAATATTTATTCCAGAATACTGATTAATGGTTCAAATCCAAATAACACATTAAAATTTTAAGAGTTAGTCATGTAATTCATCTCTAACATGTTGTGATACATCATCCAATGAAATCGCACCTCATAATATTTTAATCTTCATATTCATTCATCAGTTTTCCATGATGTTGTTGTTCTTCCTGCTTACCGGTTCTGTCACTTAGTCAATTTTAGGTTTTTCAAATTGGATTTTTCATTATCGATCATTGTCAATTGTGTTGATAGATTTTTTATTATGTTTGACCATCAATGAAAACATTTGATCTGACATGTATCATTATTTGTTTTCTTCCCTATTTAGTTGATCAATGCCAACAATCTCCCCCTTTGGCATTGATGGAAAACCTTGTCAATTTCAAGAATGTATAGAACAATGGAAAACAAAATGAAAATTACATAACACATTGTTCAAAATCACTCACAAGAAGACTTCACCTAAATACTTTGATTTTATTAATTGATAGTACTCCATGTATAATATTGTTCCATTCCATTACACCCCCTTTCATGATACTTTAAAAAATTCAAAATGGACATAACATATAAACAACATGTTCACATTTACATTTTCATGGTATCTTTCATTTCATCACATTCAACCCCTTTTTTAATCAAGGACAAAGGTCTAAATCAAAATTGCAGTCCACATTGCATTTAGTCAAATGACACTACAACTTGTCAAATATAACAGTGTAAGTTTTCTTTTCTGTACTCAAAGTAGTATCCCAAGTTGTCCTTAAGTGTGCAAGTGCAATATTTTGACCCATAATATTATCTGGTAGATCTTCTAATTTATCTAGTGTAGTTGGATTAGGTTGCCCAATTAAGTGCTCAGTATTCTTAACATTGAGTATCATTAATCAGTAGTAGGGGCAAAAAATGAGTTCAAGTCAAGTAAAGTGTTCACCTTTTAATCATGCTTATCCAAAATTAGCTTTATCTTATCTCCTATCTCTCTGACTTTGGCTACATAAACTGTAGTATTACTAGAAGTTACATCATATTGCATAATTGTTTCATCCAATTCCTTCTAAAATTCTTCTACCTTCTTGTCTATATCAATTATAAACTCAGATAGCTTTAACACTTTTGTTACTATTCCACCAACAATTTTCAAGTTACCTTTTGCAATCTCAACCTTTTTCTACAAATTTTCTTTGTCTTTTGCAATCTTGGCCTTTACCTTTTCCATTCTTTTCTTCTCATAGGCATCTTCATCTATAGACATTGATACCTTATCCAACAATGATGTATCCTCCAGTATTGCCTTTACTAACTTGTCCAGTTGATCAATAATATTATCATTTTCATCAATATCAACATCAGGTACTAAGGTGTGCAATATCTCCTTTGCTTTTTTTGATCACTCTCTCCTTCTTCTTCAGTCTCCCCTTGTTCCTCTTAGCTTGTACTTTTAACTTATCTGACAATGCCATCATTTCCTTAGGAATCAATAGTTTAAAGTCTACCTTTTCTAAATTCATTTCTTTAATGGATTCCTCTTCCTCAGATACTTTAGGAATTTTTATACTCACTCTTCTCCTCTTCTTCATTGACTCATCAAGATCCAACTTTCTCTTAACCGGTTTATCTTTTGTTGTTGTTGTTTGAACACTGGTAGGGGTTACCAATTGTATAGTTGAATGTGTAGCAAGAAGGGTAAGTGTAACCCTTGGTGATGTATTTACCTCCTCATAAGGTATTTCCTCAATAACTAGCTCATCTTCATTTTTATCCTCTATTTTCTTCTCTTCTTGCTTCTCTATTTCCTCTACCTATATAGGGATAGCCTCAAGAACTTTCCCAATTAGCTCTAATGGAAAAAAAGTACTAGGAAGAGAGGGTGAACTAGGTGGTTCAAGGATTACTACCTCATCTTGGTCTAATTCCTCTTCTTATTCCTAATCAGAGTTCTCAAGTCCATCAGCTTCTTCCTCTTCATCTCCTTCCTCCTCATCTCCTTCCTCTTGAGCTATTTTAGATATATCAATAGATTCTTTCCAAGCTTTAATTATTTCTTCATACAGATCCTGTGTTTCTCCTAACATAATCCTAGTGACTCTTCTTTTAATAGGGAAAGAATCCTTGTGTGAATCAAAAAAAGATTTAATTTCACTATCATATAATCCAGTATTACACTGCATCAATATTTCATCTCTTACTTCATTGTCAATACCTAAACCAACCTTCCATCTCCCATGTATTATGTCAATTTTGTTTTTATAAATATGACCTCTAATTTCTGTAGGACCTCTATTGAAATTTTTCATACTCTTTATAATTGCAGTTTCCAATCTTCTCTTGATCTCATCACCATGACATAAATCATACATCCTACAAACTCCACCTAATCCTCTAGAGGTTTCAATAGCTTCTATAGATTCATCAATGTAAATGCCTAGTTTCACCTACTTCCTTTACCTCTTCCACTTCCTTGTCTGAGGGGGTGTTGATGCAGTCAAGGATGGTGGATCCAATGAAGGACAGTCCAAACCTTACAACCAACAAAATTACACAACCGATTACTCAACAAAGCAACACAAAGTAATTGTTAAACATTGATTTTCACTAACATGCCCGGCTGTAAGGCCTTCCAAGTTAGGGCTGATTACAATCAAAAAACAATTCTACAAGATCCACAACTAGATCTAATATAATATTAGCTAGTCTAGCTCTGAAGACAATCAGAAGTTAATGGAAACCCTAAGGCAGATCTAAACTTGAGCTCGCAAGTCTCCAAGAAATCTCCTTGTTCCCAAGTATGAAAACCCCTAGCTCTGCTACAAATGACTATCAGATTACAATCTGATCTACAAGAACATCAAGAACTTTTCCACAACTTCTCTCTCAAGCTTTGCATCTGATTTCCAGATCTACTAAGTTCTTCAAGTCTTGATGTTCTCAAATCTATCCTTAAACATCTACCCAAGCCCTCCTTAAATACTAATCATTAGCCACAAGCTGGCAAGATGAAACCCTTAACTCCCCAAAACAATAATAAAATGCCATAAAAGTCATCTTACAAATGTATACAAACATTTAATTCTGCATGTCGGCCCAAGACAATGGCTACCAACAATTAGTTCACCAAGTTGGCTCAACAAATCACATAGAACTCCAGTCAGTAAGTCAGAACTATCGAGCGATAAGAAATTTATCGAGCACACTAGGCATCACCGAGCACTAGTGTCGACTGAGCACCGCAGGCATGACTGAGTAACACTTTCACCAAGCACTAGAGACTATCAAGCTTCCTTCAATGACCGAGACTATCGGTCAAGGCTACAATTGAGTAACAATTGGCCAAAATACAAACACTCCATGTAGTTTCACCGAGGACAAGAATTATGTTTTCCTTAACCTTGGATGCCCCTGCATCAGACACCCTAGGTTCCAAAATATGTTCATATGTGAGAAGAACATCTTTCAGGATTCAACACATAAATCCTGAACTGGTTCTTCACATACAAGTCCTCCACCTTTTCTTCTTGCAAATTCTTCCACTTCAGCTTCCTCTGTCTCTTCAAGTCTTTTCTTGACAATGGACAGGTCAGTTCTCCATATTGATCATTCATTTTTTCTAGATCCACAATCTCAACTCGGCTACCAATACTCAGGCTTCTCCTATCGAGTGTTGTACCCATCAAAGGCATCAGTGAAAACTTCCTGTCATTCTTCTCAATAGTAAACACATTCTTTATATAGTCATACATAGCTCTACAATCATATTTCCAAGATCTACCGAGAAATATATCACAACTATTCATCTTCACAATGTCACAAAGCACAAGATCCTTGTACTGGCCAGTCTGAACATCAATGAAGCATTGTTTTCTAACTTCCAAAGCATGAGCATCTTGTAACTAGCCAAGCCTATAAGGACAAGGATGTTTCATTCTATTCAAACCAAGTTTCTGAACCAGGTCCTCAGCAACAAGGTTATCAGTACTGCCACTATCAATAATAACATTGCAGAGTTTACCTTCAGTCTTGCATCAGGTCCTAAACAAGTTACTCCTCTGACAAGGTTCATCCTTTGTACCAAGCAATGTTTGCTGAAGTAGCAAGTTCTCTGATTCAGGTTCAATCTAAATGTTCTCATTCATCATAGTAGTTCATCGGTCAACCTTCTTCTATGTGCACTCAAAAGAACGGTGTCCTTCCTCCCCATAGTTATAGCAAGTACCCTTAAATATAAATATACCTATCTTCTTCTTTGGTTCTATAAGTTTTTGTTCATCTTCTGCATCACTTGATTTATCCTTTACCGAGTGATCAATATTTTCTTTTCCTCGGGAGTTGCTAGGTTGTTTCCTCTTCAACTTATCTTTTGCCTTCAGAGCATACTGATAAGCATCTTCAATGGAATCAATCTTCAGCATACCAAGCTCATCCTGAATATTGAATCTCAGACCATTCACATACTGAGCTACCTTTTCCTTACCAAGCTCTCGGTGTCTAGACCAAATACTAAGTTTGTAGAACTCCTTAGTATAATCTTCAACAGACAAATCCTTCTGTTTCAGATTCTGCAACTTCTTAAACAAGTCAAGCTCATAGTTAGCCGGTATGAACTTAGCTTTCAACTTAGTCATCATCAATCTCCACTGATTGATCTTTGTTTCACCTTCATCTTCTTGGTCTCTCTGTAGTTCCTTCCACTAAAGAGCAGCATGTCCTTTCAACATTGTCTGTGCTAATCTCACCCGAAGAGGATCTTCAATTTCTTCTAGCTCAAAGAAATCTTCAAGTTCACCAATCCAATCAATCAAATTTTTAGGGTTTAAAGTACCAGAGAAATTAGAAACTTCCATTCGGTAATTACTAAACTGAGCAACAGGTCTAGGTAACTGAGTAGTTCTATCTTCACCAAATTTGTTCCTTCGATCATCACCACTAGATCCAATAGTCTCAAATTCTTCAGTAGCTTCTTTATAGCCATCCTCAGTACCAACATTTTGAGGTATGCTAGCAACAGTTCTCATGATCTCGGTGACCATATCATTCTTCATTAATTCCATCTCAGATCTGAAATCTAATTTCACCTTCTCTGTGATATGGGATTCAACAGTATCACAAAGATCTAAAATAACTCTAGGGTCCAATCTTCTCAGAGGCATCCTTAAAGATAAGAGAAACCCTTTGCAACAAACCCTCACTGACCACCTTGTGACAATTTCCAAGTTGTAAAAAGTCAAATCTCAACCTGCAACCTTGCAAACAACTAGGGAACAATTTCAAAAATTTAGTGCTTCGGATCTTCAATCCAAATTGCGCACAATCTTTGCTCCAACAAGATCAACTTCACAAGATCAGCCTTGCTAGGTCAAGATTCTACTTCAACAAGATCAACCTTCACTCCAACAAGAACAAACTTTCACTCTGATACCACTTGATGTAGTAAAGGATGGTGGATCCAATGAAGGATAGTCCAAACCTTGCATCTAATAGAATTACATAGTGGATTACTCAACAAAGAAACACAAAGTAATTGTTAAACACTAATTTTCATTAACATGCCCGGCTGTAAGGCCTTCCAAGTTAGGGCCAATTTCAATCAGAAATTTTTTTTGCAAGATCCACAACCAAATCCAATACAATCTCAGCTTGTCCAACTCTAAAGACAATCAGAAGCTGATGGAAACCCTAAGGCAGATCTAAACTTGAGCTCACAAGTCTCCAAGAAATCTCCTTGTTCCCAAGTATGAAAACCCCTAGCTCTGCTACAAATGACTATCAGATTACAATTTGATCTACAAGAAAATCAAGAACTTTTCCACAACTTCTCTCTCAAGCTTCACATCTGACTTCCAGATCTGCTAAGTTCTTCAAGTTCTGATCTTCTCAAATTTGTCCTTAAACATCTACCCAAGCCCTCCTTAAATACCAATCATCAGCCACAAGTCGGCAAGATGAAACCCTTAACTCCCCAAAACAATAATTAAATGCCATACAAGTCAGCTTACAAATGTATACAAACATTTAATTCTGCATGTCAGCCCAAGACAATGGCTGCCAACAATTAATTCACCAAGTCGGCTCAACAAATCACACAAAACTCCAGTCAGTAAGTCAAAACTACCGAGCGATAGGAAATTTACCATGCATGCCAGGCATCATCGAGCACTAGTGTTAACCAAGCACCATAGGCATGACTGAGTAACACTTTCATTGAGCACCAAAGACTACTGAGTTCCTTCAGTGACCGAGCTTCCTGCAATGAACGAGACCATCGGTCAAGGCTGCAACCAAGTAACAACCGGCCAAAATACAAACACTCCATGCAGTTTCACCGAGGACAAGAATTCCCTTTGCCTTAACCTTGGATGCCCCTGCATCAGGTGTCCTCACCATAATCCTTTGTTGACTTAGCCTTTTGTTTAGTTAATGAAGATTCAGTGCCTTTAGCAACTCTTGCTGGTGTTCTTCTTGTAGGCATCGGTGATGTGGTCCTTGTAGGAGTCTTCTTTGCTTGTTGCTTTACCTTTCTCTTATATATTTTCTTAGTTTATATTGTTGTTGCCTCTACTGTTTGTGTAGATGATGTTGAAGGGACCTCCAGTATTTCTTATGATGTAGTAATTTTTTCTCCAAACTTAACCTCTATCCTTGATATCATTTTCCGTGTTTTGCTTTCTATAACTAGCTTCTTGAGCTCAAACTTAATTCTAGCTATCTTCTTCAAATGTTCCAAACCTTTTCTCTATTTTATCTATATGTTTATTGAGAAATACCTCTACATGTATGTTGATTTCATCTTCATATATTTCATAACCCATTGTAGGAATCCAAAATGTTTTGGGCACAACAAATTGAAGTATACATGTGTTTGTATCTACTATGAAACATATTTTATCCTTATATTTTTGAACCATAGAAGGTGGTATCCTCCACCTCTTATGCATTAAAGATTGGAAACTTTTAAAATACCCCCACATGTGAGTATCAAATTGGTCCCCCAATTCCTTAATATAATTAGAGATTTGTGTTACCACAGGTCTAGCTTCCTTCCATTCAACATTACCTTTCACAGGGAAATACTTTTGAAAATTGAAAAAATTACATACAAGCAATGACCCATACTTGAATGATTTCTTCTTATCATTTTTAATTTTCTCCATATTAAAAACCATTTTACTAGCTAGAAATTCACATAGGTTGAATGGAACATTCTCACTTATCAATTTATATGCTACATGTACTGCTCCATGAGGAATGTTGTTGTATCTTCTTGACTGATAAAACTTATAACCAAAAAACATCACTTCAAATGTCATGAAATCATTAGGGATATCCATCACAGTCATGGTTCTCTTGTCTCTTCAAGATTTTGTCAATTCTGCAACCAATTCAATAGAAATTTTCCTTCGGGTAGGCATCTCACTGGTAGCGCTGAAACTTGTAACTCTTCTAGTTACTTGTCTAATGATCTTGTGGTTCTCATCCAACCATCGGAATTGATCATGAAACCTTCTGAATACATATCTCTTCCAATTGTTGTGAAAATAATTAGGTAAATGAAGTGCATCCAGAATACCACTATTCATCAGATCTACATATTCGTTCTTCAAGCTTCCATTTTCACACAACTTTACATATCATATTTTGATATCTACTTTTCCAAGTTCCTCCATCTTTTTATGAATTAAAGAACATATGTCCTCGACCAATAGAGCTCAAGATGGGATCAATGACAATGCTCCATCTTTTTCAACCTTAACAGCCTTCATAATATGCAACTTGAATTGTGGTCATGGTTCTTCAACATGTGCAATTAGAATAGGAGTATCAATCTTTTGTGCCATCTTCAACTCTGCTTACCAATCAAAATCACAAACTCAACTCCAATTGATTAAATTATTCATTTCAACTCTTTCTCTATTTGCATAGGGTTTAGCACTCTCACTCTCCAAATTCAGTTGTTACCCATGAAATTCAAGTAGTCGGTCACTCAATTCAGTTCAAACTAGCTCATAAATAATTATTGTGAAAGAAAAGAGTGCAAATCATCTCTTCTCATGTATTTATAATTCCAATGGGGTTTTATTATTCATTCCATTTACTATTACCTATTTAAATGGTTATCCATCTTACCATTTATTCATTAAATGCATAATTCTATCATTTGGTTCACTTCTAATAGTAATCTTTTACAATGGTTAAAATGTTTTCATAATACCATTAAGGATAGGTACAATGACATCACCTCACATCTTAGTATGCTAATTTGGATTACTTACCAATAATTTTAGGGGACCGGTGGATAAGACATTTGTATTCTTCCCCTTAAGTCAATTTCTTGACCTAGTTAGATGATGAATTCTCAACACTCAATGGTTGAGATCCCAACTTAGATGAACTTAATCCTCCTTCTTTCTTAATCCAAATTTTCTTCATATTACTTCTTATTTCTTCAACATTTACAATCTTCTTTCCTTCATTTTGTGGTGATTGGTTCACTAGACTATTTCTACAATCTCTTGCTAGATGAACCACTCTATTACATGCATAACAGATCATGCTAGTTGATCTCCATGGTCCATAATAATTGCTCAAGTTCATTCTTCTACAATTTTCTACTACATGTCCATGAATTCCATAGTTTGCACAAATTACACCAAATTGTTGTTCTTTGCCATAAGTGTTCACATGTGGCTTAAATGATCTAGAATTGTTCAATGTTGACCTACACTTTGTTTCTTTGTGTCCATACTTATTGCAATTTTAGTAATATCCCTTGAATCTTTCTCTATTATTAGCATTAGGACTACATTCACTTCCTCTATGTCCAATTTGGTTATAGTTATAACAATATCCATTAAAATATTGAGTTTTAGGACTTACGGATCGATATCTACAAACATTTGATTTGTGTCCTAGCTTTCCATAGTTGTATCATGTAGGGTTTGATGATTTTCTTCCTTGACTATTGACGGATGACTTTAATTATTCTTGTTTCTCCTTGGTCTTTGATGATTCTCCTATTGCATGTGTACTCCCTCCAGTATATCTAATCCAAATGTATCATTAGGTTTCCTTGGATGATTATGTTGTTCAAGGATCTTCAGGGTACAATCATGTCCTTTCATAAGATGTTCATGTACCTCTCTTTCTTTCTTAATTTGTTCTTGAGCTTGCTTCAATTCATTCTTCATCATTTCATTTTCATCTCTCAGTTTTCCATTCACTTCTCTCAAGGTTTCATTCTGATTGATAACTTGTTCATTTTCTTCATGTGCATCATGCATTATAACATTCTCTCTATTTATATGATACTATTATTCTTCCTTTAGTTTTATTTCTTCTTCAAGTTCTTTCTTTGCATCTTTTGCAGCTCTCTTTTGTTCAAGATATTCACACATAGCTAAATTGATTGTCCTTCAAATTCCCTCTTCACATTTGACAGTTCTTTTGACAATTTTGCATTTTCCTTCATGACTTCATCTAAGGCTTCTTGTGCTTCATCAGACATACTTCCTTCTGATAGTTGGTCATAATAGTCTTGTGTATCTCTTAACCTTTTAGTTAACTTCTTTCTTATAGCAAGGGATTTCCTTAATCTTTGTTTTAATTATTCAATTACTTGCTCAGGAGTATTTCCTTTATCTATAGTGCTCAACTCATGACCTTTTACTCAAGTTTCTAGAATTTCCTTCAGATTACCAATGCTTTGGTACCAATTTTTGGGTATTAAGAACTATATAATGCACTAAGAGGGGGGGGGGGGGGGGTGAATCAGTGCAGTAACAAATTTAATAATTTAAACTAATTCAGATCACCGGTTCTAAACAAAACAATTAACTAATTATTGATGCATTAACCATTATTGTTGATCACACTCATAAACATAAAGTAGTAAATAGAAACCAAATATCACAACCATAAGCACATGTGACAAAATTATTTTGGTATCATGGAAACCATTGTAAGAGGGAAATGGTGGGGATGAAACCCACAATCTTCTCTACTAGAGTGTGGAAGGTGCCCTGTGAAAGGCTTACAAAAATTCTTTCTGAGAGTCATTCATTTTGTGAGATATGTATAGTACACTATGAGATGTACAATAAAGACCTTTGTAAGTCTACCTCATGTGAGGATTAAAACCTCAGTCTAGAGATTCACCTTGTAAAAGGATTTAATAACTAAGACCTATAAGAGTCTACCTGGTGAAAGGATTTAACTTGCTATGATTGTGAGAGAACAATAAGTAACTAATTTGTAGTAGCATTCCTTGCATGTAAGATCTTGTGTGTCTTGTATCTTCTTATACTTCCATACTATCTGTCATTCAAACCTCTCCTTCCAATCTTATTCACAATCTTTTGTACCACTCACTTATTGATCTTGCAATTCTTTCCTTCACAAAACTGTCTAACACACTTGTATCCTTCTCACAGATAATATTTAATATGATTCCTTACTATTTTTTCCAGTTAAATCACACCATTGATTTTGCCTCTTAAGTGTTTATCTCTCCTCTTTCTCAATTCACCAATCTTGAGACAATAATACATTTTTCTCTTAGAATTCAAACTTACTCTAAGTGATTTTACACTTTAGGTTCAACTTTGTGTAGAATGTCAGGTCATTGTTAATCTTAGATAAAATTTTCCATACAATTAAACTAATAGAATTTTGATAGCTCAAATAACTTTCATAACAAACCTCACCTCAAAATTTGTGTCGATTTGTCATTTAGCAATCAAAGAAATAATGTTTTAATGTTTATTCTAGAATATTGATTAATCATTTAAATCCAAATATGACATTAACATTTTAAGAGTCGGTCATGCAATTCATCTCTAACATGTTTTGATACATCATCTTGTGAAACAACTCCTCATAATATTTTAATCTGCATATTCATTCATTAGTTTTCCATCATGTTGTTCTTCTTCCTACTTACCGGTTGTGTCACTTAGTTAGTTTTAGGTTGTTCAAATTGGATTATTCATTATTGGTCATTTTCAATTTTGTTGATAGATTTTTTAGTGTGTTTGAAAATCAATTAAAACATTTGATCATACATGTATCATTGTTTATTGTCTTTCCCAGTTAGTTGATCAATGCCAACAATATAAAATCATGTAAAAGATGGAGTACAAAGGAAAAGGAACCTTGGGAAGAAAAAATGAAGGATTGGTGGAACCTATAGAAATAACTTAGAGAGAATATAGTAAAGAAAAATAAGGGTTAGGATACCTTGACCCAGGATATACTAAAAACAATCATCCACAACTTTATGAACAAATTTTAAAACTAAATTCCCAAAGTGATGAGGATTCTAATGAATGGGAATGGGATTATTTATCTAAAGGATCTTGTCAAGACAAAGAGGTGGATGTTATTGATACCTACTCTCCTATACCTAATTCAAGTAGAAGACAAGATTCAAATCTAGAGTTAATCTCAAATCAAGCTTCAAGCTCAAATGAAGGGTTGGATTCTAATAAATAACCTACTTCAAGACAAGAAACAAAAAGATCTCAATGGATAGGGGAACCTTATGTACCTTCATGGTTACCAAGAATAGGATAATCTAGTGTTAGGTTTAACCCATGAGAATTTTATCCTCAATAAATCCAAGAGGACTCAAGTGAGGAAAATTTCGATCCAAGTTCTATGGAACACCTTGAGAAAGCACATATCATAGATTTAAGCAATAGAATGTATGGACCCTCAAACAAAGTCATGTCCATAAATCCTGTGAAGTTGAGCCTATCTAATGATATCTTATCCCTTATATACTTGGAACTAATTGATTGGGGTTCTATAGAGCCAAATGACATGCCCATATTTCCAAATGATAATTCCTTGGCCCTGTACCTAAATGCAGTTGAACACTCTTCTACCAATGAAATATATCAAGGAGAAATAATGATAGAAATTGTTCAATCTCTTAGTCATGAAAGAAAAGAAAAGAATGAATAAAAAATAAAAAGGTCTAGTGGTGAAAACCACAATGTGGCAGTGCTAGATAAAGAAAAAGTAAAAACAAAAGACATTTCCGAAGGTGAAAACCCAATAGTGGCACCTAAGGAAGAGAGATTAGAAACTTTACCCAAGAATAATGAGGAAAGATAATCTATTTTGATTGAACCCACATAAAAATTCAACATTGGTTGAAAATCAAAACGTAAGATTATATATCTTGCAGCTTCATTGTCAAAAGAAGAAAGAGAAGAATTTATTGAGTTTTTCAAATAAAGACAAGTGAATTTTTCTTGGTCTTATGTTGACATGCCAGGATTGGATCCAAATCTCATTATGCACCATTTGAACAATAAGTTAGGATTCAAACCAGTCTAGCAAAAATTAGCGAAAATGCATCCACATATTGCATTACTAGTTAAAGCTGAATTGGAAAAGTTATTGAAGGCTGGTTTCATTAGAGCCATTGATTATACCAAGTGGATCTCCAATATTGTACAAGTGTCAAAACTTGACAAATCAATCAGAGTATGCATGGCTTTATATATATCAATCTAGCATGCCCTAAAGATGATTGTCCACTAATAAGAATTGATGCAATGATAGATTTGATGATAGGTCATTCTATGTTTTCTCTAATGGATGGGTTTAGTGGATATAATAATAAAAAAAATCTCCTGAGAATCAGGACAATACTGTCTTTACTTATTCTTGGGGAACATTTTTTTGGAATGTGATGTCCTTTGGTCTCAAAAATGCTAGAGCAACCTATCAAATAGTTGTGACTACCATATTTCATGACATGATGCAAAAATTCCTAGAAGACTATGTGGATGACATATTAGCCAAATATCACTCAAGAGAAGAACACTTGCATATTCTAGAAATGATTTTTACAAGGCTTGAATAATTTAAAGTAAGATTGAATCCTAAAAAGTGTGTGTTTAGGGTACAATCTGACAAGTTACTTGGATACATAGTGTCAGAAAAAGGTATTGAGATATGCCCTACAAAAGTTAAAACAATAATGGAAATGGGGGCACCAAGAAACATAAGCCAAATGAGATCCCTTCAAGGAGTGCTACAATCCATAAGAAGGTTTATTTCTCAATTATTCGAAAAATGTCATTGATTTACTCAACTCCTTCATAAGGACATAGTATTCAAATTTTATGATCAATGTGAAGAAGCCTTTTCACTCCTCAAGAAGTATCTTATGAATCCACCTATATTGATGCCACCAATAAGAGGCAATCCTTTACTATTATACATTTTAGCAATAGAGAATACCTTAGGTGTATTACTATCTCAAGAAGATGAAAATGGCAAGGAGAAGTAAATCTATTATATTAGCAGGAATTTGGTCAAATATGAGTTTAACTATAGCTTCATTGAAAAAGAATTCTTGGCGGTAGTTTTTTCTTCACAAAAACCATGACATTATATGTTGGCACACAAAATCTGACTCATAACTAAAATTGACCCTTTGAAGTATCTATTGAGAAAAACAACCCAAATAGGAAGATTGGAAAAGTGGGTCATGGTATTGAGTGAATTTAACATTGAATATGTGGATAGGAAAGAAATAAAAGGTTGAGTAGACCAATTAGAAGAAGCACCCTTAATTGATGAATGTCCTCTTAAAGTTTGGAATCACTGCAAATGTAATAGCACTATAATTTTTTTTGTGTTTTCCAAATACAACAATCTCTCTTGCATTTATATTGAGGATTAGGCAAGGACTGACACATCCCTTCATGGGACATGTCTATTCATTATTATGTGATTAATATAATGACAATTGATTATGTAAGTATATATATATATATATATATATATTCAATAGTCTCATAGGATTTATTCGACAGAAGCTACAAAACATCAACACTCACTCTTAGCTAGGGAAAATAAACACAATATATCATATTACCTCAGCGTAATATCAAGAATGGTATGTTTAAGAATATCTTTGATCAGAAGATATTCACCATTAGATATCATCTCGTGAAATCAGGAGTAATGGCCTCAGAATATCAAGTCGCATGATATTCACCAAGTACTCAAAATTTCCATAAGGTATGTGCACACGTATCCTCAATGATACTTACCATAAGAATATTATATTCATGGTCCATTTAAGGAAATTAGTCCACCATGCAAGATATAATCTATCATGATCTTCTTAGACATCAACCATATGATATCTATCATGATAGAGGGGTAGACTATTGTAAGATCATCACCTTACTATAGTAACTACAAATTTATTTAGTGGCTTACATGACATCCACAATGCCTCAATGTAGAGGGTGGAAACAAGGGATTTCACCTCAAACTTCTCTCATAGAGAACTCATTTAGCATATATCAATGTGTTGATCTTTTCATCCAAGATTTATTATGATAAACTGTTAGAATCCCTTTGAATACTGATTCCTCCTCTTTGAAGAAACTGATCACCATTTGTATATGCTCTTCATCTTTGAGAGATGTCTCAACTCAGTCCTTAAGGAAAACTTGAGCAAGCTCCTCTTTCTCCAATTTGAAGACCATCATCTCACTATCAAAATAAATTGTTTACACACATATACTGTATACCTCACATTATTTGTATTTATAGCATTTTGTACTTGATCTTGTAGGCCATGGTAATCTAAAGAATTCTATTAGCAATAAAAATAATCACACCAATAATGCATCTTATAAGAAACATCTCTTTCTCTACATAAGGTAAATAATATTCACTTCAATTAAAGATTTATAAATTTATGTATCTGTAAAATGATTCATATCAATTAATTTTCTTATCATAATGGATTAAATAGATGTTGACTATTGTAGACTTTTTAAAAAGACAATCTAAAGATCCATGTTTCCTCCAATACACAAGTAGCCAATCAGAAAGTCTTTGAATAAAGGTTCCATTACTCCCATATAATATTTTTTTTCCCATGCATTATCTTTGTACATGTGTGTTTCATCCCATATAAATATTCTCCTACCACAAGAATGGATATGGACACCAAAGCACATGATGAATTTCCCAATACATTATTAGTTCAACCAAAGAAGGAATCATTCTATTTAAGAGTAAACCATATTTACAGACTCTTCATCTTCAATATATTCTAAGATAAAGTGTTTTTCAGATCAGTGACTTTGACATTGGTGACCTCTGACTTTCACTTCGGTGACCTTGACTTGGCATCAATCATATCTTGTATTAGCCATGGAGAATCAATGAAGAAAAAGATCTGACATCTTTACTATTTTTAACCTTCGAGGACATTCATAAATGTATATTGGTGATCCCTTTTATTCCATAAATGTGTGATCTTTCTCTTTGAATTAGTGAAGGGACTGTGGGTAAATTAGTGATTTCCCACATGACAGTGAGTGGCAACAATAATGGGTTAAAACAACAGCCCAAGAGGACCAAGAGCTTAGGTGGACCATGCTTGTTTCTCAATTTCTAAGTCCCTGGTCTTTATAGTGAAAGTGTCACCCTACCACTAGCTCGCACATAGAGATCTTGACCATCTGTTGTGACACATCCAAACGAGCAACAATAACTAGTCCATTATTATCTCACATTACAGTGCTTAAGAAAACATGTGAAAGCTACATAGAACCATGCAGAAGTTGATGTAGCACAACATGGAAGCCAACGCAATAAATCATAGTGAGGGTTTTGTTTGAGTACCAATAGTTCATCTTTTTGGAAAGTTATAGGTTGGGTACTGAGAGGGAGGGGTGAATCAGTACCATAGAGACTTCACACTTATTCAACTTTCTAATCATAAATTAGTAGCCAATTAATTACATATATCGATAACTATTTTTGTCTTTTACCGATAGCTGTTGTAATCCTTAACTGATAACTGATTACATGAAAATTAAACATTCAACACATAAACATTCAAACACTTAACACAATATTTTGATGTCACAGAAAAACCTTGGTTAGAGGGAAAACCTATGGTGGGGATGATACCTATTGGATTATAGAGAGGGGAGGTGAATCAGTGATCCTTGACTCACTGTACCTTAAAAAATTTTCACTGATTAACTAGGTGTTTACTCGGTCAAACACAATTCAACATTTAACGACAATAATAAATAAATTTATCAATCACATTAACATTCACAAATACCATTCAACACATATAACACCAGTATTTAACATGGAAACCCAACTTTGGGAAAAACCACTTGTGGGAATTGTCACCCACTAAGGAAATACTGTTTTGAAGTATGCTCAATTAAAATCCAATCATGTTAAAGACTACAATACACATTGTCAAGTGTGACCCGGTCAAGGGATTTACCTCAAATCTATTAGGATCTTCACCTTGTTAGGAGTGGCCTGGTTAAAGGGCTTCAAACATTCTTTCTAGAATGTTACCTTTTCAAAGGATTTACAAATAAGATGGTTAAGTTCACTTAGTTATGATATTTTCTCCTACAAATGTTAGGATAAGTGCACAAAGATGGGGGGCCAAAAAGGGGGTATAAGATGCCACTTTTTTTCTTCTTTTTTTTTTTTTTCTAAAATCAGCAAACTCTGAACTTCAACGAGAAATTGAAGATAGTTAGACTCAAAATTTTAAGATGTGACAAGAACAAGAGTTGTAATACTCTGAATCTAGTTTCTAAACTACTAATTTATTTTGAAATGGTGTAGATTAAGGCCCTCAAAAAGGGGGAGCACAAAAAGTGGTCCTTTTTTTGTGAAAAAACATAACATAGTGTCTAGTGTGCTCCCCCTAAAATGTTAACTTTTTATAAAAAAAAATTTAATCACTCCAATGAGAAGTTAGCTAACACCACATAGTTTATCCTTGATTTTTCTTCTAATTTTTTGATGAATGTATAAATATTTATGAATTTCTGAAGTGCACACATCCAGAAAACATGAAATTTTTGTGTGCTCCCCTAGAAATCATTGAAAACTAAGAAAAAATAAAAGCTTCTTTTTTTAAAGTGTGTATAATGGAGTCTTGTTTCTAAAAAAGTAGCTTGTTGCAAAATTTGACGAACGAGCCAAAATCTATGCCCAAAATATTACACGTTGGTTTTTGACAAAAAATGGAGCTACATACAAAATAAATTAGAGATGAAAAACTTAACATAATCATAACTAAAAATAAATTATATGGTTAGATAGCTAACAGAGAGATCTACAATATCATGTCGTATGATTTTAACATTATTGAACCATGAGTAAACCTGACGAGGAGCACACAAACAAAGATGTGAATTTTTTTTATGTCCACTAGAAAACACATCTCAGGCCTATTTGAAGCCTCCAATCCTTTAGGTTTGATCTCCAAGGAAAATCCAAGCCTTAGGCTTGGTGAATTCCAATGTATTACAAAGCACGTATACGCTATAGCACATACGCGCTATTCAAATTTATGGCTTGATTAGCACGTACACCCTATGTAACATTTAGAAAAGGCTTAAGGGAGTGAGAGAGAAAGAGTGAGAAGGTGGTGGGGGCTGAGAGAGGAAGAGAGAGAGTGAGAAGGTGAGAAGGATAGGGGAGAGAGAGAGAGAGAGAGAGAGTTTTTAATAAGTGATTGTAAATGGTTTGAATTAAAAAGTGTAGGAGTTTGTTACACCTTTGATAATCATATTATTGTGTTGAATACATTTCATGACCCTTACATAATTAAGAATCCTTGGGAATTCATAGAATATAGAAGATTGATTTCCATCTAGTCCATTCCTAGAGCACCTGTTGTTTCCTAATGAGTCATAGATGGTCCTAGGACCTCTCTCTCTCTCTCTCTCTCCTCTTTTCACCCTCTTTCATCTCCCTTCCTCCCTTTCCCCTTGTCACACCCTCTCTCCCTTTACCACTTTTTTGTTTCTTGCATAGCGCATATGAGCCATGCAAGACTAAAATAAACGGTATTACCCATTACAGAACTCCTGAAAGAGGCCCACATTTTTTGTATATTGTATGATTTTATTAATTTTTATGAAAGAATTCACTTTTCATGGTGTTCAAGGTGACAAAGAAGCATATTCTATCAATTTTCACCACCTTTTTATTTAAAATTCAACATCGAATTGTGAAAGCCAATCATTCTTCACTAAAATTTATCGATTGAGGTAAGTTTTTTTATTTTTTATATGTGAAATGTGAGTAAAGAGTCTTTTTATTTATAATTGGTATGATATAGACTTGTTCAATACATAATTTGATATAATTGTAATAAATTTATATTATAATTTGTCATACTGTAAGATATTTATATTATAATTTGACTTATTGTAATAGATTGATATTATAACTTGACTTATTGTAATAGATTGATATTATAATTTTAAAATTATAATGAATTCATATGTAGAAATCATTATCATGCCGAGGAAACAAGCAAAGACTCTAACATCGGAATACCATGAAAGAGACAAAGAGAAGAAAAGGGAAAGAATGAGACAACTTCGTGAACAAAAAAAATTGCATACCATAGAAGAAGATTTTTCTTTGGATGAGGAACATGAAACATCAATAGAAAGTAAGAAAGAATTGGAATTGGAAACAAGAAGACAATGAATGAGAAACTTGTGTGCAACAAGACAATTGAATTATGAAGATGTGGACACATTATCTATGAATTCCCAAGTTGAAGAGACACCATCATCCAATGTTGGAGGCAAACTATTGTATCATATTGAAGGCACACCATTGTCTACTTCCCAAGGTGTGGGCACACCATTGTATCATGTTGAAGGCATACCATTGTCTACATCCCAAGGTGTAAGAACCCCCTTGTATCATGTTGAAGGCACACCATTGTCTACATCCCAAGGTGGAGGCACACAATTGTATCATGTTGAAGGAAAACCATTATATACATCCCAACGTGTAGGCACAACATTGTGTCATGTTGAAGGCACTCAAGATGGTACACAATTCACACATAATGTTTTTGATGCTCCTAGAATTGTTTATAAAAAGCTAAAATATTTGATTGATATTGATACTAACATTTTGCAAGAAATGCTTGATAAGATTCCCAAGTGTACTTGTCAAAGAAACGCTAATTGTATTTGAAGATCATTTTTTGAGAATTTAAACGTGGCAGGAAGATGTCAAATATTTGTTGAAATGATGAGAAATCTGAAATTTAGGCCCATCATGAAGATTCTTGAGCTAAGAACGATGGATGAGTCAAGTGAAAAATCTATTGTAAAGAATCTAATGACTACATATGAGAGTGTGGGTTCTACATCACACATGAAAGATAGTAATGTCACACAACATGTACTTACATCAACAATAGTAAGCACTCAAATGAAGAAATATAGACTCATTAGAAAGACAAGAAAAGCACTGAAAATAAGTAGAAAGTCTCTAATGAGAGTCTTGGGAAGGCGTCAAAGAGTGGAAGATCCAATCAACAATGAGTTATGGGCATTTTACAGTAGACTACCGCAAAAACATAAAGCAATTATTGAAGCTTTGAAATCTTTGATTGAAGAATTTTGGAAGGATATCACACGGGTATCTCCTAATCAAAGACATGTTGTAAGAAGGAGGATTGGTAGTCGAATCTACGTTCCACATCCAAAACATTTTTTGGATTCAACTCAAATTAAAATTAGTCAGAGATATTTTGAAATGGGTAAACCTTTTTATGTGAAGATAAATCACACACGTACAACTTGTTGTTGTAGGGTACATATTGAATTTTCTAACCATTTTGATGTTTATAGGAATATATGTGTAGATTTGCAGTCCAATAATGTTTTGCAGGATTGTAATGTAAATGACCCATCTAGATCTTCAAGGGAATTAATATCTACCATTTTATGTGAAAGAGTGGATGGTCAACAATTTTACAAGCTCTCATGTTTGAATGGTACATACATAGATTACGGAAGTTTGTGACATTTGCCAATTTGTCAACATATGGAGAGTACACATGCAATCGGTAATGAAATAGTAGACTTTGGAAAATATACGACCATGTCATACAATCTAAAAGATGGAAAAGAGGCTAAAAGATGTGATTTAGTAATTGAAAATATTCCAGTGTATCAGTTCATGGACATTTTTTGTGAAAAAATTATTTATGAGTATGCAAGGCATACACATAGAGCATGATGGTTGGTTATGCAATTCAAGTTGTGCAAGGACACATTCCCACTTGATACCATTGTTTCAGTTGTGGACTTTGCAAAGAACTACACACTAAAACCATAGAATGAGATGCAAGCAAAGTATTACAACTCTCAATAGGTTTCTATATTTGTTCATATAGCATTCATGCATTCACCTAACAATACAGAGGAGAACAAGAAGATATTGAGGGAGTATAATTTTTACATCAACGATGATCACTCGCATTCTATAGAGTTTGTACATAGTTTCTTTTAACTATTTTATGGTGATTTGGCTAACTGGGGCATATCATATCATAGATATATCATATGGTTAGATAATTGTGCATCAGAAATAAAAAATTCTCGGATATTTTATTGTTTGTGCAAGATGCATAAGATCATTGGAATTCAATATATGTGGAATTTCATGGAGGCCGGTCATGGAAAGGGGGAGCACGACGGTGAAGGTGCATGTATTAAAAGAGCCTTAGCATGTGAAGAATTAAAGTACAAAGAGCAATAAAAATCATCTAATGCTAAATGTATTATCCAGTGGTGTAATGCTACAATGGGTCTAGGTAATAAAGGTGAGTCTATGGTTCATAGATTTTTTTGGTTGATGGATGACACTAACATTGCACCATATGAGGATTGTTGTACACTGATAGGATCGAGTGACCTACACTCTTTTAGAAGTTGTAATGCAGGTTCATGGAGTATCCACACATGACATATGGTGTGCTTTTGTTCATCATGTGTAGATGAAGATTGGGATGGGTGCGAGTCAAAGGAATGTGTTTACGAATGGTATACACGTATTTTGAGACCACTTGACTCCTATCATCCCCATGAATCACTAAAATTGATATAAATGGAATCATCCATTGACTTTGATTGCTTATCTGATCTAGTACAACCAGGTATATTGTCCACATACAAATAATCTCAAATTTAGTACTTTATCATAAATATTCAATAAATTAATCTCCTCATTATGTTTATATCATTACAGGCCATGTTTTTTTGTTATTGCACCTAAAGATAATGAAGAAGGGACATATTATTATTATTTGTGTCATTGTGTTGAGGAAAAAAATAAATTGGATCACTCAGTTATTGATGGTGAAGAATTAGAATACCCTATAGGAGCAGTAGTTGTAACTAGTACATGGCATAGGCGGTATGGTATGAAGAACTCTAGGTTGTGGTTGTTCGAGGATTGGGAGACACACAGAAAGATTCTTCATTATTCAAACCTCATTGTTGCATCAAATGTCCACTGGATCACATATGGGGGAAGACCACACAACAAAAATCTTTGGAAGGTTCACGAGTCAAACTACGAGGCAATAGTTGAGATAATAAAGGGTAGGGTAGATCCAATTGGTTCATTGGACTAAATGGAGATATTAAATATTTTAATATCAAATCTAGTTGAATACATGTGCATATAACTAGCATGTGCATAGATGTTATATGCATATTTATGTTAGGAGAACTAGGAGGAAAGGTCCTATAGGATTGTGTTATCGAGGCCTACAATAAACTATATTAGTTTTTAGCGATTCTAATTCATTTAAATTTGGTAACACAATCTCAGTTGATGTTAAAACTCACGGTGTTCCTCAGTCTAAATGAGAAACATTGTGTATCTTTCAAACCGTCAGCTGTCACATTGAACCATCTATGCTAACAACTCTAATTGGTCGGGCAAAAGCTAGTGGCAACCTCATTTTGCACATGAACTCACTCAAACGCTACCGACCACTCCAGACTGAAGTGTCCCTCAAGCTACACTCCACATGAAATCAATGATATTTATGGGGTCATATCTCAGAGCTCGTACGAGGTATCATCAAACTGTCAGGTACTACATGATCATGTTGCTGAGGCCTACAATAACCTATCTTAGTTTTTGGAGATTCAAATTTGTTTAAATTTGGCAACACAATCTTGGTTGATGTTAAAACTTGTAGTGTTCCTCAGTTGAAATGAGAAACATTGTGTATCTTTCAAACTGTCCATCGTCGCATCAAACTATCTACACCAATAGCTCTAATTGGTTGGGTAAACTCTAGTGGCAACCTCATTTTTCACATAGACTCACTTGAACGTTGCCGGCCACTTTGGATCGAAGTGCCCCTCAAGGTGCACTCAACATGAAATTGATGATCTTTATAGGGTCATATCTTGGAGCTTGTGTGAGCTATCATCAAACCGTTAGGTGCTACAAGATCATGTTGTCGAGGCCTACAATAACCTATCTTAATTTTTGGAGATTTAAATTCATTTAAATTTGGCAACACAATCTCAGTTGATGTCAAAATTTGTAGTGTTACTTAGTTGAAATGAGAAACATTGCGTATCTTTCAAACCATCTATTGTCACATTGAACCATCTATGCCAACAACTCCAATTAGCTGGGTAAACACTAGTAGCAACCTCATTTCACACACGGACTCACTTGAATGCTGTCAACCACTCTGGGCTGAAGTGTCCCTCAAGGTGCACTCTGCTTAAAATTGATGATCTTTACAGGGTCATATCTCAGAGCTTGTGCAAGATATCATCAAATTGTCAAGTGCTACAACATCATGTTGTCGAGGCCTATAATAGCCTATCTTAGTTTTTGAAGATTCAAATTTGTTTAAATTTGGCAACACAATATCGGTTGATTTCAAAACTCGTAGTGTTCCTCGGTTGAAATGAACAACATTGTGTATCTTTCAAACCATCCATCGTCGCATCAAACCGTCTATGCCAACAACTCTGATTGGCTTGGTAAACTCTAGTGGCAACCTCATTTCACACATGGACTCGCTCAAACACTTTCGACCACTCTGGAACAAAGTGTCCCTCAAGGTGCACTCAACATGAAATGGATGATCTTTATGGGGTCATATCTTGGAGCTTGTGCAAGGTATCATCGAACCGTCAGGTACTACAAGATCATGTTGTTGCAGTGTACAATAATCTATCTCAATTTTTGGAGATTTAAATTCATTTAATTTTGGAAACACAATCTCGGTTGATGTCAAAACTCGTAGTGTTCCTTGGTTGAAATGAGCAACATTGCATATCTTTCAAACCATTTGTTGTCGCATCAAACCGTCTATGCCAGCAACTTCGATCAACTGGGTAAACGCTAGTAGAAACCTCATTTCACACACAGACTCACTCAAACACTGTCGAACACTCTGGACCGAAGTTTCCCTCAATGTGTACTCAACATGAAATTGATGATCTTTACGGGGTCATATCTAGGAGCTCGTGCAAGGTATAATCAAACTGTCTGGTGCTACAGGATTGTGTTTCTGAGGCCTACAATAACCTATCTTAATTTTTGAAGATTCAAATTTGTTTAAATTTGGAAACACAATCTCGATTGATGTCAAAACTCATAGTGTTCCTCAGTTGAAATGAGAAACATTGCTTATCTTTCAAACCGTCCATTGTAGCATTGAGCTGTTTATGTCAACAGCTTTGATTGGCTGGGTAAACGCTAGTGGAAACCTTGTTTTACACATGGACTTGCTCTAACATTGTCGACCACTACGGACCGAAGTGTCCCTCAAGGTGCACTTAGCATGAAATCAGTGATCTTTACAGGGTCATATCTCGGAGCTCATGCGAGGTATCATAGAACCATGAGGTGCTATAGGATTGTGTTGTTGAGACCTACAATAACCTATCTCAATTTTTTAAAGATTCAAATTCATTTAATTTTGGCAACACAATCTCAATTGATGCCAAAAATCGTAGTGTTCCTCAGTTGAAATGATCAACATTGCATATCTTTCAAACCGTTTGTCTTCACATCAAATTGTTTGTTCCAAAAGCTCTGATTGGCTGGGTAAATGATAGTGACAACCTTTTTTTACACATGGACTCACTCGAATGCTTCCAACCACTCCAAACTCAAGTGTCCCCAAGGTGCACTCAACATGAAATCGGCGATCTTTATGGAGTCATATCTCAGAGCTCGTGCAAGGTATCATCGAACCGTCAGGTGTTACAAGATCATGTTTCTGAGGCCTACAAGGTCATTTATTTCATGTAACATGGCCTTAGAGCCATTTGAATGTAATAGGATGATGCAAAATATGTAAAGTTGCAAAATAGGCAAAAATGTAAAAGATTGTAATGTTGTCAATTTTGATGTAATAGGCCTAAAGGAGTGAGATTAGGTCTATAGATTCTTTTAGGGGATTTTATATGTTATTGGGGTCCTAAAGAGACAAAGGCTATAGTTAGGAGTCATTAGGAGTTCATTTAAATAAGTTTTCAAATATGAAAATTTAAATTCCAACGATTACATGGAAGTTGGAGGAAAACTCCAAAAATGGTGATTAGTTGTTTTGTTAAGAATATAACCGACTTGGATCAGTTTGAGAAGGTAGAAGAAGGTTATTTAAACCATTTAAATGATAAAGAAAAGGTATGGTGTGTGGTGGTATGGTGTGGGACCATGATTGTACGGATTGTTCTAGTTTTTGAGCAATAAAGATTGAATTTCTTGTATTTCTTGAAGTTTTTTTTCATGTTATTGCATTTTAATTTCTAAAATCACTATGGAAAAGTAATAAAAATAAATTTTAAGCACTTTAGATTCAATTAATAACCCTTTTGAGTGCATTCTATGTGATTGTCCTGCAGTAGCAGTGGGTGTGTGCATTGAATAGAGGATGAATTAGTTGGATCCATCCACTTTTTGTGGTTACTACGGCTGTGGGATGGATCCAACACTTTTATATTATGTAATTTTACCTTATTATGTAGGATTTTAATAAATATGCAAGGTAATTACCAAATTGTGCAAGTTGATAGGGTGAAAGGTGCATGAAGTAAGGGCCATGGATGTAGCAGAATAATTTTGGGCTGAATGAGAGGGTGTTTTTCCTTTGTAAAATTTTAGAATATTTTGAGGACATGGTGTAGGATCAAAGAGTGGGTCCCAGAAGTGATTTTTAAACCATTTTTTAGAAAGCCCTAGTTATAGGCTTGATTTGGTGAGGGTTTGTGAGTTGGGGTATGTGTAGACAATCCATGGCCTAGAGGATGTCAAAATCTTTGGTTTTACTTCATTTCATGAGATTGTAGTAAGTGGAAAGGTCAAAGGATACAATCATGATAGGGTTGCTTTGTAAAATGGGCCTATTAGGCCTAGACATGAAAATGGAGCAGCATTTTTTGGAGAAGTTCTAAAACAAGTGGGCTTGGTTTCAACATATGTTTAATAAATTGGAAAATTTTATTTGAATCCCTAATTTTTTTGGGGATTCATTTGAAATAATTTTGAGAAATAAGCAAATTTCTCGTTGGATAGGCCTAAAGAGAGAAATTTGGTTATGGGAATATAACCACTGAAGATTATGAGTTTGAATATGGGAGATGAGATTTTTTGAGTATGTTGAGAACCTTTTAAGGTTTTGGAACACCCATAAAGAGAGCCAATGGTGCTTGAATGGTTAGTTTGAGAACAACCATGGGACATGAAGTATGGTTGAGCGATTGGGTATGAAGATGTGGGAGAGAATCTAAAGTTGTGGAGTCTAGTGGGTTGCAAGATGTTGAGTTTGACCTCTGATGGGTCTAGTATGTGGGTTGGTTCTTGGAGTAAATCCTTAGTTCAAGGAAAGATTAGAGTGTTGTTACAAAATAAAGGAGAAATATGATATTCTCCTATGAAGATTACAAATCCACCACTAGCCTCTGCATCAAAATGAAACATACATATTTCCCTATGGAGAATTATGCTTAAAATCTGAAATAATTGAAATGCAAGTACTAACCTCAAATTAGGGAAAATCTAGAAAATGCCAATTTCTAATGTTTGTGTATACATTCGAGCAATTATGCAACCTGTTTCAGACTGGAAATGCTGAGATGAAGAAAACCCAGAAATCTTTTGTCTTTCCAACGATAGGGAGTCTTTGACCCTCATAAAAGGTCAAAGGCTACATTCTTTATTTGAAGGTCAATTCTGACTTTGTTCACAGATCCCAGAAGTTCACCGAAAAGGGTATCCAAATCTACCCTCAAATCCAAAATTTTGCACCTGTACTTGCAAGAAAAATAGTTTTGTTTTTTGTTTGAGGGGTTTGCCTTGGTTAAACCCCGGTTTGGAATCAACCTTAATATTGAAATTGAAATAAGAATGCTAGCAAGTCGTAGAAATGGATCTAATAATGAAGCTATGCAATTCGATAGATATGTAATTGTATTTTGAATGTAAACAAGTATATTGATATGAAAGCTTGAACATAACAATGGTAAAATCAAACCTCCATGATTGTATGCTTGAAATCCACCTTGATAAAAGAATTAATGGATCTTGAAGATGAACAAAAGGATCTTGAAGGAAGATCACACCATTATGATGGCTAGATCTAGGGTTTGAAAGATGAATCTTGAATGCTTGAACCAAATCCCCTCAATGGCTTGAATGCTTGACTCCTTGATCTTCAATGGAGAACTTGGATGGAGAAGAAAACTTGAATTCTTGAATGAATGCTTTCTTGATCACCTTGAGAGCTTGAGAGATGTTCTCACAAAACTTGATTGAGAAAATAAGCAAGGAAGACCTCCTTTTATAGTGAACTAGGGCACAATCCTCTAGAGGGGCTGTAATACCCCAAAAATAGGCTATAAGTTCATTAATCTCCTACATCTTCAATTCGAACAAAATCGACATCAAAGTCCTAACCTAAGGCACATCTAAACATCATCGAATCATAATTGATTATCTTAAATTTTGCATCGGGGAATATTCCTAGTAATATTCCTAATTATCTTAATTATCTTTAATTTTATAATTATTTGGCAATAAATCACATTTATCCTAAAGTTTGATTAATTGAATATTTTTCATATTTAATTAATTAGATTTAATATTTGCCACTTAATTGTGTAATTAAATTTAATTATATCTATTATTAATTGTATTATTTAATTTTGACAATAAATTTAATATCATATGAATAATTGATTAAATTCTTATTTAATTAATTAAAGCATGTTGTCATTATTTAATAATATAATTTTTAATAAAAGTTTGAATAAATAGTTAATTAACCCATAAATTAATTAATTATTTTCAAAAATCAGTTGAGTTGAGGATAAATCACTTTATTTATTTATTTAATTCTTAATTATTATGCATATTCAAAAGAAACAGTTAAACTCCAAATCAGAAAATCAATGCAAGTTATTGACTTTTTGGAACTCAACATCCTTTTGGAGTTCAAAAAGCTGATCTAAACTCTAATTTGAGTTAAAAAGCTGTTTTTGCATGTTTTTGCATGATTTTGAGAATTAATTATCTATTATGATCAGATAACTCAAAATCAAGATGAGTTAATTTGAGTGATTTATGGCTTTTATTCATGCACCTCCAAAGCCCTGGATTTTTATAAATTAAGGCTTTAGCTCTTCACAAATCATCTCATATTTTGCACAATCACGCTGGAGAATTGGAATTGAAGAATCAAAGCTCTTGCGAATCGACATCTTTGTGAGATCAATCTTATTTTTGCATTCATATTACATATCATTGTTAGATTCATAGCATATCAGTTTTCAATAGCATAGATTCATATCAAGTTTTTATCATTCTTATTGCATAGAAAATATCAAAAATATAGATTAATTGCATTTATTCCATATCTAAAATTGCATTCAAATCCTTCATTTAGGTGTCGTCTAGGTCACTGATCTCGATAATAATCTGAGAACATTAATCTCGCACCTATTAGAAGGCAGTAAATCGCTTGGTTAGATAGCTTTCAATTTTGCACGATTTTGATTATAGCTAACCTCTAATGTTTTACTGAGTGTTGTGTCTACAGATCAGGTACAATTTTCACACACACATTTCTGGCGCCCACCGTGGGGCAACCCACCTTTGCATGCTGGTTTTGATTTTTTTGGGAGCTAAAACCCCAAAGTTTCAAAGATTTAATTTTATCTCCCAAACGGCTCGGAATTTTGGTCTGAAATGTTTTTTGCAGCTTGGCGACATGTCATGGAAGCTACAATAAAAAATTTAGAATTTTTTGAGATGTTTTGAATTTTTAATAATTTTTTCTTGAAATTCAAGAAAAAATTAATATCTGACGCAAATCAGCATATTTTTCAAAAAATTTTATATTTTCGGAAAGCTCTTTAAATTCTACAGGGGGTTCATTCTTTGTGTTTTAAATTTGGACATGATATCATAGCTCAAATAGTCAATTTACAAAAACTGGTCTATTTTGATAAAATGGGTCTCTAGGGCACAAATGAAGAGGTTTTTCTAAAAATTTTGCATTTTTGGAAAGCTCTCTATTTTTTAGTAGAGGTCTCTATTCTGAATTTCTATTTTTTTGGCCAAAATCATATCAAAAAAATTAGATCTTGTTGACTAGGTCAAATGCAAAAAAAAAAAAAAGTTTTGTGATGGGTATGCACTTTTTTTTTTACATGGTTCAATGAATGATATGAGTTGTCATTTGGGTTGATTGCTGGTTATTATTACTGATAATAATTGATTTTTAGAGCTAACCCTATGGTTTTCATAAGTTGAATATATTTTGCATATCTTGTTTGCTTGTTTGCTTGTTGGAGAGTTCGTCACTTGCTTGCATGGAAAAGCTCAACAAAAATTGCTAAAAATCAAGTAAAATCTACTAAGCACATTGCAAGGATCCCAGGTATTCTCCTTCATCTAATAATATTTTGATTTGGGATTTAAAATAAATCTCTTATGTGTCAAGCTTGTGTGCATCTTTTCATGCTTTTGATCTATTTCTACACACTTGCATAATTGATACTAGGTTGTGAACCCTTAAAGATTCATTAAGTAGTCTTAGAATACTTGTGATTGATCTTGATTGCTATCTTGGGTTATTGGACTCGCTAATCCGCCGGCCCCTCATTTCCGCCCCGTGGTTGCAATCTCAGCGCCATAAAAGGGAGGGGTCAACAGGACAGAAGCGTTAAATGTTTCACTTGGCAACCCTTTTGTGCTTTTAGGAACTCCCTTGTTTTCTAAGTTGTGGACTCGTTTTTAGCTTGTGTGAGGTGTTAAGTGTTCCACCTTGTGGACTCATCTCATATTCGCTTTAAACGTTAAGTGTTCCTCTTTCTACTTTTTGGATGCTTTTGGTAGATTTGCTTTCGGAACATACATCTGTGCTCACATAGTAATTAGGCCCTATGAACACTATTCGTGATTCTTGAGAGATTGGATTCCTAGTGAAATCCTTCCTTGATGATGGAATCCTTGTAGGTAGGGAGGATACTTAGTGCATTTCACATTCATCTTGGTTAGTGCATCTTCTCTTATTGATCGACACATTCTCTCTCCGGAGAGGTTGATAGATCACGTGGGGTTGATATCATGAGCTTTGGTGAATCAAAATTGGTTAGTGCATCTTCTCTTATTGATTGATACATTCTCTCCCCGGAGAGGTTGATAGATCACGTGGAGTTGATATCACAGACCTTGGTGGAACAAAACTTTGTCTTAGCGTGTCGGATTAATCTGCTTGCTTTGTTTGGGTTAAAAGTGAAGAGGTGTCAAAACCTTGAATCTGGAGCCAAGTCCCCTTGTGGTATACTATTGTGAGTCATCTTTAGAGAGGGTTAACCGTAGCGGACAATCCCTTCACAGGGCAAACTGCGTTGATGGAACCTCAAGCGGTCATAGCCATTTTCGCCGTGGTAGTGACAGCCGCTATATAAATGTCCTTGTGGAAGAAATCTCCACGGGTATGGTTCATTGTTGGGTTGTCAGATCTCCCTAGCAGCTCTTGAAGATTAAGTTCTCGGACTGTGTCAAAACCCTGGTGCGCCGAGATTGGAGTTCACCCCTTTGAATCATAAAAGTTGCAGAGTCAAACCATTACTAAAAACTCTAGAGAGGCCAATTTTTCACTTTCAGGTATATGTGCGTTATTGAAAAAGTTTTCAGAACATAAACAATTAGTACTCTCAGGGATTAGCACAATTTGGTCACTTGATTGTTCATGCGCAAGGTTGCTTTTGCCCTTGTTCATTGTTTTCAGACGTGCTTGGAATCACTTGCTTGCTATTCTGCATGCTTATTTATCTACTTGGCTATTAAAAACGATCAAATCTGGTATAACCTTCAAAATCTGGACAATACAATTTGCAAACAATCCAAAACTGAAGACCTTACATTTTGCAAAAATTGACGTAAAGTTCTTTCTGGAGTCAAAAGTCATTTCAGGAAGTCAAAAGTCGTACGAGTTTTGTCAAGTGTCGTTTCAGTATTACCCAATTGTCGTATGAGTTTAGCAATTATCGTTTCATAGACTACCCAGTGTCGTACGAGTCTGCAGAGTGTCGTTTGGAAAAATTTGAGAGAGTTGTCAGAAATTGTCAAATTGCAAGATATCCAATGTTTCCAGCCTAGTTCCAGAATCTGTCAAAAATATCATTGTGTCAAGAATAGAGCAGTAGCTATTGAGAATCAGTACACATGTCTCAAAGAATCAGTAAACAAGAGGAAGAAGCTCGAATCGCCGCTATAATGAAACAGATACATGTTATGCAGGTCCAGCTTGACAAACTTGAGAAAGAAAAGGAACCTCTATACTCTTTTCCATTTGATAAAGACTTGTATATGTCACCATGCCCCCAGAAAAAATTTGAGCAATATGATACCTCTTCCACAGAGAGTGACACATCCAGCTTTAGAGACTATGATGACTATGACGACAGACAATGTAATGATACCTATGACACCTCTGTTCCTAAGAGTCCTCCTCGTCATTCGTTCCTACTTACTACAAATGGGCCATCACATTGGATAGATCAGGAGAGTGATCCATATGATTCTGATTATCAAAGAGACTTTGATGATTTCTATGCACAATACCCAGATGATCCATCTGTTTCACTTGAGGAAGAGAAAGTTTACCACGCTGATTATAAACATGCATACTATAAGGATCTCTCCTCTAAGAACTCTCAGGCTGAAAATAAAGATTACACTCTCAAGCAAGATCATGTTAATGTTGGACCTTTGTCTTGTGATGGTTCCCTTCCATCCCCTACTTCCTCCAATACCCATACATTTCCTAAAGCTTCCGAGTCTTTCAAATCTTTCACAGAACCTTCATCTGACACAAGCCCTGATACTTTTCATGTGGTTCCCTATAGTTATCCCCCAGGGCTACCTCTTAAAGAAACTCAAGCTAACCTTCACTTGGCTGCAAATACTTTCAATAATGATAAACCTAAAGAGCCTAAGCCTTCATATGTTATAATGCCTACTTCAGCTAGTCCTTCACCATCTCTTCCAAAATCATCCATACAATCCCAACATGCTTCCTTGTCCTTAGAAGTGGCTCCATGTCAAGAGGACTCTAAAAATGATAAAGAAAAGAACATAAGGAAAGATCAAGATCAAGAAGCCTCCATGTCATCCACTCCTTTTTCTGATGTCTCTTATCTGCCTCAGGGTTCTTTTGATCCTATACCCCCTTTTTCATGCATTCCACCATGTCTTAAGTCTTCGCCTAAGCAAGATCAAGCTACTACTTACACTGTTGAGCTTATTGACAATCAAAATAACCTTACTACGCTTGCGCTTTCCAAAGATGATACTTCCATTAAGGTTGGTAAAAATGGTGTTCCTTCCAATGTTAAGCCTATTGAAAAACAAGAGAAAAATTATGCGCTTGTGCTATCCAAAGATCCTTGTCAAGATCAAAGTCTTCCATCTTCTTATTCTACCACTCCATGTTCACTTCCACTTTCTACTCTTCCTAAGTCTTTGCAAGCTTTGAAAAATCCTATCAAAGAAGGTGCTCATATTCAAGATGTTCATGATTTTCTTGAAAATTCTAATGCTCACTCTAAAGATGCTGATATCCTTGGTTGTCATATAGATGCTGATGAACTTATTGATTATCCTTTTGCGTCTTCCACTTCCATCCTTGGACCTCTTCCACCACTACTAAGAGCTTCACACCTTCCTTCCATCTTGGGTCCTTATGTCCCTTCACTTTCCCCTCCTAACTCTCCTAATTTTCCATCCATCTTGGGTCCTTACATACCTCCATCTCCCATCTTTCCTCAAGATCAACATAGATGCATACCCTTGAATCCTTTTCATCCACCCACCCATCTAAACCAGTCATATCCTCCCTCTTCCACAAATTCCAAGTCTTTTGGAAGTAACTTGAATGTTCAATACAAGAAAAAGAAGCAATGCAAGAATCCATCAAAAAAAGAAGATCACCATGTCTCCTCTAATCGACACGGAGGCATAAAGTCAAAAGAGATATCTAAGAAAAAAACTACAAGACAAGTATGGGTTCCAAAATCCATCATTGAAGATATTCTTTCTAAATTACCAAAAGGAAATGAAAAGCCTATGGCTATATGGATTCCAAAGTCTCTCTTGAAAGAGTCTGGTGTTGAACAAAAAGTTAAGTTGACATTCAAGCTTCCAAAGGCTTCCACTTCATCTTCTTCCAAAAATATTCTTCCATTCCATGTGCCTGAACCGCAACCTCTGCTATCCATTCGCCATATGCCTTCACGTATTCCTTCATTCACGATTCCTCCATCCTCTCACCACCCTTCAAGGTATGTGTTGACGTTGATCTTGCCTTCCTTTCCACCTACCCTTTTACAATCCTTCCATGCATTAACCTTCTACCTTCTATCCTTTTTCCTCATTTGCCTATTCCTCCTATCTTCCAACCTCACTCGCTTTGCATAAAACCTTATCCTCCATTTTTCTCTTTCATCTCCCTTTCCCTATCAGCATCTTTGAGCATATCATTTTGAATCCTTGGCATATCATGGTTTATCCTTTCAAGGAGCATTACCTAAAAAGCTTGCCTTCTTCCAAAAAAAATAAATTTAAAAAAATAAAATAAAATTGAAAATGTACCTTGGTGAAAACCTGGAAACAGGTGCCTTGGTAGCAAAAGTAAAGAGAAATAAATTCATCCTATGGTGAAAACCACTCCCTTGTGGCACCTTGGATAAGTACCATGATGAAAACCTGGCAATCAGGCATCATGCGTAGTTCTTCTACATATTTCATCCATTTCATCTTCTCTCTTTGATCTTGACAATGTTGATCTATACACGAACATTTGACTATTTTGTGAGCTATCTTACGATGATCTTGCTTTCATTCCTTCCATGTTTAACCTTCATATCCATCTTCCTATATTCATTTTCGCCTATCGCTATCCTTTTCCCCTTTGGTCTTGATCTAATAAAAAAAGAAAGAAAGAGTAAAACACAGTGCCATGAAGCCTCTTGACACGTCTACTCTTTTGGATTGCATTCTTTCCTGCTCTTGCATTATGATTTTGTGCTTATCCTATGCTAGCCTTTCATTGCTTGTCCAAATGCGCTTTACATGATGATTTTTCCCTAGCTTGAGTATTCTTGAGGAGTTTCCCCTTGAGGATTTCTTCCCTTCATTCTCCTTCATTCTCTTGTCTTCCATCTCTTCCACCAGATTGCTAATCCCTCTTGTTCTCCACCTTGCTAGACATTGGGACTGCACGATATAATCTTGCTTGGGAGTTTTCAAATGGAAAAAGATGCTATCAAGTATACCAAGTATCAGAATAATTATCAGAACAAGTATCAGAACTAGTATCAGAACATTTATCAGAACAAGTATCACAACCAGTATCAAAACAAGCATCAGAACCAGTATCAGAACAATTATCAGAATTAGTATCAGAATCAGTATCAGAACCAGTATCAGAACCAGTATCAGAACAAGTATCAGAATGGGCCTATAGAACTAGTATCAGAACACCTACAGGGGCTACACCTTTCACTTTAGTTTATGGGTCTTAAGCAGTACTACCTATTAAGGTTGAAATCTCATCACTCAGAATCAGAATGCATGGTCTAGTAACTGATGATGACTATAGAGTGTCTAGGTTACAAGAACTGGAACTACTAGATGAGCGCAGACAAGCAGCGTATGATCATCTCAGAGTGTATCAGAAAAGAATGACTAGAGGCTACAACAAGAAAGTCAGACATAGAGAATTTCAGGTTGGCGATCTAGTGTTGAGAGAAAATCCTAAAAATCAATCACATCGAGAACGCAAGGGGAAGTTCGAACCCAATTGGTTAGGTCCCTTTGTTATCACTGCTACTTTTGGCTCTGGTGCCTATCAACTCTCAACGACTGAAGGAGAACAGCTTCGAGAACCAATCAACGTTCTCCATCTGAAGAAATTCTACGCCTAAGGCATTCAGTGCTTGGTAAATGTCCTGAAAAAAATTTTAAAAATCAGAAAAAGTCCTGAAAAAATGAACATCTTGGTGAAAACCTAGCAATAGGCGCCTTGATGATTCACAAAAAAATCAAAAAATATCAAGAGTACAAAAAAATTGAAAAAATGAAAAATACAAAAAAAAAAAATGAAAAAAGAAAAAAAAAAGTGCCTTGGTGAAAACCTGGAAACAGGCACCTCGGTAGCAAAAATAGAATCTCTACCAAGATGGTGAAAACTCGGCAAACGGGCACCACTTGTTCCAAAATGCTCCATCTATCAGCACAATCTTGGTCTTTCCCAGCTTTTAGTCTTGCTTTAGTTTGTACATATCTCCTGGTTTGTTTCTGCATATCCTGGTTTCAATAAGTCGGCCTGTACACCAACCAGCTCAAGCGTTTGCATCTTATCAATGTTCACACTTGGGGGCAATCAATGTCATATCCTATGGTCTCCCATGTATCTTAGACGTGTCATATCCACTCAGAGTCCTTTGAAGCTTCAAGTTGAGTCAGTCAGTCAGTCTCGTCTCCAGAAAGGATTTTGCATCAACAACAATCAAACATCAAAACTCAACTGAAAACAATCTGTGCTTTTCATGCTTTTATCTCCTTGTATGCTTACTGATTCGCATTGAGATTTTTGCATATTATGTCCCTTCGAGCTCTTCAATGATGTCCTTTACAGGATTTAGAGAGTGATGACTGGGGGCATAATCTTTTCTTTGTCTTCTGCTTGTATGTGAAAATCTAACAGCTTTGGAAATTCTGGATTGAAATGGTGTTCGACTGTAAGAGCCTCTATCTCGAATTGGATGGCCATGCGTACCTCGACCATTGATACCCAAAAAATTCAAGGAAGTTTGATCTAACTATTGTCTTTTTGAGTAAGTTCTTTCTCCTACTGTGGAATACAATCTTGCTTAAGGATGTGAACGATAAAGGGTCACTACAGGTAATTCACATTAGATTTAGAATGATCTCTTGACTGTTTGATGTGTTTGTAATGCAAGGCGTACTCAGGTCATCACAATGTTTATGTTTTGATGCTTGTACAAATTGCTATATCAAAATGGACATGATATTCAGGTCATCCTAGCGTTTGTGCCTTGGTGCTTATATCTAATCCAACATTCCGAAAACAAATCAATATTCATATGTCCATGGTTGTATAACCAGTGGGTGTTGTATTGATTCTTGCACATACAAATCAATATTCATATGTCTATGGTTTCATGGCTAGTGGGCATTATATTGATTTATCCGGTTACCTAAAAGTTCAATGATGATAACAAATCGACACATGATCAGTGACTAGGTCCTAGGTCTTAGGTTGCATTTCATTTTGCATGTCTCATTGCATTTTGCATGTTTACATGATCTCACAATGATTAAACGAACTTCAATGCTTAAATGATTCTTCAAATCGCATCTTCAAGTCTAACAAGAGCTGAATCTCACATGAAGGTTCCTCCAATGAAATAGCAAGTAGAATCCTTTTTCGGGATCAAAATTCAAATCTGAGATCATTCATATTATTAACTACTTGCATAATCAACCTTCAATCATCACAGAAATCTAGTATTCAACTTAACTGATTATCTTACATCACACTATCAAAATTTCAACTTGGTCAACCATGGTCAACTAATGGTCAAACCTAGTCAAACTTGGTCTTTTGGGACCTTCCAATGATGCAGAATGCGTTCTCGGATGTAAATAACCACTTCTCAGATCAATTAACATGCTTCTAAACTATCAACGCTGACTTTTCTTGTCAGATTTCAATTTTAATCCCGAAGGGGGCATGGTATTGCACATCATTCAAAGTCTGTAAATCAAATTCTATCGATCAAATCTATCAATATCTTTCATCAATGATCAAGACAACAATCACGTCTAGTTACTGATTCATCAAAAGTCCTCATCGCTCGGGGCAAATCTATCATCACTTGGGGCATATCAGATTCATCGATCCATATCAATCTGGTATTCTCTTAATCTTGTAAACTGTATCAATTTTTGCAACCATCGGATCATAGTGTTCTTTCCTTGGTTCTTCGGCAACTGAAGGATTCGGATGTGATACTTGCTAGTTCTGCTAAGACAATCAAGTCTAGAACGGGTCACTCACTTCTTATCAATCCTAAGGTTCAGAATCAGGCATTTTGACACTTTTTCACAATCATAGGTTCATTTGCTGCTACAGTGAACATTATCTTTGGTCATTCAAGACTTATTATCTCCATCTTAATTCAATATCAATCAACTCCTATCTCAATATCTTTCAATCGGTTTCTATCTTGAGATCGGTTTATCTTTTGAATCAGTTTCATATCTCTATCAAACACAGACTTTCTTTGAACCACTGCGCTTCGCACAGTAATTCAAAGAGGGGCAAAATGTAATACCCCAAAAATGGGCTATAAGTTCATTAATCTCCTACATCTTCAATTCGAACAAAATCGACATCAAAGTCCTAACCTAAGGCACATCTAAACATCATCGAATCATAATTGATTATCTTAAATTTTGCATCGGGGAATATTCCTAGTAATATTCCTAATTATCTTAATTATCTTTAATTTTATAATTATTTGGCAATAAATCACATTTATCCTAAAGTTTGATTAATTGAATATTTTCATATTTAATTAATTAGATTTAATATTTGCCACTTAATTGTGTAATTAAATTTAATTATATCTATTATTAATTATATTATTTAATTTTGACAATAAATTTAATATCATATGAATAATTGATTAAATTCTTATTTAATTAATTAAAGCATGTTGTCATTATTTAATAATATAATTTTTAATAAAAGTTTGAATAAATAGTTAATTAACCCATAAATTAATTAATTATTTTCAAAAATCAGTTGAGTTGAGGATAAATCACTTTATTTATTTATTTAATTCTTAATTATTATGCATATTCAAAAGAAACAGTTAAACTCCAAATCAGAAAATCAATGCAAGTTATTGACTTTTTGGAACTCAACATCCTTTTGGAGTTCAAAAAGCTGATCTAAACTCTAATTTGAGTTAAAAAGCTGTTTTTGCATGTTTTTGCATGATTTTGAGAATTAATTATCTATTATGATCAGATAACTCAAAATCAAGATGAGTTAATTTGAGTGATTTATGGCTTTTATTCATGCACCTCCAAAGCCCTGGATTTCTATAAATTAAGGCTTTAGCTCTTCACAAATCATCTCATATTTTGCACAATCACGCTGGAGAATTGGAATTGAAGAATCAAAGCTCTTGCGAATCGACATCTTTGTGAGATCAATCTTATTTTTGCATTCATATTACATATCATTGTTAGATTCATAGCATATCAGTTTTCAATAGCATAGATTCATATCAAGTTTTTATCATTCTTATTGCATAGAAAATATCAAAAATATAGATTAATTGCATTTATTCCATATCTAAAATTGCATTCAAATCCTTCATTTAGGTGTCGTCTAGGTCACTGATCTCGATAATAATCTGAGAACATTAATCTCGCACCTATTAGAAGGCAGTAAATCGCTTGGTTAGATAGCTTTCAATTTTGCATGATTTTGATTATAGCTAACCTCTAATGTTTTACTGAGTGTTGTGTCTACAGATCAGGTACAATTTTCACACACACAGGGGCCACCTTGGAGAATTAAATCCCAATTAGGTCCTAACCTTTAGAAAATATACCTAGATTAAATGCAATTTAAGGATTTACCATCCTGAAACTTGAAATAGCCGACCCGGAGGTGGGAAAACAAATTATCCCCGAAACCTGACACCCGAAAATCAAGGAAACTTGAAATCTGGATAGGGGGTCAAGGACGAGGTTGGAACTAACTAGGTCAGGGTCGAGGTCGATCCTGACCAAGTCAAGATAGAGGTCAACTTTGACCCCATAAGGTCAACTTTGACCTTATGGTCAAAAACCTCAGGATCCAGACCCAGAATGCTAGGAAATGCAGATTGGAGTGAAAATCAGGGGTAGATAGAAGCAGAAATGAGGAGAACAAGTATGATCTAAGAAAAGAGATGATTCCAAGTGCTTGACATGATCTAGACTACTCACTCGGAGGGCTAAACACTCTTAACATGGAAGTGCTTCCATTTTAAGATGATACATTAAGCCCCCACTTTAGCAAGAGTATGGATTCAATGCAAACTATTGGTAAAGGAGAAGGAAAAGGAGATCCTAGTGGATTCGCAATGAGATAGAATGACACTTAGTTAGGGACACAAGCCCCTGGGCTAAGGATTCTAACTCAACATACGCGCACGAGGGTGCGAAAAGCAAAAGGACACAAAAGAGGGGTTAGTACTAAATGAACCCAAATCAACTAGCATAAGAAACCTTGCTAAGAAACATTTCTTATACTAACATCATATTTGGAAATCTATCATAAAAGCATAAATTTTTAAATAAGAAAGACAAGAACAACACTATAAATGACATAGCTTCATGATCCAGTCCTACTAGCATGAAAGCAAAAAGAGAGAAAGGGAAAAGGAGTGATTACCTCACCTTGTAAGATGCCCACCTTACCATGAATCACCCTGGAGGGAAAGCCCAATAGGTTTACCCATATACTATGCTTGTAATTGTAATGTGTCTTCTAACGGCTTCTAGAATACTCATAGATCCACCCTTGTATCACTATGAATATGAAATGTGTGTCTCCTCAGGATTTAGCAACTTATGTGTGTTACCTTCGGAAGAATTAGCATATAAATGTGTGTCTTTTCATGATTTAGCAACTTATGTGTGTTACTTTCCAAGATTTAGCATGTTTGAAATTTGAAATGCATTGTAAGGAAACTCAGGTGCGGAAACAGCTTCCTACGCTAATCTCTATAGGAGAGTATTGTGCAAATTCTTATAAATCCTTACAATTTCAGATTCATTAACTACTTTAACAAAGATATTGCAACCACATACCGTGCATATAGAAAAATAGAGAATGACACAATCATACACCCTGGGGAAACCTTTCGGTAAAAACCCCAGCACTCCAAAACCTGCACAATGTATTGATCGAAACTATTACAGCTTACAATACACTTGCAATGCAAGTTCTTTCAGAAGATTTCAAAACCCTTGAAGAGAAATCATGGCAGCATAAAATGTTCCAACAATACACTCGCATCACCTCTCTTCGCAACCCTAAAAAAGCTTATATCATGCACTTCACTTTTTAGGGCTACTCCCAAAGATAATCATTTTAGGGTTTTACCATTCTCTGAGAAAATAGGAACCCCAACAATTGGGGAAGAGTGTACAGTACTCAAATTTATCAGTTGCCACATGTCTTCACCTATCATTGAATCTTCCTGACATAGCTCTTATGTGTCATAGGAATCTGTCATAATCATTTTAGCCATGATCTCCTTACACACAATTCAAGATGCTGACACATCAACATTATTTGCAAGAAATACATTTTACAAAACAAATAATAAGAATAGTAATTATCCAAGGTTGAGACACCTTATTCCTAACATTCTCCCACTTGTCAAAAACCTTGTAAGAGCAACAAGAACTAACCGCTATAGGCCAAAAGGTCCATAGACTCTGAACACCATCTGAACTTCTCAGTGCCCACTGGTTTCATTAATGCATCTACAACATTCTTCACAGTATCTACCTTCTCCAAATTTACCTTTCCATCTTCCACCATATCTCTCACAAAGTGAAACTACACATCAATGTGCTTCGTTCTGGCATGGAAAGTTGGATTCTTTCCAAGGCAAATAGCGCTCTAACTGTCACACCAAATAGTAATCTATTCTACATCAACACAAACATCAGAACACAATCTTCTAAGCCAAATAGCTTCTTTACAAGCATGAGTAGTAGCCATGTACTCAGCTTCCGTAGTGGACAAAGCAACCATAGGTTGTCGCTTACTCATCCAACTAATGGCACCACCAAACATAGTGAACACATAAGCACTGGTGGATCTCCTGCTATCAATATCACCTGCCCAATCTGAATCCACAAACCCATGAATACAAATTGAATGCGGAGATCCATAAGAGTTACCATGATAACATATGGAGTAATCTGATGTACCCCTCAAATATCTGAATACTCGCTTAACTGCATCCCAATGTACCCGTCCAAGGTTAGCCATAAACTAACTCAGGACTCCCACTACTTGGGCAATGTCTGGTCTAGTACAGACCATAGCATACATAAGACTGCCAACTGCACTAGCATAAGGTACTCTACTCATGTCCTCCACCTCACTAGGAGATTTTGGACAATCATCTATAGATAACTTTGTTCCCATAGAAATAGGAACACATAGTGGTCGACAATCTGCCATGCTGAACCTATCCAACACAGACTTCACATACTTACTTTGACTCAACCAAAGTTTTTTGTTAGACCTGTCTCTAGTGATTTCCATACCCAAGATGTACCTAGCTACCCCAAGAGCTTTCATCTCAAACTGTATTGACAACTGAGATTTAAAATCAGAAATCATACCCTTACCCTTCCCAAACAGCAACATATCATCAACATATAATGCAACAATAAGAAGGTGATCATTTTCAACTCTGAAATAAACACAATGATTTGATTTTGATCATACAAATCCAATTGACAATACAAAGGCATCAAACTTAAGGTACCACATCCTAGGAGATTGCTTCAAACCATATAGAGATTTCTTTAATCTACAAACTAAGGATTCTTTACCTTTAACAATGTAGTGCTCAGGCTGTGACATATAAATCTCTTCCTCCAAATCACCATGAAGGAAAGCTGTCTTCACATCCATCTGTTCTATCTCTAAATCATATGATGCAGCAAGAGATAACAGAAATCTAATGGATGTCAACTTTGCAACAGGAGAGAATATTTCACCATAATCTATTCCCTCTACCTGTGAATACCCCTTTGCAACCAATCTAGCTTTGTACCTTTCAACACTACCATCTGCACAGAATTTCTTCTTGAACACCCATTTATAGCCAACAGATTTTCTCCCTTTAGGAAAAGGTACAAGGTCCCAAGTTTAGTTTTTCTCCAATGAAGCCATCTCATCCTCCATAGCCTCAATCCAGGAACCTGCATCTTCCATGCCCAAAGCCTCTTTCACAGATCTAGGCTCATCAGATTTAGTAATCAAAGGAAAGGCACAACTGGAATCTAACATAGAATAACCAAACCTTTTTGGTTTCTTTCTTTCTCTCATGGATCTCCTCAAGGGCTGCGGTTGAGGTTGTTCTTCCTCTTCTTCCGAACTATCAGAACTGCTAGAGCTCTCCTCATCATTAGGCCTAACATGGTCTCTCTGTTCAGTCTTCTCAGGGGTAGGAGGCAACTGAACAACATCTTTTTCCTTTTCTTTTTCATCTGTTTGTAGCACAATAGGAGAAGATGTTAGCTCTCTGAAAATAACATTTCTGCTATACAACACCTTACTAGTCACGGGATCCCAAAGCTTGTATCCTTTCACACCAACACTGTATCCGATGAAAATACATTTAACAGCTTTGTTTTCCAACTTAGATCTTTTCTCCTTTGGAACATGTGCATAAGCTTCACAACCAAAAACATGAAGATGTCTAATTGAAGGCTTCTTACTAGACCACACCTCCATGGGTGTCTTACCAACAAGGGCTGATGTAGGAGATCTGTTAACTAGATAGCAAGCAGTGGCCACAGCTTCGGCCCAAAACCTTTTTTCTAAACCAGCTCCACTAAGCATACTCCTAGCCTTCTCCATCAGTGTCCTATTCATTCTCTATGCAACTCCATTTTGCTGTGGGGTATAAGGAGTTGTCTTATGCCTCTTGATACCTTGTTCTTTATAGAATTGTTCAAACTCTGCTGAGCAAAACTCACCACCATTGTCAGTTCTCACACACTTAATCTTCTTACTAGTCTGATTCTCTACAAGAGCTTTAAATTCCTTGAACCGACTAAAGACTTGTGTCTTACTTTTAAGGAAATAAATCCACATCCTTCTACTGTAATCATCTATGAAAGATACAAAAAATACAGACTTGGAGATTGAAGGAACTTTTACAGGACCAAATACATCAGAATGAATAAGATTAAAAACATCAGAAGATTTGTGAGAACTAGAGTAAAACTGAACACGATTTTGTTTACCATAGACACAGTGTTCGTAGAAGTCAAACTCAAGATTGCAATCATTTAACCCCTCAACGAGATTTTTATTTTTCAGGGTTCTGAGACCCTTTTCACCAATGTGGCCAAATCTCATATGCCACAACATTGTCTTTTCCGCAGGAAGCTTACCTTCCAAAGTGTTTGCACTACCATCAGAACCAATAGCCATAGACTTCTTCACTGCTTGTTCAGATGGTGAGGATGAAGAACTATTACATAGAGGAATACATGCATCTAGCTGAAATAAGGTACCTCTCCTAGTACCCCTTGCAAGCACTATCGATCCTCTCATCATCTTGCATCCTTCTTTTGAAAAAACAACTTGCACACCTACATCATTCAGCATACTTACAGATAATAAGTTTCATGCCAAACCCAGAATGTGCATAACTCCGTTGATTCCCTTTACTCATCCATCAGGAAATTTGATAGTGACCCTTCCACGTCCAGCTATCTTTAGGTGAGAATCATCACCCAAGTACACCTTTCCACCATCGAACTCTTCATATTTTGAGAACCAGTTTCGATGAGAGGTCATGTGAAAAGATGCACCCGAGTCAACCAACCACACATCATCAGATGCATGGGCTGCCAAAGCTGTGATGAATGCATCGCCATCTTCTTGAGATCTTTCTGAAGCTGAATCTAAACCTTTCTTCTTCTTCTTCGGCTCTTTGCAGTCTTTACGGAAGTGCCCAGATTTATCACAGTTCCAACATTTTGCCTTGGACTTATTGGAAGTCTTTGACTTCCCATAGGATTTGGATCTACCCTTATTGTCAGACTTATTGTCATTTTTCTTCCCTCTTTCAGTGGATCTCCCACGAACAGCAAGGGCTTCTTTTTTCAAAACAGAAGCCTTTCTCCGCATCTCCTCTGATAGCAGTGAAGACACCACATCATCCATTTTGAAAGTGACTAAAGTTATTTCGAGAGCCATCACAAGATGGTCCCATGAATCTGGTAAAGAACACAAAAGTGTGTAGCAACGATCCTCCTCTAACTTGACACCAGCTGATGTCAACTGTGCAGCCAGCAGATTAAATGCATTTAAATGATCCATTAAGGATCCACCTTCCTCCATTCATAGAGAGTACAAATTCTTCCTCAAGAACAACTTGTTCACCAGAGATTTGGCCTGATACACGGCTGCAAGTCTTTCCCACAAACTATTTGCGATTTTCTCATCTAGAACATTCAGAAGAACTGCATCGGTTAAACAGTGTCTTATGAGACCCTTAACTTTATGGTCTTTGATATCCCAATCTGCTTGAGCTATAGTTGCTGGTCTTGTAGCATTTGAAGTTACTTCCCATAGGTCACGATCTTCCAACATGTCTTCCATCTTGAGTTTCCACAACTTGAAATTAGTGTCATTAAATTTCTCCACCTCCATTCTTCCATATGATGAACTTGCCATCTCAATCTGCAAATAAGATTTAGAATGATCTGCAAAAAACTCCCACTCAAACTTGAGATCAGCTCAAAAAACCCTACCCAACAACTAGGATCAAAATTTGATCAAGCTCTGATACCACTTGTAAGGAAACTCAGGTGCAGAAACAACTTCCTATGCTAATCTCTATAGGAGAGTATTGTGCAAATTCTTATAAATCCTTACAATTTCAGATTCATTAACTACTTTAACAAAGATATTGCAACCACATACCATGCATACAGAAAAATAGAGAATGACACAATGATACACCCTGGGGAAACCTTTTGGTAAAAACCCCAGCACTCCAAAACCTGCACAATGTATTGATCAAAACTATTACAGCTTACAATACACTTGCAATGCAAGTTCTTTCAGAAGATTTCAAAACCCTTGAAGACAAATCACGGTAGCATAAAATGTTCCACCAATACACTCACATCACCTCTCTTTGCAACCCTAAAAAGTCTTATATCATGCGCTTCACTTTTTAGGGCTACTCCCAAAGATAACCGTATTAGGGTTTTACCATTCTCCGAGAAAATAGGAACCCCAACGATTGGGGAAGAGTGTACAGTACTCAAATTTATCAGTTGCCACATGTCTTCACCTGTCATTGAATCTTCCTAACATAGCTCTTACGTGTCATAAGAATCTGTCATAACCATTTTAGCCATGATCTCCTTACACACAATTCAAGATGCCGACACATCAACATTATTTGCAAGAAATACATTTTACAAAACAAATAATAAGAATAGGAATTATCCAAGGTTGAGACACCTTATTCCTAACATGCATGTCCCTTCAAGATTTAGCAACTTATGTGTGTTTCCTTCAGAGGATTTATCATATAGATGCATGTCTTTTTAGGATTTAGCAACTTATGTGCATTACCTTCCAAGATTTAGCATGTAAAAATAAAAAACTATAGTACAAGGGAGACCCCATATATGCCCCCCTCCTTAATATGGAAAAAAAATACTATTTTGACATGTTAAGGAAATGAAAAAATAAGGATAAAGCCTTCTTCAGCATCAAGACAATATCCATAGACAACACCCAGTCCAAGCCAAGAAGGTCACAACTCCTATGAGGCCATGGAAGGGATGAATGTAAAGAGATATCATGCAAGAAGTGAAAAGAAAGTAATGAGGGATAGCACATTGTTCAGTTTCCAGGGTGAGAGATATATCAATCATGGAAACCCAATGTCAAACAATAAAAGAGGTTTTTATCAAGGACATATATCCTCAATGCAAACCAAAATTTTCATGTATGATTGGATATCACATAATAGATAAATACTGCTTACCCAAGGAAAGAGGTGAATCCTAGAAAGACAAAAGGAGATAGCATCCTTGCCCCCCAAGTGTAGGAACAAAGATGGAAGAGGATACCTACTTCACAATGCAAGGAGATATCTTGTTTACAACAATGTACACTAAATCCTTAGTGAGGGATATTGACCCCTACATCCAAGAGTATAGATAATCGTGAAAAGGATATGTCACTCATGGAAAATGATCTTGAAAGAAAGAGATCTTATCAACAAGACCCCCCACCAAAGAGAAGTTCTTTAGATAAAATATCATCTCTCAACAGCAGGAACAAAGATTCAATCATCAAGCCCCCTAAAAACAAGAGGAAGAGGAATCTTTGGAACAAGGGAAACAACTCTAACACCAAAGCAAGGGTGAGAGTTTATAAAGAACATAATTTTCAAAATAGAGAAGAAGTGATGACTTAGGACAACCACTTCTCATATAAGAAGGTTATCCATAGTCAGAACATCTATCAATATGTTGAAATAATATTGCAATATAGACAAATACCACTAAGCTACGGAAAGTTGCTCCCTAAACAAAGAGAAAGAAAGAGGTACCTTGCCCCCCAGAGATAGAGACAAGGGATAGCTTCGCAAAACAAATGTCTTAGAAAGGATATCTTGAAAAGAAAGGATAGATTCTATGGATGATTAAAAACATAATGCAAAGCCATAGAAAAATAGGAGAGAAAGAATACCAATTAAACTCAAGACATAATAGATGCTAAAAGCCTAATGGATCCTAGGAGATTAGATGAAGATACACCTCTTGCCCCCTATTCATGAGACAAGAGGGGGAGAACATCTACATTATATCTAAAGGAGGGGAATCCCCTATGTCAAAATTATGAAGGAATTGTAAAACTGCATGAGAGTGAGATACAATTCCTAAAGAAGCTCTTTCTCTAAAATATAACTTGAAATGTTTACAATCAACAAGTAAATGTTTGTTACTATAATGAAAAGGACATTTGTATTTGTATAAAGCATCTATCGGCATAGGTCTAAAAATTTCCTTCTTGGAATTCATTAGCTCAACATATACCTTCTTAGCCACTTCTTGATGAGTATTAGGGTTATCTAAGATAGGTGTGGAAAGAAGAATGTGAAGAGGAGGATGATGTTTAGAATCACCTACCTTAACTTGAGATTTTGAACAACCAACACCATACATATCCAGTTTAGGGGGTATACGAATTGGAAATCTAATACCATGCTCATTAACCCCAAGCCCTGAACCTTTATAACCTTGTTTAATCACCATATTATATCCAGTAGTGTACATATTATGTAAAGCTTCTATAGGAGGTGATTGTTTATCAAGTTCATGAGTAAAGGTTGCATAAGGTGGGATAATAGGTTTTGAAGAAGTTTCTTTACCCTTTCCTTTAATACCATCATGGATCGGAGGAGAAGGTAAATCAAAGAAATCTTGCACATCTGCATCCTGAACTATAGCTTGAATCCAATCATAAGTATGGGAAGAGCGAGGATGAATAGATGGAGAATTAGGTATCGAATTAGGATTAGGAAGATTAGGATTAGGATTGATAGGATTAAAATTAGGATTGATAGGATTAGGATTAGGATTGATAGGATTGAGATTAGGATTGATAGGATTAGGATTAGGATTGATAGGATTAAGATTAGGATTGATAGGATTAGAATTAGGATTGATAGGATATGATGTATCATCTACCAAATTCTTCACATAATCCAAAAGATTAATTAGGCTACCACATAAATCTTTAATGAAGGTTTTAAATGTAGGCAAACTAGTGTCAGTCATCTTCACAAAAGCATAAGCAAGAGCAAAGTGAAGGGTCATCAACATAATGAAGTGAATTATACTCTCATAAACATCATAGGTATTATAAAGAGATGCTAAAAGAAGAGTAATAAAGAACATAACTACACACCAAAGCATCTTAACAATCACCATAAGAAATATTTTTGGATTTTATTGAATATATAGATTTTTTTGTATTTTTGAATTTTAAAATGCAAGAGCATAAACTAGACCTAGTCTGAAAGGCAATCTAACACCAAAAAGAAAGAGATTAAGCTTGTCGGGTTCACAAAAATGAATAGATTGGTGAACACACACAATAAGACAAAGGGAAATCTAACACCAAAAAGAAAGAGTAAGCTAGTCGGGTTCACCAAAATCAATAGAGGTAAAATGGAATCACCTCTATTTAATGTGTGTGTGTAATGTATGAATGTATGGGGGAAATATTAGATCCACTCCTAAATAAAAATTCTCAAAGGAGAGATCCAATTTGATCAACCAAAAGGTTAATACACAATCGAATCAATCTATGGAGAATATGAAAGAGAGAGAAAAATCCTATATTTCCCTATGGAGAATTATGCTTAAAATCTAAAATAATTGAAATGCAAGTACTAACCTCAAATTAGGGAAAATCTAGAAAATGCCAATTTCTGATGTTTGTGTATACTTTTGGGCAATTCTACAAACTATTTTGGACTGAAAATACCGAGACGAAGAAAACCCAGAAATCTTTTGTCTTTCTGATGGCAGGTAGTCTTTGACTCACATAAAAGGTCAAAGGCTACATTCTTTATTTGAAGGTCGATTTTGACTTTGTTCACAAATCCCATAAGTTCACCGAAAAGGGTATCCAAATCTACCCTCAGATCCAAAATTTTGCACTTGTAACTACAAGAAAAATAGTTTTGTTGTTTGTTTGAGGGGTTTTCCTTGGTCAAACCCTGATTTGGAATCAACCTTAATATTGAAATTGAAATAAGAATGCTAGCAAGTCGCATAAATGGATCTAACAATGAACCTATGCAATTCGATAGATATGTAATTGTATTATGAATGTAAACAAGTATATTGATATGAAAGCTTGAACATAACAATGGTAAAATCAAACCTCCATGATTGTATGTTTGGAATCCACCTTGATAAAAGAATTAATGGATCTTGAAGATGAACAAAAGGATCTTGAAGGAAGATCACACCATCATGATGGCTAGATCTAGGGTTTGAATGATGAATCTTGAATGCTTGAACCAAATCCCTTGAATGGCTTGAATACTTGAATCCTTGATCTTCAATGGAGAATTTGGATGGATAAGAGAGCTTGAATGCTTGAATGAATGCTTTCTTGATCACCCTGAGAGCTTGAGAGATGTTCTCACAAAACTTGATTGAGAAAATGAGAGAGGAAGACCTCCTTTTATAGTGAACTAGGGCACAATCCTCTAGAGGGGCCACCTTGCAGAATAAATCTCAATTAGGTCCTAAAATTTAGAAAATATACCTAGATTAAATGCAATTTAAGGATTTACCATCCCGAAACCCAAAATGGCCGACCCAGAGGCGGGCAAACAAAATATCCCCAAAACTCGACACCCAGAAATCAAGGAAATTTGAAATCTAGATAGGGGCTCAAGGATGAGGTTGGAACTGACCAGGTCAGGGTCGAGGTTGATCCTGACCAGGTCAGGATAGAGGTTGACTTTGACCCCATAAGGTCGACTTGGACCTTATGGTCAAAAACCTCAGGATCCAGACCCAAAATGCTAGGAAATGTAGATTGGAGTGAAAATCAGGGGTAGATAGAAGCATAAATGAGGAGAACAAGTATGCTCCAAGAAAAGAGCTGATTCCAGGTGCTTGACATGATCCAGACTACTCACTCAAAGGGCTAAATGCTCTTAACATGGAAGTGCTTCCATTTTAAGATGATACAATTGCATACCTAAAACATAAACTATATATATTCATAGGGCATGAAGCCAAATATATATGTCCAATAATTTCATACATTGAATATATCCAATACAATTAAACTGGCTTCCTCAAAGCCAAATAGATGTACAATGTGTCACTTATACAATATACAAAAAATATGTCCACTAATGCCATATATGCATACAATCTATATCCCTAATCTAGTCCTTTCCCGCCAGGGGAAGAAAACAAATCCCAAGTTGTCTTCGATGGTCACGTCGATGGAGATGCAGTGGATTTTTTAGTCTTTCAAGTGCGCTCACTAGTCCTCCTGTCTAGACTCTTCTGTACCTCGATCTAATAATTAAAAAAAAGTATAAGCATCAATAACTAATATACATCGAAATTGAATTATACAATGACAAAAAATAAAATATTCGCTTACCATTGTGTACCAAAAAGTGAGGTCACTTCTATAAACTATTACACTTGATGGAATCAATGAAGAAGGAGATCTCAAGAAGTGGCTTATAGCTTCCTATCCATGACATGCAAGAACCATGTAGATATTATAAAAAATGGCTCTCAAATGAACCTTAAAGAAAGACCTTTGCAAGGTGCACCATAGAATGGAAGGTTCAAATGATAATGAAATGCAAGATCTAAGATAAAATGATGTGCAAGACTTGCAAAGAAAAATAGATCTAAGATGAGATGCAAGATCTAAGCTAAAATGATATGAAAGAATGCAAGAAAAGTAGATCTAAGATGAGATGGATTAAGCTAGATGCAAGAAATAAAATGACAATGATGAGACAATGATGATACAATGAAAGATCGAAGAATTCCATAGCTCCAAGATGCCAATATTACAAGACTCCAAGATTCCAAGATTGCAATATTCCAAGATTCCAAGATGCTAAGATGTCAAGACTCCAAGAACCTACAATAAAATTTCAAGATCTCAAGAAGCTAAGAATGCTATGAGGATGGGATGATGCAAGAGGTGTGGTCTCAAGAATGAGGATAGTCTCATTTTAAATGAATTTAGAAATGAATGGACGGTCAAGATTAAGATGCAAAAATAAATGAGCAATGGTGGAGATTAAATCTTGGTTGATCCATGTGCTCAAGATTCTCAAGAGGCAAAATCAATGGACATGATTAAGAGGTAAAATAATGATTTGTTGAGATAAAGAGGCAAAAGCCTTTTTAAAAAGTCAAAAGATTCCATCTCATTGGAAAGTGCACTTTTCTTTTTATTTTTAATTTATTATTTATTATTTTTAGCAAAGTGGTTTCCATTCTTTAAGTAAAAGGGATTTTTTGTTTAATTAAAATGGGACATGTTCTTTTAATTAAATGTGGCTTAGGATAAAGGGATTTTATTATTTAGTTAAAAGATTTTTTCTTTAATTAAAAGGGAGCATGTTCTCTTAATTAAATAAAGATTAGGACAAAGTGGTCAAACTTTAGGATATAATAAAATAAATGATAAAATGATGATTTGATTGAAAGAAATAAGAGATTAAATAAATATGCAAAATTGATTAAGCATAAGATTTAGTCTAGTATTTAAATTTTATTGCTAGAGTGGAACTCAAGGTTTACTAGACCATTTTTGGGTGATTACATGTGCCCCCCTTTGACTCTAAACTTGATCAAATGAAGCACAGAAAGACAAACAATCTCTATCTTGATCGAACAAGAACTAGCAAAGATAACAAGATACCTGATAAAGATCTGACTTCGAACTTGATCAGATGAAGCATAGAAAGGAAACTAATCCCAAACTTGATTGAACAAGAACTAGCAAAGATAGCGAAATTCCAATGTAAATTTGAAGTGAAACTGAATACTAAAATAGAGATTGAAAGATAAGACAATAAGATAGCAGAATCAATTTGCAGCTTTGAAAGATAGATTATTCATGCCCCCTCAGGATTGAAATTGAAATGAGGTAGAGGAGATGCATAAATGAGATAGATTTGATCAAATCAAGATAAGATAAGGTTCAAGATCATCGATAAGTGCATAAGACCAAGTTTGACCAATAAGTGATGAAAAATTGCCCCTAGTTTGAATAAGGTTGACTAGAAAGGTATAGCATTATCATTAGGTCAAAGAAAGTGATTATGAAGAAAATATGATTAATGTTTACCTCAAAGGATGAAAAGATAAGCCTCAAAAGAATAGAAAAATGAACTTGAATTTTGGTTTTGATCTTGAAAATGAGTCGAGAATGTTGAAAAAGGATGACCAAAGTTGTCTGATAATGATGAAAGAGACCCTCTCCTAACTCATATGCAAACTAGAATGAACCCTAAAAATGCAAACTACTATGAAAATGCAAAGTGCAACTTGCAAGAGTCTTTAAATAGGTCCTTGTTTTTATCATCGAGCCTTATTATGAGACATCACAAGATCATAAAACTATCACTAGTGCAAGCGCAGCTATGAAGATATGAATATGATCTATATCGGATATAATGTAGGAAACACACGTAAGCACCAAAGCATAAGAGCCAAGATAACCTGAACATGGTTTCCAAATTAATGTTGCAAGTAACCATAAGAATCAAGGCATAAGAGTCCAGGATGACCTGAATGGTTGTTGCTTAAGAAAACACAATGTAACAGTCAAGGAGATAATTCCAACCTCACCTATGTCTGAATAAAGAAGGTCGAGGTATGTGTGGCATTCCAATTGTGATGGAGGCTCTTATCATAGACACCCAATTTATTAGACAACTTAAGATCATTGGAATCACACTACAAGAAGAAATCAAAGATAGTATGCCCCATGCCCCTAGTCCTCTAGTCATAACATCATGGAGAAACTAGGGAGGGAACATTAGTGAAAATCCTCAATAACAGACAACATACAAAGCACAACTCAGTCATTTTAATTTAAGTGCGTGTAAAAAATTGATAAAGATAATCATAGCTTCACTAGGAATCATGCATGTAGGTGAGAAATATCACACAATCCTAGACTGCACACAAAGCATCAACTCAAGGTAATATATCGGATAAGTGTTGAGAAACACTCGATGTCAAAGGAAGTGTTTAGAAATAGTGTTTGGGGTAGTGTTAAGAAACATTGATGTGAGTTACTAAGAAAACACCATCGCGCAACAAAGGAGAATATAATTCATGCCCCCTAGCCCTAGACAAAGATCAATCTGCAACCAAGGAGACTGGATATAGAAGTGACAAGCTAAGAGATATAAGCGCATGGGTTTCAAGTAGCCTCTGTCTCCAAGTTTTACCAAGATAATGATTTTTTTAGGACATTATATGATTTTTTAGAGATTTATATGATTTTTTAAGATTTTGTAAAGATTTTATATGATTTTTAGAATTTTTTAGAGATTTTAAATGATTTTTAGATTTATTTTTATTTTTTTAAAAATTTCAGATTTTTGGAGGAAGTCAAGTTTGATTCTCTTTGGATAATGCTCCTTTGGAAAGGTATTCTATGATAGGCCAAGGCCATTGAGAGGTATGCTCAAAGATGTTGATAAGGTAATAATAGGAAAAGGTATGGAGGATAAGGTAGATGATGGCTAAGGATTTATGTGTAAGATGGAATAAGGGGAATGGAAGGATAGTAAGTAGGTGTACAATAGTAGATAAGGAATTGAGAGGTTTGTGTAGGAGTATGCGGACATGATGGCAAGATCAACATTGACACATACCTTGAGGGGTAGTGGAATAATGGAGGAAAAATGGATGAAATAGCTTGAGGTTTTAATGTAGGAAGTGATGTGGATTTTGGGACACAAGGACACAAGATGGATGAAGAAGAGGAAGTAAGATGTTTGGAAGAATGGGGAGTGGAAGTCTTTGAAATCTTAAATGTCAACTTTGATTTTTATTTTATATCCAAGCCTTTTAAGAGAGATTTAGGAATCCACATAGCTTTTGATTTTTCTTTACTTTCAAATGTTTTTGATCGCAATTCTTCCATGATGGATTTAGGAACCCATATTCGATTTTATTTCATTATTTTCTTTGAGAACCATTGTTTTCTTTTAGATGTTTTATTTTTCTTTGTAGTCACATGTCGATTAGATAGGACATGGTGATCTTCATATGTAAGTGGATTCTTGTAAAACTAATTTTTATGTTGCACATCCAAATTTCTTCCAAAAGACATCAGAATTATGGATGAAAGAGGTTGATATGATGGGTTTAGCTGGATAGATGGATGGTTTATCAAGTATGCATGTCTTTGTTGATCTTGAGGTAAGATAGGAACAAGAGTTATAGTAGATGGAGGAACATAAGGTCCTAATATAGATGGAAGATTTGAAGGTTTCAGCTTTGGGTTATAAGGACCAAAGATGGATTTAGAAGATGCAAACAAATAATGGATAGGAATATCAACATATGTAGAGTGAGAAACATAGCCAAGGCTCTGATATATAAGATTCAGATTTATACCAATAGGATCATTAGTAACTTTGATTGGAGCAACATAAGCTAGATGGGATTTATTCTTATGCAAAGGAGTTGTAAAGATGAGATATTTTTGAGATGGATATGAAGGATAATGACAAGGAGTTGCTACAGTATTCTGATTTTGACAAGGATCTTTAGATAATATAGGAAGATTACTTTTATCTTAGTTTTCAATAAGCTCTTTAGAGATGATGGAAGGAGTATTTTGATCTTGCTTGGGAGATGAATAAGATATAGGAAGTGAAGGATTATCTTTTTGTAAGGAATCATTAGGAGGCTCTGGGGATATGGGACTTTGGTCAACCATTGGAAAAGGATGGATGGTATCTTGATCTTGATCTTTAGTGATATTTATTTCTTCACACTTCAGATTATCCTCTTGACATGGAACCACTTCTAAGGAGGAAATAGGATTTTGGATATGTGTAAGGGGTTCATGAAGGGTTGATGAAGGAACATTTAGGATAGGTATGATAGACATTGAAGCACAAGGAAGCTTGGGATCTATGACCTTTGAAGCATGGAAAGGACTTGTAGAAAGATGTATATTATCTTGGATCTCTTTTAGAGGTAGCCCTTGAGGATATGCATAGGTAGCGTGAAAAGTATTAAGTTCTTTGTCCAATGGCATAATTTTAGAGTGATTTTCTTCTTTAGGAGATGAATGTATGATGGATAAGGTAGAGGTAGCGTAAGATTCATTACTAGACATGGATTCATGATTTTGATCAAGCTAGAGAGTAGTATCTTTATTAAATAAGTCAATAAAATCTTGGATTTTATGTTTCAGCTCCATACAATCTGAATTTTTATGTTCATTATTTTGATGATACGCACGATAGATAGGAAAGAATGAAAGTTCACTTGAAGTAGTTGGAGGTAATGTGATAATATTGTTTTCAAGGATTTTTTCTAATGTTGATTCATAAGATTCTCCAAAAGGAGTAAATATTCGCTCTGGTTCTACATTTTCTTTATCAAAGATAGGTCGGTCAAAGATAGATTTGTCAAAGATAGGTCTATCATGATAATGTTTACGATCAAAGATAGGTTTCTTATAAAGATGTTTTCTATCAAAGATAGGTTTTCTATAAAGAGGTTCTTGATCAAAGATAGGTTTGTCATAAAGATGCTCTTGATCAAAGATAGGTTTGTTGTTAGGACGTCCTCGATCAAAGATAGGTTTGTTATAAATATGTTTTCTATCAAAGATAGGTTTGTTGTTAAAGTGGGATGTGGCCTTGCTTGAAGAAGGTAAAAATAAAGGATAAATTGATTTTCAAGAATGTTGATTAGGAGATGTTTCTTTTTCTTCCTTTAATTTTTGAATTTCAAGTCTCAAAGATTTGATTTGTTCTGAAAAGTATGCTACAAGAATCTCTTCTTCTTCTTTAGGCAAATTGTTTAGATCCATGGTGCGATTATTTTGATTCAGCATGAAAGAGAATGTAAAGAGCTAAATAAGATGACACAAGACAACTTGATGTCCACTCTAGAAGAGAAAAGTATTCACTTGTCAAATAGTAAAAGACAGTAAAATAAGATTAAGATGACTGATCACAAAGTCCCCAAGCCATGGGGTAAGATCCCTATGTATAACACTTGTGACTTGAGTCAAGAGATAATGTCAAGATAAAGATAAATATAACCAAAGAGATAGACAAGTGAACAACTTTACTAGTTAGGAATATAACCAAGGTATCTAGGTGATCCACTTTAGCTAAAAAAATCCTACACCTGCTAGTTTCAGACTAAGAGACCATAAAAACTCAAGTATAAGCTTCCTAAACTAGCTAAGAGAAAAAATTGGGCCAAACCAACTCAGATCAGAATCTGGATGATAGATCTCAGCAAATCCATGTGATAATTAAATAGGGATAAAAGGTCATACGATATTTCTCACTACTATAGGCGATAGTTAGACTGTAATTTCTAGTTTTGACAGTAATTTTGAATTTTGACAGCAAGTTTTGAATTTCAAAATCAAGGTTTTTAAAGAAAATGTGACGCATAGAGTAGTCTTCAAAAAATCAAGAAAGGGACAAAGAAACCTTGCATGATACAAGCAATTGTGAAGCCTAAATATAGGTTGAAATATTCCAATAACGTCAAGTGTATGTTCACAAAGATTTCCATGGGTCTAGCACAAATCAAAAATACATCAAGCAAGAGCTACCTACGGTCAAGGCTAGTATCAAAACTGTTGCCCACAACTTGGTATCCCAAAGGAATATAGATGGTGAGTAATCTTGAGGTGATCTGGGAAACCACTTGGATCGGTCCTTGCACAAAGATTATGATAATTTTAGTTAATAGGGTAGCCTCTAACTTAAGGTTTTTAGTAAATTCCATTCATGACTATCCCATGTAGTTTCGCAAGCGAGATTAAGGCCTATAGCCCTACAAGCATCCAAAAAGTATAGTCTCGTAAGAAAGATTTAGACCTCTCGGCCCTATACTAGATAAATGTATTCCCCTTGTAGTAAATAAGATTGAGACCATTGATAGCCCTATAAGCACCCAATCAAGTGTAGTCTTGCTTAGCAAGATTTAGGAAACTAGGCCCTACACATGAAGAATCATTAGGAATAGAAAATAGCCAAGTCTCCTCTCTCTTTGGATTGAAGGAAGTTTTTTTATTATAGTGGGATGGAGTAGCCAGGATCTCTTGTTCTCCACTTGGGTCATTCCCAAAAGATTGCTCTCTTGGCAAGCCCTCTAAAGGTAAATGCAATAAAGTAAAAGGATAGCCAATGGAGGTTTAGATTTCTAGTCTTCCAAAAGGAAAAGAGCATAGTCTCCTACTCCATAGTGTCTCCCAAGCACATGTTCATTTACCAAAAGAAAACTAATTAAGCTATGTGCCTATGAAAAATGATCTAATGATAGAAAAGACACACAAGATCTAGTAATAAAAGTGTCAAGATCTAGTTACATACCTTCAATGCAATTTTCCAAAATATCAATTGTTATTAGTCTTAGAAATGCAATTCTTTTGGTAAGAAAATCCTACAAAACCACAAGTTAGGGCACAAAAATATGCAAATGAAAGCAATAAACCTGCAAAACCACTTGTTAGGAGATAGGAAATATCAAAGACTTGCAAGATATTCCAATCATGCATTGAATTATGTGTAAATAAAGTGCAAGCTCATCACAATTTTTTTTTTGCTTTTGACCTAGTCAACATGATCCGATTTGTTTTCTATAATTTTGGCCCCAAAAATAGAAATGCAAAGAAGAGACCCCTATTAAAAATTTGAGAAATTTTCAAAAATGTAAATTTTTTTGAAACATCCCTTAATTTGTGTCCTAGAGACCCATTTTACCAAAACATACCATTTTTTATAAATTGACTATTTGAGCTATGTTATTGCATCTAAATTAAAAATATAAAGAAGTAACCCCCTGTATGATACTTAGAAATTTCCAAAAATGTAAAATTTTCTAAAAAATAAGATGATTTCTGACCCGCAATTAGTTTTCATTAAAAATCAATAAAAAATTATAACTCACGAAAAAATGATCAAAAAAATCTTATTTTCGAACTGAGACACCTTTTATCCATCCCCAACCTGCAAAAAAAATTCATATCAAAACAACAAGCCATTTGTGAGAAATGATCAAATCTTTCAAAAACCTAGGGTTTTTGCCTTCAACTCAACATGCACAAGGGTTAGCATTAAAAACCAAACTGAGTATCCAAAAATTCATGAATTTTCCCCACGGTGGGTGCCAAAAATGTATATCAAAAAGTGAGGTCACTTTGATAAACCATTATACTTGAGGTAATCCATGAAGAAAGAGATCTCAAGAAGTGGCTTATAACTTCCTATCCATGACGTGCAAGAACTATGTAGATATTATAAATAATGGCTCTCAAATGAACCTTAAAGAAAGACCCTTTCAAGGTGCACCATAGACTGGAAGATTCAACTGATAATGCAAAGTAGATTTGAGATGAAATGCAAGATCTAAGCTAAAATGATGTGCAAGAAATGCAAAGAAAAATAGATCCAAGTGTTAAATGATTTAGAACAATAGAGAGGGGGGTGAATCAATTGTTCTTAGGTCTAGATGTATAAAAAAATCTCTAAAACTCTTCAACAAATCAAATCTAATAACCAACAACTACTCAGTCATTACTGATTGCATTACAGAAACATATAATAGTGCAGTCCACTTACCCAATACATCTAACTTGTAAAACACATAAATGTTCAAACCAAAACATTCACACAAGTATCAACACCAGGATTTATAGTGGAAACCCAATTTGGGAAAAATCACTTTGTAACATGTTACTATTATGTTCACTCTTTTGAAGTGAGCTCGGTGAAAAGCCAACCCTATCAAAGGTTACAAACACACTGTTAGGTGTGACCCGGTTAAAGGATTTAAACCACTATGTTAAAAGTGTGCCTTGTTATAGGACTTATGTACACTCCATTAGAATGAAACCTTGTTCAAAGGATTTATACCTATGACTGTTAGGTCAACCTCTGTTAAAAGGATTTTGACTGTTACAATGGTTAGAAAGTAGCAGTAATATTGATTTGAAAAACATACAACTCACTTTGCAAATATCAGATCCAATTCTGTACACATATGCTGGCTTACTAACTGTGAACCTTTACCATCTCCATCACTGATCTTCTCGGAACTCTCTTCAAGAAATCACGACACTTCTCCTTCAGCCTTCTCTGCTTAGATAGTCAATAACATCAACAACACTTCCAACATCCTCTCTCTCTTACAACCTCTAGCTTAGGTTTCCTTAATACTTTCTCCATTAGGTCAACACGTCTTTTGTCACTTAATCTCCTTTGTAGATCTTAGGGTTAGGTCAAATTCATCGAATCCGTCCTACTTTATGTTCTTTGGCTATCCTTCTAGAAATATCTCAAATATCTCAATAGATTTACAATAAAATGTTTTACAGTGCATTAAAGGCTTTCATACAATCAATAAATAAAGTCAACACGTTTTACATAATCCAAGAATTCAACGATGTCGGCTGGAAATCTGAATTCTCCCTCAAATGCAAAATACTGACGCTCGGTCAATACTGTGTTCAACTTCTTGGTCTTCACTAGAAAGCTCAGTCACCTCAAAAATTGTTTCCTCGGCTAATACTGTCTTCCTCAAAAATTAACTGGTGTTCAGTCAACACTGAATTTACTCGGCATATACTAGCTCGGTCAACACTAACAACACTCGGCTTAAACTATATTTCTTCTCTTTTGCTCGGTTAAGCCTACCAATTTAGTCTTCATTCTTACTTAGATAAACAATACATTATCTTATCATTGTGCCACATAATCAAGTACTCATTGAAATATCAAGATAACTCAACCTTTCCTTAGGTGCTATTGTTACCAACCTTGCCTTTCCCCTTAGCAACACTCAAATAGATATAGTAATTTCTTAAATAGAAACAGTCTTACCAGTTAAGGTTTGACATCAATGCCAATACAACAATTGCGTCAATTGCAGTTTCCAACAATCTCCCTCTTTGGCATTGATGGCAACACCATATGAATATCACATGAATTACCAACCAATCCAAAACTTATATGTCCATCACAAATATTTATAATATCCTTAGCTTCATTCTAATATAGAATCAATTAGCCATGCTTGTATGACCCTCCACTGAATCTCTCCCTTTGTTTTGATCTTCTCATTCTATGTATTCATCTGTGATCATCTCCCTCTTTGACAAAAATGCCAAAGCAGCAACAAAAACATACATCCTACAGATGTAGATATCATCTTTTTAGTTCAGTAACATTATTTCTCCCTCTGTCATCTTTTCTTATGATTGATTCTTGGCTTTGCTATTCTTTTCACAACTCTAGGCTGCTCCTAAAGTGTGACCTGTTTCTGCATCAACTTGTTTGATACTCTTTGCAACACATTTGATGCAGTGCTCCTAGCTTGACTAGGCAGCCTCAGTTAGGGGAAGGACCCCTAATTGACTTCTCAAGTATTCATGAGCTTCTTAAGGTAAATCCTTACTGAATATGTTTGCTAATTGTTCCTTTGTATTCACATATTCCATTCGGACCTCTTTATCTTGTACCAGTTCTCTCAAGTAATGATACTTGATGGCAATGTGTTTGGTCTTTGTGTGCGTCACTGAATTCTTAGAGATGTTGATAGCACTTGTGTTGTCATAGAAGATGACAACTAGTTCAGTGATTTCTTCTTTCATGCATACCAACAATTGCTTTATCCGTATCAAATTTGAACAGTTCACAGCTGCAACCACATACTCAGCTTCAACAGTAGATTGAGAAATGCAACTTTGTTTCTTGCTTGTCCAGGAAACTAATCTCTATCCAAGAAAGAAAGCTCCACCACTAGTACTCTTTCTATCATCTACATTTCCTACCCAATCAACATCTATATACACTCTCAGTTCAAACTTCTCATGCTTCTTGTAGTACAATCCATAGTTAGCAGTCCCTTTCAAGTATCTCATTATTCTTTTGACCGCCATCATGTGAGTTTCCTTAGGATTGGCAGAGAATCTTGCCACAATCCCAATAGCTAATGCAATATCTGGTTTTCTATGTACAACATACTATAGCTTTCCAATCATATATATATATATATATATATATATATATATATATATATATATATATATATATATATATATAAAGGCTGGTTAACTTCTACATCATCATCATTTTTAGACAACTTTTGTGCAGTAGCCATGGGAGTACTTACTGGCCTTGAAACTTCCATACCAAAGGTTTTTAGTATTTCATGAACATATTTAGACTGGGTGATGAAAATTCATTTCTCCATCTGATATACTTTTAAACCAACAAAAAATTTGATCTCCCCAAACATACTCATATCAAATTTAGTTTGCATTTCATTTGAAAATTTCTTACACAAGGCATCTTGTCCACCAAATATAATATCATCTACAAAGATCTTAGCTAAAAAGATTCCTTTACCTTCTTCATCTTTCATGTATAGATTGCTTGTGTCATTTATCCTTGAGAATCCAATCTGTATCAGGTAGTTGTGCAGTCTCTCATACCATGCTCTGAGAGCTTGCTTCAGTCCATACAATGCTTTATTCAGTTTGCAAACCATGTGTCTTTTGTTTGGATCAAAAAATCCTTCTGGCTGTTCAATATACACTTCTTCTAATATACCATTTAAAATGCAAACTTAACATCAATTTGGTATACCTTGAAATCTTTATAGGAAACATATGCAAGCAGAGTTCTTACTCCTTCCAATCTCGCTACAGGGGAAAATGTCTTCCCATAATCCATTCCTTCTTCTTGTGTGTAGCCTTTGCATACCAGCCTAGCTTTGTTTCTTGTTATTTGACCATGCTCATTCAACTTATTACGAAATACCCACTTTGTCCCAATGACATTCTTATTTTCTAGTCTTGGCACCAGAGTCTAGGTATCATTCTTCTCTATCTGGTCTATCTCTGCATTCATTGCTTCTATCCAGTCTTCATTTTCTAATGCCTCCTTTTTTGTCTTAGGCTCAAATTCACATAGTAAACATGTTGGATCTCTTGCCTTGCTTCTGGTATGAATTCCAGTATCTTTATCTCCAATAATATTTTCAGGCTTGTTATGTCTCCTTACATATTGTGCTAGAACAGGTTCTGCTCTCCTTTCATTTTTCTCATTAGGTTCACCAACAAGATTTTTAGATTCAGCTTCTGAATGCTCGACAACCTCTCCCTGATACTCGCCAGCTTCTTCCTATAGCTCGACACATTCTTCTTCTCTCTTGACATTGTTTTCCTGATGCTCAACATTTCTTACCCAAGACTCAGCATCAGGTGCAAGTTTGTCACTTGCCTCTCCTTCTTCTATATACACAAAAGATATGTAATCTTCTGGTTCTCTTTTACTGCCAGCTTCATTTTTCTTTGCATACTCATCAACTTTGACATTCACACTTTCCACAATTTTGTTAGTGTTAGAGTTCAAACACTTATAAGTTTTACTTTTTGTGGAATAGCCTAGAAATATACCCTCATCGCTTTTAGCATCAAATTTTCCATTTCTACTGTCCTTTAATATGTAGCATTTACTTTCAAAAATTCTAAAGTACTTTACATTAAGTGCATACCCATGCCACAACTCATAAGGTTTTAGATTTGTACTTTTTTTGATCTGTACTTGGTTAAGAGTATAAATAGCTATACTTACAGCTTCTTTCCAATACTTTTGTGCAACATTCTTTTCAATCATTAATGTCCTTGCACAATCCAAGATAGATATGTTCCTTCTCTCTGCTATACCATTCTATGGAGGAGTTCTAGGTGTAAACATCTATCTTTTGGTCCCTCTATCATTGCAAAATAGATTAAATTCATTGGATATAAATTCTCCACCTCGGTTAGATCTCAGACACTTTAGGTTCTTACCTATCTCCTTTTCAATCTTAGCCACATACCACTTTAAAAAATTGAAAAGCATTAGATTTTTCCTTTAAGAACATTACATGCATCATTCTAGTATAATCATCAACAAACAGGATAAAATATCTAGCACCATAATAGCTTTGCACACCCATCGGTCCACAAAGGTTAGTATGAACCAAATCTAAGATATTCTTAGAAGAAAAAGTTTTTCTCTTGAAACTAGACTTTGTCATCTTACCCAACTGACATTCTTTGCACATTACATTCTCAAGTTTCTTCAATCTAGGTAGACCTCTCACTTTCTTTTTCTTACTAATTTCTACAAGATTATCAAAGTTAACATGACATAGCCACTTATGCCATAACCAAATATCATCAAGTTGTGCAATCATACATGTTTCTTTAGATAGGTCTAGATAGAACAAATTACCTTGTGTCTATTCTCCACTTCCAATCAGTTCACAAGTGGCATCAAATATTTTGGCCTTTCTGTGATGAAATTCCACTCGGTAGCTAGTGCTATTAAGTTGTGCAATACTCAACAGATTATAGTTAAGACCCTCAACTCAATAAGCATTTTTACAAGTGATCTTATCAGTCAGCTTAATCAATCATTTTCCTCTAATAGGACATGGTGCATCATTACCACATTTCACACTCCTACCTTTATAATGATCTAAGGTATCAAACTTACTCTTGTCTCCAGTCATATGATGTGAACAACTGCTATCTACAATCCATTTATCATTTTTGTTCACATAAGATATCAATGCAGTTTTCTCATCCTCATCATATTCATCTTTCATTGCAACATAGACAACTTCAATTTCAAAATCATCACTATCAATGTCAGTCTCTTCTTCGGCAATATAGCAGGATTTCTTACCTTTTCCTTTGTAGTCCTTGTATCTTCAGTAACCTCTATCTTCTCTTTTGTCTTTATGCTTGCTATCTCTTTCTTCATCCTTATCATCCCTATCAGGACATCTAGTAGCTATATGACCAACTTTATTACATGAAAAACATATAATAGGGAGTTTACCTTTGTACTTTCCTTTTCCCCTTTTCAGTCTTTTAGCCATAAGAGCTTCTAGATCCTCAAGTTCTTCATCAGATGTGTCATTGTCACTTTCACTTATGCATCTTTCTTTTTCCTTCTTTGACTTACTCAGAACTTTTTGTCACTTAAAAGTAGATTCAATATTACCAACAATGAAGTTATCATAGTTAGAAAGTTCAAAAGCAGTGAGCTTACCAACCAAACTTTCCAAAGTAAGAGCATTTGTAGGGTTACGTCTAGATTCCTGAATTGCAAAAATTTTGATTGCATAGATAGGACACAAATTTCTCAATACTTTTCCTCATCAATAGTTCCATTTTCTCCTCTAATAGCATTTACAACTTCTTTTATTCTACCACAATATTGTGCAATATTCTCACCTTCTTGCATTCTCATTTCATCAAATTTACCTCTTAGGCTCTCAAATTTTTCTCTCAACACATTTATGTCACCGCCATAAATGTTTGCAAGGGTGTCCCACATTTGCTTTGCATTACTGCATTCTTTGATGTCTTCAAATTTTGGATAACTTAGGGCAGACACAATCTCCAACATTTCTTAGTTGTGCTCTTGTTTAGCTTTCATTTCCTTGGCAGTCAAAGGTGCAATAGGTTTGACATAGTCATGCTAAACATAATACTTTGTAGAATCACCAATACCAGCTAGATGTAGCTTCATCAAGCTTTACCATGTAGGGGAGTTCTCCTTATTCAGCTTTGGTACCTCCTTCTTATACATCCTGATCATTTTCTTCAAGTACCTTTAAACTTGTTCTCTGTAAGCACCAATAGCTCTGATACCAATTGTTAATATGATTTAGAACAACAAAGAGGGGGGGTGAATCAGTTGTTCTCAGGTCCACATGTATAAAACAATCTCTAAAACTCTTCAACAAATTGGATCTAATAACCAATAGCTACTCGGTCATTACTAATTGCATAATAGAAACATATAACAGTGTAGTCCACTTATCCAATAGCATCTAACTTGTAAAACATAGAAATTTTCAAACCAAAACATTCACACAAGTATCAACACCGGGATTTATAGTGGAAACCCAATTTGGGAAAAACCACTTTGTAACATGTTACTATTATGTTCACTCTTCTGAAGTGAGCTTGGTGAAAAGCCAACCCTATCAAAGGTTACAAACACACTGTCAGGTGTGACCCGGTTAAAGGATTTAAACCACTATGTTAAAAGTGCACCTTGTTATAGGACTTACATACACTCCATTAGAATGCAACCTTGTTCAAAGGATTTATACCTATGACTGTTAGTTCAACCTCTGTTAAAAAGATTTTGACTGTTACAATGGTTAGAAAGTAGCAATAATATTGATCTGAAAAACATACAACTCACTTTGCAAATATCAAATCTAATTCCGTACACATATGCTGGCTTATTGACTGTGAACCTTTACCATCTCCATCACTGATCTACTTGGAACTCTCTTCAAGTAATCACAACACTTCTTCTTCAGCCTTCTCTACTTAAACAGTCAATAACATCAACAACACTTCCAACATCCTCTCTCTCTTACAACCTCTAACTTAGGTTTCCTTAATACTTCCTCCATTAGGTCAATACATCTTTTGTCACTTAATCTCCTTCGTAGATCTTAGGGTTAGGTCAGATTCATCGAATCTGTCCTACTTTATGTTCTTCGGCTATCCTTTTAGAAATATCTCAAATCTCTCAATAGATTTATAATAAAACATTTTACAGTGCATTAAAGGCTTTCATACAATCAATAAATAAAGTCAACATGTTTTACATAATCCAAGAATTCAACGATGTCGGCTGGAAATCTGAATTCTCCCTCAAATTCAAAATACTGACGCTTGGTCAATACTGTGTTCAACTTCTTAGTCTTCACTAGAAAGCTTGGTCACCTCAAAAATTGTTTCCTCGGCTAATACTGTCTTCCTTGGCAATTAACTGGTGTTCGGTCAACACTAAATTTACTCAGCATATACTAGCTCGGTCGACACTAACAACACTCGGCTTAAACTAGATTTTTTCACTTTTGTTTGGTTAAGCCTACCAGTTTAGTCTTCATTCTTACTTAGATAAAAAATACATTATCTTATCATTGTGCCACATAATCAAGTACTCATTGAAGTATCAAGATATCTTAACCTTTCCTTAGGTGCTATTGTTACCAACCTTGTCTTTCCCCTTAGCAACACTCAAATAGATATAGTAATTTCTTAAATAGAAATAATCTTACCAGTTAAGGTTTGACATCAATGAAAATACAACAATTGCTTCAATTGCAGTTTCCAACACCAAGATGAGATGCAAGATCTAAGCTAAAATGATATGCAAGAATACAAGAAAAGTAGATCTAAGATGAGATGGATTAAGCTACATGCAAGAAATAAAATGATGATGATGATGCAATGCTTCAATATGAAATATCTAAGAATGCCATAGCTCCAAGATGCCAAGAGCAAGACTCCAAGATTCCAAGATTGCAAGATTCCAAGATGCTAAGATGCCAAGACTCCAAGAACCGGGAGTAAAATTTCAAGATTTCAGGAAGCTAAGAATGCTATGAGGATGAGATAATGCAAGAGATGGGGTCTCAAGAATGAGGAGATAGCCTCATTTTAAATGAATTTAGAAATGAACAGACGGTCAAGATTAAGAGGAAAAAAGAAATGAGCAATGGTGGAGATTAAATCTTGGTTGATCCATGTGCTCAAGATTCTCAAGAGGCAAAATCAATGGACATGATTAAGAGGTAAAATAATGAGTGGTTGAGATAAAGAGGCAAAAGCCTTTTTAAAAAGATAAAAGATTCCATCTCATTGGAAGGTGCACTTTTCTTTTATTTTTAATTTATGATTTATTATTTTTAGCAAAGTGGTTTCCATTATTTAATTAAAAGTGATTTTTTATTTAATTAAAAAGGGGACATGTTCTTTTAATTAAATGTAGCTTAGGATAAAGTGATTTTATTATTTAATTAAAAGGGAGCATGTTCTCTTAATTAAATAAAGCTTATGACAAAGTGGTAAAACTTTAGGATATAATCAAATAAATGATAAAATGATGATTTGATCGAGAAATAAGAGATTAAATAAATATGCAAATTTGATTAAGAACAAGATTTAGTCTAGTATTTAAATTTTAATGTTAGAGTGGAGCTCAAAGTTTACTAGATCATTTTTGGGTGATTACAACCGCTGGCAAATAGTCACTATTTACATCCACCGAAGGTGCATGCTGACAATCTGGAGTAATAAGTCCCTACAACAATGATCAAAATAATAATTAAAATATATGCATGAATATCATTAAAAAATTCAATACAAACTATTAAAATAATAATTAAAATTAAGTGATCTCTTTCATACCCCAATCAGTGCTTCAGAACTAGCTACTGCTACAACTACCCCACGATCCAAAGTATCACAAATAGAAGGAGGAGTCTCTAATGTCAATAACTAAAAATAAAATAATAAAAGTATTATGCAGTTATCAAGATTACATATATTTTTTACAACCCTACTAAAAAATAAATGATACCTCTATGAAGGTTCCACCGTGTCCTTTAGTGTGTGATGTCGATGTCAAAGCTCCAATGTTAAACTAGTGCACATGTACATTAATTTATAAGACAACCATTCATATAAGAACATACTACTGACATGTTAATTATAATGCATTATTACATATATACCTGTGGAATCAATGATGACATCACAAAGCCAAGTGAAGGAATGTGATCACCGCAATGACCACTTTGCCTTTGGATTTTGATCATAATTTGTCTAATAATTTAGATATTAATTCATTTATTAATTAAATATAATCAAGTAAATCAAATTAACATGCATATAAAGTTACCTCAAGGAAAGTGGCATGATGCCCTTTGCTATCTATTGTGAATGTTGATGGTCCACCAATGAACTAATGCACATGCACAATAAGTTATGATACAATCATTCATATTATTACATAATAATCAAATATATTAATTAAAATGATTTATTCAATAAATAATTGTGGAGTTGATGACAAAGTGTAGAAGGGGAGTGAAGAACCATTGCCATTGCCACTAACACTTTTGCCCTGAATTTTGATCATAATCAATAGATACTAAATTAATTAGTTATTCTTTTATAAATGAAATATGATCAAATAAATTTAATGAACCTGCAAATATTTACTTGTGTCAATGTCAAATGTCATATTTAGAAAATTATTGGTCATCATTCCATGATCCTCTTCCTCTGTCTCTTGGCAGTACCAAATGTGCACAAGGATCCACATGATCAACAAATATGACCCCTCGAAGACTGACCATGGTGACCCTCAACTAAAGGAGTGGCACACTAAATGAGAGTCTTTGTCATTCACAACAGAAGTAATACTAACATGATCCAATTGTGCTCAGTGTGTCCACCTCTATATGTTCCTTCACAACAGAAGGAATACTAACATGATCCACTTGAGGCTTGCTAGTAGGAACCCTAGGTGCAATAGGGTCATGATGTGCCCCCGCTCTATCAAATCATGACCCCCCTCCTCTGCCTTGAGAATCTAGAAATTCAAAATAATTTGGCACCTCCTTGAGTACAAACTCGCAATAAAGTTTCCTTAAGAAATATATAGGAACCTCATGATTGTTACAGGGAGGGGAATCAAAGACCATCCACCGTCTCTCCCAAAAATTGTTTTTTATGTCTTCATTCAAGCATCAATGAATTTGAAACCTCTTTGTTGTAGTTCTAAGAGTATTAGTGTCCCTTGGGTTTTTAAAGAGTTTGCAAATGTCATCTTTTGTGATTTTTTTCTTTTTTATGTCCTCATATGACAATTTATTTGCATAATATTATTTTTATTCTTCTATTTTATCATGTTATAAATTAAGTTGTCCACTAAATGAGCCTACGTGGGTCAAGATTGATTCCAATGATTTTGCATGTCTTTCCATTCCAGGATTTGTAGCACAAGAATCTTTTAACCTCCTAATTAAATATTCTAATTCTATTTTCCCTCCTTCAATTTGGTTGATCAAAATTTCCTTTGTTCCAAGAGGAGGTTTCTCGATTGGTGGAGGTGGTTGAGGTTCATTTTCTTGATTATTTTTTTCATTCATTTGTTCATGAGGAGAAGGTGGAGGGTTTGGTTGAGGGTTGTAGACACCTAAAATTGTCCATTCACACTAATATTAATTTTTATTAATATTTTCCCTTAACATTATGGTTAATTTTTTGATGAATAGAGGCCTTCACTATTAAAAAGAAATATTAAAGTACAATATTCACAAAAAAAGAGGTTAGGGGAACAAATCACCCCACAAGTTCACACGGCACTAAGGCCGAAAACAAACAACTATTCATCAAAAAAAACTATAAAACCAGAAACCCTCAAGCTGCGAGAGCAGTAGCAGAAGAGGGAGGAGGATCTTTGTCATCCGGATTGCCCCAGACATTATGGTTAATTTTATTAATTGACTATAATCGTTATATTCTTCTATTTATTTAATTAAATTTACTTTAATTAAATAAATTCATTTTCCTTTTGTATTTAAATTTTATTTAAATACTATAATATATTAAATTAAATTTAATATATTATCCCTCCATTTCTATTTATAAAATAAATTTTATTTATTTTATTCCTCCACTAGCCTAAAGTTCTTCTAAACCATGATTAAATTAAATTTATTTTAATTTAATCCATTTCCCCTTTTCCTAATCTTTCCCTTTTCTAATATTCCTATAATCTTGATTAAAAGGTGGATTACCTATAATCATGTGCACAATCACCTTTTCCAAGGTAGCCACCTCTCCATCTTTTTTCTCCACCAATCATTTTAAATTTATCTTTCCCTCTAAAAGTGAAGTTTGGCTTTTGCCATTTCACCTTTTTCAAATCCTACCTAGCATATTTTTGCCTCTTAATCCTATCCACTCATTTCTTTTTGCCTCTTCATTTTAGACACTTCCCTTTTTGTCTCTTTATCTTATCCACTTCCCTTTTGCCTCTTAATCTTGGCCATCCATTATTTTGTCTCTTAATCTCCATCGTCCAATTCTTTTCATTTTCTATAAAAGGAGAACTCACTCCTCAGTTTAGGTCTAGGTTATTTTACTTCTTAATCTCTTATCTCTTGCATCTTATATCATTCTTAATCATTCTAGTTCTAGTTCTTTCTTTGCATTCTAATCTTGTTTCCAATCTAGATCTTGTTGCATCATTAGCATAGATTCTTAATCATATTGCATTCATCTTAGATCTTAATCTTGTTTGCATTGTCATTATCTTAAATCAATCTTAATCTTTATCATTTGTGATGCTTGGGACAAGTTCCTCATACTTTCTCTCAAATCCTTCACCATCATCTAGCTTGCATTTCATAGGTTGCATTAGTTTTGCATTTCATTTTTGTTGGGAGAGCATATCCACATAATCTCAAAGATAAAATTAAACAAGGCTTTGGGTGCCCTTGTTCTAGCTCATCAGAGGTTGCAGTGAAGATTACTTATTTTGTTGCATTTGAAATGACTAACATCTAATGTGATTTTGTTTGGTGTTTTGGTATTTTTCATTTGCAGCAAATAGGTCCATATTTTCATTGCATACATTTTGGCATGCTCGGTGGGACCCACATCCCTATTAGATCTACACTTTTGAAGAGTTTTCTATGCTAATGCTCGTGTACGTTGAGTTGAAGATAAAACCCTAGGATTTTTTGAAAGATTTGATCATATCTTTCAAACAGTTTGGAGTTTTAGTCTAAATGTTTTTTTGCAGGTGGGGGATTATCATAGTATATCTCAGTTCGAAACTTATATTTTTATGATCAGTTTTTCGCGAGTTATAATTTTTTTTATGATTTTCAATGAAAATTAATTTCTGGTCACAAATCACCATATTTTTTGGAAAAATTTACATTTTCAAAAATGTATGATAATTTTACACATGGCATATTCTTTGTGTTTTTTATTTTGATGCACGAATATCTCTCAAAAATTCAATCTTTGAAAATTGGTCTATTTTGATAAATCAGGTTCCTAGAGCACAAATTAAGGAATTTTTCCAAAAAATTTACATTTTTGGAAAGCTCTCTATTTTTTAGTAGGGGTCTCTGTTTCACATTTCTATTTTTGTGGCCAAAATCAGATCTTGTTGACTAGGTCAAATGCAAAAAAATTAAAATTTTGTGATGAGTTCAAGCACTTTATTTGCACATTGTTCAATGCATGGTTGAATTTTCTTGCAAGTTTATGATATTTTCAATCTTCTAATAGTGTTTTTTCAGAATGGTTGACCAATATTAAATATTTTGAGACTACTAATCAATTTTTTTTGTAGGACGTTGGTTGAAGATCTTGAAAAGGTTTGAGACTACTAATTCATTGGTTTTGTAGGTTTCCTTGGAGGTTCAAGAAAACATTGTGTCTACTTTAAGTTGATTTTTATAGGCACCTAGTTTAATTAGGAAGGTTCATTTCTTATGATTTAATTGGGTAGTAGGAGAGTATGCTATTTCCTCTTTAAGGGGAAATAAAAAATCTAGACCTACTTAATTTGGTCATTAGAAATGAATCTTGGGTAAATAAACATGTGCTTGATGTGTTTGGGAGAAACTATGGAGTAGGAGAGTATGCCCTTTTCCTTATGTAAAATCATAAATCTTGACCTCCATTAGCTATCCATCTTACTTTTCTTGCATTTACCTTTAGAGGGCCTACCAAGAGAGCAATCTTTTGGGAATGACCCAAGTGGGGAACAAGCGAATCCGACTATTTATACTTCTAATACTTCTTCATGTGTAGGGCCTAGTTGCCTAAATCTTGCTAAGAAAGACTACATTTGATTGGGTGCATGTTTACAAGGGAAGCACATTTAACTTGTGTAGGGCCGAGAGGTCTAAATTTTGCTTGCAAGACTAAACATCTTGGGTTATTGTAGGACTATAGGCCTTAATTCCGCTTACAAAACTACAGGGGATAGTAATGAACAAAGACCTTTACTAGACACCTAAGGATTTAGAGGCCAACCATTTTAGCCAAGTGACTTCCTTTGTGCAAAGATTGATCCAAGTGGACTTACTCAGATCACCCCAAGATACTCACCATATGTGTTCCCTTGAACAATAAAGCTTGAATATGGCAATATGGAAAGACATACACCATGAGCATTGTTCTTTTCCAATTGATCCATAACTTTCATATTCCTAGGAAAGGCCATTCAACCACTTAATTATGGGGCTAAGAGCATCAAGTTGTGGGAAAAGATTGGAACACCTCCCTTTTGACCTTAGGTAGAATGTGTTCTTGATGTGTCTTCAATTGTGTTGAGACCCATGTAAATATTTTTGGACATGCACATTGCACTATTGCTTTCTATGTTCTAATTAAATCCATATATCCCCTATCATCCAAATCAATCACATCATCCATTCCACTTGTCTTCAAACATCCTTAATCTATCCTTCCACTTCATCCACTTTTAATCCAAGTCTTATCAACACTATCTTCTAATCTTTGACTTTTGGCTTAGGAGCACCATCATAATATTTGGGCTTTAATCATCATCCAAATCAAATCAAATCAAATCCAAACTTGAGGCCTTGCCCTCACAATCTAAATTCAAAATTCTTGAGTCCCTACCCTCTAAATCAATCAAATCCATCATCCAATCATATCAAAATTCTTGAGACCCTGCCCTTTTAAATCAAAGTCCAAACTTTCTCCTAGTCCTAAGTTCATATTTCATCCTTCTTATTTCTTTCAAATTTCATCCATAATCAAATATTTCACTTCATCCATTTCAATATTCCTCTACATCATCTTCCTCTAATCCAATCCAAAATCTCTAATTCAATATCATAAATATGGATTGGTTTCACAAAATGGTTGAGGACTTCAAAGCGCCAAACCCTAATCCTCAAACTATACCTCCAATCCAACCCACCTACCAAATCAATCCTCAACACATAATATCTAATCCCAATCCATCTTCTATTTCAGGTCCTTCCTCTACCTTTGAAAAGGTAAATCCACCTCATTATCCTTCATCCACACATAATTCCTTCCATCACCACCATAATGCCTCTAACATACCTAATATTTCCCAAGAGATTGAAGAACTTAGAAATACCATTCTAAGCTTGCAAAATGAACTTCAAAATAAAACCTTTGAAGAGATATGTCCTCTCGTAGTTATCCAAAGCCATAATACCCATCTCTCATACTATCCCAATTCTCCACCTAATCTCCCATACTTTGAGCTTAATGTCCAAAACCCTAAGCCTCAACTTACATACAATCCTAATCCTCCAAAACCCACATCATTCCTATCATCTAAAGCTTCACAATCACCCAAAGCTAGACAATACACTCCCCTTGTAGACCCTCTTGATGTCATATTCCACCTACTTGTTGACCAAAACATGATGGCTTTTGCAAACACTATTCCCTTTGATGAGATTCAACCCAAACCTACTTGGTATAATTAAAATGAATATTGTGATTATCATCGCATCAAGGGTCATGATATCAAGAAGTGCTTAAAGTTTAAAACTTTTGTCCAAGACCTTATTGACAAAGGAGAGATTGAAGTTGAAGATCCCAACCCCTGCATCAAATCACCCTCATGACAAGTCCATATATGTCAAGACCTTGTCCCAAAGCATGCTAGCATGGATTCTTATTCCCCTTTAGATCAAAGTGTTCCTCTATCTCAAGATCCATTTATCCCTCTTGATTCACCTCATAGTCCCATTCCTACTCAAGATCAAGACGTCTCCTCTACACCATCCAATGACATCTTTCCATCCCAAGGCTTAACATCCACTTCCACTAATCTCCCTTCATGTCAATATCAAATTACTCCATCTCATGACTCCATTCCCTCTACTTCATTCCACAATAGCATTCCATCTCAAGATCCTACTATCCCTTCCACTCCACCACATAATCCTCCCCAAAGTCAAGATCAAAGTATCCCTTCATTTCCATTTCATGATTCCAATTCCTCTCAAGATCCTACCATCCCTTCCACTCCACCACATAATCCTCCCCAAAGTCAAGATCAAAGTACCTCTTCATCTCCATATCATGATTCCAAACCCTCTCAAGATCTCATTATTCCCCCTAATTCCCCTCATGATCCTAATCCTCCACAAGATCCCACTCTCCTTCTTGATCCTCCATTGCAAGATCCCAATCCTTCACAAGATCCTATTCCTCCTCAAGCTCTTATTATTCCTATTCAGGAGCCTCTCAAGGACCAAGGAAACCTTACACTTGATGGTCTTGGTGATATCGCTCACTCTGTAGATGCTCATATCCCTCCTACACCTTATATACCTCCATTCAAGCGTAAAAACATTCCTTCATTATCTTCAAAATCCATCTTGGGCCCCTATATCCCTAAATTAAATCCTTCATCCCATTCATCCATTTTGGGCCCTTATATTCTAATGCTAAACCTTTCATCCCTTCCATCCATTTTAGGTCCTTATGTTCCTCCATCCATTATACCTCTCCCTCCTAGCTCATCATTTATTTCTTCCACCATACTTCAAGATCAACAAAGACATATATCCTTGAGAGATTTCTATCCATCCATCCATCAAAACCCATTATATGAGCCTCATTCATCCACAATTCCCAAGTCTTTTGGAAGCAATTTGGATGCACAACATAAAAATCAGAAATACAAGAATCCACTTACATAGGAAGATCACCATGTCCTATCTAATCGACATGTGGCTACAAAGAAAAGTGAAATACTTAAGAGACCACAAGGGTCCTCCAAGAAAAAAGGAAAATCAAAGAAAATATGGGTTCCTAAATCCATCATGGAAGAATTATGTTCAAAAGCACATAAACGTAAAGAAAAATCAAAAGCTATGTGGATTCCCAAGTCTCTCTTAAAAGATTGGAATATAAAAGATTAATCAAAGTTGACATTCAAGCTTCCAAAGAATTCCACTTCGTATTCTTCCAAGTATATTCCATTATTTCCTCCATCTATTTTGGGTCCTTGTGTCCCAAAATCCACATCACTTCCTACATAAAAACCTCACTCTATCCAATCCATTCTCCCTTCAAGGTGTGTATCAATGTTGATCTTGCCATCATTTCCACCTACTCCCACACAAACCTTTTAATACCCTATCCAATATCCAACTCCTATATCTACTCCCTATCCTTCCATATCTTATCCTCCCATTCCTCTTACCCCATCGTATGCATAAATCCTTAGCCATCATATGCCTTATCCTCCATATCTTTCCCCTACTAGCACCATTATCATCATCTTTGAGCTTACATTTCAATAGTCTTGGCCAATCATAGCATATCTTTCTGAAGGAACATTATCCAAAGTGCATCAGGCTCAAATTCCTCCCATAAAATTCAAAAAAGAATAGAAAAAAAAGTGAAAAAGAAAAAAAATTGTCCAATGGTGAAATCTTGGTAATTGGGCACCTTGGACAAGTACCATGATGAAAACTTGGAAAATAGGCATCATGTGTAATCCCTCCATCCAATTTATCTTCATACTTGGGGGCAATTCCTTCTCGCTATTCATCTATAATATCTTCCCTATCATCCACTTTACATACCTACCATATCTTGTCCACTCATTTATCCACCTCCCCTTGCTCTCTATACTTGGGGGAAAGCTTCATCCATACTATGCTACCATAAATATCTTCTACATTCCCTATCCACCATCCATTTTCATATCTAAGTTCATTATCATTTCCTCTCCCACCTTTGATCTTGACTATCCTATGCATCCCCTCTATCCATATGTATCGTCCATAACCCTTACTCCTTATCTATCCATTTTCACATATTTGATCTTGACATCCCTATCCTCCATCTCATATTCCTCATCATCTTCATTTCCTTAATCCATCATTCATAATACTCTTTGAGTCCATATGCCTTCCCATGTCCTTGATCTTCATTATCCTATACATTTCCTTCATCCATTATCTATTATCCAATTCCATCTATATCCTCCATATCTTTATCCCCTATCATCTTCAGACCCTCTATCTCATATCCCTTATCCATCCACTTTTCAATTTCAGACATTTTCCCTTCATAAAAACTAGAGGTGCTAAAATACAAAGAAAATATTCATGCATGATTTGGACAATGAACAAGCCTTCATCCCCTTCATGCATCCCTTACACACCATCTTTTCATTTCATACATCCTTATCCCCCATATTTTCATTCTTCATTTTCCTACCTATGGTTTGAGGCATTTAACTCCTTTGTAACATGGTCCTTGGAGCCTCATCCACCTCCTCCCCATCATCCTCATCTCCTATCACCATCCTTATATCCTATACATTTTTATCCTCCATCTTTCCATCCTTCATCCTCCTCCTTCTTGTCTGGGGCATTTAACTCCTTTTCCACATAGCTCTTAGATCTCCATTCCTATAGCCCCATCCTATAGTCTTCCATATCCCACCCTTACCTATCCATTAATTCTATCTATCTCTTATCCAATCCCTCCCTTCCATCCATTCATTTTCTAACCAAAAATCTTTCCATCCTTCCATCCTCTATCATTCCTTGGTTATCCCTTGTCATTGGTCCCAATCCACTTGTCCTTTTTCTCATCCAATCCCTTAATCGTCCTTTCATCTTATTCAAACCATCTTGTCTATCAAATTTCTTTATCTTCTAATCCAATCCATTTATTTCCCTTCCATGCTTTTCAATCTCATCTTATCTAATCATACTCTATTCCAATCTCATTCTATCAAATCCACTCATCCAAAAAATAAAATTAGAAAAAACCAAAAAAATAAAAAATCCTTATAATCCAAAAGATCCCAAGTCAGTCTAATCAAGTGCAACCAATACTAATCCATGCAATCCAAAATTGCAATTTAGCAAATTAATATTTAATCAAACCATCCTCTTAAACCAAATCAGATGATAGTCAATTTATCAATTTAAAATCCAATCATCATCACAGGATGTATCATTCCCAATCCTTGAGGCCCTGCCCTCGCAATCACTCAATCAGTCAATCACTTAATCAATTGGTTTTCATCTTGACTAGGGGAAATATGTTGGTTTTCTTTTGGTTTGGTGTGCATGCTTTCTTTTTTCTTGTATGTATTAATAATTTTTGCATCTATCATAGTCTTTGCATCCTATTGTCACAAGGGCATCCTGGTCTTCAATATCATGGCGTCATAAGACATATGGTTGTATTTGACCTTTTTATCATGTACTTGGCACATGGTCATCTTGGTTCCTCATACCTTGGTGTGTAACATCAAGTACAATATCAAAATAGGATATGCTCTCCCATGTTGACACAATGATAGTTTGCATTTAGGTTCATTTTGCATTGGAGGCCTTCTTTTATTCACTTCCTCTATCCTCACCCTTCCTTTTCGAGAAAATTGTCAAAATTAATTTTTTGCTCAATTTTCTCGAGGGGGCACCATCCTCATCCTCTTCCTATTGTCGCTTAGGCACGACTCTTGGGGCATCTTGTTTTCTTCTTCTTTGATGTGATGCCGATTTCGACACCGCATCAAAGAGGGGCAAAATGTAGACACCTAAAATTATCCATTCACACTGATATTAATTTTATTAATATTTGCCCTTAACATTTTGGTTAATTTTATTAATTGACTATAATCATTATATTCTTCTATTTATTTAATTAAATTTACTTTAATTAAATAAATTCATTTTCCCTTTGTATTTAAATTTTATTTAAATACTATAATATATTAAATTAAATTTAATATGGTATCCCTCCATTTCCCTTTATAAAATAAATTTTATTTATTTTATTCCTCCACTAGCCTAAAGTTCTTCTAAACCATGATTAAATTAAATTTATTTTAATTTAATCCATTTGCCCTTTTCCTAATCTTGCATTTTTCTAATATTCTTATAATATTGATTAAAAGGTGGATTACCTCTAATCATGTGCACAATCACCTTTTCCAAGGTAGCCACCTCTCCATCTTTTTTCTCCACCAATCATTTTAAATTTTTCTTTCCCTCTAAAAGTGAAGTTTGACTTTTGCCACTTCACCTTTTTCAAATCCTACCTAGCATATTTTTACCTCTTAATCCTATCCACTCATTTATTTTTGCCTCTTCATCGTAGCCACTTCCCTTTTTGCCTCTTCATCTGAACCACTTCCCTTTTGCCTCTTAATCTTGGCCATCCATTATTTTTCCTCTTAATCTCCACCGTCCAATTCTTTTCATTTTCTATAAAAGGAGGACTCACTCCTCATTTTAGGTCTAGGTTATTTTACTTCTTAATCTCTTAGCTCTTGCATCCTATAACATTCTTAATCATTCTAGTTCTAATTCTTTCTTTGCATTCTAATCTTGTTTCTAATCTAGATCTTGTTGCATCCTTAAAATAGCTTCTTAATCATATTGCATTCATCCGAGATCTTAATCTTGTTTGCATTGTCATTATCTTGAATCAATCTTGCATCAATCTTAATCTTTATCATTTGTGAAGCTTGGGACAAGTTCCTCATACTTGCTCTCAAATCCTTCACCATCATCTAGCTTGCATCCCATGTTTTTGCATTAGTTTTGCATTTCATTTGTGTTGGGAGAGCATATCCACATAATCTCAAAGAGAAAATCAAACAAGGCTTTGGGTGCCCTTGTTTTAACTCATCGAAGGTTGTAGTGAAGATTACTTATTTTTTTGCATTTGAAATGACTAACATCTAATGTGATTTTGTTTGGTGTTTTGGTATTTTTCATTTGCAGCAAATAGGTCCATATTTTCATTGCATACATTTTTAACATAGCTTCTTAATCATATTGCATTCATCTTAGATCTTAATCTTGTTTGCATTGTCATTATCTTGAATCAATCTTGCATCAATCTTAATTTTAGCATTTGTGAAGCTTGGGACAAGTTCCTCATACTTGCTCTCAAATCCTTCACCATCATCTAGCTTGCATCACATAGTTTTGCATTAGTTTTGCATTTCATTTGTGTTGGGAGATCATATCCACATAATCTCAAAGAGAAAATCAAACAAGGCTTTAGGTGCCCTTGTTCTAGCTCATTAGAGGTTGTAGTGAAGATTTCTTATTTTGTTGCAATTGAAATGACTAACAGATATCTAATGTGATTTTGTTTAGTGTTTTGGTGTTTTTCATTTGTAGCAAATAGGTCCATATTTTCATTACATACAAGGGTTTTCTTTAGGGAGATCATTTCTTCCTGGCAATGAAAACAAAATCAATTTTAAAATCTTAATTAAACTTAAAATCTAAGCTAGAAAAGTAATTTTGACAAAAAAAATTTCTTCAAAACTTAAATTTTAATACAAATAAGAAGCACGAGCTATAAAAACACTTACCTCTTCTTCCAGTTTGAACTTGACGACGTCGTGGAGCCATTCTTTATCTAATTTGATGAATCAAACAAAAAGAATTCTTTGTGTACACGTTATGGGAAGCTCTCCTTGGCTGCAAACGTGGGTTTATGGGAGAACAATGAGCCTTTGAAAGGCATACTTGACTTTTTATAGCGTTTACATAGCGTGTGCGTGCTATAGTGCGCACATGCTATGTTTTAAATTCAAACCATTGTGTGTGCGTGCTATAACACATGCACGCCATGTTTTGAATTGTCCAAGCCTAAGGCTTGGGTTCCCAAACCCATAGAGTGTGCGCGCTATAGCGCGCACACACTATGGTTGTTGGGGGACCAAAAAGGAATGTGGTACCTTTTTGGTCCCCCATCTTTGTGCATATACCCGTTAAGAAGAAGAAGAAGAAGACGAGAACGAGGAAGAGGACGAGGATGAGGACGAGGATGAGGACGAGGACGAGGAAGAGGAGGAGGAAGGGGAAGAGGAAGAAGAAGAAGAAGAAGAAGAAGAAGAAGAAGAAGAAGAAGAAGATATGTGCGCCTATCTTGTCATTTTATGTGTGTGTACACATGCGGTAGCTTCATGATTCAATGAATTTTGATATATCTTATGTCTACACATAATTTTCCTTGGTGATTGCATCTACAAATTATAGATTGTGAGTTGATTCTATTTTATGCTTTATGGGTTTTCTTCATCTTCCTGGTATTTTAATTTGCAAGATCATACAGAGATGATTTATGTCCATTAGGTTTCAATTTCAACAATTTTCTTAAATTCTTGTTACCCTACATTTTTGTGATTTTTTGGAAAGATTGGTTAAGATAGGAATTCATCTTAGAAATAGAGTAATTTTTAGAGATAGAATTGTATTTCATTCAAAACACAAAATACAAAAAAAAAAATTGTTGAAGTTTGTTTTACAACCTCTTCAAGAATCAAACCAACAAAGGCCTCATTATGAGTAGTTTCACATTTTATCTTCAATTTTCTATCCATGCAGTTGAGACCCAGCCTAAAGGAACCTTGGGAGTGATTTTTTATCATTCTTTTAACAAAGGAATTTGTATCTCAAATTCTTAGTCGTTGTCTGATGTAAAAATGACGCTCAACATCTTTTTTCATCCTAATTTGTCTCTACTTCTAACTCTTCCACATTCCACTTTTCTCTTCATTTCTGACTCCCACTCGCTAATTTTCTTTTGCACTTAATTCTTTCCTCCTTCCATTTTCTCCTCCACGTACTTATTCATCAGTCCTCCTTTCCTCCACTTGCAAATGGCATGTTGTGTTGAAAATGAGTATTCCAATATTTATTTTCAATTGACTTTATATTATTTCTATTTTGTCCTCCACATGGAAATGCAATTTCCTTTATCATCACTTAACTTGTCCTCCTATTTAATCTGGTATGTTTATTTTCTTGAGTTCCAAATTGATCTTGTCCATCCAACCTATCCCAATTTTTTTATAAATTGGACTTTGATTTCTCATTCTTGCAACCACAATTTCTAGTATCCTTGCATTTACTCTATCAATTTTTCCTTGGCTTTCATCATTTTTGTGCACTCATGTTTTTTATAGAAACATCAATTTAAAGGAGAAGGAAGAACAATGGAGTGGAATGAAGAGTTTTCATGATGTTTATTTGATTTTTTATTTCATTTCATGCAATATATCTCCATATCTTAATTTATGTGATTAGGATTTCATTTTCATTATAGAATAGCTTTTGTGGTTGGCTTATCACATGATGTTTTCTAATGCTAATTTCCTAGTTGAAACTAATAACTCCAACAAATTCTAATCTTCATACTTACATAAATATTTGGCCACCATGGCCATCCCCACCAAGTAACGAAATGATTTGTCCAACTTATATTTCCAAAGCCCATATCCACCTAATAAAATTATTGGTTTGGATTTTCTATAATGTTGGTTGAGCTCCAAGTCTGAAGGTTCCTTGTATCCACTTGGTTTTCACAATAAGGCATAATCAACTCATTTAGAATATATGATTAATATTCCATTATGGAAACAAATTTGACTTGTAGGTAGCTTTCCTAACTCTTTCAACAACCTATAAGGGTCCATTAAAATGCCTCACTAATGAAGGAATTAAGGCCTTAGGTGGATTGAACCAAACAAAGTTCATCGTCAATGAAACCTTGTTTCCCTCTTCGAGCTTGAGAGGCTTCCTATCATCATTTATATAACTCTTTATCCTTTCCACTATATTTACCAAGTGATGACCTACCAAATCTACTATATCCTACCATTCCTTCAAATATATAATCACTAAAACACTACCTCTATGATATCTACTCAATATGGTATGTGTAGTTAGAGCCTACTGTTGAACACTTATTATATCCATGTTAATTTTTCATCAATGTCTTCTACATAATGTAATAGAATTTAGTAGTATCTAATAAATTTATCCTTCTAGATTGGTTTAAGGATATGGAGTACCTGAAGTAGGGATGATGAATAACAAACATTAACAAATCCATGTGCACAATCCTAAGTAGTTTAGCCCAAAACTTATTCATGAAATGGACATTCTAATCTAAAAGATACTTAATGGAACACTACTTCAAAATGTACTTAAAAACTTTCTTAGTGTAGGACAGGAAAATTAGGAAAACATGCACACAAGAGGAACCATAAAACCCTAAAAGTGTACATAATCAATCATAATCCTAACACAAAAGAAATTGAGATAAAAGATATGCAAATTAAAAGCAAACTCCCTCAATTTGACAATTGTGTCCTTTCTTGCTTGTCCAAATATTGGTATGTAGCTCCCATATTGATACTATGCACTCAATAATGAAAGAAAGTTGACTATAATGATCGCAAGAAGATTTGAAAGATGATGGTTAAAGGTTGAAGGCAAAATGAGCTCAATTTATAGGAATTGAGGGCCAAAATGCAGAACTAGCAATTGGATGTGCAAATTGGAAGATTGACATAATTATAACAAATTGGATGCACAAATGGAATTCATAAATCAATGCATAATTAGATGGAAATATGGAAGGGAAGGTAGAGGAAAATTAATAGGAATTTGGAGGCCAAATTAGTGGAGAAATGGATAGAGAAAGGTGGTGGCTAGAAATCATGAAGTGTGATTATAGGGAAATGGAAGCACGATTAGGGGGAAGGAGTTTTTCAATTTAAAGACTCATTAATTCCTACCAAAATGAAAATTATCAAATAGGAATTTAGGAAATTCCATCATGGAAAATTAGTCAATTAATTAATATAAATTAATTAATTATGGAGACATGGAAAAGAGGGAATAAATAAAGTTAATTTATTTATTCAATTAGGACATAGGGATAAACTATGGATTATTTACCCCAAAAGGACAAATTAGTTGATCTTTGACTGAAATGATGACATTGATACAAAATATAGCCAATTTTGATGACTTTAATGAATATTCAAAATGATTTTGATGGTTTTGAAAAGGTTTAGGAACAATACTGATGACTTGGACAATGTGTTACGTTGATCTCAAACGACATCATTAACTTTGGCAATGCTTTTGAATCGATTTGAAATTGATTTGAACGGATTTGATAAGATTTTGGAATGGATTTGAAAATGATGAGGCATCGATAAACTTTGACAATGCCTTGGATTGATGATGACGAGGCATCGATGAACTTTGGCAATGCCTTGCATTGATTTTGAAAGAGATTGATAATGTCGAATTGATTTGATAAGGACTAATAATGAATTGGATCAATTTGAATTGATTTGACAAGATTTGAAATGTTGTTGATATGATTGATAAGGACTTGAGATGATTTGATTGGTTTTGAAAATAATTTTGAACATGATCAATTCGACCAAAGTGATAGAGGTTATGATGCAAAATACAAGAAATGTTAATAATTGATTGAATGAGGAATGACACAATATCAAAGACATGTTAAAAGGGGGGCACATAGGTGTGAACCATTTTTTAGTGTCTACACTTAGTTGTCTCCTCAACTTATATGGTGTCTTACAAGAAATAAAAGTCACATAATTTGAGAACCTATCAACAATGATAATATTACAAAGTTGACCCATATTAGGTAGCTAGGTAATGCAGTCTATACTTACTTTCCTATAGCCTCATTGGAAATGTAAGAATCTATAATAATTCATTAGGGGCTTAATTCATATTCTAATCCCACTAAAATATAAGGCAACTCCTCACATACTCATCTATGGCTAGTGGAATCCCCTTTCAATCAATTCTAAGGTCCTCTTCCATCTTAGTTTCCCTACCCAAATAGAGTCATGACACTCACACAAAATATCCCTCCTCAAATTATTCCATTTTAAATTATATAATGCATCATAAATAAATAGAAAAAGTTCATCCTTGATGCTAAAATTCCCCGTTCTACATTCCTTCACTTGCCACTTAAAGATCCTCTAAGAATCCCACCTTAACGTATCGAACACACTCTTAGAGAGGAGAATCCATTCTTTTCTAGATTTGAGGACTAGATTTCTTGTATAATAGCAAGTTGTTCCTTCTTTCTTTAGAATCATCTGTACAAAATTTTGATTTCTCATATTCTAGATAATTTCCATGTCAAACTCTACCAAGAACACTTGGCACCTCTCTTAATTTAGAGTAAGCTTGACTTGAATGTTGAAATATGTCAAGAAAATATTGTTCATTTCCACCACAAACATAACCCTTAATAGATAATGCCTCCACATATTAAGAGAATGAGCAGTCTATGTCATGTCTTTTGCATGTATAATTTGACTTATTTTTCTGTCATTCAAATTTCTTAATTTATGAAGCACAAGGTAGCATTCTTGCATTAGGACACCACCAATGGAAAATTTAAAACTCAAGTATCCTTAGAGCATGTATAACATTAACTAGATACCATGTATGTCAATGAAATGCTCTTCATTTTCACCAAAAACATAACCCTTAAGAGATAATCTATCTACACCCTAACACTATGAACAATCCATGCCATATCCTTCACATGTATAAGTTGAATCATTTCCTTGTTATTCAACTTCCTTAATTTATGAACCACAAGCTGGCCTTCTCACATTAGGAAACCTCCAATGGAAAATTCAAAACTTACTTCTCCTTAGAGTATATTGAGGGACTGCTCTTCATTTTTACCACAAACATAATTTCTAAGAGATACTGCCTCCACACCCTAAGACAATGAAGAACCCATGCCATGTCCTTCACATGTATAAGTTGATTCCTTTCGTTGTCATTCAACCTCCTCGATTTATAAACCATGAGGTGGCCTTCTCACATTAGGATGCCTCCAACGAAAAAGTCAAAACTCAAGTCTCCCTAGAACAAGTATAACTGTAAGTGGATAACATGTTTGTCAATGAAACACTCATCTTTCACCACAAACATAACTCTAAAGAGATAATACTTATACACCCCAAGACAATGAACAATCTATGTCATCTCCTTCATATGTACAAGTTAATTCCTTTCCTTATCATTCAACTTCCTCACTTTATGAACTACAAGGTGGCCTCCTTGCATTAGGACACCTCCAATAGAAAAGTTAAAACTCAAGTCTCCCTAGAAAACACTTAACATTAAGTAGATACCATGTATGTCAAGCAAATGCTCTTCATTTTCACTACAAATTTAACTCTTAAAGAAATACCACCTCCACACCCTAAGACCATAGACAATCGCCTCTAATGGCAAAGTTAAACTCAAGTCTCCCTAGAAAACACATAACATTAAGTAGATACCATATATGTCAAGCAAATACTATTCATTTTCAATACAAATGTAACTCTTAAAGAAATACCACCTCCATAGGTCCTAAGACCATAGACAATCCAAATCATCTCCTTTACATTGTATAAATTGATTCCTTTCCTTGTCGTTCAACTTCCTCACTTTATAGACCATAAGGTTGCCTCCCCGCATTAGAATACCTCCATGGAAAGAAAAGTGAGAAAACAAATCCCCTTAGAACATGTATAGCATAAAGCACATATCATGAATCAATATCTCCCCTTACTCACACAATGGAGCAGCACCATTAAAACATATGACGCTAACATCCACTACCTTAAAGTAGCACTTAGAGATACCAAGCACATTACACTCTAAAAGCATGCAAAGGAAGTCCCTTGTGGCGCACCATACAAAAGCATAAAGTGAGTCAAACAAGTTGTACGGGATGGAAAGATGCACTCCAACAATGTAAGAAAGAATGGACATGGTACATTTTGGGGTTTGTGACGGACCTTTCATGTACTGCAAGGTCCACAGTCTTGACTGAATGGAGAGCAGAGGGACAAGGCAACGTACATGTAACGATCAACTGAATTCCACAAACGAACAAACAACGCCGACCAACAGGTCTAAAAGCATGCAAACTGTAAACCAAGTGCTCGCCAAGGACATGAGAAAGGATTCTGCACGGTCTTCCAAATCATTTCTCACCCGTACACTTTGTACCGTATGCATGGCATGGAAACTTTAACAAAGATCTTATGGTGACTCTAATTTTGTGTTTATCACATTGAACCCATACACATTTGTGGTTGTTTAGTTTTGTAGAATTCTTTGTCCTAGTTACTTATTCAAGATGGGAGTGGTAAATATAGATTGAAATTTCTTTAACCAAGTATTAGGTTTGTCAAAGTTATCAAAGATATAATCGATGTTTCGTTTCTTATGATATTGGAGTCTTGTGTTCAATAAGACTTGATATTTATGGACTCATTTAGAATCAGATTTCAACCAAGAGTCAAGGACTCAGTGATATCTATTCTATCAAAGTCGAAGATACAATCTTGACCTCATTTCTTATGATGTCAAGGTCTTACACTCACGAAACTTGAGCCTTATGAACTCATTAAGAACCATTCATCTTCACCAATAGACCATGTAGAATTCTTGATCAAGATTTCTTTTAATTGTATATGCACAAAGATTCAAATTGAAATTGTCATAATGGTGATAATGTAAGTGATGAATTGTATACTATGAATACTTTTGAAAAGTTCAATTTTGGGAGGAGCATTTGTGTCTTACTACCTTTTTCCTTCTCTTTGATTCTTTGTTTAAACCAATAATATGTATAGAAAATGAGATTGATTGAGAGTTTAAAATCATGGTTGAATTGTTTCCAAAATCTAACAATTTGATGCTCTCTTAATTAATATATAGAAGGATGATAAAAATGGTGAAAATTCAGTTGTGCAATTTATTGTTTAATCATTTTTATGTCAATGTTTAATCATATTTCATGCCAAAAATTGAACTGTGTAGTCAAATTTGAGGTGGAAAGAAGTTCATTAAATTATAGGTCAATGCTTTTAGATTTGGTTGTTTAAACATTTTTTTGGTCAACTTTCTTGATATTAATTTTTGTTTTATCAATGTTTCCGATCACATTTCATGTTGAAAATTCAAATGTACATCAAACTTAATTTGGGTAAGAAGTCTAATAAATTAAAGACATAATATCTTCTAGATTTGTCTATTTAAACATTTTTTGATCAATGTTTTGGATCATATTTCGTGTTGAAATTCAATTGCGCAGTGGATCTTGAGTTGAGTAGAAGTCTAGAAAATTAAAGACATTAGATCTTTTAGATTTGGCTATTTAAATATTTTTTGTCAATGTTTTGGATCATATTTCATATTAAAAATTCAACTCTGCAACTGAATTTGGGTTGGGTATAAGTCCATTAAATTAAAGACTTTGAAATCTTCTAGATTTAAATGTTTAAAAGTTTTTCCAACCAATGTTTCGAATCATATTTCGTGTAAAAAAATAAATTGTACAATTGAAATTAATTGGATAGAAGTCCATTTATTAAAGACATTAATATATTCTAGATTTGATTGTTTAAACATTTTTATCAATGTTTTAAATTATATTTTATCTTAAAAATTCAATTGTACAATCTAATAAATTGAATAGAAATTCATTAAATTAAAGTTATTAATTTCTTCTAAAATTTTACTGTTTAAACACTTTTTATCAATATTTCAAATTGCATTCAATAATTTCATTTTGGGATGCGGATACTCCAGTCCTTGGCTCTTAGTCGAAGAGGTTTCAAGTACTGTGCGCCCGTTTGCTAAAATATCTCTGTGGTATGCCTTCGCTGATTGATTGCTCGTTCGTACCTCTACTGAACTGTCTCGCAGATCTGAACCTTCCATTAAAAAAAAAACTAATATAATATTCTTGCCAATCTTGCATATTCATCATTAACCATAGAACCAACCCAGCCCAGCTCACTGTAGAGAACTGTGGCCGTTTTGGACTAAGAAATCAGGGGAGCCGATTTCACTGCAGGAAGACCCAATGACATAAACAAGTAAATCTTTGTACAACATGAGTAGGAAAATGATTGACATATCCAAAAGCCGTGGTGATTTTAAGTCACACGGTCTGCTGGTCCCATGAAATCCTTTATCATCAGAAAACAGAGTCTTGAAGAGGACTAAAATTCGCCTTTACAAGAAGACTTGACTATTGTTCAACACATTTCGCTAGGCATGTTGAATTGTACGTCAGCAAGATTAATCGTACAAAGAAAGATTATTCAGGTAATTCATGACGTTATCCCAGGGTCCCATGGCCTACAGCAATCAACTTCATCATGGAAAACCAAAATAGTTGGGAATTTTTTGAATCATGGATGTTGAGCATAATGGAAAACTTGGGAAAGGAACCCATTTTTTTAAATTTTTTTCCAAAATCATCATTGGTGCACCATGAATGTGCATAACCAAAAGCTCCTTGAAGATACGTAGGGTAAGCTTTAGGGTATTGTCAAGCTTGATTGATCCTAATATAGAGTCTTTAGTTCCCCCTTTACATTCGGGACATTTTGATCTCTAGAATGCCTTCATAGAAAGTGAGTAGGGAAAAGTATAAATATTTGTATGATGATGTTGACATTAGATGTTTGTAGAGAAGTGGTCCAAGTACATGGTATGTTTCAGAAAAAAAGTTTAGATTAAAGTGCAGGGAAATCTACAACATCAATATGAATGAATTTCCTTCATTTTTGGTGGTTTGGTATTTTTTTTTATCAGAATAGTTTCGTAGGTTGAATAGTCGTGTTGAGTCGGCTTGAGGCCAGCCGAGGAGCAGTTGCAATTGATAAATCCCCAATTGATCATTGAATGAAGCCTACCTTACTAGCTCAACCACTCTATTGTCTGTCGTTAACAACACACCTTTAATGATCCATTGGCTTCAAGCCAAGTGATTTCTATATATAATTTTCTATGGGTCTAGCATATAGTCCTTAGTGAGGATGATATTAAAAAGACACCTCTTATAGCTTAATATAGTCATTTATATTTACTCCATTATCTTGTTTAAGATGACCATCTGGGTCTACTCCATTTCCCTTCAAAAAATCATGGTATATTTAATTGTTAAGAGGGTAGGATGCATGACTTGTTCTTTTTGAAATACCTTGACACTTCATACAAATTCTTCATTAGGTTACCTTTAATATTCCTAAACCATCATCCACCTAACTAAGCATGATAATATTTACCAATTCTTCATTAGGTTACCTTCAATATTCCTAAATTATCATATTCCTTTGACTAAGCATTGACATAAGCACATGATAGTATTTAATATTCATGTCTGAGAGCTTAATAATTCTTCTAAATGTAATGTCCAGGAGATGAGAGATAAGTTAGTGCATTCTTACTCATAAGGTTCCCTCAAAATTGTGAAAAGAGAACAACTCAATATTTTCCATCAATCTATACAAGAATTGAGTTCTTTACCCTTTCCTTACAAAGTAGGATCCAAATGAGTTTGTGTGCCATCTACAAGAGCATCTTGCATATAGACATTGAACATGGGTTTATATTGAGAAGAAAATAATTGTATTGTAGTTGAATATAGACTTGTAATGGAAAAATTCAATTGGTCTATCTAATTATTAGAATATAAGATTTTAATTATATAAAATAATTTAAATTTGAAATATGTTGATAAGATTTTATGAGAAATAATTAGAGTTGCTGACTAAAGTATTTCATAATACATAAATTTCCAAATCTCATTAATGGTATGTTTATTAACAATTTATAGTTTGTTTAAAATAAAGATTTGTGAATTACAAACTATCAATATCTACTTATAGTCTATTTTGGAACTACTTTAAATCTTTTGGAAGCTAAGTGACAATGGAATTTCAACTTGGAAAGAATTTCTTCACACTTGAAACCACAATTTACCCTAGAAAACCTCCACTAATTGACAAAAAAATTACTCGGTATGTGCCAATAGTGTTGAGAAATAAGGATAAAATATTGCAATAAAATCTCTTGCAACTGTACACAAATCTAAAATATAATTGTTTATTCAAGGATCACCATATGATAACTATACAATTGCATAAAATCAACAACAAGATTGAAATCAACAAGTCATATGAACATAGGATTTACATGGAAAAACCCTTATAGAAAAGAAAATTTCCACATATGAAAGATTATAATTGTGTTAGTCTTCAATTTAAATAGATTACACCTGATGTCTTAACACTCTCTTCTTTCTAATAACACTTTAATAATTCTTGTGTACTTGTAAGAAAAATTTATGAAATTGTTGTCTCATGCCTCCAATATATAGAGTAGTAGGAGATGAATATTGCAAATGATTTTTTGAAAAAAAAAATGTAATATCAAACTTCGATAAAATGTAAATAAATTTATATACAAATGAAGTGAATTTCCACCAAGACTTGAAACGAGCATGATTGCGGGTGACCAAGATTTGAAACGCGCATGATTGCTAGGTTCGAGCATTCTAAAGTTCCGAATTTCTCATTTATATACAAATGAAGTGAATCTTTCGAGAATAGTAAATGGAACTCCCAATGGACCACAAATAGTAAAAATAACTTGTATATTGATAATAGATGACATATTTGACTTGTAACTCTTTCATAGTGGCTCATATATTCGAATGTGGGAATTTAAAGTCATCATACAACTTATATGAGATCCATCAACAATATTCAAGATGTTTTCACCAAAATCAAGCTCAATTTGAGATTTTTTCTAAAACTAGCACTTCATGAATGCATATAACAACTAATTTCAAGATCCAAAAGGAATATTAATTATAAATTATTTTTCATTTGTATTCCAGGAATTCAATAAAACTTTTCAAGAGTGTTGAAAATACATAAAATATACATAGGATTTCAAGGTAAATAATGCCCAATCCTAACATTATCCAACTTGACATATACATAGTAAATATATCTATAAGAAATAAAAATATATAAGTAGGAGAACTAAGCTGGCGTATGGACTTCTTACATTAAGACAACTTATACATAGTAGTCACTAGTTTCATACATGAATCTACAACATTATCTAGGGTGCTAACCTTTTAGCAAAACCCTGCCATAGTCAACTATTTCTTACACAAAGCGATATAAAAACATCAACATGCTTGGTGTGAACATGAGACATGTGATACCTAGACATACCAATATAATTTGTGTTGGGATTAAGGTGCCTCAACCATAGGAGTCCCCAACGGATTGAATTTAATTATTGTTAATTAGTCATATTTTGTTGATTTTAACAAATTAATGTTATATTATAAGTTTTCAAAGTGCATAGCTTAATTGTAGGGCCCAATGGGAAGTTGGGTGCAATTAGCATTGAGGAGAAAGAGAGGTTGTGACATTTTATGAAAGGAAGGATATTTTAAGAAAATAATTGCTAAGGAGTTCCTAAAAGCTCACCCCAAGTGACAAGTGGCAGCACAATTTCTCTTCTTTCTTATGCATGATTTTGGAAAGATTTCTAATGGGACCAAATCTTCTGCCTAGATAGGCTTGTTGTAGAAAATTGAAGTTTTATGTATGCAAGAGTTATGCAAAAATGAATTTCTAATTATATGCTTTAGATTTATTGAATTTGGACGCATTTGAGAAGATGTTATTTTTTGCATCGTAAGCTCTATAGATACAAGTATTGCTAGAGGAGCTAAATGGGAGATGAGTTCATTTCACAGGGGTTATGCTATTGGATTTTCTCCAGGATGGAGTTGTAATACCCCAAAAATGGGCTATAGGTTCATTAACCTCTTACATATTCATATCGAATGAAATCGACATCGAAGTCCTAAGCTAAGGCACATCTGAACATCATCGAATCCTAATTGATTATCTTAAATTTTGCATCGGGGAATATTCCATATTCCCAATTATCTTAATTATCTTTAATTTAATGATTATTTGGCGATAAATCTTATTTATCCTAAAGTTTGATTAATTGAATATTCTAAATATTTAATTAATTAGATTTAATTCTGCCACTTAATTATTTAATTGAATTTAATTATATTTATTCCTAATTATTATTATTTAAATTTGACAATAAATCAAAATTCCTATCATTAATTGATTGAATTCTTATTTAATTAATTAAAGCAAGTTGTCATATTTAATGGTATTATTTTGGAATAAAAGTTTGATTTTAATAATTGATTAACCCATAAATCAATTGTTTTATTTTTAAAATCAGTTAAGTTGAGGATAAATCACTTTATTTATTTATTTAATTCATAATTAATTATGCACATCCAAAAAATAGTTAAACTTAAATCAGAAAATCAATTCAAGTTGTTTTAAAAATTAACTCAACTCTCTTTTGAGTTAAAAGCTGATCTCAACTTTTGATTTAAATCAAAAAGTTGTTTTTGCATGATTTTTTGTGAGTTAACTATCTTTAATTCCTTGTTGACTCAAAAATCAACTAGAGTTATTTATGGCTTTTCCATGCATCCTCAAAGCCCTGGATTTCTATAAAATCAAGGCTCAGCTCTTCACAAATCATCCACAGAATCCACATAATCCACAGAATTTGCATACTTACTCTGGAGAATCGACATTTGAAGAATTGAAGCTTCTTGCGAATCAACAATTTTTGTGAGATCAATCTTGTTTTCAATTCATTTTAGTTTTATTTCATATCATTGTTAGATCAATTTCATATAGAATAGATTCATATCAGCTTTCTCATTCTTATTGCATAGAAATCCCAAAAATATAGATTAATTTGCATTCATTACTTCATTGCTATCTTGCATTCAAATCTTTCATTTAGGTGTCATCAATGTCACTGGTCTCGGTCTAATATGAGAAGATCATACTCGCACCTACTAGAAGGTAGTAAATCGTCTGGTTAGTTTAGTTTCCATTTTATTGCATAATTTTGATTTTTGCTAACCTCTAATGTTTTACTGAAGTGTTGTGTCTACAATTAGGTACAAAATTCACACACAAATTTTTGGCACCCACCGTGGGGCAACCCACCTTTACATGCTAGTTTTGCTTTTTTTTTTGGAGCTAACTCCCTTGTGCAAATTTACTTGGAGACTAAAAACCTTAAATTTTCAAAGATTTAATTTTATCTCCCAAACAGCTTGGATTTTTGGTCTGAAATTATTTTTTTAGGTTGGAGACATATCGGGGAAGCTTCGATAAAAAATTCAAAATTTTCTGAGATGTTTTGAATTTTTAATAATTTTTTCTTTATTTTTCATAAATAATTCATTTTTGGTGCAAATCATCATATTTATTAGAAATTTTTACATTTTCAGAAAGCTCTTTAAATTCTACAGGGATCCATTCTTTGTGTTTTAAATTTGGATGCAATATAATAGCTCAAATAGTCAATTTAAAAAAACTGGTATGTTTTAGTAAAAGGGGTCTCTAGGGCACAAATGAAGAGATTTTTCTAAAATTTTTACATTTTTGAAAAGGTCTCTATTTTTTAGCAGGGGTCTCTATTTTACATTTCTATTTTTATGGCTGAAATCATATCAAAAAAATTAGATCTTGTTGACTAGGTCAAGTGCAAAAAAAAATAAAAATTTGTGATGGGTATGCACTTATTTTTCATATGATTCAATGCATGATATGAGTTGTCATTTGGATTATTTTCTGATTATTATTGCTCCTAACAATTGGTTTTCAAATCTAACCCTAGGGTTTGCATAAGTTGAATATACCTTGCATATTGTGTTTGCTTGTTGGCTTGTTGGAGAGTTCGTGGTTTGCTTGCATGGAAAAGCTCAACAAAAATTGCTAAAACAGGTAAAATCTACTAAGCACGTTGTGAGGAACTCAGGTATTTTGTTACATCTGATAACACTTCATTTTGGGACATAAAACAAACTCTCTTGTGTCAAGCTTGAGTGCCTTTACAGCTTTCATAATTCACACTTCAGTTTTGGGCTCTAAAACAAACATAGATTTGTTTTTTGCATATCTGTTACACATAGTAAATAGGCCCTATGAACACTATTTGTGGTTCTTGAGAGAGTGGGTTTCTAGTGAAGCTCTTCTCAACAAGAGAACCCCTTGTAGGTAGGGAGGTTACTGAGAGCGTCTCACATTCTACTAGATTTGTGTGTCTTCAACTTTTGATTGATACATTCTCTCTCTGGAGGGGTTGATAGATCATAAGCAGTTGACGTCATAGATCTTTGTGAGATAATCTTGGTCTTAGCGTTTCGGATTAATCTATCTTCTTTGTTTTGGTTAAAAGTGAAAAGGCTAGAGGACTATGCTCTACTCCCTTTTTGGGTAGTATCAGAAACTCAGATCCTTGAATCTGGAACCAGTCCCCATGTGGTATCTTTTGTGAGTCACCTTTAGAGAGGGTTAACCATAGTGGACATTCCCTTAATTGGGTAAACCACATGGATGGAACCTCAAGCGGTAATAGCCATTTTTGTCGTGGTAGCAACAACCACTATATAAATGTCCTTGTGGAGGAAATTTTCATAGGTGTGGTCTCTTGTTGGGCTGTCAGATCTCCCTAGCAGATCCTGAAGATTAAGTTCTCAGACTGTGTCAAAACCCTAGTGCGCCTGGATTGGAGTTCGCCCTCTTGAGATCACAAAAGTTGCAAAGTCAGACCATTACTACAAACCCTGGTGAGGCCAATTTTTCATTTTCTAGGAATATGTGCGTTATTGAAAAACTTTTTGGAACATACACAAGTAGTATTTCTAGGGATTAGCACAATAAGTCACTATTTCTTGTTCATGCGCAAGGTTGCTTTTGCCCTTGTTCATTGTTTTCAAATGATTGCTTGCTTCCCTTGCTTGCTATTTTGCGTGCTTGATATCTTCCTGGTTACTTGAGAAAAAATTTTACACAGATCTTCAACAATTGGACAGAAAAATTTGCAAACAAACTAATACTGAAAAACTGAAAAATTGCAAATTTGAAGAAAAAATCCTTTCTGGTGTCAAAATTCATCCTAAAATTTCAAAACTCGTATCAAAGCCAAAGTCAAAGTTGTTAGAGATTGGTCAAATTTGTCAGAAATCCAATTTTTACAACCTACTCCCAAATTCTGTCAAAATAGCGAACTGATTCTTGTCATTTCTAGTCATCCTTGGTCGGTCTGGGTCAAATCTCAGGTGCTATGACATGTTGCTCAACATCCAAATAAACTTAAATGGTATCAAGTTGCACAAAATGACTCTTGGTCTTCTTTCTTCCACATCTCTCATGTCTTCCTAGTCTCCCATTTTCATCCTTTCTCCTATTCCTTCACGCTTCTTCCTTTTCTTCCTAAAACTCTTCACGTCTTCTTGATTCTTTTCCTCTTATTATCTAGTCTTGTTTCTTCTATTCATCTCTTTTGTCACTTCCATGCTTGATTCCTCCTCTTCCAGTACCATGAATTTCAACTATCTTGTTATGGAACCTCTCTTGAAAATGGATGATCTCGAACTCATTGCTCAATTCGAAGAGTATTATTCCAAAAAGCCCATGAGTGATAAATTTATGATGAAAATAAAGGAAAAATTGATTGAATCAGACGCCTTTGCTAGGATCATACGCATGGTCATGTCACAACCTTCTTCTTCCAAACATCTTTCATATTCTAAGTCTTCTCATCATTCCTCATCATCCTTGTCTTCTTCCTCTGCTAGGTCTTCACCTTCCTCTTCTCCACGATCTCATTCCTTTTCTGATTCTCCCAAGAGTCTTACTTCTCTTCTCAAGACATACCATAATGAGCAACATGATAACCCTTTTGATACCTCTTCCATGGAGAGTGACACACCCATCTTTGAAGACTATCATGACTATGATGATGGGAAATATAATGATACCTATGACACCTCTATTCCTAAGAGTCCTCCTCCTCATGTGCTCGTGCTTACTGAAAATGGGACGTCACATTGGATAGATCGTGATGGTGATCAATATGATTCTGATTTTGAAAGAGACTTTGATGATCTTTGTGCACAATACCTAGATGATCCATCTATTTCATTGGAAGAAGAGAAAGCTTTCTGCGCTGATTATAAATGTCAATACTATAAGGATCTCTCCTCTAAGAATTCTCATGCTGAAAATAAAGATTACACTCTCAAGAAAGATCATGTTAATGTTGAACCTTTGTCTTGTGATGGTTCCCTTCCATCCCCTACTTCCTCCAATACCCATACATTTCCTAAAGCTTCCAAGCCTATCAAATATTTCACAAGTCCTTCATCCACTAAAAGTCCTAATACTTTTCATGCGGTTTCCTATAGTTATCCTCAAGGGCTACCTCTTAAAGAAACTCAAGCTAACCTTCACTTGGCTGCAAATACTTTCAATAATGCTAAACCCAAAGAGCCTAAGCCTTTATACGCTATAATGCCTACTTCAGCTAGCCCTTCACCATCTCTTCCAAAGTCTTCCATACAATTCCAACATGCTTCCTTGTCCTTAGAAGTGGCTTCATGTCAAGAGGACTCCAAAAATGATAAAGAAAAGAACATAAAGAAAGATAAAGATCGAGAAACCTCCATGTCATCCAATTCTTTTCATGATGTCTCTTATCTATTCCATGGTTCTTTTGATCCCGTACACCCTTTCTCATTCATCCCACCATGTCTTAAGTCTTCTCGTAAGCAAGATCAAGCTACCACTTACACCGTTGAGCTTATTGACAATCAAAATAACCTTACCCCACTTCCAATTTTTAAAGATGATACTTCCATTAAGGTTGGTAAAAATGGTGTTTTTACTTCCAATGTTAAGCTTATTGAAAATCAAGAGAAAAATTATGCGCTTATGCTATCCAAAGATCCTTGTCAAGATCAAAGTCTTCCATCTTCTTATTCTACCGCTCCATGTTCGTTTTCACTTTCTACTCTTCCTAAGTCTTTGCAAGCTTTGAACAATCCTATCAAAGAAGTTGCTCCTATTCAAGATGTTCATGATCCCATTGCAAATCCTAATGCTCACTCTAAAGATGCCGATGTCCTTGGTTGTCACATAGATGTTGATGAACTTGTTAATTATCCTTTTGCATCTTCCACTTCCATCCTTGGACCTCTTCCACCACTACAAAGGGCTTCACGTTTGCCTTCCATCTTGGGTCCTTATGTCCCTTCACTTTTCCCTCCTAACTCTCCTAATTCACCATCCATCTTGGGTCCTTACATACCTCCATCTCCTATCTTTCCTCAAGATCAACATAGATGGATACCCTTGAATCCTTTTCATCCACCCATCCATCTAAACCAGTCATATCCTCCTTCTTCCACAAGTCCCAAGTTTTTTGGAAGTAACCTGAATGTTCAATACAAGAAAAAGAAGCAATACAAGAATCCATAAAAAAAAGAAGATCACCATGTCTCCTCTAAATGACATGGAGGCATAAAGTCAAAAGAGATATCTAAGAAAAAAACTAGAGGACAAGTATGGGTTCCAAAATCCATCATTAAAGATATTCTCTCTAGATCATCAAAAAGAAATGAAAAGCGTACAGCTATATGGATTCCAAAATCTCTCTTGAAAGAGTCTGGTGTTGAACAACAAGTGAAGTTGACATTCAAGCTTCCAAAGGCTTCCACTTCATCTTCTTCCAAAAATATTCTTCCATTCTATGCACCTAAACCACAACCTCTGCTGTCCATTCGCCACATTCCTTCATGTATTCCTTCATTCATGTTTCCTCCATCCTCTCACCACCCTTCAAGGTGTGTGTTGATGTTGATCTTGCCTTCCTTTTCATCTACCCTTTCAGAATCCTTCCATTCATTATCCTTCTACCTTCTATCCTTTTTCTTCACTTGCCTATTCCTCCTATCTTCCAACCTCACTCGCTTTACATAAAACCTTATCCTCCATTTTTCTCTTCCATCTTCCTTTCCCTATCAACATCTTTGAGCATATCATCTTGAATCCTTGGCATATCATGATTTATCCTTTCAAGGAGCATTATCTAAAAAGCTTGCCTTCTTCCAAAAAAATGAAAAAAAATGAATTTTTTTTTGAAAATGTGCCTTGGTGAAAACTTGGAAACAGGCGCCTTGGTAGCAAAAGTAAAGAGAAATAAATTCATCCTATGGTGAAAACCACTCCCTTATGGCACCTTGGATAAATACCATGATGAAAACCTAGTAATCAGGCATCATGCGTAGTTGTTCTACATATTTCATCCATTCCATCTTCTCTCTTTGATCTTGACAATGTTGATCTATACACAAACATTTGGCTATCTTGTGAGCTATCTTACGACCATCTTTCTTTCATTCCCTTCCTGTTTAGCCTTCATATTTATTTTCTTCCATTCATTCGAGCTTTTCACTATCCTTTTCCCCTTTGGTCTTGATAAAATAAAAAAAGAGTAAAACACGATGCTTTGAAACCTCTTGACATGTATACTCCTTTGGACTATATCCTTTCCTTCTTTGGCATTACGCTTTTGTGACTTATCCTATGTTGGCCTTTCATTGCTTATCCAAATGCACTTTACATGATAATTTTTCCCTAGCTTGGGTACCCTTGAGGAGTTTTCCCTTGAGGATTTCTCCCCTTCATTCTCATTCATTATCTTGTCTTCCATCTCTTCCACTAGCTTGCTAATCACCCTTGTTCTCCACCTTGCTAGACATTGGGACTACACGATGTGATCTTGCTTGGGAGTTTGATGCCCATTCTATCTGAGGGCATCTTTTGTACATAATGATTAGTACTACCTATTGAGGTTGAAATCCCATCACTAAGAATCAGAATGCATGGTCTAGTAATTGATGATGACTACAAAGTGTTTAGGTTGCAAGAACTTGAACTACTAGATGAGCGCAGACAAGCGGCGTATGATCATCTCAGAGTATATCAGAAAAGAATGTCTAGAGGCTACAACAAGAAAGTCAGACACAGAGAATTTCAAGTTGGTGATCTAGTCTTGAGAGAGAATCCTAAAAATCAATCACATCGAGAATGCAAGGGGAAGTTTGAACCCAATTGGCTGGGTCCCTTTGTTATCATTGCTACTTTTGGCTCTAGTGCCTATCAACTCTCAACGACTAAAGGAGAACAGTTTCAAGAACCAATCAACATTCTGCATCTGAAGAAATTCTATGCCTAAGGCATTCAGTCTATGGTAAAATGTCCTGAAAAAATCTTAAAAGTCTGAAAAAGTCCTGAAAAAATGAACATCTTGGTGAAAACCTAGCAATGGGCACCTTGATGATTCACAAAAAAAGTAAAAAATATCAAAAGTACAAAAAAATTGAAAAAATGAAAAATACAAAAAAATGAGAAAAAGAAAAAGTCCCTTGGTGAAAACTTGGAAATAGGTGCTTTGGTAGCAAAAATAGAATTTCTGACAAGATGGTGAAAACCCGGCAAATGGGTGCCACTTGTTTCAAAACGCTTCATCTATCAGCACAATCTTGGTCTTTCCCAGCTTTCAGTCTTGCTTTAGTTTGTACATATCTCTCGGTTTGTTTCTGCATTCCTATTTTCAATAAGTCAATCCGTGCACCAATTAGCTCAAGCGTCTGTATCCAATCAATGTTCACACTTCGGGGAAATCAAAGTCATATCGTATGGCCTCCAATGTATCTTAGACGTATCATATCTAGTCAGAGTCCTTTGAAGCTTCATCCGAGTCAGTTAGTCTGTCTTGTCTCTAGAAAGGATTTTGCATCTACAACAACGCAATCAAACACAAACTGAGAACAATCTTTTCTTTACATGCTTTTATCTCCTTGTATGCTTATCGATTTGCATTGAGATTTTTTGCATATTATGTCCCTTCGAGCTCTTCGATGATGTCCTTTATAGGATTTAGAGAGTGATGACAGGAGGCATAATCTTTTCTTTGTTTTTTGCTTGCATGTGAAAATCTAACAACTTTGAAAATTTTGGATTGAAATGGTGTCTGACTGTAAGAGCCTCTATCTCGAATTGGATGGCCATGTGTACCTCGACCATTGATACCTAAAAAATTCAAGGAAGTTTGATCTCACTATTATCTTTTTAAGTGAATTCTTTCTCCTACTGTGAAACGTGATCTTACCTAAGGATGTGAATGATAAAGGGTCACTACGAGTAATTCACATTGGATTTAGAATGATCTCTTGACTTTTTGATGTGTTTGAACGCAAGGCATATTCTGGTCATCATGACATTGATATTTTGATGCTTATACAAATTGCAATATCAAAATGGACATGATATTCAGGTCATCCTGGCGTTTGTACCTTGGTGCTTATATCCAATCTGACATTCCAAAAATAAAATCAGTATTCATATATCTATGGTTGATTGGCTAGTGGGCGTTGTATTGATTCTTGAGCATACAAATTGATATTCATATGTCTATAGTTTCATAACTAGTAGGTATTGTATTGATTTATCTGGTTACCTAAAAATTCAACGATGAGAATAACTGACACATGATCAATGACTAGGTCCTAGGTCTTAGGTTGCATTTCATACTGCATGTCTCTTTGCATTTTTGCATGTTTGCATGATCTCACAATGGCTAAACAAACTTCAATGCATAAACAATTCTCCACTTGTCTCTTCAAATCTAACAAGAGCTAAATCTTACACGAAGGTCCATCCAACGAAATAGCAAGTAGAATCCTTTTTCGGGATCAAAATTGAAATCTGAGATCATTCATATTATTAACTACTTGCATAATAGACCTTCAATCATCACAAGAATCCAGAATTCAACTTAACTGATTATCTTACATCAAACTATCAAAATTTCAACTTGGTCAACCATGGTCAACTCATGGTCAAACCTAGTCAAAATTGGTCTCCAGGACCTCCAAACAATGCAGAATGCTTTCTATACAACCAATTCTCAAAATCAATTAACATGCTTCTAAACCATAACATTGACTTTTCTTGTCAGATTTCAATTTTAATCCCAAAGGGGGCATGGTATTGCATATCATTCAAAGTCTGTAATCTATTCTTTCCTCAGTAATCAAGACAACAACCACGTCTAGTTGTTGATTCATCAAAAGTCCTCATCACTTGGGGCAAATCAATCATCGCTTGGGGCATATCAGATTCATCGAGATCCATATCACTCTGGTATTCTCTTAATCTTGTAAACTGTATCAAGTTTTTTTTTGCAACCATCGGTTCATTAGTGTTATTTCCTTGATTCTTCGTAACTGAAGGGTTCAGATGTGATACCAATGTGATTCTTATCGACAATCGGGTCTAGAATCAGTCACTCACTTCTTCGCAATCATAAGGTTCAGAATCAGGTGTTTTGACACTTTTTCGCAATCATCAGTCCATTGCTGTTATAGTTAACATTATCTTTGGTCATTCAGGACCTAACATCTTTGAATATTTCAAATCAGTTTTTGTTTCATATCAATTTCAATTTCAAACATCAATTTCAATATCATACACAGATTATCTTTGAACCACTGCACTTCGCACAACAATTCAAAGAGGGGCAAAAAGTAATACCCCAAAAATGGGCTATAGGTTGATTAACCTCCTACATCTTCATATTGAATGAAATCGACATTGAAGTCCTAAACTAAGGCACATCTGAATATCATCGAATCCTAATTGATTATCCTAAATTCTGCATCGGGGAATATTCCATATTCCTAATTATCTTAATTATCTTTAATTTAATGATTATTTGGTGATAAATCTTATTTATCCTAATTTGATTAATTGAATATTCTGAATATTTAATTAATTAGATTTAATTCTACCACTTAATTATTTAATTGAATTTAATTATATTTATTCCTAATTATTATTATTTAAATTTGACAATAAATTAAAATTCCTATCATTAATTGATTAAATTCTTATTTAATTAATTAAAGCAAGTTGTCATATTTAATGATATTATTTTGGAATAAAAGTTTGATTTTAATAATTGATTAACCCATAAATCAATTGTTTTATTTTTAAAATTAGTTGAGGATAAATCACTTTATTTATTTATTTAATTCATAATTAATTATGCACATCCAAAAAATAGTTAAACTTAAATCATAAAATCAATTCAAGTTGTTTTAAAAATAAACTCAACTCTCTTTTGAGTTAAAAGTTGATCTCAACTTCTGATTTAAATCAAAAAGCTATTTTTGCATGATTTTTTGTGAGTTAACTATCTTTAATTCCTTGTTGACTCAAAAATCAACTAGAGTGATTTATGGCTTTTCCATGCATCCTCAAAGCCCTGGATTTCTATAAAATCAAGGCTCGGCTCTTCACAAATCATCCACATAATCCACAAAATTTGCATACTTACTCTGGAGAATCGACATCTGAAGAATTGAAGCTTCTTGTTAATCAACATTTTTTATGAGATCAATCTTGTTTTCAATTCATTTTAGTTTTATTTCATATCATTGTTAGATCAATTTCATATAGAATAGATTCATATCAGCTTTCTCATTCTTATTGCATAGAAAACCCAAAAATATAGATTAATTTGCATTCATTACTTCATTGCTATCTTGCATTCAAATCCTTCATTTAGGTGTCGGCAATGTCACTGGTCTTGGTCTAATATGAGAAGATCATACTCGCACCTACTAGAAGGCAGTAATTTGCCTGGTTAGTTTAGTTTCTATTCTATTGCATGATTTTGATTTTTGCCAACCTCTAATGTTTTACTAAAGTGTTGTGTTTACAGTTAGGTACAAAATTCACACACACAGGAGTATGATGTAAATCTCCATGTAAAGGCTTAGAGCCTAAAGATTGTATTGTAATTGCATTTTGTTGTTGAATAATACAATGGTTCTCTAGTTTTGGAGAGAGGGGTTTTTTACCCAAAAGGGTTTTCCCCACATAAATTATGTGTTCTATCTTTTGTCTTGTTCTTTCTATTTAATGATTCTTTACTGTTGAATCTTAATGTGTGCATGTGATGCATAGCATCATGGAACTAAGCTTCACCATCTTCTTACAATGTCAATGTAGCCTTGTTTTGTAACATTCACTCACCTCTCAACTTTCTCTATGAGGCCTTAATCCAACTTAACCTCAATGTTCATCACAAGTGTATCAACAAACTCAAAACATTAGAGGCGTCATCACACTATCATCAACTCAATCAACATTAGGATCTTCTATCCAACTAGGATCCAAAATACCATTTCATTGAACCAATGCATCATAAGCAATCTGTCAGTTAATTGATCATACCTTAACATTAGTGTTTCCAAGAAATATTTCAATTCAACAATTCATACTAGATCTTGAGCTTAATAAGCCTTGATAACCAACTACCCTATTTGTCAACCTTCAAAGGAAAATATGATAATCTATGCCCACAATTAACAGTGATCATTATTTTCTTGAACTTGGAGAAGTACATGATACTTCCAAACTGCCTCCTTATGTTGTCCTTATGCAATGTCATTAACCGAATGTAGGAACCTTGTCTAAAGTTCCTTCTAGCACCTGTCAATATACTAGATTTCCATACACAAAAATTTGATGTCTTACCCAAATAACAATGGATACCAATTCACATATTTTGGTCATAGCTTCACAACTTTCAATTGTCACTACCTACTTAAAGAAAATTGATCACAGTTTCTCACAATATCAAACCTCTTCAACTAACTCCTTTTAGGACTCATACTTCCTAAATGATAAGTGTTAGTGTAGAAAAGATTCATTTCAAATTCCATATGCAGTTCTCATAGCAAGGATCAAATAACCTATACAATAGTCTTTTATCAATGTGACTATTACTATTACATCAATTGATTGTCTACATTAAACCAAATTTTAACCCTTGTGAATTAAAATACCATGCATTTGAATGGAGTATTAAATTTGTTTATAACCTTATTCAACTATTTTTTCCATTGAATACCCTTTAGACATTAACAGATTAGCAGAACAAACTAAACACAGTTAAGAAAACCATAAAGATTACTATTATTACTTGCTAGGGCATCAAAATGCTCACAAAATATCAAACCATCTGATACCAAATCAAGTACAATGTCTTAAATATCCCCAAGTCTAATTTAGAATGAGTCAAGAAACACAATTTTCCACTGGTTGAATTGCAAGATATTTATAAACCCTTGTCAAGTCCTTTATTGATGAGGGTTTCAAACAATTTAATAAAAACTTAGTCTAACTCTTCACTTTCTCAATAGCCAAAGCCCAAATTGGTTCCAAAAAAAAGTTAAGACATCACATAACACTCTCAAATTGATCTTAGCACTTATCTAATCCATTTACCAGTACAAACATGCTCTGTAAGAAAAATAAACGTGATTGTTCCCAGAAATGTTTAATAGTACCATCAAATACAAACGTGACATATTACAATTGGTATATTACTTGTATATTTACTATTAATATTAATACAAATAGTAAATGATCTATTGTATGGGATATTTTTTCCATGGTTTATTTTGACCACAGATTATTTTATCCTTGGGTTATTATGTCTAGAGTTATTTTGGTCGAGTTATTATGTCTGGCTATCCATAATTTATGACACTACAACATGCTTTCATTATGGCCTTGTAGTGACCGAGCCTAAGCTTAGCCACTAACAAGCCATAACACAAGCATCTTATAATGCTAGCATAGTATAATGTGCTTCATTATAAATTGAGTGTGTTATAATGGGAGCACATGATAATGCACTTATGTTATATCTTGGATTAGACCAAAAAGTGGAGGGGCCATGTTTTGGTCTCCCATCTTGTTGCACATGTCATGTGTGTATGTGTGTGCACACATACGTGTGTGCATGCATGCATGTGTGTGTGTAAAATTATATTACTTGTTTAAAATATATTGAAATTTACTAATGAAGCAAGAAAATGAGAAGGTGGCTTGGGGAGGAGGAGGTTTTTCATGCTTGACACTATGTTATATTTTGAAGATAAAAGCATTACATTCTTTATGTGCACTCAACAATTAACCCTCTCAATCTTCACTATCTTAATTTTTTTAAGTAATATAGATGCTTGATTCAAAACACTGCAATTATTTTTCTTATCACATCTTCAAGTTTAAGGGTATGCTTTTAATTGCTTAGGTTTTGTTTGTGCTTAACCCATTTTTAAATATGTATTTTGTTAGAGATCATCCAATTAGAATTTATGGGTGTATCTCAATACCACCCTCTTGTTAGAAATAACAGTCCACCAATACAACTAAGGGGGGGGGTGAATCAGTTGTATGAGAGATGATTCAAATTTAAGCTTTGAATAGCAGGAATACCAAATCAAATGAACACAATGAATGCCAACACAATAGCACAATATTTGTTGTCGAGGAAACCCTATTAAAGGTAAAACTCTAGTGGGAATTAACACCCACTAATGATGTACTGAGAGTATAGTATCCTTGTTAGAAGATCTGGCCCTCTTAGGAGTTATTTAAAACATTACAGTACATAGTCCTTGTTAGAGGACAAACCCTATTAGGAGTCAAGAAAATAAGTAGGCTCACTACCCAAAGAAGGTTATGACTACCTTCAGAATTCACTATTTGCAACACAAGTGAATGAAAGGAAATACACAATCCTTGAACTGTCCAATAGCAACTGTCTTTGCTTGATCAGATCCAATGAAGTATACAAGTTATTTTCTACTCTACATCTAGTAGACACAAGCTCGCAACTTCCACAATCTTCTTTTACATCATATTCATACTACATGTCTTTTCAAAAGAAAAGATCTTACATATATACCCTATTGCAAAATAAATGATCAGGTCGGCCAATTAGGCTTTCCTTATATATAAATAATCATATAACCCCTTGATAAGATACACAAGGTATCTAAAATAATTATACAATAATTACAATTCAATTATTAAGGACCAACATCCATAATCGATGCTCGCCATTTATGATACACACTATAACTCTGAAGTCGGCTTCCAAATAGGTCTTCTCCAGAACACACGCCATAGCTGACATCATCCTTCTTTCCATACCTTGCTAATATCATAAAACATTCTTCAGTACACTATCTATCATCCCTTAAGCTCGCATATACTGAATCCACATCGCCAGTAAGATATACTCAAAACTTAGAGACTAAGTCTGTCATCTTCCACTGTCATAGTCTGGTTACCAGTCTTCACCAAATCTTCTGTAACTTAGCCAATATGCCATATTACATCATGTGATCTTAGATATAAGATCAAAACACCTCTCTGTACACACAACTTTGTTCGCACGTTCTGAATCATATGTACTGAATCTATACACTGTGATAACTAGTCTATTCTCTCCATAGAAACATATATTGACATTAGTGAAAAAATATGAATGACAACAGTAGTAATTCCAAAAACACTTAACATGGTGATTAAACATATTAAATGCATATCCAACAATCTCCCCAATGCATTAGCAATATCCAACAATCTCCCCCTTTGGCATTGATGGCAACATATGGGAAAATCCATCAACTCAAGAATACTCTAATGAACTCTTCCTTATAGTATATACAGTAGGGATTTTCACATAGTCTCTTTCCCCCTTTGACAACAATGGAAAAGGGTACCATAAGTCATCAATTGTCTTCATCAATCAGGTGTTGAATCACCCAAATATATTTTGTAGACCTTCAACAATCACTCCCCCTGAGGAGTAGATCCATACATCAAGTCCATAACATGATAAGGCTCTGAAAACCTTTGGACTGATACATCCCTACATCATTTAATTCTCACTAGGAGGGGCTTGCACCCCAAGCATACCTCTGAGATACTCAAAGGCATCTTTTGGAAATGGCTTTGTAAAGATGTATGTTATCTATTCTTTTGTGCTAATGTAGTCCAACCTTATTTCCTTCTCGGCTACCTTGTCTTTCAAGAAGTGATACTTAATAGAAATATGCTTAGTTTTAGAGTGCATCATAGGATTATTTGACATATTTATTGTACTGGTGTTATCACAATGGATAACCACTAGTTCAACGAAAGTTATTCCAATATCTTTTAGTATTTGTTTCATACAAACAATTTGAGTGCAGTAAATTGTAGCAGCAACATACTCAAAATCGACAGTAGATTGACCTATACAATCTTTCTTTTTACTTAGCCATGAAACTAATTTTTTCCCAAGGAAAAATGCACCTCCACTAGTACTTTTCTTGTCATCAATATTCCCTACCCAATCAACATCAGTATAAGCATGTAGTTCAAAGTCATCATTTCTATCATACCATAAGCCAAATTCCATTGTTCCTTTTAGATATCTAAATATCCTCTTTACAACAGCCAAGTGTGTCTCTTTAGGATCTACCTCATATTTAGCCACAATTCCAACAACATTAGCAATATCTGGTCTGGTGTTAGTCAGATATTGTAATCCACAAACCATTGATCTATACTTGGTCTGAAAAATACTCCTTGTCTCATCATTATTTGTCAGTTTGTGACCAGTTACCATGGGTGTACCAACTAGTTTACAATCTTCCATTCCAAACTTTTTCAACATTTCTTTAAGATACTTAGTCTGAGAAATAAAAATCCCATTCCCTTTCTGATTTATTTGCAGTCCAAGAAAGAATTTCATTTCACCTATCATGGACATCTCAAATTCATTCTCCATTTCTTTAGAAAATTTTTGACACATTTCATCATTACCTCCAAAGATAATATCATCAACAAAAACTTCTATTATCAAAATTCCTTCTTCACAAGTTCTTAAGTACAAGTTACTATCAGCATTACCTTTTCTAAATCCAACGCGCAATAAGTACTTGTCTAACCTTGCATACCAAGCCCTTGGAGCTTTCTTTAGTCCATATAGTGCCTTCTTCAACTTGCATACCATGTCTTCATCTTCACATGGAGGAAATCCATCAGGTTGTTCTATGTATACTTCTTCTTCAAGATTCCCATTTAGAAATACAAATTTCACATCCATTTGATATACCTTGAAGTCCTTATGGGCAGCATAAGCTAGAAATAATCTCACATCATCTATCCTAGAAACATGAGAAAATGTCTCTTCAAAATCTATGCCTTCTTGTTGTGAATAACCTTTGCATACTAATCTTTCTTTGTTTCTTACAACAATTCCTTCTTCATTCATTTTGTTTCTGAAAACCCACTTAGTTCCTATCACATTTTTGTCTTTAGGTCTAGGAACCAATTCCAAAGTGTTATTTTTCTTTATTTGATCTAACTCTTCCTTTGTAGATTTGATCCAAGATTCATCTCTACAAGCTTCATCAGTAGTCTTTGGTTCAACTTGAGAAATCAAACAAATTTCTTCCCTTGTCTTTGATCTAGTCATTATTCCTTGACTTGTATTACCAATGATTTGATTTTCAGAATGATTTTTCTTAACATACCTCGGAGTCTTAGGAATACCAGTAGCTTCATTTGTGTCATCATCACAAATCTCATTTTCACATTCAATCTCAACATGTTATTCTTCTTCTGCAGTATCAACCTCCTTGATCTCTGTATTCTAATTACAATCATACATTCTCTCTTGTATCTGAAAATTTTCATCTATCTTCACATTGTTAATTTCAATCATCTTCCTTAATCTCGGGTTAAAACATTTGTAAGCCTTTATTTTGGTAGAATAACCAACAAAAATTCATTCATCACTTCTAGCATCAAATTTCCCTATTTCATCATCTCTTTTGATATAGCATTTACTACCAAATATTCTAAAATATTTTATAGTAGGAGTATGATTAAACCAAAATTCATAAGGAGTCTTACTTGTACCTTCTCTAATTTGAATTTTGTTCAATGTGTATACTATTGTCCCAATGCACATGAAATACATTTCCTTCTAGCAACATTGTCTTGGCAACATCCAATATTGTTCGGTTCCTTTGCTCTGCTATCCCATTTTGTTGTGGAGTCCTAGGAGAAGATGGCTGCCTTTGTATTTCATTCTCTTTGCAATATGAATTGAATAGATCTGAAGTAAATTCTCCATGTCTGTATGATCTCAGACATTTTATCTTTAAGCCTGATTCATTCTCTACTCTTTCTTTGAATATCTTGAATTTGTCAAATGCTTTTGATTTCTCTTTCAAGTAAGTGATCCACATCATTCTAGAAAAGTCATCAAAAAAAATTATAAAGTACCTTTCACCATAGTATGATCTTCTCCTTGTAGGTCCACATAGGTCTATATGTACCAGATCCAACTTTCCTTTCGATGTATATGATTTACTTTTATAACTGCTTCTAATCTACTTTCCCATAACACATTCTCTACACATAGTGTTAGATGGCTTTACAATTTTTGGTAAGTCTCTTACTACATTAGTCAAGCTTTCCTTCACAATATTATCAAAATTGACATGACAAAACCTTTTATGCCATAACCAATTGTCATTTATCTTTGTAACAAAACAAGAAGCTTCGAATGTGTTTAACTCAAATACATTACCTTTGGAATTAGTACCAGTTGCAATCAAGTTTCATGTCTTACTTCTGATAAAACATTTCCCATCAATGAACTTTAATTTATATGCTTTGTCCATCAGCTATCCAACACTCAACAAATTATGCTTAAGTCCATCAACAAGCAGTACATTTTCAATATTATTCCTTCCATCCAAAGAAATAGATTCTACTCCTATGATAGGTTCAGGAATATTGTCATCGAATCTTACAACACCACCATCATACTTATTTAGTTTAACAAAATTTATTTTGTCTCCAGTCGTATGATGTCAGCAACCACTATCTATAACCCATTCATATTTCTTGTCAACATGTGACACTATATCTTTTTCTTCATGTACTGGTTTTTCATCTTTAATAGAAATAGATCCAATCTCTTCATAATCACAATCATCATCATCAGAGATAACTTCACTAGCATAGTAACATTCCTTTTCCTTTGAATACTTAGGTTTGTTCTTAGGAAATCTTGTAGGACATCTAGATGCAAAGTGAACTATCTTATTGCATGAAAAACATTGTAAAGGTAACTTTCCTTCAAATTTACCCTTACCTCTCTTTCCTCTTCTAGCGATCAGGGCAACAAGTTCATCTAGCTTTCTTTATTCTTCTTGTATTTGTTCCCATTCATTAGTATACTCACCAAGTTCTTCCTTTATATTACTACTACTGGAGCTTGCAATTCGTGATATTGTCTTCTTGTGTGTAGATGCCTTGAATGTTGTTTCAACTTTAGGTAAAGAATCTCCCAACTTTGCAGCTTCAAAGGTAGTTAACTTTGTAATCAACATTTATCTGCTAAAGTTCGCAGTCAAAGGTATGATCTCTTCTATAGCCTAAACTTTGGTCTTGTAAATAGGTGTCAATGATCTAAGGATCTTTGCAATGACTTCTTCCTCTTCATAAGTGCCTCTGGAATTTTTGATTCCAATCACAACCTCTGTAACTCTTTGTACATAAGCCCTAATGTTTTCATCATCTTTCATTTGTAACTTCTCCATCCTTGTTTTCCAGTTCTGTATTTTTTCTTGCTTAGTAAACTTATCTCCTTCATATAATTCTTCTAGTCTTACCCAAATTTTGTGTGCTGAATCCAAAAATTTCACCTCAGTAAATTCTCCTTCATAGAGTGTGTTGATCAATGCTTCCCTTGCAACCATGTTATAAGAAAATGTCTTCTTTTCATCATCAGTACCTTTGTCTAATTCATTCTCAGTTTTCATGGTTACCTCATTCTTTGTAATCATCCAATAGTCAATGCCCAAACATAGAAAATGATTTCGCATCGTATTCTTCTAACTATCAAAGTTTTCAGGATCAAATTTTGGACTATCCTCCCTATAGAATGCCATATCCAAGATCACCTCAAGCTGTTAATCTTTCTCTCTAAGGACCAGTATCTCTGATACCAATTGTTAGAAATAATAGTCCACCAATACAAAAGAGATGGGGGGTGAATCAGTTGTATGAGAGATTATTAAACTTTAAACTTTGAATAGAAGAAATACCAAATCAAATTAACACAATGAATTCCAACACAATAACACAATATTTTTTGTCGAGGAAACCCTGTTAAAAGTAAAATCCCAGTGGGAATCAACACCCACTAATGATTTACTGAGAGTATAGTATCCTTGTTAGAAGATCTAGCCTTGTTAGGAGTTATTTAAAACATTACAGTACATAGTCCTTGTTAGAGGATAGACCCTGTTAGGAGTCAAGAAAAGAAGTAGGCCCATTGCCCAAAGAAGGTTATGACTACCTTCAAAACTCATTGCTCGCAACACAAGTGTATGAAAGGAAATACATAATCCTTGAACTGTCCAATACCAACTATCTTTTCTTTATTAGTTCCAATGAAGTATATAAGTTATTTTATGCTCTACATCCAGTAGACACAAGCTCGTAGCTTCCACAATCCTCTTTTACATGATATTCATACTACATGTCTTTTCAAAAGAAAAGATCTTACATATATACCCTATTGCAAAATAAATGATCAGGTCAGCCAATTAGGCTTTCCTAATATACTAATAATCATATAACCCCTTGATAAGATACACAAGGTATCTAAAATAAGTATACAATAATTACAATTCAATGATTAAGGGACATCCATAATCCATGCTCGCCATTTATGATACATGCTATAACTCTGAAATCAGATTCCAAATAGGTCTTCTCCAGAACACACATCATAACTGGCATCATCCTGCTTTCCATACCTTACTAAGATCAGAAAACATTCTTCAGTACACTATCTGTCATCCCTTAAGCTCATATATACTGAATCCACATCGCCTGTAAGATATACTCAAAACTTGGAGACTAACTCTGTCAACTTCCACTGTCACAGTCCAGTAACCAGTCTTCACCAAATCTCCTATAACTTAGCCAATATGAAATATTACATCATTTGATCTTAGATATAAGATCAAAACACCTCCCTATACACACAACTATGTTCATACATTTTGAATCATCCGTACGAAATCCGTACACTGTGATAACCAGTCTGTTCTCTCCATAGAAACATATGTTGACATCAATGACAAAACATGAATGACAATAGTAGTAATTCTAAAAACACTTAACGTAGTGATTAAACATATTAAATGCATATCCAATAATCTCCACAATGCATTAGCAATATCCAACCTCCTTTGTGTGTGTGAATATTGTACTATCCTTTATTTAATAATGTTAAATATAAAATATTCATAAAAACTTTAAGTTTGTGCATCTCAAATTAATCATTCAAATGCTAATTTTGTTAATTTTTTATATGAAAAAAGTGTTACTTTGACCTTATTTTGACCCATCATTTCTTTGCACCTACTCATGTTTTAATTTTGTTGTTGAAATATAATATTTCTCATAAATTAGTGTTAAATTTCACATTGTACATTTTTCACTGATAGATAAAGTTAATATAGATTGTTAATATCTTATACCTACTCGAGATCATATTGAAAAAATAGGTGCAGGGTTCCAACGATAGGACAATCTTCTAAATTATTGGGGTAGCATAACTTGCAGTATAATTTATTTTCTTATAATCTTATTTCAAAAGTCACACCACCCATTTTTTTTATAGGTGGACTAATTAGGTTTTGATTTCCAATGGAGTCTTCTACCATTTCATAATATGTATATAAGGATAATATTACCTAAGAATTTACAAATCTATCTTGTCTTTCTAAGTAGTATGTGAATGTGGTTATTTCTCTTATACACTTCATGGACTTGTAGATAGATGAAACTTATCAATCAATATTCCCAAAAACTCATCAATGTGTAATAGACATGATTTTGATATTAAAGAAGCCAAAACAAGGGGTTTGGACCTCGAATAAAAACACCAAATGTGGTCAAGCTAAAGATTAACACTTACTGTACATAGACAAAAAAAGAAATAGACAACACATTAACAACAAAAAGTTAGCAGATTATCAACATCCCCTCCCTTAATATCAAAAACCCCTCCCAGAAGCTGGAGGTCAGCAAAATAAGCATAGAACCATCCATCCCCTCATTTATTTTTCATCACCATTTCCCAATTAAAGATATAATTATAATTGATCTTGGGAATATCATGAAAGATCATGAACTAACATGTCAAGGCCAAGTTTTTAATACATGTAGGATTGTGGGTCCCACAAGTACCCATATAAGCGTAGTAGGAATTTGAATTCATAATGAGGATATCTCCCACCTTCCTTGACACTGACCTGAGTAACCAATAGAAGTTACATCTTTATAGAATAACTTGTATCATCACTATTGATAGTCATGTTTCTCTCTACCTTTAAGGGATTTGGTAGCTCCTAGGAGGTTTTCCAGCTACTTCCACCAAAGAACTCTCACCCTCTCAATACCAATATTAGCCAAGGTATCCACCACAACATTGCCCTCTCTGAAAATGTGTTGTATTTTGCATTCCTCCAACCCCATCAACATAGCCATTATTTCCATAAGGATTCTTCCAATCCTCCAACTGACTTCCATATTACCTTTAATGGGTTCAACAATCAGCATCGAGTCCCCTTCTATGATCAAACATTTAATCCCAATTGAGAGGGAAAATTTAAGCCCCCATAAAAGAGCCATGGCTTCGTCCTGGTTACTAGAAGAAGAGCCCAAATTTCTAGTGAAATCTAACATCAAACCTCCCTTGTGGTCCCTTATAATACTACCTCCCATTGCTTTCTTATTTATGGCAACTCCATCAAAATTTAGCTTGTACTATGGGTGGTAGGTGTCGACCATCTCATGTTCAACCTAGCCTGTCTCTTAGAGATGTTAAAGACAATTTTTTTTTGGTAGTTTCCACTCTCTAGTTATATTACAATCAATGATTGACGACAGATCTGATAGGGTTTTCCAATTGCAGATTGAGATGTTTTCCAAAATTGATTTCACAAGGATCGTCAGCACAGTGTCCTCTGATTTTTCACAATACTTGAATATGAGGTTGTTCCTCTCTCTCCACAGGCACCATCATATGTGAGGAGGTATTATCTTTCAAAGTTGTTTGATTAGAGGGTGGTAAGATGGGCATTCCTTGGTATAAATGAATTATTCCAAATCATCCTTGAATATCCATGTCATGTTGAATCTTCTAGAATTTTGTGCCATATTGTTGAGGCAAAAGGGCAGTGGATAAGGAGGTGGTTGATACTTTCTTCATCATGTTTGCATAACAAATACCAATTGACCGATTGAAAGCCTCTTCTTTTTATTTTATCTTGAGTAAGCATCTTACCATATAGGGTTGTCCACCAGAAGAAGTTAATCTTGAGTAGGAGTTGAGAGTTCCATTCCTGTCTCCAACCCATTGGGTTTTTAGAGGAGATAACCATGTACGAGTAAGCTGACTTAACAGAGAATGATCCTGATAGACTCTTGGACCAAAAAGTCTTGTCCTTCCTAGGAAAAAATGGAATACAAACATCCTTTAAAAGCCTCTGAAGATTCTCCAACCAAGGGACCAAGTAAGGGTCGTTTACAAAGCCTTCAACCAGAATTTTCCACATCTTATGTGGGGTGATATAGTTGGCCACAAAGAAACCAAAAAAGGACTTGAGGTACCTCATTAGATGGTTCAAATTCCCCAAGGATAAAGTCTTATCCCCAATCCAAGTATCTTCCCAGAAATGAATGCTTTACACATTGCCAATTTGTCATTTTAATCCATCTCTTAGGAGACTTTTATATTTTACAAAATTGTTCCATATTTTTGAACCAATAGGGAGGTCATGGGAGAACAACAACTTTGAGAAGAAAGAATTGACAAAGTATTTTTCTCTCATAATCTTGCACGAATCTGTAGATCTTACCGAAAGAAGCCAGCCCACTTTGGTTAATAGAGGCTTGTTAAGGGTAGATATCTTCCTTATTCTGAAACCTCCAATATATTTTGGTTTGCAGATATTGTCCCAGTTTACTAGACTTGGTCTTGCCTTCTCCTCCATTCCTGTCCATAGGAAGTTCTATTGAATTTTCTCCATTTTTTTAGCCATGTCATTGGAGATCTTAAAATGTGACAAAAAATAAATTAGGATACCTTGAAGGGAAGAAAATAAGAGTTATAATTTTCCAGCACTATTGAGAATTTTACCTTTCCACCTAGCTAATTTTTCTTTTGTATCCTTTCTAATATTGAATTCCAGAAATTGGGGCTAACCTCCTTGACTATAAAAGGCAGACCAGGATAGGTGTCTAGAAGCTCAACGGACTAACAACCTAGGATACCAATGATTTTCCTTTGAAGATGTAAGTCAGTTTTAAAGAAATAAAATTTTCTTTTGTCATAGTTGATCTGTTGAGCAGAGGCAGTCACATAATTAGTCAAGAGATTTTTCCATTCTCTCACCTCAATAATAGAAGATAAACCAAAGAAGGTGTCATCGACAAATTGATGTAGGATCTCTGGCGAGATGGAAGAAGTGGCCTAACCCCTTTAATTCTCCCACTTTTGGTGAGGAGGGAGAAATTCCTGCTAAGGACTTCAACAATCATAATAAAAATATATGGGGATAAGTGGTCCCCTTGTCTTAGCCCTTTCCCCGCTTTGAAAAAACCCCAGGGGGTCCCATTAACAAGGACATAGTACTAAACACTCTCAATAGATTCTTTAATGATTCTTATGAATCTCTAATCAAAATATGGCTTCAAGAGGACATCATAAAGGAATTTCCAATTCACTTTATCATAAGGTTTAGAAATATCAAGTTTAAGTGTCATACTTGGGTTTCTACTCATGTCCATTGAGTGGATTATCTCATGGGTGGTGATAGAAGAATCCAAAATCTATCCAACAGGGATGAATCCTTTCTGAGATGGGCTGATAATTTTGTCAAGAAGAGGCTTCAATCTGTTAACCACCACCTTGAAAAAGATCTTTTAAATAGTATTACAAAGACTGATGGGGTGGAAATCAGTCATATGCTTGGGTTCTAAGACTTTAGGGACTAGGACAATATAGGTGTTGTTTAGTTTGATAAGAAGTTTTCTAGTTCTAATGAAGTCTTTAGTAGCCTTAATGATATCATATTTAACCACCTCCCAAACTCCTAGAAGAAGGAAGGCGGAAAACCATCTGTCGCAGGGGATTTATAAGCACCCATAGAAAACATAGCCTCCTCCACCTCATTTTGAGACACCGTGCCCAAAAGAGAATCATTATCCTCATCATGTAAATCCATAGGAATATGGTTGAGGAGGTTGTATTTGATCCTAGCAGGGTCCTCCCTTGTATTTTCAAAATAGGAATGCGGGAAAAAATGTGAAGCCCACCCACCAATTTTGTTTTCTTCCACAAGTTCTTCATTATTATTCAGTAGGGATTTTATATTGTTTCATTTTTACTATTTGGATGCAGATCTATGGGAGAAGGTTGTATTCCTCTCACCCTCAACAAGTCATTGAATCCTGGACCTTTTCTTCCAATAAATTTCCTCATTGGATAAGTTGTCCTTCCATTTATTCCTCCAATTTTCCTCCTCAGTGGCACTATGAGAGTGATCCCCAACAGTCATCATGGCTTTCTATAATTGGTCCATTTTTGCCTCAATTTCTTTATTATGTTTGAAGATGTCACTAAATGAGGATTTTCTCCATTCTTTGACCTCCCTCCTTATATTATCTAAAAAAATTAAATCCTAAACATAATCATTCCCCTTATAGGGATGCTCCACCACCTTTGGATGTAGTATTTGAATTTAGGATGAGAGTGCCACATAATATCATAACGAAAGAGGAGGGGCCCAAAAATAGTTTGTCCTCCCAGCATAGGAGAATGGGGGCATGGTCTAAGATTGTTCTAGGAAGGGAAATGAGGATGGAATTACAATCTACAGCCCAGTCGGTAGACACTAGGAATCTATCTAACCTGACTTGAATTAAATGTTGCCCCTTCCTATTATTGGACTAAGTAAATGTTGGAGATTTGCCAGCAAGCAAGTACTGACTGTATGTTTGTCATTGATGACAACATATGGAAAGTAGCATGCATGGAAGTCTTATATAGTAAGCTTTCAGTATATGTAGCATGGACATGATATCAGCATGATATCATGGGCGCAAAGGTTAACTGTTAGCACATACAGTTATATTGCAGTTGGTGTCAGTAGTGTTCTTGACAGAGTAATAGACAGTGTTCTGTGTATGGTTGTCCGTATAGTTATCCTATGGGCATGTACCCTTGGATTTATGTTGGAGACATGTTATTGATGTTAAGTTCATGGATGCATAGTCTGGTGATGAATGCAAGAGAAGTTATGCAGTCACTATTCACCAGTAGCAGTTTCCTGTGTTTGTTCAGAAGAACCGACAAAGATTTTATTGGTTCTTGAGTTGCACCTATCTTGAAGATATGTGCCCTTGGAGTTAAGCTTGGAGAAGTATTATTGATGTTTGGTTAAGAGTGCATAAGTTAATTCAGCTTACAGAGAAAGTTCCAGTTGTTTTGGTAGAGCCGACAGTGTGTACCGTGCGTCTACATTTATTTTATTAGACAGGTCCCAGAATGAGTTGTGTGCATAGTAGAGATGATAGAATGTTTTTTGGAGTTTATTATGGTTTCTCTAATATGATTTCAAGGTGGTTCTAACATGCTGACTTGATTATATCATTTGGAGGAAAGATATTTATAGGCAATCATTTGCGATTTCTTGAGTGTGGTTCATGGTTGATTAAGTAGAGCATAGCAGAGTGTGTGAGTGGTGGAACCATTAGAAGAAGGTCTATGTGACCAAGTAGAGTACTTGTGCTATTCATTCAAACTGATCTAGATAGCAGGTCAAAGTGAAGTTCACCAAAATCTAGATATAGTGTATATCTGTTATTTAGAAGGTTGTAGCCTTCACCCATTTGAGCAGTGAGCTCTCGGATAGTGCGTCCTCTCCCCTAATAGGGACAATTGTAAAAGACTCCTAACAGGGTCTGACCCTTAACCAGGTCTACTATACTTAATATATTGTAAAGCTACTCCTAATAGGGTAAAGGATCTTCTAGCAAGGATCATTATACACTAGTATAGAATATTAGTGGGTATCAAGTCCCACTGGGATTTTTACCTATTTGGGTTTCCCCGTAACCAAAATATTGGTGTTGTGTTCAAGTTTTCTTTCATTGTGTTTATGCTTTATGTTTAAGTATACTTAATTGGATAAAGAATTGAAACTTGTAGATAACTAATTCACCCCCCCCCCTCTCAGTTATCTCTTGGGACTATTCCTAACAATTGGTATCAGAGCCAAGTACCTCAGAGAGAAAGTTTAACAGCTTGAGGTTGATCAAATGGTGTACTTCAGGAAAGAAAGTCCTAAGTTTGATGGAGAGAATTATCTTGATTGGAAGAAAAAGATGGTAACCCATTTGCAGTGCATTTCTTTTGAAGTTTTTAATGTAACTGTCAAAGCAACCAAGATTCCTACCTTAGAAGACCTTGGAAAAGATGATGCTACTGATGCACAAAAGGAATTGTTTCATTATAATGCTATTGCTAAAGAAGCCCTTATCAGTGCCCTGTCTGATGGTGAATTTTCAGAAGTAAAGAAGGTAGATATAGCCCATAAAATTTGGAAGCACCTAGAAGACACATTTGAAGGAGACAAACAAGAAAAGGATGCGTACAAAAAGACATGGAAGAAAAGATACAATGCATTAGAGATGCTTCCTAAAGAAAACATCAGAGCTTACAATCAAAGGATTAATGAAGTGGTTGCTGGAATCAGGAACAATGGTGGAGAGATATCAGAAGAGGACATTATGGATAAAGTAATGACTACTCTTACTCCAGAATATGAAAGCAAGATCAACATCCTTGATGAGACCATGTAGCTTACATAAAATTTCAAGAGAGAAACCTTGATCAGCAAGATCTCAACTTTTAAGATTTCAAGATTGAAGACAGAACCAAAGAATGAAATAGCTTTCAAAGCAATAGTTCATGGTAATAAATCTAGAAACACCTCTAGTAATTTTGATGATGATGATGAAGATAAAACACTAGATGATTTTATTGCTATGATTTCCAAAAGAGAAAATAAAGGAAAATGAAAATATGAAGGTTAGTTACCATTTAAGTGCTTTTCATGTAATAAGATTGGTCACTTTGCATCTAAGTGTCCCACTAGAGCTAAAAGGTTCAAAAAGAATTACAAGCCTAAGTATTCTAAGGAATGCTACTATGCTAGAGATGGAGTTTCAGATGAAGAATCAGGTGAAGAAGAAATTGGATTCATTGGTATTGTAGACAAGATGAATAGTAATTCAGTTCCTAAAGATGAGAAAGTAAATCAAGAGCTAGCATTGATTTCACAAGCTGACATAAGGATAGACTACATTATAGACAGTGGTTGTTCACATCACATGACAGGTGATAAAGATAGATTTGTTCATTTGGACAAATATAATAGAGGAATGGTCAAATTTGGAGACAACACTCCTAAACCTATAGTTGGTAGAGGAGCCATCACTCTGGATGGAAAGAATAGTACTGATGATGTTCTTTATGTTGAGGGTTTGAAACACAACCTTCTTAGAGTTGGAAAGTTACTTGGTAAAGGCTATCAGTTGGAGTTCAAAGATGACAAATGTATCATTAAAAACAAAGATGGTGTTATGATTGCATCAGGTACAAAGACAAGAGGTAATGTTTTTTAGCTCAATTCAGAAGAAAGTTGTTTTGTTGCTAAAGTTGATGACAATTGGTTGTGGCATAGAAGACTATGTCATATCAATTTTGATAACATAGTAAAGATAAGCAATGTAAAGGCAGTAAGAGATCTACCTAGCATAGCAAAACCAGTTGATACTATATGTAGAGAATGTGTGATGGGAAAGCATGTGACAAATGCATTCAGGAGCAAGCATAATTCAGCAAAGAACAAGTTGGATTTGATCCATATAGATCTATGTGGTCCCACTCAAACAAGATCATACTATGGTGAAAGGTATTTCATTTTGTTTTTTGATGATTATACTAGGATGATGTGGGTTGTGTTCTTAAGAGATAAGTCAGAAGCACTTGATAAGTTCAAAATATTCAAAGCTAAGGTTGAGAATGAATCTAGATTAAAGATAAAATGTTTGAGATTGGATAGAGGAGAATTCACCTCTGACAGATTTTATGAGTACTGCGAAGAACATGACATAAAGAGATAGTTAAGTGCACCTAGAACACCTCAACAGAATGGAACTACAAAGAGAGGAATAGGATCATCCTGGATACAACACACACTATTATGATAGAAAGAAAAGTTGCACACACCTATTGGAGAGATGTGGTCAATACAACAGTCTATACCATCAATAGAATTCAATTAAGGCCAGGCGCAGACAAAACACCTTATGAGCTATGGTTTGGTAATGTTCCCATAGTGAAATACTTCAGATACTTTGGAAGCAAGTGCTACATCAAGAGGGATGAAGCAGTAGGCAAGTTTGATGCAAGAAGTGATGAAGGTATTTTTCTTGGTTACTCTACTAAAAGTAAAGCTTATAGATGTTTCAATTTAAGATTGAAAAAGATCATTGAAAGTGCTCATGTAAAGATTGATGAAAATTTTATGATTCAAGAAAGATATCATGATTACTCACCCATGATTGAAGAAGAACCTAGACCCTCTACAAGTGAGACAGTTATTGAAGAAATGTTTGACAGTATTGATGTGTTATTCAATGACCCTGAGACAAGTGAAGAAAATACTCCTAAGGCTGATGAGTCAGCATCACCCAAAGCTCCAAAGTTTACATCAAGAAATCATTCCAAGGTAGACATCATTGGAGATCAGAGCGGCAAAGTCTTAACAAGATCACAAGCAAAGAACTTAGTTAACAATGAAGCGGTATGTTTACTATCTCAGATTGAACCTTTAAGTGTTGAAGATGCATGTAATAATTCAGATTGGCATGATGCTATGAAAGAAGAGCTTGATCAGATTGTTAAGAATGATACTTGGGAACTGGTCCCTAGACCTAGTGATAAAAATGTGATTGGAACAAAGTGGATATTCAAAAATAAGATGAATGAAGATGGTACAGTAGTAAGAAACAAAGCAAGATTAGTATGTAAAGGATATGCGCAAAGAGAAGGCATTGATTATTCAGACACATTTGCACCTGTGAGTAGATTAGAAGCTATTAAGTTGTTTTTAGCTTATGCTACAGTTAAAAACTTCAAAGTTTATCAGATGGATGTCAAATCAAAATTCTTGAATGGAGACTTGAAAGAAGAAGTATACATTGAGTAGCCTGAATGATTCACCTTATCAGACAGACCTGATATGGTATGTAGATTGAAGAAAGCCCTCTATGGACTTAAGCAAGCCCCTAGAGCACGGTATGAGAGACTAGATGGATACTTAACAAAGATTGGATTCAAGAAAGGAGCAGCAGATTGTAATCTATTCATTAGAGAGACATTTGAAGGTTTGCTTCTTGTAGCTATATTTGTTGATGACATTATCTTTGGAGGTAATGACAAACTCAGTGCTGAATTTTCCAAAGAAATACAAAATGATTTTGAGATGAGTATGGTTGGTCCTATCGAGCACTTTTTGGGACTAAATGTTCAGCAGACAGAAAAAGGAATTTTCATTAATCAATCAAAGTATGTGAAAGAGATACTGAAGAAATTCAAGATGGATGATTGCAAGCTAGTGGGAACTCCTATGATCACTAGATGCAAGCTTACAAAAGAAGATGACTCACCAGCAGTAGATATAACATTGTATAAGTCTATGATTGGTAAACTCATATATCTTACTCAGACTAGACCTGATATTTCCAATGCAGTTGGCATAGTTGGAAGATTTGCAACAGAGCCTAAACAAAGTCACCTCATGGTAGTAAAGAGAATATTCAGATACTTGTAGGGCACTACAGATTATGGTCTATGGTATCATAATTCAAAAAATGTTAAGCTTTATGTGTACACTGATGCAGATTGGGCAGGATGTGTTGATGATAGAAATAGTACCTCAAGTGGAGCAGTGTTTCTTGGTGATAGACTTGTCACTTGGACAAGCAAGAAACAAAATTGTATTTCTTAGTCAACAGCAGAAGCAAAGTATGTTGCAGCAGCCTTGAATTGTTCTACAATTGTTTGGATCAAGTAGATGATAAAAGATTTTAGAATTTAGATTGATTATCCTATTGTTATTCATTGAGATAACACTAGCACTATCAATATGTCAAAAAACCCTGTGATGCATGCAAAGACAAAGCACATTGAGATCAAGTATCACTTCCTAAGAGAGAAAGTGGCAGAGAAAGAAGTCAAGTTGGACTATGTGAGTACTAAAGAACAGTTGGCAGATATATTCATAAAGCCCTTGCCTAAGGATACTTTTGAGTATCTCAGGGAGAAGTTGGGAGTCATTTCCTTCCATGTTTCTACCTAGAGAAAGAAGGAAAGGCATCAGTCCTTTGGGACTAGTGGAAGGTTGACTACTCTACCTCAGGCATAGTACCGGTGCTTACAATGAATGGTGCCCTTTTCCATTGATGTTAAAGGGGGAGTATATATAGAGTCATGAAAAATAGAAGAGGAGTAATATACTAAGGAGGTACAACATTCAATTATGACAACAACACAATTGAGGAAATAGAGAATATTAGAAATATTGCAGTAGATGAAGGATTCATCTTTGGGGGAGTTTTGAAGAGGAAATGGAGAATGTTATAAAAGAAATATTCACTTGGGTTGGTGGTGGTTTTTCATTCCACATGTTTCCATCAATGCCAAAGGGGGAGATTGTTGGAGATTTGCCAAGAGACCAGTATTGACTGTATGTTTGTCATTGATGACAACATATGGAAAGTAGCATGCATGGAAGTCTTATATAGTAAGCTTTCAGTATATGTAGCATGGACATGATATTAGCAGGATATCATGGGCATAGAGGTTAACTGTTAGCACAGACAGTTATATTGCAGTTGGTGTCAGCAGTGTTCCTGACAGAGTAACAGACAGTGTTCTGTGTATGGTTGTCCGTACAATTATCCTATGGGCATGCGCTCTTGGATTTATGTTGAAGACATGTTAGTGATGTTAAGTTCATGGACGCATAGTCTAGTGATGAATGCAAGAGAAGTTATGCAGTCACTATTCGCCAGTAGCAATTTCCTGTGTTTGTTCAGAAGAGCTAACAAAGATTTTATTGGTTCTTGAGTTGCGTCTATCTTGAAGAAATGCACCCTTGGAGTTAAGCTTGGAGAAGTATTATTGATGTTCGGTTAAGAGCACATAAGTTAATTCAGGTTACAGAGAAATTTTTAGTTGTTTTGGTAGAGCTGACAGCGTGTAGCGTGTGTCTACATTTATTTTATTAGACAAGTCCCAAAATGAGTTGCATGCATAGTAGAGCTGACAGAATGTTTGTTGGAGTTTATTATGGTTTCTCTAATATGATTTCAAGGTGGTTCTAATAGGCTGACTTGATTATATCATTTGGAGGAAATATATTTATAGGAAATCATTTGTGATTGCTTGAGTGTGGTTCATGGTTGATTAAGTAGAGCAGAGCAAAGTGTGCGAGTGGTGGAACCAGCAGAAGAAGGTCTATGTGACCAAGTAGAGTACTTGTGCTATTCATTCAAACTAATCCAGATAGCAGGTCAAAGCGTAGTTCACCAAAATCCAGATATAGTGTATATTTGTTATTCAGAAGGTTGTAGCCTTCGCCCATTTGAGCAGTGAGCTCTCAGACAGTGCGTCCTCTCCCCTAACAAGGACAATTGTAAAAGACTCCTAACAGGGTCCGACCCTTAACCAGGTCTACTATACTTAATATATTGTAAAGCTACTCCTAACAGGGTAAAGGATCTTCTAGCAAGGATCATTATACACTAGTATAGAATATTAGTGGGTATCAAGTCCCATCGGGGTTTTTACCTATTTTGGTTTCCCCGTAACCAAAATAGTGGTGTTGTGTTCAAGTGTTCTTTCATTGTATTTATGCTTTATGTTTAAGTATACTTAATTGGATAAAGAATTGAAACTTGTAGATAACTGATTCACCCCCCCCTCTCAGTTATCTCTTGGGACTATTCCTAACCGTAAAGGGGTTACCTTGGATTTTAATGTTGAGGATATAATTTTTACTAATGAACTCAGAAAGATCATTCATATTCTCATTATAGTCAAGCAACCCACCCAGATTCTCCAAAGGGTATAGAGGAGAGTTAAAGTCACCAACAACCATAAAAAGAGCTTCCTCATTATCATAGATGAAGGATGAAATAGTCTCCTAGACTTGGATTCGTCCACTCCTAGTGTTGGGAGCATAAATATTGAACATATACCAAGAGAAATTACTCATTTTACACAAGACAACTAGAAAGTTATGGGAATAAACACATGCTTCTCCATCTAACTTGCTCATGTTCTTGAGCGTCACAACACCACTAGATGCTCCATCAACCTCACTGTAGTAAAACGTAGCTCCCACCCATATGTATGGTCAACATGATTCTAAAAATTTTGAGATGTCATTTTAACCTCTTGAATAAGTAAAATATCCACCTTGAGGTCAAATATGCACTGCTTCAGAGCATATTGCTTTTGAGGGCTATTTAAGCCCCTCAAGTTCCAAGATAGGAACTTCATTTTTTACCTTTTTGAGATACCTATTGAGTCAACTGCCTTCGATTAGCAATTTCTCTGACCATCGCCTTCATCCTAATAGTTTTCTTGGACGGTCTTCCCAACTTAAATTTTGTTCCAACATCATCTTTTTTACCCCCTCTAGTTCATCTCTTTGAGATTTCCTATTCCCCTTTGTCTATCTGAGGAGAAACAAAATAAGACTTACAACCCAGGGAAAGGAAGATAGTCTTAGTGACCTCCATAACAATGTCATTGGTTGTGGAGGTGAGCGGTAAGGATGGGCCAATGTTATTGTTCTTTCTTGGAGTAGAGAAGGGGAGATCACCCCATCTACTGATTTTGTTGTTACACAGAGTGTTGGTGCCTAGCACTAAAGAGACAGCTTCCCCCATCAAATCCTCATTGGAAACTGGAGATGGCATTCTCAGTTCCATCACTGGGCTTCCTGCCTTCCCTTTTATTATATCAGTGCAGTCCATGTTTTTCTAAATCTCACCTTCTTCCAAAGACATCACCTCCCTAACCATTTGAGGGGAATATTTTTCTTTAGGCTCCGGGATCTTCATGATATTCAAGATACCTTCAATGAAGGGCTATTCCTCCATCTCTGAATTGGCCTACCTATTTTCAACCCCCTTAGATTTTGCCTCCTTCAAAAGAGAAACATCCACATCACCAATGCTAGTTACAACTTTAGGGGAGGATGTTGCACCTTGACTATTCTTTCCAATATCTGGGGTGGAGACTTTATCTTTTTCCTTGTGGTCTTTAGGTTGTGGGGATTTGCAATCAAAGATTGCATGCCCATGTTTGGCACATCTCTGGCAGAATAAGGAGGCATTCTCATAAACAATGGCCTTGGCCTAATTTCCCCACTTAGACTTAAGGGAGATGAAGTTGGGGAGGGACTTATTGACAACAACATTCACATAGAACTGCACAAAGACTAACCTGGGTCTTTTGAGTGTGACATTGTCAGCTGCAACGTAGTGACCGAAGGAGTTGCAAATCCATCTGAACACTCTATCATCCCAAAACTATAATGAAGTCCTCCTTTGTAGTGAACTTGAATAGGAATAAGTCCCCTAGCATGGAAGAGATAGTAACACTCCCTTTAAGTTTCTACCTCGAACTTACCCAACGTCTCACCATATCAATCGTGGGTTTGAAAGCAAAGAACCTCCTGACCAAACACATATGTAGAGAGGAGGCAATATTATCCATGACCATATCTAGGAGGTTGATTTCTGGGCCATTTTCATCATGTGACAAATTAGGTAGTATTAATTCCTCCAAGCCAATGGGTTGACCCACCAGAGTGTTTTTCCATGCCCCACTCTGTAGTTTTGGGTCAATTTTCCCCGTTACTTCCCTAGTTTTACCATCCTTGGGATTGACATTAGCATGTGTTGCCACCTCCCCCGTGCTTCCACCCTGAGTAGTCCCAAAGGAAATTTGCACTTGACCTGTAGTAGTTTCGTCAACACTAGAAGCCAAATTTTTTAAACCCCCACCGGGATTGCCAACATTGAGTTCCCAGCCTACGTCTTGGGAGCCTAAAACCAAAGCCAGATCTGGGCAAAGCAACGACCCTAGTAAAGGTGGAGGGTCCAGATCATGCAGGGTTGGGCCCTCCCCAACAACACCCGCCATGGCCAAGAAATTTAATTTTTTTTGGGTAGGAAAAGTTGTAGAGCTTAGTTGCAGAGAGTATTCTCCATTAGATGTTGCGCAATAGACATGTTAATAATGACAACCCTCCACCTTTATTTAATATAAATTATAATATTATATTTAATGTAATCATTAGCTTTGGTCAAATTTTACAATTTGAAAACTTCTAATATTTTTTTTCCAATGAAACTTCGTAAACGCCATCAAAACCTTAAAAAATTTCTATAATCAATTTTGAGCATCTCATAACTCATTAATTACTCTATCATAAAGCATTATCATATTTCTATAAATATTTAAGAAAATATAATAACATATCCCAATTAAAAAATAAAATAAAAAATACATATTTATAAATATAATTTAATCATACTATAATAAATTATAACAACGTTACAAAATCAAACACATAATTTGATATGTTACAATCAATCTAGAAGGTCACTAGAACATAAAGAATATTATTGGGATGTTCATAGAAATAATCCATGAATATTGTAATTATTAATGCAATTGACAAATATTTTCAAGACTATGTCACATTCGATAGAGAATATGTCACTTAGTTAAATAGATTAATCAATCATGAAAATAAACGGTTGTCAAGTCACTGTCCAAAGTTTGACACGTGGACAAGTTTGATTCGTTAAGATAGTCCGTCAATATCTATGTCCCAAATACAAATCAGCTTGCAATGATTTTGTACGGTCTGACTAGGTTTGGTGGGCAACACGGTTGTATGATATATTTTAAAATTCAAAATATAATTTAAAAATCATAAAAGTAAAAACAAAAAAACCTTGGCAATTGCTTTAATATGGATTATGAAGTTATTTAGATCTTTAATTGCACAATGTTGAATATAATAAAATAAGTATTAATTAAGACAAAATTGAAATTAACATTGAGATGATATTAGTTTATAATTATCTCTAATTATTATATGGTGTGACTATAATGGTTATAATGGTTAGTTTGTTAATAGTGTTATATATTTTGGTTTTTAGGAATAGGATATAGAGATTTTTTATTAATTTGAAAAATATTATAATTTGTTGTTAGTTTTTTTTAATATTTGTTATTTTATGGTGTACAATTAGATTTTATTTTTTTGCATTGAGATCTATTTAGTGAATACATAGCATTTTTGGATTACATTTTAATTTTAAAATATTTATGTAGTAAAGTTCAATATAAATATAAATAAATAGATGCTTTTAACATGTTCTAAACACAAGTTTCATTTGAATTTTTACAAATGTCTTGTCAATTGCTCTAGAATCTCTTGACTATTTATAATGTCATGTTGATGGTAAGATGTACTCAATACCAGCACCTTGTTAAGAGCATCAACATGAAATTTCTTGCAAGACGGGCTCTATGATTGAAAGGTTGATTTCTTATTTATTCTAGCTAAGCCTAAATTTAATAGGAAAAAATGAATAAGAAGATAAAAATAGAAGGCAAATTTAAATTGCTCTTTCAAAGGTGTTTCTCGTGAAAGGCCTATTGTACATTTTTCTTTTATTAATATGTGTATTTTTCCAATAACGAAAAAATAGAAAACAAATTAAGACAATGTAATAATTTATTAATATGTGTATTTTTCCAATAACGAAAAATAGAAAACAAATTAAGATAATGTAATAATAGATCTTTTAACTATAGTTTTTTTTTTTTTTGATCGGTTAAAGGTCGAAGCCAAAAGTTTATTAATCTTTAAATCAGAGTTACAAAAAGATGCCCCGCTTTGTGCAGGCGTTGGTAGGAAAGAGCGGGGTTGAGAAAACCTCCAACCTTGCCTGGGACCGTAGTTCGAAATCTGATACATAACAGTTTTAGGTGGGCATACCCACCATTATCTAATACAACATAAAAATAAGCCATGCTAAACTATTCTAAAACAGAATATTTTGCAGAATTCGTAAGGTCCTTGTAGGCCTTCCTTTGCATATTATTATTATTGATTTTGACTCTTGCTTCTACTCTGAAGACACTCTTATGTGGGAAACGGAATCTATCTTAGGGTTGTCTTCCCTAGTAGCTCATCTGAGAGATGCTTCCAAAAGGCGATTCTTGAACCTGACAATTCAGAGTTCTACCTACTATCCTTGTTAGTATGTCCACATAATATTTGTTAATCCGAGCTTTGGAGAGCTATTAATAGGGGAATTAGTTATTTAGAAAGGAAATATTTGCTAGAAGAGAGAAGAAAATTATACCTCTACCTGTGATACCTGTTTCAGCGTAGATAGTTGGAATTGTAGCCCTATTTCCTGAATACGATCTAAAAAGTGCTATCTACATACATTGCTAAATATATCTTCCTTATAACAATGCACTTAATAATCCAATGCTAAGAGATATGCTATTTAACTTGACAATAAATGCTTTATCCATAAATCTTAAAAATAAAATTGTGTAGTCTAATATACAATTTACATAGGAGGTCGGATTTCAGAGGGTCATCCATACTCCAATCTTGGAGAGATAATAAACATATAATAAACAGAGCTTCTAGATATATTTACTTAATCTATCAATCTGGGTGAAACATCTTCAATGAAGTCTATTAATCTAAAATAGATTAATCTACCAATAATCAGAACGATCTTAGAGTCCATAATAATAGATTGGGCCCAGTAAATGAATTCATGAATCCTCACTATTGTACATATAAAATTTCAATAGGATATCAAAACATCTGTAGTTGAAAAAAGATCTGAACCTTGGGCACTGGTCATGATCAATCCTAAACTTATATTGCCAAAATACCATGAGATGGGATATTATCATCAATACCATGCAAATGATGTACCATCGATTGCAAAGGCAGGAGATCATTCCAAATAAACTTATAATTAAAATCTGTCTAACATTATAGCTAGGGGTGAATATTTTGGGATCAGATTATTTAATGAATATTTAGTGATTATATAGTGATGTTGTTATTTAATTGGATGGAACAGATTATCTAATGATAGTAAACGGGACATAAAAATTTGTTAAGCATCCTCTACTGTTCATAAATTACCTAGAGTCTATGCATCTTATCATAGAATATGGTGCATATATTCTGCCATATCCATCCTAGCTATTATGAGTTAGCAGAGAAGTATACTAGGATCCTAAACTCTTCAGACTTATGTGGCCCATAACATAGTGTTGAGGGGTGTGTGGAAGTCAGTTCTGATTCCATATAATCCATCCATTACGTTGACTAATAAGAAAGCCAGAAGATAATCTATTAGCAAAAATGTTATATAGACTGAGTCAGATATTATTGTGTTTGCCTTATTCCCTCATAATCTATTTTTATGTTGATATTAATATTACTAATTTGGATATGAATTAGCTTTCCTTTTTCCAATACAATGATATTAGCTCCTACAATACTTGGATCAATAGATTAGTAAAAACCATAAAACTTAATTGAAATCGATAAGAGTCTAGTTCTATGGGAAGGTGTCATGGATCCAGTCATATGTTATCTTCTTTATTCCCTGTCTGTAGAGTCGGAGCTATTTGCAACAGGAGGTGTTATTAACTTATTTTGTGGTACTTACCTTCCTCCAACCATACGTCGATTAGATTTTCTAACTCAAAATCTGAGAGACGCACCATATCTGTGGATCCAACTTCATCTTAGTGCCAATAGTCGTAGAACCAATCCTCCTTCTCAGGCTTACGAATATGCAGGTAATACAACAGGAAGATTATGTTTCTTTTCACGATGTCTTCTCCATCCTTGAAGGCATCCATATTCTGAGTTCCAATGATAGGCAGAGATGGGATGGAAGGTAGCATATCAGAGTGTCCTGACCTAGTGATAGTAAGGTCCCATTTAATATTTTGTAAGGTTATGGCTAAGTTGCCAATGAATCTCCGTTTGAAGATTTTGCAACAGAGTTTCCATGTTTCCTGTTTATGGACACCCCAAAAAGAAATGACAACAACAAACATGGATGTGATATTGGTGAGGACCCTCTGTCTATCCTTATAATTTGATGCAAGAGCATCCTGGGTCTAAGAGAAATCTTGCATCACCCAAAAATATTTCTATTTTTGTATTCAATAAGAGCTATCTTGTGTAGAGCTGCTATTTATGGAAACTTTCTATTTTTAGTAATTTGGTCATACGATCTTGGAATGTTCTGACTTTACATGTGGAGGTTCATCTCAGTCATATCAGCCTGCCAGTAAAGTTTCATGGCTAGATCAAGTCTAGTTTTGAAGATATTGAAGATTTTCGATATTGGCAGCAGGGTACAAAAATATTGAACTTAGTTTTGAAGGCTTTAGAGGCCACAGATGAGGTCAAAAATTTGGGTGATAGGTGCTTACCCTAGTCAATCCTGTAGAGCACTTCGTGGCCTTTCCGAAATGGGGTTATAATAGTCAATCGAGTCAACCGGTGATGACTTATGGTCTCCGAAAGTCGGGTCACCTGAAATGACAGAAAATAATTTTCCTTCAAAATTTCTATTCGTGTTTCAAAAGTTATTTCGAGCTGACTTTGATGTAATAAGTTGAAAAATAAAATAATTCTAAGTTTGGTCGGCCCTAAGGGCTAAATTTTTGGAACCTTCTCGGGTGGTGGAAAATGCCTATATAAAGAAGACCCGTAGTGTTGTCTAGGGCAGTTCTGGGTATAGATTTGGGTATTGATTCGAGGCTTTGTCCTGCAATAGGAGCTGTTATGAGCCAAGAAGGTAAACCTATTGCTTATTTCAGTGAGAAGTTAAATGATGCCAAGAGAAAATATTTTGTTTATGATAAAGAATTTTATGCTATAGTTTAGGCATTGAAGAAGTGGAGACACTATCTGCTTCCTAAGGAGTTTGTTTTGTATACTGATCATCAAGCTTTGCAATATTTGAATAGTCAAAGAAAGTTGAATCAAAGGCATTTGAAATGGGTTGAATTTTTGCAGAGTTATACTTTTTTTTTGAAACACAGGAGTGGAAAGTCTAACATGGTTGCAGATGCTCTTAGCAGAAGGCAACTATTACTGACAAAGATGCAGATTGAGGTGGTTGGGTTCAAGGAACTCAAGATCTTGTATCCAGAGGATCTTGATTTTGGTGAAGCTTGGAAAGCTTGTAAAGAACCTGTTACTCTAAACAGGACGAAGTGGCTAGATTTCATCATTCAGGATGATATGCTATTCAGAGGGAGTCAGTTGTGCATTCCAAGAAGTTCTATGAGGGAGAATCTCATCAAGGAGAAGCATAGCGGAGGATTGGCTGGACATTTTGGTCATGATAAAACCCTTGCTTTGGTTAGTGAGAATTATTATTGGCCATAGTTGCAGCAAGATGTCAAGAAGTTTGTACAGAGTTGCAGAGTATGTCAGATGCTGAAAGGAGTGAAGCAAAATACAGGGTTGTATCCACCATTACTTGTACCAGAGAAGCCTTGGAAGGATATCAGTATGGACTTTGTTCTTGGTTTACAAACAACACAGCGAGGACATGATTTAATTTTTGTGGTAGTTGACATAGATTCAAAGATGGTACATTTTATTCCCTGCAAGAAGACTAATGATGTTGTTCATGTAGCGAAATTATTTTTCAGAGAAGTGGTGAGACTGCATTGTTTGCCAAAGAATATAGTTTCAGATAGGGACACTAAGTTTATTGGATATTTTTGGCATACATTGTGGAAAAATTTGAAGATCGATTCGAAGTTCAGTTCATCACATCATCGACAGACTGATGGACAAACAGAGGTGGTGAATAGGAGTTTGGAAAATTTGCTGAAATGTTCAGTTGGAGATAAGCCAATAGGATGGGATTTGATTTTACCATAGGAAGAATTTGCATATAATAAATCTATCAATAGGAGCACTGGTAAATCATCATTCCAGATTGTATATGGGAGTAGTCCCAAAAATGCATCTGAGTTGAGAAAGATAGATACAGGAGAAATAAGTAGTGTTGAAGCTGAGGATTTTGCAGAACACTTGAATAACATCCATGAGGAGGTGAGGAAGCATACTACCAAGATAAATGCGTAGTATAAGGCTAAGGTAGATGTGAAAAGGAGGCATAAGAAATTTTAGGTTGGAGATGAAGTAATGGTTCATTGGCGGAAGGAGCGATTTCTAGTTGGTACATATAACAAATTGAAAATGAAGTTTGGGCCATGTAAAATACTGAAGAAGCATGATTTGGGAAATGCATATGCAGTAGAATTGCCTACTGAGCTAAATATTTCACCAGTGTTTAACATTTCAGATCTGACAGAGTATCACGAGGGAGGTGTTGAAGATGAGATCACAACAACACAGTGGACTATTCCAGCAACTAGTTCAGATACCAAAGAGATTGAGGATATATTGGATAGTCATGTTGGTAGAAGCACAAGCAATAGGACATGTGAAGATCATCTGGTCAAGTGGAAAGGATGACCTGTTGAAGATTCATCATAAATGACAAAGGAGGAGGTTAACCATCTTGGTTTTCCTCTACACACCTGAGATGTGACAGGGTTACTTCTAAAATTACCCCGGGTGTTCAATGTAGGAGCATCCTGGGTGTAAGAGCAATCTTGCATCACCCAAAAATATTTTTGTTTTTGTATTCAATAAGGGCTATCTTGTGTAGAGCTACTATTTATGGAAACATGCTATTTTTAGTAAGTTGGTCATACGATCTTGGAATGTTCTGACCTTACATGTGGAGGTTCATCTCAATCATATCAGCCTTCCAGTAAAGTTTCATGGCTAGATCAGGTCTAGTTTGGAAGATATTGAAGATTTTCAGTATTGGCAGTAGGGTACAGAAACTTTGAACTCAATTTTGAAGGCTTTAGAGGCCACGGATGAGGTCAAAAATTTGGGTGATAGGCGCTTGCGTGAATCAAGCCTATAAAGAGCTTCGTGGCCTTTCTGAAATGGGGTTATAATAGTCAATTAGGTTAACTGGTAATGACTTATGGTCTCTGGAAGTCGGGTCACCTGAAATGGAAAAAAATAATTTTCCTTCAAAATTTTTGTTCGGGTTTCAAAAGTTATTTTGAGTTGACTTTGATGTAATAAATTGAAAAATAAAATAATTTTAGGTTTGGTCCACTCTCAGGGCTAAATTTCTGGAACCTTCTCGAGCGATGAAAAATGCCTATATAAAGAAGGCCCGTAGTGTTGTCTAGAGAAATTCTGGGTGTAGATCTGGGTATTGATTTGAGGCTTTGTCCTACAGAATATTGTAAGGGAATGCCCATGTGGCTTTGCATATTGTAATTCTGAAAGTTTGTAATTCCACATTTGTGGAGATAATAAGAAGCCAATTTTCTGTTCTTGCATATTGTTGTTGTTTCTCTATTTTTGTTATGTGTTTGTGGTATTAAGGGGAGCACCCTTCATCAAGTGGTATTAGAGCAGGATTTTCTGAGTGTGTAAATAGATGACCGACTGTGAGGCAGTTTGCACCAGGACTGTAGTTAGGGTTTCAGTGCGCATCGTAAAAATGCCTCCATCAAGGAAACGTGGCAGAAGAGTTGGTGTTGTAAAACATAAGGTTAGAGCACTCCAGGGACAAGTGCAAGCATTGCAAGAGGAGATTCATAGAGGAATAAATCTTAATGTCAGAGATGAAAGCGAAGATGAAGCCGAAGAAGAAGATCAAGAAGGAGAAGTCGAAGTTGTGAACCAGGAGGAACAAAGACTTTTTCGGGCCATTTCCAAGATCAGAAAAAGACCTAAGATTAGGGTTCCTGCATTTTTAGAAAATCTTAACCCAAAAGAGTTGATCGACTAGATCAATGAATGTGAAAAATATTTTGAGTATGAAGATATTGAGGATCCTGATAGGGTCAGATTCCTAAAGGCCAGACTGAAAGGTCATGCAAAGATCTGGTGGCAAGAGATTCAATTGAAGTGAAATAGAAGAGGGAAAGATAAAATCACAAGATGGGATCGAATGGTCAATAAATTAAAGCGACAGTTCATTCCTGTTGATTATGAGCTTGACCTACTCAAGAAGATGCAAAGTTTGAAGTAGGTAGGAAGATCTATTGAGGAGTATACAGAAGAGTTCTTTAGAATCCTCATCAGAACAGGCCATGCAGAAGCTGACAAGGAGAAACTTACCCATTACCTTAATGGGTTAAGGTCGAGCATTCAGGAGGAGCTAAATCTAGTTCGAATGAACAGTATTGAAGAGGCATACTAGTTTTCCCTAAAAGTAGAAGAAAAGATGAACAAAAAGTTTGAGAGAAGACAAAATGGAATGGGTCATAGTGGATGATCTGGTGGACGGTCATATGGAAGCCAAAATGAAGATCCGAAAAAGAAGGAAGAGGCCAGTAGCAGTCAAAATCAGAGAAGAAGTAATTCCAATTGTTTCCAAGATTAGAACAATAGAGATCAGAGAGGAAGAGGAAGAGGACAAGGTTCAAGAAGAGGAGGCTTTCGTGGAACATGCTTTCACTGTGGAGAAGAAGGTCATAGGGCATTTGAATGTTCTCAACGCTAAGGAAGGATGGATAGGAGAAATGAAGGCCAGGCCAAAGTGCTACATGTAGATGAAGATGTCAGATCCTCAAATTCTGAAGATGCTAAAAGAGGAGAAATGTTGATTAACAGAAGAGTCCTACTGAGTGGTGAGAATGAACCTGAACAAAGGAGAAGTGTGTTTCGCACTAGATGCACGTGTGAGGGTAAATGTTGTGATGTGATTATTGATAGTGGAAACACTAACAATTTGATGCCAGAAGAGATGGTGACAAAGTTGAAGCTCAAGAGACAAAAACACCAACATCCATATTGGATTGCCTAGGTGCAGGATGACCACAAGGTCATGGTCAGTGAATAGTGCCTAGTAAAGTTCAAAATTGGCGGGTACCATGATAAGGTACTATGTGATATCATACCTATGGATGCATGTCACATGTTGTTGGGTAGTCCGTGGCAGTTTGACAGATGTGTTGTACACGATGGTCGTGTGAATACCTATTCTCTGACAAAGGATGGAGTTCGATATAAGCAAACCCATTGAAGGAGACCGAAGAAAAGGTATGTGGTAATGCAAGAATAACTTTTGTTCATGGAAGGAAATTCTTAGATGGTATGAGACATGAGCACGTGTGTTTTGCTTTAATTCCAAAAGCTGGTAAAGAGGAATTAGAGGATGTACCTATAAAGCTTACATATTTGTTGAATGAGTTTTAGGATATTGTATCTAATAATGTACCTGATGGATTACCACGGGTAAGGAAGATTAGTCATCAGATGGATTTGGTTCCAAGAGCCAGTTTGCCAAACAAGGCAGCACACAAAATGACACTAGCAGAAAGTGAAGAGTTGAAGAGACAAGTACATGAGTTATTGCAGAAGGGGTTGATTCAAGAGAGCCCGAGTCCATGTGTTGTACCAGTAGTATTATCACCAAAGAAGAATGAAGAATGGAGGATGTGTATAGATTCTAGAGTAATAAACAAGATAACAATCAAGTATAGGTTTTCATTTCCACGGATGGATAATATTATCGATTGTTTGAGTGGAGCTGTATATTTCTCAAAGATAGATCTAAAGAGTGGATATCACCAAATTCGGATCAGAGAAGGAGATGAATGGAAGACTGACTTCAAGACAAAGGAAGGACTATATGAGTGGTTAGTCATGCCTTTTGGGCTAACCAATGCACCGAGCACTTTCGTGCGGCTCATGAATGAGGTTCTGAAAGAATTTATGGGCAAGGTTGTCATTGTGTACCTAGATGATATTTTGATCTTTAGTAAGACATTGCAAGAGCATATGATGCATATTCGTATGGTGTTTGAGAAGTTAAGAGATGAGAAATTGTTGATTAATTTGAAGAAATGCACTTTTGTGAAGAAAGAGTTAGTGTATTTGGGATTTGTAGTTTCAGTAGAAGGTCTAAAAATGGACCTAGAGAAGGTACATGCTATCCTTGAATGGCTTACTCTAAGGAGTGCTACTGAGGTAAGGTATTTTCATGGTTTGGCTAGCTTTTACAGAAAGTTTATCAGAAATATTAGCAGTATTTGTGGACCCTTGACTGAAACAATGAGAGGGGATAGGAATGATTTCAATTGGACAAATGGAGCAGATAAGAGTTTTAAATTGTTGAAACAAAAGGTTACAAAACAACCTATTTTAGTACTTCCTGATTTTAATAAGGTGTTTCAAGTAGATTGTGATGCTAGTGGTACTGCAATAGGAACTTTTATGAGCCAAGAAGCTAAACCTATTGCTTATTTCAGTGAGAAGTTAAATGATGCCAAGAGAAAATATTTTGTTTATGATCAGGAATTTTATGCTATAGTTCAGGCATTGAAGAAGTGGAGACACTATCTGCTTCCTAAGGTGTTTGTTTTGTATACTGATCATCAAGCTTTGCAATATTTGAATAGTCAAGGAAAGTTGAATCAAAGGCATTTGAAATGGGTTGAGTTTTTGCAGAGTTATACTTTTGTTTTGAAACACAGGAGTGGAAAGTCTAACAGGGTTGCAAATGCTCTTAGCAGAAGGCAACTATTACTGACAGAGATGTAGATTGAGGTGATTGGGTTCAAGGAACTCAGGAATTTGTATCCAGAGGATCCTAATTTTGGTGAGGCTTGGAAAGCTTGTAAAGAAACTGTTACTCTAAACAGGACAAAGTGGTTAGATTTTATCATTCAGGATGATATGTTATTTAGAGGGAGTCAATTGTGCATTCCAAGAAGTTCTATGAGGGAGAATCTTATCAAGGAGAAGCATAGCGGAGGATTGGCTGGACATTTTGGTCATGATAAAACCCTTGCTTCGGTTAGTTAGAATTATTATTGGCCATAGTTGCAGCAAGATGTCAAGAAGTTTTTATAGAGTTGCAGAGTATGTTAGAAGGGGAAAGGAGTGAAGCATAATACAGGGTTGTATCAGCTATTACCTATACCGAAGAAGCCTTCGGAGGATATCAGTATGGACTTTGTTCTTGGTTTACCAAGGACACAATAGGGACATGATTCAATTTTTGTGGTAGTTGACAGATTTTCAAATATGTCATATTTTATTCCTTGCAAGAAGACTAATGATGTTGTTTATGTAGCAGAATTATTTTTCAGAGAAGTGGTGAGACTGCATGGTTTGCCAAAGAGTATAGTTTCAGATAGGGACACTAAGTTCATTAGATATTTCTGGCATACATTGTGAAGAAGTTGAAGACCGATTTGAAGTTCAGTTCATCACATCTTCCACAGACTGATGGACAAACAAAGGTGGTGAATAGGAGTTTGAGAAATTTGCTGAGATGTTTGGTTGGAGATAAGCCAACAGGATGGGATTTGATTTTACAAGTAGAATTTGCATATAATAATTATGTCAACAAGAGCAATGGTAAATCACCATTCCAAATTGTATATGGGAGTAGTTCCAAAAATGCATCTCAGTTGTGAAAGATAGATAAAGGAGAAATAAGTAGTGCTGAAGCTGAAGATTTTGCAAAACACTTGAAGAACATCCATGAGGAGGTGAGGAAGCATATTACCAAGATGAATGCGCAGTATAAGGCTAAGGCAGATGTGGAAAGGAGGCATAAGGAATTTTAGGTTTTTGATGAAGTCATGGTTCATTTGCAGAAGAAGCAATTTCTGATTGGTACATATAACAAATTGAAAATGAAGAAGTTTGGGCCATGTAAAATACTGAAGAAGTATGATTCGGGAAATGCATATGAAGTAGAATTTCCTACTGAGATGAATATTTAACCAATGTTTAACATTTTAGATCTAACAGAGTATCATGAGGGAGGTGTTGAAGATGAGATCACAATAGCACAGTGGATTATTCCAGCAACTAGTTCAGATACCAAAGAGATTGAGGATATACTAGATAGTCATGTTGGCAGAAGCACAAGGAACATGACATATAAAGAATATCCGGTCAAGTGGAAGGGAGGACCTATTGAAGAGTCATCATGGATGAAAAAGGAGGAGGTTAATCATTTTTGTTTTTCTCTACACACCTGAGACATGACGGGTTCACTTCTCAAATTACCCCGGGTGTCTGATGCAAGAGCATCCTGGGTGTAAGAGAAATCTTGCATCACCGAAAAATATTTATATTTTTGTATTCAATAAAGGCTATCTTGTGCAAAGCTGCTATTTATGGAAACTTTTTATTTTTATTAAGTTGCTCACATGATCTTGGAATGTTCTGACTTTACATGTTGAGGTTCATCTTAGTCAAATCAGCCTGCTAGTAAAGTTTCATGGCTAGATCAGGTCTAGTTTTGAAGATATTAAAGATTTTTGGTATTGGCAGTAGGGTACATAAACTTTGAACTCATTTTTGAAGGCTTTAGAGTCCACTGATGAGGTCATAAATTTGGGTGATAGGTGCTTGCGCCAGTCAAGCCTATAGAGTGCTTCGTGGCCTTTTCGAAATGGGGTTATAATAGTCAATCAGGTCAACTGGTGGTGACTTTTTTTTTTTGAAAGTCGGGTCACGTGAAATGGCAGAAAATAATTTTCCTTCAAAATTTATGTTCGGGTTTCAAAAGTTATTTTGAGATGACTTTGATGTAATAAATTGAAAAATAAAATAATTCTAAGTTTGGTCAGCCCTAAGGGCTAAATTTCTGCAACCTTCTTGGGTGGTGGAAAATGAGTATATAAAGAAGGTCTGTAGTGCTGTCTAGGGCAGTTTTGGGTATAGATCTAGGTATTGATTTGAGGTTTTATCCTACAGAATATTGTAAGCGAATGCCCATGTGGCTTTGCATATTGTAATTTTGAAAGTTTGTAATTCCACATTTGTGGAGATAATAAGGAGCCAATTTTTTGTTCTTGCATATTGTTGTTGTTTCTCTATTTCTGTTATGTGTTTGTGGTATTAAGGGGAGCACCCTTCATCAAGTGGTATCAGAGTAGGATTTCTTGAGTGTGTAAATAGATCACCAACTATGAGGTAGTTTGTACCAGGACTATGGTAAGGGTTTCAACATGCATCGCGAAAATGCCTCCACGAAGGAAACATGGCGGAAGAGCTGGTGTTGTAACACCTGAGATTAGAGCGCTCTAGAGACAAGTGTGAGCATTGCAAGAGGAGATTCACAGAGGAATGAATCTTAATGTCAGAGATGAAAGTGAGGATGAAACCAAAGAAGAAGATCAAGAAGGAGAAGTCAAAGTTGTGAACCAGGAGGAAGAAAGACTTTTTTGGGCCATTTCCAAAATCAGAAAAAGACCTAAGATTGAGGTTCCTGCATTTTAAAGAAATCTTAACCTAGAGGAGTTGATTGACTGGATCAATGAATGTGAAGAATATTTTTAGTATGAAGATATTGAGGACCCTGATAGGGTCAGATTCTGAAGGCCAGACTGAAAGGTCATGCAAAGATCTGGTGGCAAGAGATTCAATTAGAGTGAAATATAAGAGGGAAAGATAAAATCACAAGATGGGATCAAATGGTGGATAAATTGAAGCGTAAGTTCATTCCTATTGATTATGAGCTTGACCTACTCAAGAAGATGCAAAGTTTGAAGTAGGCAGGAAGATCTATTTAGGAGTATACAGATGAGTTCTATCGAATCCTTATTAGAACGGGCCATGTAAAAGCTGACAAGGAGAAAGTTGCAAGTTACCTTAATGGGTTAAGGCCAAGCACTCAAGAGGAGCTGAATTTGGTTCGAATGAACAGTATTGAAGAGGCATACAAATTTTCCCTAAAAGTAGAGGAAAAACTGAACAAGAAGTTCGAGAGCAGACAAAATGGAAGGGGTCACAGTGGACGATTCAGTGGACGGTCATGTGAAGGCTGAAATGAAGATCTGAAAAAGAAGGATGAGGCCAATAGTAGTCAAAATCAGAGATGAAATAATTCTCATCCATTCCAAAATTAGAACAATAGAGATCAGAGAGGAAGAGGAAGAGGACAAGGTTCAAGAAGAGGAGGCTTCCGTGGAACATGCTTTCACTTTGGAGAAGAAGGTCATAGGGCATTTGAATGTCCTCAACACCAAGGAAGGAAGGATAGGAGGAATGAAGGCCAGGCTAGAGTGGCACATGTAGATGAAGATGCCAGATCCTCAAATTTTGAAGATGCTAATAGAGGACAAATGTTGATTAATAGAAGAGTCCTACTGAGTGGTGAGAATGAACCTGAACAAAGGAGGAGTCTGTTTCGCACTAGATGTAAGTGTGAAGTTAAATGTTGTGATGTGATTATTGATAGTGGAAGCACTAGAAATTTGGTGTCAGAAGAGATGGTGACAAACTTGAAGCTCAAGAGATAGAAACACCCACATCCATATTGGATTCTCTGGGTGCAGGATGACCATAAGGTCATGGTCAGTGAACAGTGTCTACTAAAGTTCAAGATTGGAGGGTACCATGATGAGGTACTATGTGATATCATACCTATGGATGCATGTCACATGTTGTTGGATAGGCCATGGCAATTTGATAGATGTGTTGTACACGATGGTCGGGTGAATACCTATTCCCTAACAAAGGATGGAGTGCGACATAAGCTAAACCCATTGAAGGAGACCGACGAAAAGGTATGTGGTAATGAAAGAATAACTTTTGTTGATGGAAGAAAATTCTTAGATGGTATGAGGCATGAGCATGTGTGTTTTGCTTTAATTCCAAAAGCTGGTAAAGAGGAAGTAGATGATGTACCTGTAGAGGTTGTAGATTTGGTGAATGAGTTTCAAAAAATTATATCTGATAATGTACTTGATGGATTACCATCGGTAAGGAAGATCATTCATCAAATAGATTTGGTTCTAGGAGTCAGTTTTCCAAACAAGACAACACACAGAATGACACAAACAGAAAGTGTAGAGTTGAAAAGATAAGTACATGAGTTATTGTAGAAGGGGTTGATTCGAGAGAGCATGAGTCCATGTGCTATACCAGCAGTATTAGCACCAAAGAAGAATGGAGAATGGAGGATGTGTACAGATTCCAAAGCAATAAACAAGATCACAATCAAGTATAAGTTTCTATTACCACAAATGTATGATATTATGGATTGTTTGAGTGGAGCTGTGTATTTCTCAAAGATAGATCTGAAGAGTGGATATCACCAGATTCGAATCAGAGAAGGAGATGAATGGAAGACTTCCTTCAAGACAAAGGAAAGACTATATGAGTGGTTAGTGATGCCTTTTGGGCTAAGCAATGCACCGAGCACTTTCATGCGGCTCATGAAGGAGATTTTGAAAGAATTTTTGGGTAAGTTTGTCATTGTGTACCTAGATGATATTTTGATCTTTAGTAAGACATTGGAAGAGCATATGATGCATATTTGTATGGTGTTTGAGAATTTAAGAGATGAAAATTTTTTGATTAATTTGAAGAAGTGTAGTTTTGTGAAGAAAGAGTTAGTGTATTTGGGATTTGTAGTTTCAGCAGAAGGTCTAAAAATAGACCTAGAGAAGGTACATGCTATCCTTGAATGGCCTACAACAAGGAGTGCTACTAATGTAAGGTCTTTCCATGGTTTGGCTAGCTTTTATAGAAATTTTATCAAAAAATTTAGCAGTATTTGGGGACCCTTGACTAAAACAATGAGAGGCGATAGAAAAAATTTCAAGTGGACTAATGGGGCAGATAAGAGTTTTAAACTGTTGAAACAAAAGGTTACCAAACAACCTATTTTAGTACTTCCTGATTTTAATAAGGTGTTTCAAGTAGATTTTGATGCTAGTGGTATTGCAATAGGAGCTATTATGAGCCAAGAAGGTAAACCTATTGCTTATTTCAGTGAGAAGTTAAATGATGCCAAGAGAAAAATTTTTATTTATGATCAGGAATTTTATACTATAGTTCAGGCATTGAAGAAGTGGAGACACTATCTGTTTCTTAAGCAGTTTGTTTTGTATACTGATCATCAAAGTTTGTAATATTTGAATAGTCAAGGAAAGTTGAATCAAAGGCATTTGGAATGGGTTGAGTTTTTGTAGAGTTATACTTTTGTTTTGAAACACAGGAGTGGAAAGTCTAATAGGGTTGCAGATGCTCTTAGCAGAAGGTAACTATTGCTGTCAGAGATGCAGATTGAGGTGGTTGGGTTCAAAGAACTCAAAAATTTTTATCCAGAGGATCCTGATTTTGGTGAAGCTTGGAAAGCTTGTAAAGAACCTGTTACTCTAGACAGAACGAAGTGGCTAGATTTCATCATTCAGGATGATATGCTATTCAGAGGGAGTTAGTTGTGCATTCCAAGAAGTTCTATGAGGGAGAATCTCATCAAGGAGAAGCATAGCGGAGGATTGGCTGGACATTTTGGTAGTGATAAAACCCTTGCTTTGGTTAGTGAGAATTATTATTGGCCATAGTTGTAGTAAGATGTCAAGAAGTTTGTAAAGAGTTGTAGAGTATGTCAGATGGTGAAAGGAGTGAAGTAGAATACAGGGCTATATCAGCCATTACCTATACCAGAGAAGCCTTGGGAGGATATCAATATGCACTTATTTCTTAGTTTACCAAAGACACAGCGGGGAGATGATTCAATTTTTTTGGTAGTTGAAAGATTTCTTAAAATGACATATTTTCTTCCCTACAAGAAGACTAATGATGTTGTTCATGTAGTGGAATTATTTTTCAGAGAAGTGGTGAGACAGCATGGTTTTCCAAAGAGTATAGCTCCAGATAGGGACACTAAAGTTGTTGGATATTTCTGGTGTACATTGTGGAAGAAGGTAAAGACTGATTTGAAGTTCAGTTCATCACATCATCGACAGACTGATTGACAAATAGAGGTGGTCAATACGAGTTTGGAAAATTTGTTGAGATGTTTGGTTGGAGATAAGCCAATAGGATGGGATTTGATTTTACCACAGGCAAAATTTGCGTATAATAATTATTTCAAGAGGAGCACTGGTAAATCACCATTCTAGATTGTACATGGGAGTAGTCCCAAAAATGCATCTGAGTTGAGTAAGATAGATAAAGGAGAAATAAATAGTGCTGAAGCTAAGAATTTTGCAGAACACTTGAAGAACATCCACGAGGAGGTGAGGAAGCATATTACCAAGATGAATGCATAGTATAAGGCTAAGGTAGATGTGAAAAGGAGACATAAAGAATTTTAGGGTGGAGATGACGTCATGGTTCATTTGTGGAAGGAGTAATTTCTAGTTGGTACATATAACAAATTGAAAATAAAGAAGTTTGGGCAATGTAAAATACTGAAGAAGCATGATTCAAAAAATGCATATGAAGTAGAATTTCCTACTAAGATGAATATTTCACCAGTGTTTAACATTTTAAATCTGACAAAGTATCATGAGGGAGGTGTTGAAGATGAGATCACAACAGCACAGTGGAGTATTCCAGCAACTAGTTCAAATACCAAAGAGATTGAGGATATATTGGATAGTCATGTTGGTAGAAGCACAAGGAACAAGACATATGAAGAATATCTGGTCAAGTGGAAAGCACGACCTGTTGAAGATTCATCATGGCTGACAAAGGAGGAGGTTAACCATCTTGGTTTTCCTCTACACACCTGAGATGTGACAGGGCAAATTCTCAAATTACCCCGGGTGTCTGATGTAGGAGCATCCTGGGTGTAAGAAAAATCTTGCATCACCAAAAAATATTTCTATTTTTTTATTCAATAAGGTCTATCTTGTGCAGAGCTACTATTTATGAAAACTTGCTATTTTTAGTAAGTTGGTCATACGATCTCAAAATATTCTAACTTTACATGTGGAGGTTCATCTCAGTCATATCAGCTTGCCAGTAAAGTTTCATGGCTAGATCAGGTCTAGTTTTGAAGATATTGAAGATTTTTGGTATTGGTAGTAGGGTACAAAAACTTTGAACTCAATTTGGAAGGCTTTATAGGCCACTGATGAGGTCAAAAATTTGGGTGACAAGCACTTGCACTAGTCAATCCTATAGAGCACTTCGTGGACTTTTTGAAATGGGGTTATAATAGTCAATCGGGTCAACTGGTGATGACTTATGGTCTCTGGAAGTTGGGTCACCTGAAATGGCAGAAAATACTTTTCCTTCAAAAAAAATTTTGGGTTTCAAAAATTATTTTTAGCTAACTTTGATGTAATAAATTGAAAAATAAAATAATTCTAAGTTTGGTCGGCCCCAACGGCTAAATTTCTGGAACCTTCTCGGGAGGTGGAAAATGCCTATATAAAGAAGGCTCATAGTGTTGTCTAGGGCAGTTATGGGTATTGATTTGAGGTTTTTTCCTACAAAATATTGTAAGGGAATGCCCATGTAGCTTTGCATATTGTAATTCTGAAAGTTTGTAATTTCACATTTGTGGAGATAATAAGAAGCTAATTTTCTGTTCTTGCATATTGTTGTTGTTTCTTTATTTCTATTATGTGTTTGTGGTATTAAGGGGAGCACCCTTCATCAAGTGGCATTAGATTAGGAGTTCCTGAGTGTGTAAATAGATCGTCGACTATGAGGCAATTTGCACCAGGACCGTGGTTAGGGTTTTAGTGTGCATCGCGAAAATACCTCCATGAAAGGAATGTGGCGGAAGAGCTGGTGTTGTAACACCTGAGGTTAGAGCACTCTAGAGACAAGTGCGAGCATTGTAAAAGGAGATTCACAGAGGAATGAATCTTAATGTCAGAGACGAAAGCGAGGATGAAACCAAAGAAGAAGATCAAGAAGGAGAAGTCAAAGTTGTGAACCAGGAGGAAGAAAGACTTTTTCAGGCCATTTCCAAAATTGAAAAAAGACCTAAGATTGAGGTTCCTGCATTTTCAAAAAATCTTAACCCAGAGGAGTTGAAGGATTGGATCAATGAATGTGAAGAATATTTTGAGTATGAAGATATTTAAGATCCTGATATGGTCAAATTTGCGAAGGCCAGACTGAAAGGTCATGCAAAGATCTGGTGGCAAGAGATTCAATTGGAGTGAAATAGAAGAGGGAAAGATAAAATTACAAGATGGGATCAAATGGTGGATAAATTGAAGTGGTAGTTCATTCCTATTGATTATGAGCTTGACCTACTCAAGAAGATGCAAAGTTTGAAGTAGGTAGGAAGATCTGTTCAGGAGTATACAGAGTAGTTCTATCGAATCCTCATTAGAACAGGTCATGCAGAAGCTGACAAGGAGAAAGTTGCCCATTACCTTAATGGGTTAAGGTTGAGCATTCAGTAGGAGCTGAATCTAGTTCGAATGAATAGTATTGAAGAGGCATACTAGTTTACCCTAAAAGTAGAGGAAATGCTGAACAAGAAGTTCGAGAGAACAAAAAATGGAAGGGGTCATAGTGGACGATCTGGTGGAGGGTCATATGGAGGCCAAAATGAAGATTCAAAAAAGAAGGATGAGGCTACTAGCAATCAAAATCAGAGAGAAAATAATTCTAATCATTTCTAAGATCAGAACAATAGAGATTAGAGAGGAAGAAGAAGAGGACAAGGTTTAGGAAGAGGAGGCTTTCGTGGAACATGCTTTCACTATGGAGAAGAAGGTCATAGGGTATTTGAATGTCCTCAATGCCAAGGAAAGATGGATAGGAGGAATGAAGGCCAGACCAGAGTGGCACATGTAGATGAAGATGTCAAATCTTCAAATTTTGAAGATGTTGAAAAAGGAGAAACGTTGATTAACAGAAGAGTCCTACTGAGTGGTGAGAATGAACCTGAACAAAGAAGGAGCCTGTTTCACACTGGATGCAAGTGTGAGGGTAAATGTTGTGATGTGATTATTGATAGTGGAAGCACTGACAATTTGATGTCAGAAGAGATGGTGACAAAGTTGAAGCTCTAGAGATAGAAACACCCACATCCATATCAAATTGCCTGGGTGCAGGATGACCACAAGGTCATGGTCAGTGAATAATGCTTAGTAAAGTTCAAGATTGGTGGGTACCATGATGAGGTACTATGTGATATCATACCTATGGATGTATGTTACATGTTGTTGGGTAGGCCATCATAGTTTGATAGATGTGTTGTACACGATAGTCGTGCGAATACCTATTCCCTGACAAAAGATGGATTGGGACATAAGCTAAAGCCATTGAAGGAGATTGAATAAAAGGTATGTGGTAATGCAAGAATAATTTTTGTTGATGGAAGAAAATTCTTAGATGATATGAGGCATGAGCATGTGTGTTTTGCTTTAATTTCAAAAGCTAGTAAAGATGAAGTACATGATATACCTATAAAAGTTGCAGATTTGTTGAATGAATTTTAGGATATTGTATCTGATAATGTACTTGATGGATTACCACTAGTAAGGAAGATCAGTCATCAGATGGATTTGGTTCTAGGAGCTATTTTTCCAAACAAGGCAGCACACAGAATGACACTAGCAAAAAGTGAAGAGTTGAAGAGACAAGTACATGAGTTATTGCAGAAGGGGTTGATTCGAGAGAACTCGAGTCCATGTCTTGTACCAGTAGTATAAGCATCAAAGAAGAATTGAGAATGGAGGATGTGTACAGATTTCAGAGCAATAAATAAGATCACAATCAAGTATAGGTTTTCCATTCCCACGAATGGATGATATTATGGATTGTTTGAGTGGAGCTGTGTATTTCTCAAAGATAGATATGAAGAGTGGATATCACCATATTCGTATCAGAGAAGGAGATGAATGGAAGACTTCCTTCAAGACAAAGGAAGGACTATATGAGTGGTTAGTGATGCTTTTTGGGCTAACCAATGTACCAAGCACTTTCATGCGGCTCATGAAGGAGGTTCTGAAAGAATTTCTAGGTAAGTTTCTCATTGTGTACCTAGATGATATTTTGAACTTTAGTGAGACATTGGAAGAGCATATGATGCATATTTGTATGGTGTTTGAGAAGTTAAGAGATGAGAAATTGTTGATTAATTTGAAGAAGTGCAGTTTTGTGAAGAAAGAGTTAGTGTATTTGGGATTTGTAGTTTCAGTAGAAGGTCTAAAAATGGACCTAGAGAAGGTACATGCTATCCTTGAATGGCCTACTACAAGAAGTGCTACTGAGGTAAGGTCTTTTCATGGTTTGGATAGCTGTTACAAAAAGTTTATCAAAAATTTTAGCAGTATTTGTGGACCCTTGACTGAAACAATGAGAGGGGATAGAAAACATTTCAAGTGGACCAATGGGGCAGATAAGAGTTTTAAACTGTTGAAACAAAAGGTTATATAATGACCTATTTTGGAACTTCCTAATTTTAATAAGGTGTTTCAAGTAGATTGTGATGCTAGTGGTACTGCAATAGGAGCTGTATGAGCCAAGAAGATAAACCTATTGCTTATTTTAGTGAGAAGTTAAATGATGCCAAGAGAAAAATATTATGTTTATGATCAAGAATTTTATGCTATAGTTCAGGCATTGAAGAAGTGGAGACACTATTTGCTTCCTAAAGAGTTTGGTTTGTATACTGATCATCAAGCTTTGCAATATTTGAATAGTCAAGGAAAGTTGAATCAAAGGCATTTGAAATGGGTTGAATTTTTGCAGAGTTATACTTTTGTTTTGAAACACAAGAGTGGAAAGTCTAACAGGGTTTTAGATGCTCTTAGCAGAAGGCAACTATTACTGGTAGAGATGCAAATTGAGGTGGTTGGGTTCAAAGAACTCAAGAATTTGTATCCAGAGGATCCTAATTTTGATGAAGCTTGGAAAGCTTGTAAAGAACCTGTTACTCTAGATAGGACGAAGTGGCTAGATTTCATCATTCAAGATGATATGCTATTTAGAGGGAGTCAGTTGTGTATTCCAAGAAGTTCTATGAGGGAGAATCTCATCAAGAAGAAGCATAGCGGAGGATTGGCTGGACATTTTGGTCTTGATAAAACCCTTGCTTTGGTTAGTGAGAATTATTATTGGCCACAGTTGCATCAAGATGTCAAGAAGTTTGTACAAAGTTGTAGAGTATGTCAGATGGTGAAAAGAGTGAAGTAGAATACAGGGCTGTATCAGTCATTACCTGTACCAGAGAAGCCTTGGAAATATATCAATATCGACTTTGTTCTTGGTTTACCAAGGACACAGTGGGGACATGATTCAATTTTTGTGGTAGTTGACAAATTTTCAAAGATGGCACATTTTATTCCCTGTAAGAAGACTAATGATGTTGTTCATGTAGCGAAATTATTTTTCAGAGAAGTGGTGAGACTACATGGTTTGCCAAAGAGTATATTTTCAAATAGGGACACTAAGCTCGTTGGATATTTCTGGTGTACATTGTGGAAGAAGTTGAAGATTGATTTGAAGTTCAGTTCATTACATCATCCACAAACTGATGGACAAACAAAGGTGGTGAATAGGAGTTTGAGAAATTTGCTGAGATGTTTGGTTGGAGATAAGCCAACAGGATGGGATTTGATTATACCACATGCAAAATTTGCATATAATAATTCTGTCAACAGGAGCACTAGTACATCACCATTCTAGATTTTATATGGGAGTAGTCCCAGAAATGCATCGGAGTTAAGAAATATAGATAATGGAGAAATAAGTAGTCCTGAAGCTGAGGATTTCATAGAACACTTGGAGAACATCCATGAGGAGGTGAGGAAGCATATTACCAAGATGAATGTGCAGTATAAGGCTAAGGCAGATGTGAAAAGGAGGCATAAGAAATTTTAAGTTGGAGATGAAGTCATGGTTCATTTGTAGAAGAAGCGATTTCTAGTTGGTACATATAACAAATTGAAAATGAAGAAGTTTGGGCCATGTAAAATATTGACGAAGTATGATTCAGGAAATGCATATGAAGTAGAATTTCCTACTAAGCTAAATATTTCACCAGTGTTTAAAATTTTAGATTTGACAGAGTATCATGAGGGAGGTGTTGAAGATGAGATCATAATAGCACAGTGGAGTATTCCAGCAACTAGTTCAGATACCAAAGAGATTGAGTATATACTGGATAGTAGTGTTGGCCGAAGCACAAGGAACATGACATATGAAGAATATCTGGTCAAGTGGAAAGGATGACCTCTTGAAGATTCATCATGGTTGGCAAAGAAGGAGGTTAACCATCTTGGTTTTCCTCTACACACCTGAGACATGACGGGGTCACTTCTCAAATTACCTCAGATGTCTGATGTAGGAGCATCCTGGGTGTAAGGGCAATCTTGCATCACCGAAAAATATTTATGTTTTTTTATGCAGTAAGGGCTATCTTGTGTAGAGCTGCTATTTATGGAAACTTACTATTTTTAGTAAGTTGGTCATACGATCTTGGAATGTTTTGACTTTACATGTGGAGGTTCATCTCATTCATAGCAGCCTGTCAGTAAAGTTTCATGGCTAGATCAGGTCTAGTTTTGAAGATATTGAAGATTTTCAGTATTGGTAGCAGGGTACAGAAACTTTGAACTCAATTTTTTAGGCTTTAGTGGTCATGGATGAGGTCAAAAATTTGGGTGATAGGCACTTGCGCTAATCAAGCCTGTAGAGTGCTTCGTGGTCTTTCCAAAATGGGGTTATAATAGTCAATCGGGTCAACTGGTGATGACTTATGGTCTCTGGAAGTCGGGTCACCTGAAATGGCATAAAATAATTTTCTTTCAAAATTTTTGTTTAGGTTTCAAAAGATATTTTGAGCCGACTTTGATGTAATAAATTTAAAAATAAAATAATTCTAATTTTGGTCGGCCCTGAGGGCTAAATTTTTGGAACCTTCTCGGGCAGTGCAAAATGCCTATATAAATAAGCCCTGTAGTGTTGTCTAGGGAAGTTCTACGTATACATCTAGGTATTGATTCAAAGTTTTATCCTAAATAATATTGTAATGGAATGTTCATGTGGCTTTGCATATTGTAATTCTGAAAGTTTGTAATTCCACAGTTGTGAAGATAATAAGAAGCCAATTTTTTGTTCTTGCATATTGTTGTTGTTTCTCTGTTTCTGTTATGTGTTTGTTGTATTAAGGGGAGAACCTTTCATCAAGTGGTATCAGAACAAGAGTTCATGAGTGTGTAAATAGATCGTCAACTATGAGACAGTTTGCACCAGGACCATGGTTAGGGTTTCAGTGCGCATTGCGAAAATACCTCCATGAAGGGAAAGTGACAGAAGAGCTGGTGTTGTAACACCTGAGGTTAGAGCACTCCAGAGATAAGTGTGAGCATTGCAAGAGGAGATTCACAGAGGAATGAATCTTAATGTTATAGATGAAAGTGAGGATGAAGCCAAAGAAGAAGATCAAGAAGGAGAAGTCAAAGTTGTGAACCAGGAGGAAGAAAGACTTTTTCGGACCATTTCTAAGATCAAAAAAAGACCTAAGATTGAGCTTCCTACATTTTTAAGAAATCTTAACTTATAGGAGTTCATGAACTAGATCAATGAATGTGAAGAATATTTTTAGTATGAAGATATTGAGGATCCTGATAGGGTCAAATTCACGAAGGCTAGACTGAAAGGTCATGCAAAGATCTGGTAGCAAGATATTCAATTGGAGTGAAATAGAAGAGGGAAGGATAAAATCACAAGATGGGATCGAATGGTGGATAAATTGAAGTGACAGTTCATTGCTGTTGATTATGAGCTTGACCTACTCAAGAACATGCAAACTTTGAAGCAAACAGGAAGATCTATTCAGGAGTATATAAAGGAGTTCTATCAAATCCTCATCAGAATAGGCCATGCAGAACATGACAAGGAGTAAGTTGCCCGTTACCTTAATGGGTTAATGCCAAGCATTTAGGAGGAGATGAATCTGGTTCAAATGAACAGTATTAAATAGGCATACCAATTTTCCCTAAAAGTAGAGGAAAAGTCGAACAAGAAGTTCGAGAGCAGATAAAATGGGAGGGATCGCAGTGGACGATCTGGTGGATAGTCATATGGAAGCCAAAATGAAGATTTGAAAAAGAAGGATGAGGTTAGTAGGAGTCAAAATCAGAGAGGAAAAAATTCCAATCATTTCCAAGATCAGACCAATAGAGATCAGAGAGGAAGAGGACAAGGTTCAGGAAGAGGAGGCTTCCATGGACCATGCTTTCACTGTGGAGAAGAAGGTCATAGGGCATTTGAATGTCCTCAATGCCAAGGAAGGACAAATAGGACAAATGAAGGCAAGGCTAGAGTGGCACATGTAGATGAAGATGCCAGATCCTCAAATTCTGAAGATGTTTAAAGAGGAGAAACGTTGATTAACAGAAGACTCGTGCTGAGTGGTGAGAATGAACTTGAACAAAGGAGCATGTTTTGCACTAGATGCAAGTGTGAGGATAAATGTTGTGATGTGATTATTGATAGTGGAAGAATTAACAAGTTAGTGTCAGAAGAGATGGTGACAAAGTTGAAGTTCAAGAGACAAAGACACCCATATCCATATTGAATTGCCTAGGTGCAAGATGACCACAAGGTCATGGTCAGTGAACAATGCCTAGTAAAGTTTAAGATTGGCAGGTACCATGATGAGGTACTATGTGATATCATACCTATGGATGCATGTCACATGTTGTTGTGTAGGTCGTGGTAGTTTGATAGATGTGTTGTACATGATGGTCATGTGAATACCTATTCCCTGACAAAGGATGGAGTGCGACATAAGCTAAAGCCATTGAAGGAGACCGAAGAAAAGGTATGTGGTAATGCAAGAATAAATTTTGTTGATGGAAGGAAATTCCTAGATGTTATGAGGCATGAGCATGTGTGTTTTACTTTAATTCTAAAACTTGGTAAAGAGGAAGTAGAGGATTTACCTGTAGAGGTTGTAGATTTGTTGAATGAGTTTTAGGATATTGTATATGATAATGTACCTGATGGATTACCACTGGTAAGGAAGATCAGTCATCAGATAGATTTTGTTCTAGGAGCTAGTTTTCCAAACAAGGCAACACATAGAATGACACCAACAAAAAGTGAAGAGTTGAATAGACAAGTACATGAGTTATTGCAGAAGGGGTTGATTCAGGAGAGCTTGAGTCCATGTGTTGTACCAACAGTATTAGCACCAAAGAAGAATGGAGAATGGATGATGTGTACAAATTTTAGAGCAATAAACAAGATCACAATAAAGTATAGGTCTCCATTGCCACGGATGGATAATATTATGGATTGTTTGAGTGGAGTTGTGTATTTCTCAAAGATAGATATGAGGAGTGGATATCACCATATTCAGATTAGAGAAGGAGATGAATGAAAGACTTCCTTCAAGACAAAGGAAGGACTGTATGAGTGGTTAGTCATGCCTTTTGGGCTAACCAATGCATCGAGCACTTTCATGCGGCTCATGAATGAGGTTCTAAAAGAATTTCTGCGTAAGTTTTTTATTGTGTACCTAGATGATATTTTGATCTTTAGTAAGACATTGGAAGAGCATATGATGCATATTCGTATGGTGTTTGAGAAGTTAAGAGATGAGCACTTGTTGATTAATTTGAAGAAGTGCAGTTTTGTGAAGAAAGAGTTAGTGTATTTGGGATTTGTAGTTTCAACAGAAAGTTTAAAAATAGACCCAAAGAAGGTACATGCTATCTTTGAATGGCCTACTCCAAGGAGTGCAACTGAGGTAAGGTCTTTTCATGGTTTGGCTAGCTTTTATAGAAAGTTTATCAAAAATTTTAGCAGTATTTGTAGACCCTTGACTGAAACAATGAGAGGGGATAGAAAAGATTTCAAGTGGACTAATGGCGCAGATAAGATTTTTAAACTGTTGAAATAAAAGGTTACAGAACAACCTATTTTAGCACTTTCTAATTTTAATAAAGTGTTTCAAGTAGATTGTGATGCTAGTGGTACTGCAATAGGAGATTTTATGAGCCAAGAATGTAAACCTATTGCTTATTTTAGTGAGAAGTTAAATGATGCCAAGAGAAAATATTATGTTTATGATCAAAAATTTTATACTATAGTTCAGGCATTTAAGAAGTGGAGACACTATCTGCTTGCTAAGGAGTTTGTTTTGTATACTGATCATCAAGCTTTGTAATATTTGAATAGTCAAGGAAAGTTGAATCAAAGGCATTTGAAATGAGTTGAGTTTTTGCAGAGTTATACTTTTTTTTTTAAACACAAGAGTGGAAAGTCTAACAGGGTTGTAGATGCTCTTAGCAGAAGGAAACTATTACTAATAGAAATGTAGATTGAGGTGGTTGGGTTTAAGGAACTCAAAAATTTGTATCTAGAGGATCTTGATTTTGGTGAAGCTTGGAAAGCTTGTAAAGAACCTATTACTCTTGACAGGATGAAGTGGCTAGATTTCATCATTCAAGATGATATGCTATTCAGAGGGAGTCAGTTGTGCATTCCAAGAAGTTTTATGAGGGAGAATTTCATCAAGGAGAAGCATAGTGGAGGATTGGCTAGACATTTTGGTCATGATAAAATGCTTGCTTTGGCTAGTGAGAATTATTATTGGCCACAGTTGTAGCAAGATGTCAAGAAGTTTGTACAGAGTTGTAGAGTATGTCAGATGGTGAAAGGAGTGAAGTAGAATACAGTGTTATATCACCCATTACCTGTACCAGAGAAGCCTCAGGAGGATATGAATATGGAATTTTTCTTGGTTTACCAAGAACACAGTGGGGACATGATTCAATTTTTGTGGTAGTTGACAGATTTTCAAAGATGACACATTTTATTCCTTGCAAGAAGACTAATGATGTTGTTCATGTAGCAGAATTATTTTTCAAAGAAGTGGTGAGACTGCATGGTTTGCGAAAGAGTATAGTTTCAGATAGGGATACTAAGTTTGTTGGATATTTTAGGCATACATTGTGGAAGAAGTCAAAGACCGATTTGAAGTTTAGTTCATCACATCATCCATAGGTTGATGGACAAACAGAGGTGGTGAATAGGATTTTGGAAAATTTGCTGAGATGTTTGGTTGGAGATAAGCCAATAGGATGGGATTTGATTTTACCACAGGTAGAATTTGCATATAATAATTCTGTCAATAGGAGCACTGGTAAATCACCATTCCAGATTTTTTATGGGAGTAGTTCCAGAAATGCATCTGAGTTGAGAAAGATAGATAAAGAAGAAATAAGTAGTGCTAAAGCTGAGGATTTTGCAGAACAGTTGAAGAACATCCTTGAGGAGGTAAGGAAGCATATTACCAAGATGAATGTGCAGTATAAGGCTAAGGTAGATGTGAAAAGGAGGCATAAGGAATTTTAGGTTGGAGATGAAGTCATGGTTCATTTGCAAAAGGAGCAATTTGGAGTTGGTACATATAACAAATTGAAAATTAAGAAGTTTGGGCCACGTAAAATACTGAAGAAGCATGATTCAGGAAATGCATATGAAGTAGAATTGCCTACTGAGCTGAATATTTCACTATTTTTTGACATTTCAGATCTGATAGATTATCATGAGGGAGTTGTTGAAGATGAGATCACAACAGCACAGTGGATTATTCTAGCAACTAGTTCAGATACCAAAGAGATTGAGGATATACTGGATAGTCGTGTTGGTAGAAGCACAAGGAACAAGACATATGAAGAATATCTAGTCAAGTGGAAAGGATGACCTATTGAAGATTTATCATGGCTAACAAAGGAGGAGGTTAACCATCTTGGTTTTCCTCTACACACCTGAGACGTTACGGGGTCACTTCTCAAATTACCTTGGGTGTCTGATGCAAGAGCATCTTGGGTGTAAGAGCAATCTTGCATCACACAAAAATATTTATGTTTTTATATTCAATAAGGGCTATCTTGTGCAAAGCTACTATTTATGGAAACTTGCTATTTTTAGTAAGTTTTTCATACGATCTTGGAATGTTCTGACTTTACATGTGGAGGTTCATCTTAGTCATATCAGCCTGCCAGTAACATTTCATGGCTAGATCAGGTCTACTTTTGAAGATATTGAAGATTTTCGGTATTGGCAGCAGGGTACAGAAACTTTGAACTCAGTTTTGAAGGCTTTAGAGGCCATGAATGAGGTTGAAAATTTGGGTGATAGGCACTTGCGCCAATTAAGCCTATAGAGCACTTCGTGGCCTTTTCGAAATGGGGTTATAATAGTCAATCGGGTCAACTGGTGATGACTTATGGTCTTCGGAAGTCGGGTCACCTGAAATGGCAAAAAATAATTTTCCTTCAAAATTTATGTTCGGGTTTCAAAAGTTATTTTGAGTTGACTTTTATGTAATAAATTGAAAAATAAAATAATTCTATTTTTGTTCGGCCCTAAGGGCTAAATTTTTGGAACCTTCTCGGGCGGTGAAAAATGCCTATATAAAGAAGGCCCATAGTGTTGTCTAGGGCAGTTCTGGGTAGAGATCTGGGTATTGATTCGAGGCTTTGTCCTATAGAATATTGTAAGGGAATGCCCATGTGGCTTTGCATATTGTAATTCTAAAAGTTTGTAATTCCACATTTGTGGAGATAATAAGAAGCCAATTTTTTGTTCTTGCATATTGTTTTTGTTTCTCTGTTTCTGTTATGTGTTTGCGGTATTAAGTGGAGCACCCTTCATCAAAATTGATAAATTTTGTACCTTATATATGGAGGGAGGCTCTAATAATGAGGGCATGCTTATTTCTCAATACCTTTTTAACATGCTTTGGCATAAGCTTGCCTTCAAATGCCAACTGGCCCCTACTACAAATGAGCTTGATTGGAGTCTCCATCTTGGCCTACAGTTTTGGTGTCATGTGGTGTCAATATGAGAAGTGCTATAAGAGCATGGGCTAAATATAAGGCTTACTTTTCCATTGGCTTGCCTATTGGGTGCCTATGTCTGTTCGGGTTTCCTCTCTCTCTTGAGCATATTACTTTAGCTACTTGAAGGGAGCCGAAATGAAGAGGCTTTTAATTTATTCCTTTATATTTTTAAAAAAATTCTATCATTTAGGGTGCTGATATGAAAGTAGATAGGATGAAAAGGAACTCTATACGGATAAGATATTCATTTAGTGAAGGAATTCCAGTCGGTACCTACAAATAATGATCATACTATGCTTGCCTATTAAAGGAAATTTGAAAATAGGGGCTAAGAATCAAATTAGAATAGAATAGTACCTATATTAAGGGAGGCCCTGCATAAGATGAAGTATAATAGTTGTATGTTTAAAGAACCATACTATTTTTTACAAATATAATGAGTAAGGAGCTAATTATTTTTAGATGTCTATTGCTAAATCTATACTGAAGAATTTACAAAAGACCATATTGGTCTGGCTAATAAAACCTTTAAGATAACTACTGATCATATACTAGCTGATTGAAGTTTATAGGTATGACTTTAGAAGATATCAAAAAAAGGAGATATTAACATTTGTAATTTAGATGGCACCATTTTTTTTGGACCGTCGCACACTTCCAGATGCTCTTTCCCTTTACCATGACAACGATGCATTCTTCTTCAGGTGCCGACTTCTTCATGTGTCGAGTGCACTATTGTATCTCAGGAGCCATGATGTGAATCTTGGCCACCTCAATTTTGTCCAATTCATCTAGGATGTTGAATTCCTCACTCCTCCAGTATTTGAGGTTCTCAGCACTATCCATTTCTAATTGGAGAACTTCTCTATAATCCAAATTCCTGAGCATTTCGGGCTAGTGGGCATCAAAGCATTCCTCATCCTTGAAGGTTAGCATGGGGATGCACTGGCTTTGTGGAATTTCATCTATTTTGGTGACCTCAGTACTCATTGTTATTTCCAAATATGGAATGGTAAGTTGATTATCGACACAGAGGATCATTCTTTCTAAACCACCAAGAAGCTCTGGGTTGAAAATTGTGTTGGCTACCTGGAGGATGTCTTCTTTCCTCCTCCCTGCAAAGATAGAGATAACAATGAACTGGGTGATAACTGCCCCATTGGTTCTGAAAGTGAATGTGTTGTCAAAGAAGTGATCTCCCATGGCTTTTTCTATCGCTCTCCTTGAGGAATTCGACAAAGGGTTCAGGATTTGATTCCACCTTTCTAGCATGATGTGGCCTCTGAATGCCATAGCCCTACTACTTTTGGATGTGAAGGTGATTAACTTTGTTTACATTGTTCGGTGAGAAATGTAACTTAGCAGGATAAGTTCTTCAACCTAGCCTGAGTGAAATATAAAAGTTTGAGGGAAGTTTCTAGGTGTGGTTATATTAATGCATGTCGATCACTCTTTAGGAGCCATCTCTTAAGAGTCTACAAACATGATTCTCAGTTGTTGCATGATCCTCTTTATCTATCATGAGAGAGTATGTCGGGAGGAAGGGACAAGTCACAATAGTCCATATGTTCAATCCTGGACAAGAGGATCAATATTCTAAAATAAGTATTAGTGGTTGATTAGTGACATACGCTATCACGTGATTACTTCTAGCCGAGAAGCAAAGCTGGAGCCAAGAGTTAGACTCTATTTGAGAGAAATAGCTAAGCTGGATACGAAAGATCAAGCACATTGAAAGGGCTGGACTGATAAAGGCTCATATGAGGTCTAAGGAAAAGGAAGGAGGTATCAAAAATTTAAAAAAAGAGGGTGAAGGGAGAGGACTAAAAACACGTCTAAAATGAGAAGGGGAAAACAGAGAGTCAAAGGATGCTTGGGGGATACCGCTAGGTGTTTAAAACTCTACTAAACTAGGTTGCTATGAGGACAGCATTAAATACTATATATATCAAGGAAAGGAGTCATATTTGGTTTGAATGACCCTGTGCTAAGTAGAGAAGAAGAACTAGAAGCTTAACTTTCCCTGGGATACTATGCCCAGTTTTAAGCCTGTATGGGCTTAAGAGCATATGCATTGAAGAAAGAAAAGTAGCTAGGACCTGCGGCTAAGGAGATATTCTCAAGAGGTTGACAAGTATAATGGTGGAAAGATAGGGTATTATCCTGACTAGCATGACACAACCTACCTAAGCCCTATCCTAAAAATTCATTGTATTGGGATAAGGCTAGATTAAATTAGAGCCTATCTACCAAAATATTTGGGCAAGGGTGTATATCTTTATTATATAGCTTATGAGAGTAGGGTTAGAACTACTTTAAGAGAAGACGGTCTTCGGCAGATGGTTGGGAGGGAGATCATGAATCGATCTTACCATCTCATGATTGATAAGTGATTAGGCTGATTTAGTATCAGTAGAACTCATAATTTTATTTGATTATAGATTGTACCTTTGTTTAAAGAATTATCTTATGTTACGAGGTACTGAGGTGAGATTTTAGTGTTCTCCAATACTGAGTAATTCTAGTAAGCACACTAAATATTGCATATTTTATAGATAGGTTGGATTGTTGATGTTGGTTTAATAATTTTAGTTAATTTAAGTGGTATTAATATAGGGTTATGGGGGGAAGTGATGATTATCTAAAAATTCGAAGAACTTCCTACAAAGTTTCACCATTTGCACCTTGATTTGCAAGATGGTCAGCTTCTACATTACCTTCTGTATAAATGTGCTTGACTTCGTAATGTTGGATTTTGTCTAAAATTTTAATAATGTCTTCTAATTTCGAGTTGAGATTCCAATTTGGAGTTTTCCTTGTCCTAATTGCATTAATAATTATTTGAGAGTCTCCTTCAATAATTATTTTTGTCAATCCTAACGGAACACATAGTTTAAGACCTGCTAAGACAGCTAAGCATTCCGCCATATGATTAGTTGTAGGGTTGATGGGGCTAGCATATTTAGAGATGATTTCTCCTTTACAGTTATGAATAATTCCACCAATTTTAGCTATCCCTAGATTGCCTCAAGATGCACCGTCGAAATTGAGTTTATACCATCCTTCTTTAGGGGGAGACCACTTGCAATTACTTCTATCAATTTTTGATCTTTTTCCTCTCTTGCCAAATAGAGGCGGAATAATCAATCTTGGCCAAATTGTCCTGATGTAATTATCCCACTGCTTAAAGGAATTTCTATAACTGATCTGATTTCTAAGATTGCTATTAGTTACTTCAATAACTGCTACTTCAATTTTGTTGGTTAGTGTGCTCCATTCCATTTTCTGGTTTGTAAAGATTCTCCGGTTATGCTCTTTCCAAATTTCCCATAAGAGTATGGAGGGGGAGATTACCCATATATCTTTGTACAAACTACCTTTGTTTAAATAGGGCCACACTTTTAGCAAGTCCACAATATCATAAGGCATCGATGAATGCCAGTTTAAACAATTATATAGCCATCGCCAACAGTTTTGTGTATAAGTACAATTTAGTAGTAGATGGTTTACATCCTCTTCTTGGCATTCACAAAGAGGGCACCTTGAGGGCCCTTCAAAACCCATCTTCTGAAGTCTATCTGTGGTCAAGATTCTCTTTTGGAGAGCTTCCCATCAGAAAATTACTACCTTGGGGAGGCAGAATTTATTCCAACATAGATTCAGAGGAATGTCTAGGGTGTCCATGTTGTGTTCTTGTATAATTGACTTGTAACCATCCTTGACTTTATAATTTCCATTGTTAGAGCCAGCCCATATCAATCTATCTTCTCTATTTTTATGAAAGATCACTCTATCTTTAAGGATGTCTTTAAGTGTTTTTTTTCTCAAAATATTCTATTGGGATATCCTCAATTGGTTTCCATATTAGTTCATCATCTATAGAGAGATAATCCTTTACAAAACTACCCCTAGAAGCTTTACATCTATCTATAAATTCTTGACTAAAACCTAATTTGGTGAGAGGGGGAAAACCTCCCCACGAGTCTTCCCAAAAGAAGGCCTTACTGCCCAATCCAATATCCCAAGTGAGTTGGTTGTTGATAACTGCTCTAGTATTTATAATGAAATTCCAAATTCGGGAGACTTTCGTATGCAAGTGGACTCATAAAATGTTAATGGGGTCTGCATTTGGAATATATTTATTCAGGAGGATAGAGGCCCATTTGCTATTGGGTTCCTAGCTAAGTCTCCATAAGAGTTTGGCACCTAGTGCTTTGTTCTTCCATTGTAAGTTTTTAATTCCTAATCCACCTTTGGAGGTTGGTTTACACAAGTTATCCCATTTTATAAGAGTTACCTTCTTGTCCTCTGATGTGCCTTGCTAGTAAAAGTCTCTTAGAAGTTTATCTAGACTAGCTTTGATATTAGCTGGAAGGGGGAGGATCAACATTTGATATGTGGGTATGGCTAACAAAATGGACTTAATCATTGTTGCTCTTCCAACTTTAGTGAGCCATTTTCCTTTCCAGCTACCTTTTTTAGTTTGGATTTTAGATATCACTTACTCCCCTAACTTGGAGCAATGTAGACCTTTATCTAAAGGGATTCCTAAATATTTGCATGGGAACTTACCTATCTTGTATCCTAGAGTATTGCAAATCTGACACATTTTTGCTAGGCGGGTATTAATAAAGAAGACTTCAGATTTATCAGGATTCACTTTCTACCCAGATGCCTTCATGTAAACATCCAAAAGATCTTTGAATGCCTTTTCTTCCTTACAGGTGCTTGTTCCAGGGAGAATAGTATCATCAGCAAATTGTTGATGAGTTATATTAGATACATTCTCTGTGACTCTACCTCCCGAGATTTTGCCATCTATGTGGGCCTTAGTAATGGATCTACCCAATGCTTCAGCCATGATTACATATAGGAAAGGGGAGAGTAGGTCTCCTTGTCTAATACCGCGGGATATTTCAAAGAAGCCTTCCGGAGTACCATTGATTAAGAGGGATATTTTGGGCGAAGAGATACAGTTGTATATAAGATTAATCCATTGTTTGGAAAAGCCAATTGCTTCCATACATTTACACATAAATCTCCAATCCACTTTATCATATTCTTTTTGAATATCTATTTTAATCAGCATACATGCTTCTTTGTTGTATTGAGCTGTATGAACTATTTCTTGAGCTACCACTATTCCATCCAGGATTGAGCAACTCGGAACAAAACCAGTTTGTTTTTCCAAGATAATTAATGGAAGAAAGGATTTTAACCTATTTTCTAAGAATTTAGACAAGATTTTATAAATGGTATTGCATAGGGATATAGGGCCAAAGTCTCATGGTTCCTAACTGTCATTTAGGAATAAGAGTGAAAAAAGTATTGTTGATTTTCAATAAAATTGAGCCTGCGTTTCTAGTAGCTTCTACTGCTTTCCAGATGTCTTCCCCAAGAAAATGCCAGCATTTTTGAAAAAAACCTACTTGGAAACCATCAGGTCCTGGAGCTTTCTCAAGATGAAGTTGAAATAGAGCATTTTTAATTTCTTCAATAGTAAGCTTACTATTTATCCATTTATTATCTTTTTCTGAAATTAATTTAGGGATAGATGCTAGCATTTCATTTTGTGCTCTGCGATCGACACAGTCATAATTGTTAAGGAGAGTACTATAGTAGTTTACAAAATGTTCTGAGATGAGCTTGGGATCCTCTATGATGTTACCATTAGTGTCTTTGATCTTGGATATTCTATTAATATTCCTTTTGTTGTTAGTGTTGTTATGAAAGAATTTCGTATTGCAGTCCCCTTCTTTTAACCAAGTTTCTATGGATTTTTGTTTCCAAAAATTTCTTCCTTTAGTAAGATCTCGGCATGTTTGGCCATAAGATCTTTTTCTTTTAAATAGCTGCTTTCATTCATTCCTTGCTTTATGACTAGATTATTTAATCTATCAATTTTAGCCTCTATCTTATTTTTTTGTTCAAAAATATTATTGAATTTGTCTTTATTCCAATCCAAAATCTTATGCTTAATGATTTTTAATTTAGCAACTAGGCAATACATCTTTGAACCAGAGGCTTTAATCTGCTTCCACCATTGTTCTAGAAGCTGCATAAATTCCTCATTTTGAAATCACATAAATTCAAAGTTGAAGGGACTTCTAAGTGGTTTATAGTTCTCCGTGACTATGAGTCTAACTGGGAAGTGGTCAGACCCTGCATTAGTAAGGATTTACACACTTAGATTGTGATTAAAGTTTCCTAAATCTCCACCTATCAAGAATCTATCCAATCTTTCTGCGATGTAACTAAAACCTGATCTACGATTATTCCAAGTGAATAATCCATTGTTAGTGTTGATATCTATTAAGTTATTATCTAATACCCATTGGCTGAAATATTTTTGTGCTTGAGAGACATATTGTGATCTGCTGAATTTTTCTTTATTATCTAGGATAGCGTTAAAATCTCCTCCTAGGATGTGAATGTCTTCTAGATTTTGTGTTAGTTGATCATGAACTTCCTGCCATAGTTTCCTCTTTTCAGCATTAGGAACCAGACCATAAATATTGATAAGTTTAAATTTTAAGTTAATCTTTAGACTATTGACTAGTAATAGGAGCCAATTATTATGTTTATAAACTACCTCAACCAATACTTTCCTAGGGTCCCATAGAGTAGCCAGCCCACCTGAGGCTCCAGCTGAGATAACAATTTCTGATTTCCAAATACCCAATTTTGGGCTAAACTTCAAGCCTTCTTCCTAATTTAACTTAGTTTCTTGTAATATTATAATTTCAAACTCAAATGTATTAAGGTATCTTTTTATTAGTCTTTTTTTGTTAGGGGCATTCAAGCCCCTAACATTCTAGGATGTAATTTTCATTGACCCTATGGAAGGCTCTTCCCCTTCCTAGCATTCAGTAATTTAGAAAGTTTTGGTTGATTTTCAGCATTACCATCTATAGCTCTCAATTCATTGATCGATTTCCTGCCTCTTTTTTTCTTGATCTTAAGGGTTACCGGGCTAGAGAGACCTTCCATGGTCATTGCTATACCTAGCTACCTATCAAGATTTGTAATTCCATTTAGACAGTTTATGATATCATTATCATCTTCTATGAGATCGTTGTTCAAGTGTGCTCCTTCTACTAAAACTTTTAGGTCAAGATCCTCCTATCCTTGCAAAAGATTACCAACTGACTCCTCAATGTCTATAAGATTATTACCAAAATCTTCGAGGGTGGCTATAGGGATAGTTCCAAGCTTAGGATTGGTCTCTTCTAATTCTGAAGGAGTTGAGATATGAGGGGCAAAATTTGCAAGACTGATATCTTTAAATTCCTTCTTGTCCTTATTTTTAATGGCATCCTCGTTATGCCATTGTGTAAGTTCATCGCTGATTTCCTTTTGCACTTCTCTAAGATCTTCCATAATACCCCCAACCAAGTGCATTTTATCCTCAATAGCCTGAATTCTAAGATTTGAGGAGTCTGAAACTAGTGCGTGATCCAGACAGTTAAGACAATTAGGGGAATAAATGGATGTGTTGACATTAGACTTAGATATCTCATGAAGATTATTGTTTGCCAAGTTAGGAGGGGAGTACAAATTATAGGTTGGAATAGGTGAGATCAAAAAGCCTCCTTTGTTTTTATAAAAGGATACTTTAGCATTAGAATTAACAGTCAGAGGATACGAAATGGGTGAGGCAGGCAGCTTACTATTGAATGGGATAGTTGAATTTAAGGACAAGTCATTCTGAGAGGATGGGGAGGCCGCATAATCATCCTCTTCTTCTTCTGCTAGGAAGTTTTCTATTATTGAGGGCATGACAGTGTGGGATGCTGATTTACAGTGAATCTTAATATGCGGCACTGATTTGATATTGAGGTTCATCTTAACTATAATTGTTTTTTCTGCAACATAGTAGTTTGAAATTATGGATCCAACATAAGAACCAATGCAGTTACCTATTTTCCTTAATGTTTCTTCTGAAGATAATTCCAGCGGTAAGTTCTTAAGAAAAATTGCTCTAGATACCTTAAAATCTTTAAGATTATTGGTGTTAAAAAAGGGGGTCCATTCTAACATAGTAAAATCAATGTTCTTGAATTTAGGACAACCATTCATTAGGGTTTTATTCTTAAGATCTTTACAACTAAAATCTAGATAGAATAAATTTTTAGGAAGAAATGATATTGTTACCTCTTGGAGCCAAAAAGATTTAAGCCAATCTGCGATTACCTCTGGAGCCACTCCAAAACTGTTCCATCTATAAATTACTCTGAAATCTGCACACATAGCTTGGATTACTTCTATAGAACCATCTTTAATATCTAGTTCTAGGGAGACCGGATTAGCAAGATACTGATTGGGTTGTTTATAAGAGTGTGGAGCATAGTCCTTGCTAACTTGATTTAGGGCACCTCTTCTATGAGGGGGAGATTAAATATTACCTAATACAATATTGGGAGAAATCTTACCTGGGGAGGAATAAGCCATAGGATTTCTGTTGGGAATACTCCTTTGCTTACCAGTATGTTGTGCGGTCTTAGTCTCTATAGTTTGCCCTTTGTTAGAGCACTTATGTGGAGGAGAATATATACTATGAGACTTCACAAATGGATCTACATATTGAACTGGCTCAAAAATAAGGGACAAAACTAAGATGGGATCTTCCAGCCGAAGATCCGCAAAGCTATTCTTTAGCGAAAGTGGAGAAGGAGGTTTGAATGGATGAAAGTGCTTGAAGTGGTGAGCCAAATGCTTGGCCCTTTTTGCATTTTTCTTGTATGCAGGGATCCAAGGAGATTCAGAGAAAATCTTTTTGTTTGCATCAATCCTATGGGAATTCCAAACCGTGGGTCGCATTGAAGCATAGATGCCACAGGCATATTTGGTTTTAGCAAAGAAATGAATTTGTTCCTCTAGAGAAGCGACTGTGCAAAAATGGAGGCAAGCAGAGTAGAGCGTCATATTGTAATATGAATGCTTTATCTTCAAAAAAAAATTTAAAAAAATTTAAGCTAGGGATGTACTCCCTAGGAGGAAAGCAAATGCCCCACTCCACATCCCGCGGGTAAATCAAGATACAAGATCTTGGGGGCCTCTCAATTTTTTGACGCAGTAGAGAGTAACCCTACGAGATTTGAACCTTGGTTGTAGGCACTATAGGAAAGAAGCCCCACCATTTCACCAAAGGGTCACCCCCAAAAATTTTGGGTAATAGGCAGAAGCCAATAATGTTCTTTAACCCTTGGTTGTAAACACTACAAGCAAGAAGCCCCACTATTTCACCAAGGGTCAAAGTCACCAACTCTCAATTAAGAACCACAGTAGAGAGTGACCCTGTGGAGACTTTAACCTTGGTTTTAGGCACTGTAGGAAAGAAGCCCCACCATTTCACCAAAGGCACAAGCCTTCTTTTAACTCTAGTATTGATTATAAGCACATTATTTAATATTTTAATAGAATTGAAAAAGACATATTTCCAACAATGTAAAAGATAATCCAATAATATCTACTAGATTACACACTACAATAGATTAGTAAGATCTTGAATGCTTAAATCAAAACCACCCAAAACATATAAATGAAAATCTCAACAAAAAGGCTCAAAATATGAAGCTTCAAAAAATATAAGTCTACAAAAGACAATTCTCCATTAAATTACTTGGCTTTCTTGATAAAGCTACAAGTGAATGCACAAGAGTCGAGATCTTTATTGGATGAAATTAACATAGTGGTTCAAAAAACTAAGAGGCAAAAAATATTACACGATCACAATTGATATCAAATATTTAGAAAAAATTTAAAATCTTATACCCTTTGACTCTAAATTCAGTACAAAAAAGGGTCATAGCTTCACCCAATAAAAAACATAGCTCTCTCCAAAGTTCTTACTACATATATGCAAAAAAGGGGGATATAAAAGAATAAAAGAACATATTGCTTTCTCATTATTAGTGCTACTAATGCTCTAACATAAAACCAAAATTATAATATACCTACAAAATTGATGTCAATGTTGTAAATGAATGCATGTAGTTTCTCATAACTATTATAGGTAGAGTTTTTTGGAATAATATGCATATATGTGTCTATGATGTCAGCATATTTCTCTATTTGAGACAATGTACCTATAATGTTCAGTGATTTGTTTGGTTTGGTGCAGTATGTGTGTTGAAGATCAGAATATGTGGATGGTATCAGTATGTTGAGGGTTGTCTGTAGTTGATTCAACTCAAGTTACAGAGGTTCAAATGATGATTTGAGTGATTTATGGGTTTATATATTGAGACTGATATTTTTGTTGTTCAATGGTGATAGTGTGATAGTATTTGGTTCTATATAGTTAAACATTGTAATATTTTCATATGTGGATTTGTATAGTGTATTTGGGACATTGATGTGTGTCCTCAACTCAATTAGTGCATTATTTGGAGGTTTGCAAGCTATTTTTCTTGGATGACGGTGGTTAATATTGGTGTTTAGAGCTTTGGTATGATGATGTTGATGATTTCAAAGATTTGAGATGATGTGGGTGTTCTTGTGGTTATTCATGATACTTGTGGATGTTTCTAGATCATTCTCCTATTGTGTTGTTCATTCACACTGATTGTGGTGCTCGCATTTGGTGATTTTTGGTTGGTGAGTTCATGTTCTTCATGAGCTTGGTTGACTTGGTGATGTAGCGTGTTGCATATGTTTGAGGCATTATTTTTGGATGATTAGTGTGTTTGAGGATGGTATTAATGGTCTAAGCTATGTCTTAGCCAAGATTGTTTAGTTCACATTAAATATTTGTAATAGAGTGATTATATTTTTAATATGTAGGTGGTGAGAGTTTTGGTGACCTTGTTTATTTCTCCCATGTTGATGATTTTTTATGGATCTTGTGTGTGTATGGTGAGAGAGTGTGGATGTCCAAATGTGTTGAAGGTATACATCTTTTGAAGGCATGGATCTAGTGTGAAAAGAAATTTGTAATTGTACTTCAATAGAACTGGTCCTAGCATGTTGAAGACACTACTATCTAGTTCATGATATGTGGATGGCTATAATCCAAATTATTGTAATACATTTAACATTCCCTTTTGTATTTGAGTAGTGAGCTCAAGGCATTGTGCCTGAATGCATGTGTATTTCCATTGTAATACTCATAACAAGATATAGTGCTTTTAATAGAGTATATCATCTTGTGGGTTCATCCCCATTATGGTTTTTCCCTTGACCGAGTTTCCATGCCAAAAATCTTGGTGCTATATGTTCTTTATTTGTTGTGGATTTGTTCTTCATTATTTATTTAAATGAAATTTGAAGTTTAGAGTTAAATTTTTGTTAAGTTTCTTAATTTGTGGAGCTTTGGACACAACCGATTCACCCTCCCCCCTTAGTTGTGTGTTTCCATATTTCCTTCAATTGGTATTAGAGCCTAGTTCCTCTTTGGGAAGCTTAATCAATTGAGGTGATTCAAGATGGAAACCTTTAAGGAGGATAGTCTAAGATTTGATGGCACTAACAACTCTCTTTGGAAAGGTTGCATGGAAACACATTTGAGATGCATTGGAGAAGAGTATTGGGACATTATTGAGACAATGTATGTTCCTCCTGCAAGTATTTCTACTGCTACTCTTGATGAGAAGAAGAAGTATGAATACAACATCAAAGATAAGGAAGCATTGTTGAGTGTGTTGTCTGATGCAAAGTGTAATCACCTAAAAATGGTCACCAAAACCATAGGCCCCTAATCTCGATTATTCATCAAGAAAGTCCTAATTTTGATTAAATCTCCTAAGTCCTAACCTAAGGCAATTCAACTCATCAATCTGATTTGAAATATATTCTAAGTCCCATTCAACTATTGCACTTGATCCTATTCAATTAATTAATTCATAAATTATAATGTTATTGGCAATTAAATCAACCTTATTCTATTTATTTAATTAATATTTTAGGATATTGATTAAATAAATAGAAATTGTTAATTAAATCACAAAAAGGGAATTAAATTAATTATGTCATCAGATTTAGGAGAAAAATGCATAAAATCCCTTAAATATCCTAAAAAGGCTTTTATGAAGTCATCATCCAGTCAACTGAAATCAATTTTGGAAACAATCCTGTTAACTAGAAAAACAAATCTGTTAAATCATCAGTCATTTTAGAAACTTCAGTTCTACCTGGGAAGTTTCCTAAATAACTAATTCTCTCAACCAATTAAATGAGTTGCATGTGGATTGTGATAGTTCAAAATGAATCTCAATTGTTCATCTGTAATCAATCTTGTATGTTCATTCTTGAAAGAATTTCTATATAATTAGGCCTCCATTCTCACAAGAATGATTTGAATCTTCTCTTAGTGTAATGTTGTCAAATTGATTATCGCTTATACATTTTAAAGTCATTTCTTAATTAGTTTGTTTTGTTCATTGTGCCACATTAATCATTAGTGTAGACATTGCAATCTTTGTTAATTGGATAGTTTAGTTCATTTTGTCTTCGTTGCATCAATCACGTCTAGTAAAACTTCAATTTGGTTTAATATGGATTAATCTTAAATCAAGCATTGGATGAACTTGCATTGCATAATAGCTTAGTTGTTAAAATCCTTCATTTAGATAGAGTATAAAGTCACTAGATTTTGCAATGATCTGAGAGAAAAATCCATACTCATGTCTACTAGAAAGCAATGAGTCACCTTGGTTGATTTTGATTCTTAGATTAATCTATTTTGTTGTTTAGATCAATCATTTAATGAATCATTGAAGTGTAGTGTTAGCCATTTTTCACACTCACATTTTTGGTGCCCACCATGGGGTATAAAAATCAATTTCTGTCTTCACAAACTGCACTTTTTTTTTTGCAAATTCTTAATATTTTGTTTGTACACTAGCCATGTTTTCTCATACGAGCATTCTCATAGGCTAGTATGAGTTAGGATGGTAACTCGTATGGGAACCTAGGGATTCTTGTACTAGACCATGTAGATTCTCATTCTAGAATCTGGTCCAATTTTTTATTGAAAATAATAAGTTTGTTCTCTATTTTTCTAATTTATGCAATTGGTTTTTGGCTGATTCTGACAATTTGATTCCCAAATTTGTTTCTATGGTTTTTTTTGGAAACCTAACAAGTTTATGCAGGATGTTTTGGTGAAGATATTTCCTAGACCTTATTTTGTGCAGGACATATGCCAAAGATAAGAGAAAAAAGACTACTGATGTATGTTGTGCATGTTTCCTATGAAAGGAGACAACTAAACATTGTGTTTGCTTTAATGTTTCTTAGGAGCCTCACATGCAAGAAATTTTAAAAATAAATTTTTTTTGATGTTCTTTGTAATAGTGAAAAGGACAGGAGACTATGCTCTTTTCCCCCTTGAGGGAAAATCAGAAATCCAAACCCTTGTAGTTGTTCCTTTTTCTTTTCCTGCATTCCTTTAGATGGGCTTGTCCAAGTGGGAAAAAGTACTCACCCTTGGAGATCGACCCATATGAGAATGAGGTGTAAGCCACACCACTCAGACTCACATTAAACAAATTGCTTCTTTGAGGCCAAAGCCTTGGAAGTTGGATTTTATTTGAGCTTATACTCGGATCTCGCCTAACCACATAATAGGGCCTTAGGGTCTAAATCACATTTACATGACTATTGGTGAAATGGTTCTTTGTGGGGATATAGGCCTAAATCATGCTTGCACGAACACAGAGAATATATTCGAACAAAGACCCTTACTAGAATCCATATATTAGCAGCCTACCCGGTTCACCCTCGAAAGTGGGATAATCCAAGTGCAAGGGAGATAGTAACTGCCCCAAGACACTCATCATATCATGCCCCCATTAGCATTTGGAGTTGGATAATACAACATCAATATACTCATTGCGTGGTTGATGGTGGTTGTATTCTGATTAGCTATTGGGTGTGTACCTAAGTTGACGAGCAATGATTTTCTCACTCAACCAATTGAATATAGAGCTTAGGAAGTGGTGCTTTTTCACGTGTTTGTTGAGTTTGTACACTTTGAATGTTTGGCAATCAAATCTTGAAACAAAAGTTTAAAAATGACTAGTAAAAATGGAAAATGAAATGAAAACCTTAATAGTTGGTAAAAATCCAAAATTAATGTAGGGACTTCCGACAGTCATAACTTTTGACTCAGTTGTCCATTTTTGTTGAAATTTTATAGGTAGATTCTTTAGGAGATGCCATTTGGATTTCCGACCAAGCTCAACTTAGTAGGTAGTCATTTCAACATCTTTTCAGGAGCTAGAAAGTTCGTTTGGGCCTCCAAAGTTGGCTTTTAGTATTTTTTTTGAGTTTGTAGAAAGTTATGTTTTGTAATAACTTTGAAATCGTGTTTCTAATCTCGAAGATTAGTTAGAAATTCTTCTTATCTTATTTTAGGGAAGCTTTGGGGGAAAAATCAATTTTTTAGGAGTTGTTTTGAAAATTACCAAAAATGGCAAAAAAATGGACTTTGAAAAACTACCAAAAATGGTAATTTTCAAATTTAGTTAAATTGATGTTTCTTGTTATTGGAAGATAGAGATTAGTTGGATGAATAATGAAGAGTTGAGAATTCTAAAATAATCTATTGTGTCTTCATGTATTCTTTATGATACTTGTTCATGGTTAAAATTGGGTTGCATCAAAAATCCTACTAGTCTTTTCCAAACCTCTGGTTAGATTTTATCCAGTATTCTATAGTTCTTCCTTCAGAGTGGTGATATTTTCATAGCTATATTTATTCATAATCCTTTGATAGTCTGATCTTTGTTGTCGCGAGTCCTGACTTGTTGGTTTAGTCCTTTGATTAGTTCCATCATCTTCAATCATCCTTATCAGTTGTCCTTCTTTGAGTTGTGAGTTCATTATCATCTAGGTTTCTTCACCTTGAATTGGATTTGAGTCATTTTCATCTCCTTCTTGAGTGGATGTTACCTTGTTGTCATCATCATTTACCTTGGACTTGTTCAGCACGTCGGTTTTTACTTCAACACTTGTCATACGATCAAGTGATTCATGCCTATGCAAACTAGCAGTAAAAAATAGAAAGTTGATCTCAAGAAAAATTCCCACATCATACCTTATCTCCAATCTTCTAGAAAAATTCATCAAGATAATCTTACAATGCCTAAAAATAAATGGTCTAAATCTTACACTCCTAGCAAAGAAGAGGAGATTCTTATTGCAAACATATAAACAAAAATCCAATCTTTGAGATCTCAACTTCAAGACCTAAAGGAATAAAATAATACATCATCCAACAAGTACTCATCAAGATCAATTTTACTTTCCTTCTTTGATCATGATTCATCTATATCTTCATCTTCTTCAAACAAAACAACTACTTCACAACTTCACATCAATTCTATCTATGATCAAGAACAATCTCACATAAATCTCATCCTTGATCAATATCAACTTCATGAAAATTATATCTTTGATCAAGAACATATTCATGACCATCAAATATTTTATCAAGATTCTATCTCACAACCTCAAGAGAATCTAATTTATGATAAAACAAATCAAGAGGAATCAGTCCTATCTCAACAATCATCAATACATGATGACAACAAATCAGAATGCCATGATCTTGAATCTTGTAACTCTTTGGTGAGCACATGTGCATCTAAATGTCCATTGGATAGACATTTAATCCTTTGGGATAATTCATTTAATCATCCTTGGAAGAGCTTCTTGAACACAATCTCATCACGCTACCTCAAATAGCTTCACATGGTTTTGTATTCTTGAAAAACTATTGTGCCTATCATCAAAATAATGAACATGAAACTTCAGATTGTATGGAGTTGAAACATAATATCCAAGATCTCATTGTCTAGTAGTGTTTCTCATTCCCTGTCTACTTCTTCCAACACTTAAGCATCTCCTAAAGCATAAAATCTAGCTAACATGCCTACATTAAAAAAAATAACCTAATGCTTTTCATACTGGCTATGTTTATCCTCAAGGGCTACCTCTAAAAGAAATCCAAGCTAATCTGCATCTGACTGCAAAAATTTTCAATGCTTCCAAAATCAAAGATCCCAAACCCTCATGCGCTACCTGCCTAGTTATTCATGATCTCTTCAAGAATCCCCCATGCAGATCAAAACTTGTACCTCATCCTTAGAATTGACTCCATGTCAAGAGGACAATCCAAAATATGAAGAAACAAATATCAATAATGATCAAGATCAAGGTACTATCCTTCCTCATCCAACGGTTCACCTAAGTTCCATATCCCAAAAAATCTATGACGATCTTGTCATACCCTTCCATTTCTTCCAAGATGATACCTTTCCATCCAAAGAGTTGTATAGCCCTCCATCTCCTAAGAAAGAGCCAGGTATTCCTTCTATCATCTTTAACAAGCCTATTGAAAATCAAGAGAAAATTCCCCTTTCTACACCATCTAAAGGTCAGAGTATCCCACCACCCTCTAGTCATAATCCTCCATATATGCCTCAAAAACCTCCTATTCTTCCAAATCCTTTGCATAACAATAAATCTCCTCAAGATTAAGTTGCTCCTATCAAAATTTATACCATCAAAGCTACTCATGAGCATATTGGTGTAAAGATGAATCATAAAGATGAGATCCTCAGCCACACATCTCACCCTATAGATGTTGATATCCCTATCCATTACCATTTTTCATCCTCCAAATCTATTCTTGGTCCCTATATCCCAAAGCTAAAAGCCTCAAAACTTTTGTCTATATTGGGTCCTTATATTCCACCATCCATTGTTCCTATTACTCCTAGATTTCCATCCACTACCCCCATCATAACTCAAGATCAACAAAGACATTCATCCTTGAGAAATTTCAATCCATCCATCCATCAGAACCCTTCATATCAGCCTCATTCATCCATAATTCCCAAGTCTTTTGGAAGCAATTTGGATGCCAAACAAAGAAATTAGAAATACAATAATCCACTTACATGTAAAGATCACCATGTCCTATCTAATCAACATGTGACTACAAAGAAAAAGGAAATATTCAAGAGACCATAAGGGTCCTCAAAGAAAAGAAGAAAATTAAAGAAAATATGGGTTCCTAAATCCATCATGGAAGAATTGTGTTCAAAAGCATCCAAAAGCAAAACAAAATCTAAATCTATGTGGATTCCCAAGTCTCTCTTAAAGGACTTGAACACAAAGGAAAAATCAAAGTTGGCATCCAAGCTTCCAAAGGCTTTCACCCCATCTCCTTCCAAAAAAAATTCATCACCTCATGCATCAAAGCCTTAGGCTATTCCATCTATTTTTCCTCCATCCCTCCACTACCCTTCAAGGTGTGTGGTGATGTTGATCTTATCACCATTTCCATCTACCCCTACACAAGCCTTTCAATACCCTATCCCTTATCAAACACCTATGTATACTTCTTATCCTCTTACTCCATATCCTTCCATCCCTTTCATCCAATCCTACGCATAAATCCTTAGCCATCATCTTCTTATCCTCCATATCATTTCCCTTCCATCACCTTATTAGCATCCTTGAGCATACCTTTCAGTGGCCTTAGCCCATCAAATAATATCTTTCCAAAGGAGCATTATCCAAAGAGCATCAAGCTTGATTCTTGCAAAATTCCAAAAAAATAAATAATAAATAAATAAATAAAATGAAAAATGTCTTGGTGAAAACTTGGTAAACAAGCACCTTGGTAGAAAAAGTAAAGAGAAATAAATATGTCCTATGATAAAAACCACTACTTGTGGCGCCTTGGACAAGTACCATGATGAAAAAATAGCAAACAGGCATCATGCATAATTCCTCCCTCTTGCACTCTACACTTGGGGGAAAGATTCATCCATACTAGCTATTTCATGTGCATCCATACTTCCTCTTTTTTACCTTTGATCTTTACAAGGTTGATCTTATTCATGAGCATCATATATCCTTCCATCGGCTATGCTTTCCATCAGCTTACTTACTTGCTTCCATCCATGCTACCCTATCATGATCTTGCTTATCCAAAATAGATCATCACTATTCCTAAGAATCCTTGCCATTATCTCAAACCATCCACTCATACTATCCATCACCCCTTATCCTCATTGCGTGATCCTATACATGGCTTATCCAAATAAACTCCTTGGTCTTGATCAAAATGAAGAATGATAAAATGAAAAAAAAAAATTAACAAGAGTCTCTTAACATGTCCACTCTTTTGGACCACATGCTTTCATGACACCAGGTCATTATCCTAAATGTTATCCAACACCGCTTAAATTAACCTACATTATTTTATTCATATTTCCTAGCTTGGGTAATCTTGAGGAGACTGTCCTTGAGGGTTGCATTCACTCACTTCATCCCTCATTATCTTTCTGCTTCATTCGTCAGCTTGCTAATCCATCTATCATGACCTATACCTTACTAGACATTGGGGGCAAACCAATGTGATCTTTCTTGAGAATGGGTAATCTCTAAAACATTCTAAAAATTAAAAAAATGATCTTAAAAAAATCATAAAAATTGTAAAAAGTCTAGAAAAAAAAAGATCATCTTGGTGAAAACTTAGGAAATAGGCACTTTGATGCATCAATAAAAAAATTTGAAAAAATTAAAATATGAAAAGATAAAAATAAATAAATAAATAAATAGAAAAAGTGCCTTGGTGAAAACCTGGTAAACAGACACCTCTCGTACTCAAGCACTCCATCTGTCAACATGAGTCATGGCTTTTTTCATTTGCTTCAATTTTCACATAACCTTTAGTCACTTCCATGACAATTCAGTTATTTCACACAACACTGTCATGTATTAGAATTGGTCTTTATCTTCTTCCTATGACATTTAAGTCTTACTATGGGGCAGTTTTCTTTCATGACACTTAGTCATCCCAAAGAGAATCAGACTCAATTGTCGAAATACCACTAAAAGGTTAATCACTGACACACTGTAGTGTTTCTCAACACCCCACAATGTGAAGACATCAACAAATAGTATTTATTGAAACACTTATTGAATAAGCTTAAATCACAATCCAAACACATAACATACTCAATAGATCAAACAAGTGTTTCTTAACACTACGCACTTGAACAAGCTAGAACATTTTACATAGACCAAAACACAAACAACACCCAACAAACTTTTGAATTAATGTTGATCACATCTCTATTGTAACTTGACAATGTCTAAATGATTAGAGAAGCAATAAAGGTTGTGAATTTTCTTGGTATGTTGTTTGTTATCATTTAATTTCTTGATTATCCCTTTCTATGCAACTCAATGATGTCTAAAATGACTAGAGGAGCATGGACTAGGGGCATAACCATTTTTCTTTGTAATCTTCTTTTCGGTGTGGTTTTGACGATCCAAAATTGTCCAATAAACTATGTCTATGGTAAGAGCCTCCATCTTTATTGGAACGCTACACATACCTCAACTCATTTTATATGGGCACTAAGGTGAGGTCAGAACTATCTCCTTGTCTGTTATTCTATTTTTTTACGTAATAACCATTCATTTCATCATGGCCTCGTATTCCTTGTATTCCTTGATGCTTATGGTTACTTGCAACATCAACTAGAAATGATGCTCAAGTCATCTTGGCTTTTATGTCCTGATGCTTGCGTTATTTTTCAACATTTCTCCAATATAGGCCATATTCATATTCTTGTGGTCACAGTGGCACCATTGAGAATTGTATCAACTACAATATCACACAACACTCAATGATAAAATTAATTCAAATCAAAATCTTGTGACTAAGTCCTAGGGTGCATTCATGCTAGTTTGGCATTTTTTTTTCGGCAGCATCACTACTTTGCCACATTATATCCTGAGTGGAAGGTGAGGCATGTGTTTGAACTAATCATCATCCTCTCTCATCAAGTGGTCAACTGTGTCATCAAAGACATGATCAAGTACCTGTGCATCAACAAGAATATTTCCTACAAGAGATGTTAAAAATATTGCATTGACCTAATTTTCAACTTGCTTTGATTGACATGAAAATCTCCTCTTGGATAATTTGACCATCTTGATTCTATTTTTAGGACCAAAATCAAAATTTGAGATCATTTTATTTGCCAAAATTACAGTTTAAACTTTTTCTCTAATTGCAGTTGACCACTCATGCAATCAATCCTTTGTCTTCCAAACTAATGAGATTTCTTTCTCCTCAAACAATCAAAGTACTAGAATATTGGTCAACCCTTATCCAAATTTTGGTCAAACTTGGTCAATAGGACCTAAAATAAGTGCATAATGTGACCTACCCTCTTCCAATATAATCAAAATCATCTCTATCTCTTCCTGCATTATTTTATCAATCAAAATTTCTTCAAATTACTAGACCACCTAGCCATATTTCAATTTCGATCTCGAGGGGGCATGATCATGGCATCAACAATTCAATGATCACATCATCAAACATCGAGAATCTTTAATCAAGAAATCAAACCATCAAATCAAACAAGATCTCATCGCAAGGGGCATCTCAGCTTCATCGCACCACATCAAGTTGAGATTCTTTGTCATCAACAAATCTCTAGGGGCAATATCAGTTTCATCACTTTACATCAAACTAGTATTGTCCTTGTTAATCCAATTCTTCATCATCAACAAATCTCTAGGGGCATATCAATTTCATTGCTTCACATCAAACTGGTATGGTCCTCATTAATCCAATTGGCTTCATCGCATCAAATCATGTCAATTTCGCTATTGATCTCTTAATGATATTCAATTTCATCACTTCACATCAAACTGGTTATTCATTCAAACCAATCCAATGGTTTGAGAGTCTTTTCTAATATTAATCAATTTCATCACTTCACATCAAATTGGTTACTTATCATCCTCAAATTAGATAGGTGTTCAGTTTCATTACATCACATCAAACTGACCATTATGGTCTTCATATCGATCTTCGTTCAATCAAGTTCATAATTGATATCTTTGAATCAATCGATTTGAGAGTAGTTTCATTGCTTCACATCAAACTATTCTCAGTTTCAACATTAACTATTCTTTGAACCAATGCACTAATCACACATCAATTCAAAGAGAGGAAAATGTAATCACCTAAAAATGGTCACCAAAACCATAGGCCCCTGATCTCAATTATTCATTAAGAAAATCCTAATTTTGATTAAATTTCCTAAGTCCTAACCTAAGGAAATTCAACTTATCAATCTGATTTGAAAAATAGTCTAAGTCTCATTCAATTACTGCACTTGATCCTATTCAATTAATTAATTCCTAAATTCTAATGTTATTGGCAATTAAATCAACCTTATTCTATTTATTTAATTAATATTTTAGGATATTGATTAAATAAATAGAAATTGTTAACTAAATCATAAAAAGGGAATTAAATTAATTATGTCATCATATTTTGCAGAAAAATGCATAAAATCCCTTAAATATCCTAAAAAGACATTTATGAAGTCATCATCCAGTCAACTGAAATCAATTTTGGAAACAATCTAGTTAACTAGAAAAACAAATTTGTTAACTCATCAGTCATTTTAGAAACTTCAGTTCTGCCTGGGAAGTTTCCTAAATAACTAATTCTCTCAACCAATTAAATAAGTTGCATGTGGATTGTGCTAGTTCAAAATGAATCTCAACTGTTCATCTGGAATCAATCTTATTTATTCATTCTCAAGAGAATTTCTATATAATCAAGTCTTCATTTCTCACAAGAAGGATCTGAATCTTTACTTAGTGTAACACTGTCAAATTGATTATAATTTATACATTTTGAAGTCATTTCTTAATTAGTTTGTTTTGTTCATTGCATTAATCATTTGTTTAGACATTGCAATCTTTTTTAATTGGATAGTTTAGTTCATTTTGTCTTCATTGCATCAATCACATCTAGGAACACTTCAACTCAGTTTAATATGGATTAATCCTAAATCAATAATTGGATGAACTTGTATTGCATAATAGGTTAGTTGTTAAAACCCTTCATTTAGATAGAGTCTAAAGTCACTGGATTTTGCAATGATTTGAGAGAAAAATACATACTCCTATCTACTAGAAGGCAATGAGTCACCTTGGTTAATTTTGATTCTTAGATTAATCTATTTTATTGTTTAGATCAATCATTTAATGACTCATTGAATTGTAGTGTTAGCCACTTTTCATACTCACACAGAGTACACAAATGTTATGGAATTGAAGACTGCTCATGAGGTCTGGAAGATGTTGGATACATTGTATGAACGTGACACCTATGTAAAGCTAGCTAAATTGTAGAGCCTGAAAGGAAGTATGAGCCATTAAGGTTGAGTAAAGATGAGAATGTTACTACCTACATGTAGAAGGTGAATGAGCTTGTTTGCAGTATGAGACATGTTATTGGAATGATGGATGAATTATATATTATTGCTAAAATACTTAGATCCTTTCCTCCTTCCTATAAACACAATTTTTTTTTCTATTGAGGAGATTAGAACCATGACAAATGTGACAAGAGACATGCTTAGTAAAATTTTAGCTTTTGAAATGAGTGAATTTGGTGATTCCCTTCCGAAATTTGAATGTGCATTCAAATCAACTATTTCTAAGGATAAGAAGTGATATTATTCAAGAGAAAGTTCTACAAAAGTATATAGATATGGAAAGGAGTAGAAGAAATCAAAGAAGAAGAGAGAAAGCATGAAGATCTTGAAGCCCTTATTTCCAAGAGATTGCCTAAAGTTCTTGGAAAGTATGAAGGAAAGTTACCTCTTAAATGTTTTTCTTGCAATAAGATAGGTCATTTTGCTTCAAGATTTCGTGAAAGAATTCCAAGGCATAAACCTAGAAAATTAAAACCTAGATATCAAAAGAAATGTTACTATGTTGTTGATGAAGGAGTGGTATATGATGAGTCTGATGAAGGTGGGTCAAAAGAAGATGAATGGGTATTCATTTCTATCAGGGAAGAAGATGAACCTGGTTCTACTAGTTGCATGTGATGAACTACAACTGATTTAGAACACTGAAAGAAGAATCTATGATTGAAGATCACTGAGGATTTTTTGATTAGATATGCAAGATGATTAAATCAGTATTATGTTGTCATTGATGTCAACTAGCTTGATATTACTTATCTTGTAAGTTACTATACCGACACATCTGAAGAAAGGTGAAAGAGATGGAGAATAGAAATATCTACATGAGGGAGATGTATATATCAGATGAGGATAAGGAATACACTGAGTAACTTGTTGATGAGTCTATGACATGATGATATCAACTTTATTATGTTGCATTCATCTATGATGAAGAATAATGTTGAAAAATACAAAGCAGTGTTGTCAGTAAATAAAGCATTCTAGTATACATCGACGGAGTGTAGTGTATACCGAGCGTAGTGTTAACCAAGATTGTGCTCACCGACTCATTTCTTTGTTAACTGAGAAAACCAAAAAAGAATTAAATGATCAATTTAGCTGATAAAGTGATGAGCTATAAAGCATATGAAATCGAGGTAACAGATAAGGTTTGTTATGAAGATGGATGGCTAACATAATTCAAGGAAGATCTAATGGAGTAGATTGAAACATGTTACTGACACATCAGTCGAAGAAGGTTAGAGTGGAAAAATAAATGAATAAGATTAAGTGGCAAAATCTGATGGACAAAAAGAAAATGATTTACTCGTCTATATAAGAGACATTGGTTTCATTGTTGAAATATGCCAGAAGAAGAAGATACTGCATAATTATCATGTGAACAAGTTTTCATGCATTATGATCATATTGGTTAGTAAGAACCGAGATGCATTACAAATATCGAGCTTGATGCAGGAGCATCCAGGGTGTAAGAGCAATCTTGCATCACCCAAAAATATTTCTATTTTTATATTCAATAACGGCTATCTCGTGTAGAGCTGCTATTTATGGGAACTTTCTATTCTTAGTAACTTGGTCATACGATCTCGGAATGTTCTGATTTAACATGTGGAGGTTCATCTAAGTCATATCAGCCTGCCAGTAAAGTTTCATGTCTAGATTAGGTCTAATTTTGAAGATATTGAAGATTTTTGGTATTGGCAGTAGGGTACAGAAATGTTGAACTCAGTTTTGAAGGCTTTAGAGGCCCTGTATGAGGTCAAAAACTTGGGTGACAGGTGCTTGTGCATGTCAATCTTGAAGAATGCTTCGTGGCCTTTCTGAAATGGGGTTATAATGGTCCATCAGGTCAATTGGTGATGACTTATGGTCTCAGGAAGTCGGGTCACCTGAAATGGCAGAAAATATTTTTTCTTCAAAATTTTTGTTTAGGTTTAAAAAGTTATTTTGAGCCGACTTTGATGTAATAAATTGAAAAATAAAATAATTCTAAGTTTGGTCAGCCCTAAGGGCTAAATTTCTAGAACCTTCTCGGGTGCTGGAAAATGCCTATATAAAGAAGCCCCGTAGTGTTGTCTAGGGCAGTTCTAAGTAGATCTGGGTATTGATTCGAGGCTTTGTCCTACAGAATATTGTAAGGGAATGCCCATGTGGCTTTGCATATTGTAATTCTGAAAGTTTGTAATTCCACATTTGTGGAGATAATAAGAAGCCAATTTTTTGTTCTTGCATATTGTTGTTGTTTCTCTATTTTTGTTATGTGTTTGTGGTATTAAGGGGAGCACCCTTCATCAAGTGGTATTAGAGTAGGTTTTCCTAAGTGTGTAAATAGATTGCCAACTGTGAGGCAGTTTGCACTAGGACCGTGGTTAGGGTTTCAGAGTGCATCACGAAAATACCTCCATGAAGGGAACATGGCGGAAGAGCTGGTGTTGTAACACCTAAGGTTAGAGCACTCCAGAGACAAGTGCCATCATTGCAAGAGGAGATTCATAGAGGAATGAATCTTAATGTTAGAGATGAAAGCGAGGATGAAGCCGAAGAAGAAGATCAAGAAGGAAAAGTCAAAGTTCTGAACCAAGAGGAAGAAAGACTTTTTCGAGCCATTTCCAAGATCAGAAAAAGACCTAAGATTGAGGTTCATGCATTTTCAGGAAATCTTAACCTAGAGGAGTTGATCGACTGGATCAATGAATGTGAAGAATATTTTGAGTATGAAGATATTGAAGATCTTAATAGGGTCAAATTTGCGAAGGCCAAACTGAAAGGTCATGCGAAGATATGGTGGCAAGAGATTCAATTGGAGTGAAATAGAAGAGGGAAAGATAAAATCACAAGATAGGATTGAATGGTGGATAAATTAAAGTGGTAGTTCATTCTTGTTGATTATGAGCTTGACCTACTATAAAAAATGCAAAGTTTGAAGCATGTGGGAAGATCTATACAGGAGTATATAGCGGAGTTCTATCGAATCCTCATCAAAATAGGCCATGCAAAAGCTGACAAGGAGAAAGTGTTCCATTACCTTAATGGGTTAAGGCCAAGCATTCAGGAGGAGCTGAATCTAGTTCAAATGAAAAGTATTGAAGAGGCATACCAATTTGCCCTAAAAGTAGAGGAAAAGTTGAACAAGAAGTTTGAGAGAAAATAAAATGGAAGAGGTCGTGGTGGATGATCTGGTGGACGATCATATGGAGGCTGAAATGAAGATCCAAAAAATAAGGATGAGGTCAGTAGCAATCAAAATTAGAGAGGAAACAATTCCAATCATTTCCAAGATCAGAACAATAGAGATCAGAGAGGAAGAGAAAGAGGACAAGGTTCAGGAAGAGGAGGCTTCCGTGGAACATGTTTTCACTGTGGAGAAGAAGGTCATAAGGCATTTGAATGTCCTCAACACCAAGGAAGGATGGATAGGTGGAATGAAGGCCAGGCCAGAGTGGCACATGTAGATGAAGATGCCAGATCATCAAATTCTGAAGATGCCAAAAGAGGAGAAACATTGATTAATAGAAGAGTCCTATTGAGTGGTGAGAATGAACCTGAACAAAGGAGGAGCCTATTTTGCACTAGATGTAAGTGTGAGGGTAAATGTTGTGATGTGATTATTGATAGTGGAAGCACTAACAATTTGGTGTCAGAAGAGATGGTGACAAAGTAGAAGCTCAAGCGATAGAAACACCCACATCCATATCGGATTGCCTGGGTGCAAGATGACCACAAGGTCATGGTTAGTGAACAGTGCCTAGTAAAGTTCAATATTGGCAGGTACCATGATGAGCTACTATGTGATATCATACCTATGGATGCATGTCACATGTTTTTGGGTAGGCCACGGTAGTTTGACTGATGTGTTGTACATGATGGTTGTATGAATACCTATTCCCTGACAAAGGATGGAGTGCGACATAAGCGAAATCCATTGAAGGAGACCGAAGAAAAGGTATGTGGTAATGCAAGAATAACTTTTATTGATGGAAAGAAATTCCTGCATGGTATGAGGCATGAGCATGTGTGTTTTTCTTTAATTCCAAAAGCTGGTAAAGAGGAAGTAGAGGATGTACCTGTAGAGGTTGCAGATTTGTTGAATGAGTTTCAAGAAATTGTATCTGATAATGTACTTGATGGATTACCATCGGTAAGGAAGATCATTCATCAGATGGATTTGATTCCAAGAGCCAGTTTTCCAAACAAGGCAGCACATAGAATGACACCAGTAGAAAGTGAAGAGTTGAACAGACAAGTACATGAGTTGTTACAGAAGGGATTGATTCGGGAGAGCCTGAGTCCATGTTTTGTACCAGTAGTATTAGCACCAAAGAAGAATGGATAATGGAGGATGTGTATAGATTCTAGATCAATAAACAAGATCACAATCAAGTATAAGTTTCCATTGCCACAAATAGATGATATTATGGATTGTCTGAGTGGAGTTGTGTATTTTTCAAAGATAGATCTGAAGAGTGGATATCACCAAATTTGGATCAGAGAAGGAGATGAATGGAAGACTTCCTTCAAGACAAAGGAAGGACTATATGAGTGGTTAGTCATTCCTTTTTGGATAACCAATGCACCAAGATCTTTCATGCAGCTCATGAACGAGGTTCTGAAAGAATTTCTAGGTAAGTTTGTCATTGTTTACCTAGATGATATTTTTATCTTTAGCAAGACATTGGAGGAACATATGATGCATATTCGTATGATGTTTGAGAAGTTGAGAGATGAGAAATTATTGATTAATATGAAGAAGTGCAGTTTTGTGAAGAAGGAATTAGTGTATTTGGGATTTGTAGTTTCAGCAAAAGGTACAAAAATGGATCTAGAGAAAGTACAGGCTATCCTTGAATGGCCTACTCCAAGGAGTACTACTAAGGTAAGATCTTTTCATGGTTTGGCTAGTTTTTACAAAAATTTTATCAGAAATTTTAGCAGTATTTGTGGACCCTTGACTGAAACAATGAGAGGGGATAGAAAAGAGTTCAAGTGGACTAATGGGGTGGATAAGAGTTTTAAACTGTTGAAACAAAAGGTTACAGAACAACTTGTTTTAGCACTTCCTAATTTTAATAAGGTGTTTCAAGTAGACTATGATGCTAGTGGTACTGCAATAGGAGCTGTTATGAGCTAAGAAGGTAAACAGATTGCTTATTTTAGTGAGAAGTTAAATGCTGCCAAGAGAAAATATTTTGTTTATGATCAGAAATTTTATGCTATAGTTCAGGCATTGAAGAAGTGGAGGCACTATCTCCTTCCTAAGGAGTTTGTTTTGTATATTGATCATCAAGCTTTTCAATATTTGAATAGTCAAGGAAAGTTGGATCAAAGGCATTTGAAATGGGTTGAGTTTTTGCAGAGTTATACATTTGTTTTGAAACACAGGAGTGGAAAGTCTAACAGGGTTGCAGATGCTCTTAGCAGAAGGCAACTATTGCTGACAGAGATGAAAATTGAGGTGGTTGGGTTCAAGGAACTCAATAATTTGTATCCAGAGGATCCTGATTTTGATGAAGCTTGGAAAGCTTGTAAAGAACCTGTTACTCTAGACAGGATGAAGTGGTTGGATTTCATCATTCAGGATGATATGCTATTCAGAGGGAGTCAGTTGTGCATTCCAAGAAGTTCTATGAGGGAGAATCTCATCAAGGAGAAGCATAGCGGAGGATTGGTTGGACATTTTGGTCGTGATAAAATCTTTTCTTTGGTTAGTGAAAATTATTGTTGGCCACAGTTCTAGCAAGATGTCAAGAAGTTTGTACAGAGTTGCAGAGTATGTCAGATGGTGAAAGGAGTGAAGCAGAATACTAGGTCGTATTAGCCATTACCTGTATCAGAGAAGCCTTGGGAGGATATCAATATAGACTTTGTTCTTGGTTTACCAAGGACACAATAGGGACATGATTCAATTTTTTTGGTAGTTGACAGATTTTCAAAGATGGCACATTTTATTCCTTGCAAGAAGACTAATGATGTTGTTCATGTAGTGAAATTATTTTTCAGAGAAGTGGTGAGACTACATGGTTTGCCAAAGAGTATAGTTTCAGATAGGGACACTAAGGTCGTTAGATATTTATGGCGTACATTGTGGAAGAAGTTGAAGAGAGATTTGAAGTTCAGTTCATCACATCATCCATAGACTGATGGACAGACAGAGGTGGTGAATAGGAGTTTAGGAAATTTGCTGAGATGTTTGGTTGGAGATAAGCCAACAAGATGGGATTTGATTTTACCACAGGCAGAATTTGCATATAATAATTCTGTCAATAGGAGCACTGGTAAATCACCATTCCAGATTGTATATGGGAGTAGTCCCAGAGATGCATCTAAGTTGAGAAAGATACATAAAGGAGAAATAAGTAGTGCTGAAGCTGAGGATTTTGCAGAACACTTGAAGAACATCCATGAGGAGGTGAGGAAGAATATTACCAAGATGAATGTGTAGTATAAGGCTAAGGTAGATGTGAAAAGGCAGCATAAGGAATTTTAGGTTGGAGATGAGGTCCTGGTTCATTGGCAGAAGGAGTGATTTTCAGTTGGTACATATAATAAATTGAAAATGAAGAATTTTGGGCCATGTAAAATAATGAAGAAGCATGATTCAAGAAATGCATATGAAGTAGAATTGCCTACTGAGCTGAATATGTCACTAGTGTTTAACATTTCAAATTTGACAGAGTATCATGAGGGAGGTGTTGAAGATGAGAACACAATAACACAGTGGAGAATTCCATTAACTAGTTCAGATACCAAATAGATTGAGGATATACTAGATAGTCATGTTGGTAGAAGCACAAGGAACAGGACATATGAAGAATATCTGGTCAAGTGGAAAGGATGACATGTTGAAGATTCATCATGGCTAACAAAGGAGGAGGTTAACCATCTTGGTTTTCCTCTACACACTTGAGACATGACAGGGTCACTTCTCAAATTACCCCGAGTGTCTGATGCAGGAGCATCCAGGGTGTAAGAGCAATCTTGCATCACCCAAAAATATTTTTGTTTTTATAGTCAATAAGGGCTATCTTGTGCAGAGCTTCTATTTATGGGAACTTTCTATTTTTAGTAACTTGGTCATACGATCTTAGAATGTTCTAATTTTACATGTGGAGGTTTATCACAGTCATATCAACCTACCAGTAAGGTTTCATGGCTAGATCAGGTCTAGTTTTGAAGATATTGAAGATTTTCGGTATTGGAAGTAGGGTATAGAAAACTTGAACTCAGTTTTGAAGGCTTTAGAGGCCCCAAATGAGGTCAAAAATTTGGGTGATAGGTGCTTGCACGAGGCACGCCTGTAGAGCGCTTCGTGGCCTTTCCCAAATGGGGTTATAATAGTCCATCGGGTCAACTGGTGATGACTTATGGTCTCCGAAAGTCAGATCACTTGAAATGGCAGAAAATAATTTTCCTTCAAATTTTTTGTTCGGATTTCAAAAGTTATTTTGAGCCTACTTTGATGTAATAAATTGAAAAATGAAATAATTCTAAGTTTGGTCAGCCCTAAGGGCTAAATTTCTAGAACCTTCTCGGGCGGTGGAAAATGCCTATATAAAGAAGGCTTGTAGTATTGTCTAGGGCAGTTCTGGGTAGATCTGGGTATTGATTCAAGGCTTCGTCCTATAGAATATTGTAAGGGAATGCCCATGTGGCTTTGCATATTGTAATTCTGAAAGTTTGTAATTCCACATTTGTGGAGATAATAAGAAGCCAATTTTTTGTTCCTACATATTGTTGTTGTTTCTCTGTTTCTATTATGTGTTATTGGTATTAAGGGGAGCACCCTTCATCAGAGCTATAGAGAGTAATTACCAATGAATAGTAAGTTGATATAGTATTGAATCTAAAGTGATATATTGATTAGAAAGATTTGAATGAGCTAAACATTGATCTGTAAATTGTAATTGAAGTTGTTTCAAGGCAGATCATCTACTGTTACATATTTAACCATTGTACACAGTCAAATCTCTTAACTGAGTGGACTAAGAAAGTCTTTTGATGTTTCATTCATAGAGTGAACATTGTTTTCATGTCAACCCCAAAGTGACTGTTGGTTGGATGATAACTTCTGGTCTAAAATCCTGTAACAAGGTCACACCTAACAGTGTGTTTGTAAACCTTTAACAGGGTTGGGTCTTCATCGACCTCACTTGAGAAGAGTGAACATTTTTGGGTTTCCGGTCCCAGGTGGTTTTTCCTTTCACATGGTTTCCACATTAAATCTCGTGTGTTATGTGTTGATTGTGATATTTGTTTGTTATCATACTTTGCATATTACATGTTAGCTTTGATCGGTAACTACCATAAGTTTTAGACTAATAATCGGTAAAAGAACAAATAGTAAACGTATTTTATGTTTATCGAGTAGCAGAAGTTGAAGAATTTGTTTTGGATTATACATTTTTATTTGGGACACTGGATAACTGATTCACCCCCCTCTCATTTATTCTAACAATTGGTATCAGAGCAGTGGTTTCTTAGAACAGAGTTTTAAGGACTCCAACAAAAATGTCTCAAGATGTATAAGAGGGAAGTGCCAAAGTTGAACAAAGAAAACTTCACAGTATGGCAAAGCTGAATGAAGCTACACATATCTGGAATTGGGAATTGTGCACTAAAACTGATGGAGAATGGCTACATTGAACTAACACCAAGTCCCCTAACACTTGATCAACTAAAGGACAGGCATGAACACAATATCACTATGATGGAACTTGCTGCTGCCAGTACCGATGCCAAATTTAAAGACATTAAGGGATGCACAACTACCAAAGCCATGTGGGATAAACTGACTCAAATATACAGTGGAGATGTGAATGTTAAGAAAGACATAAGAGGTCGATTTGATGATATGAAGATGAAAGAAGGTGAGAACATTGTGCAATACACAAATAGACTAAAAGAGGTAGTACATGCTATTAGAGCATCCAATGGAGTTATTGAGGATGAAATAATGATAAGCAAGATTCTCAAAACATTGTTGCTAGTTTATGCGATCAGGATCTTTGCAATTCATGAAACAAGGGCTACATCCAACCTTACCCTTGACACACTGATCGGTAAGCTTACAACCTTTGAATTGAATAACTTTGACAATAGTGTTGTACCTTCTATTGAATCCACTTTCATGACTTCTTTGAAGATTGGTAAGTCTAGCAAGAATAGTAAGAATAATGATAGTGATAGTAATACCGATGGTGAACTTGATGAGCTTGAAGCTCTTATGGTCAGAAGATTACCCAAAGGTAAAGGAAGGTATAGAGGTAAGTTACCTTTAGCATGTTTTAATTGTAAATAAGTTGGCCACATCACTGCTAGATGTTCGAATAAGAAAGATGATGATAGATACAAAGACCGATCCAAAGGAAGCTATGGGAGAAGAGTCAACAAAGGCTATCGATACAACAACAGAGATAACTAAGATAGCTATGACAAAGGAAAAAAGGTATGCTACATAGCCGAAGAATTTGAATCTGAATCTGACACTGATGATGATGTAGAAGTAGTATTTGTTTCTATGAAAGATGATTCAGAGGAAGAAGAGAAATAGGAAGAAACAACACTGATCTCTAAAGTAAGCAGAAATGATACATGGATCATAGACAGTGCCTGTACACATCATATGATTGGTGATATAGAGAAATTTGATCTACTTGATGAATATGATGGAGGATCTGTAAGGATGGGAAATGATGCACCCTGTATGGTAAGAGGTAAAGATTCACTGATGATTAATGATAGAATAAAATGTGAAAATGCATACTGGGTAGATCGACTGAATGATAATTTGTTAAGTGTGGCACAGCTGAAGAACTCGGGCCACCGACTTGGTTTTGAGAGCAGAAAGGTAAGAATCTATGATGATGGAGGAATCATCATCATAATCCAGAGGTAATCTATTTTATCTTGATATTGATCAGTCTTCTTGTTTATTAATGAAGGATGAAGATGCATGGTTGTGGCATAAGAGGTTATGCCATGTGAATTTTGATAACATGATCAAGATTAGTAAGAGGAAAAGAGTTAGAGGGTTTCCTAACTTATCAAAACTAGATCATGCAATGTATCATGAATGTCAGAAAGGTAAGATGACTAAGTCTAGTTTTACAAGCAAAGACTACTCAACAAAGAAGATACTTGAGTTGGTTCATACTGACCTATGTGGTCCTATGAGAACTCAAAGCTATTATGGTGATAGATACTTTATTCTTTTGTTGATGACTACACTAGACTAATGACAGTTATGTTCTTAAAAGAAAAATCTGAAGCTTTTAAAATGTTTAAGTGGTATAAGGAAAAGGTGGAAAAAGAGACTGGAAAAGAATTAAAATGCTTAAGATCTGATAGAGGGGTTGAATTTATCTCTGATGAATCTACTAATTTCTGTAATGAACATGGTATTAAGAGATACGTCTCTACACCAAGAACACCTCGGTAGAATGGGATTGCTAAAAGAAGGAACAGGTCAATCATTGACTATGCAAGAACGTTGATGATACAAAAGAACGTTTCTTAGACCTATTGGAGAGAAGTTGTCAGTACAGCTATATATGTTCTTAACCGAGTACAACTGAAGAAGGACACCAACCGGACACCTTATGAGCTATGGTTTGGACACAAACCTACTGTAAGTTATTTCAGTATTTTTGGAAGCAAATATTTTATTCTGAAAGATGAGAGAAATGGGAAATTTGATTCTAAAGGTGACGAAGGAATATTCCTAGGATATTATACTAAGAGTAAAGCATACAAATGTCTGAATAAGGTTAAAAATAAGATAATTGAAAGTACTAATGTTTGTGTTGATGAGTTTGATGACAAGAACATAGAGGAAAGAAAGGAACCAAAAGACTATGGTAGATTCACTTACATTGAACTTCCTAACTATATACAGAAGTCACAACTTGTGATAACAGGTCAACAAGAAAATAACCCCAAGGAACAGGAAAAGGAAACCGACAAACAAGATGGAGCTACCAAGAAAGCACATGAACCTAAACAAGATGAACAAGAAAGGAGAAACTGAGTACTGGCTAGTTTTGTCAAAAGACATCATCCTAAGACAAATTATTGGAGATAAGTTGGTATGCAGACAAGAAGCAAAACAAGACAAGGTACATGTCTAGTTTGTGAATTTGAACCAAAGAATGTGAAAGTTGCATTAGAGAATGAAGAATGGGTTAATGCAATGAAAGAACAAATAGAAAAAATAGAGAAGAACAAAACTTGGTCCTTAGGACCCCGACCTAAAGATAAAAATGTTATCGGTACTAAATGGATATTCAGGAACAAACTGAATGAAAATGGTGAAGTGACAAGAAATAAAGTGAGATTGGTATGCAAGGGATATGCATAGGAAGAAGGCATTGACTATGGTGAGACATTTGCACCTATTTCTAGATTGGAAGGAGTTAGAATGCTACTAGCATATGTTGCACACAAGAAATTTAAGGTTTATCAAATGGATGTGAAGTCAGCATTTTTGAATGGTATGCTTGGAGAAGAGGTCTACATAGAACAACCTGAAGGATTCATTGATCCAGACAACAGATACATGGTATGTAGATTACATAAAGCTTTATATGATTTGAAGCAAGCACCAAGAGCATGGTATGAAAGGCTACATACTTACTTGTTAAGTATTGGATTTGTAAGAACTAGTGAAAACAACAATTTGTACATGAAAGGTGATATTGATGACACTATTCTTATTGTTGAAATTTTTGTTAATGATATTATTTTTGGAGGTCAAGATCATGTATGTAAATCTTTTGCTAATGACATGAGGAATGAGTTTGAAATGTCTATGTTTGAAGAGATTAAATTCTTTCTTGGATTACAAGTGATTCAGCGGAGTGATGGGATACTCATCATACAGTCCAAGTACATAAAGGAAGTCTTGAAGACATTTGGCATGGAAGATGCTAAACCTATGGGAACACCGATGGCTATTGGATGTAAACTGATAAAGGAAGATGAAACTATAGAGGTAAACCAGACACCTTACCAATCCATGATTGGTAAGCTAATGTATGTAGTTCACAGTAGACTAGATATAGCACATGTTGTGGGAATTGTTGCTAGATTTTCTACTAATCCTAAAGAATCACACATGATTGCTACTAAAAGGATCTTAAGATACTTGAAAAAGACATAGGATTATGGTTTATGGTATCCTAAGGAAGGTAAATTTGAACTGATGGTCTATACCGATGCTGATTTGGATGGAAATGTGGATGACAGAAAAAGCACCACCAGAGGAGCATTTTTCTTTGGTGAAAGACTTGTAACCTAGACAAGTAAAAAGAAGGCTTTTATTTCTCAATCTACAGCTGAAGTAGAGTATGTTGCTGCTGCTACTAATTGCTCAAACATTGCATATATCAAGCAAGTGTTGGAAGGAATGAATGAGGTAATCACTGACTCGGTGATTATATACTGTGACAACACAAGTGCTATTAATATTTCAAAAAATCTAGTGATGCAGTCTAAGACAAAGTATATATCAATTAAGTATCACTACTTAAGAGAACAAGTGCAAGAGAAGCAAGTGAAGTTAGAATTTGTTACATCTAAAGAACAACTTGCAGATATCTTTACAAAGCCTCTACCAAAGGACACATTTGATTTGGATGTTGCACCAGCCTTACAATTATCAGAAGATCACACATGTTGATGCAACATAGTTCACACTTTGGATAATGTTCAAGGTTGTGATTAAGTTTAAAGAACTGAAATAGATTGGGATATCAATAGACAGAGATACAAAGAATGTATTGGACAACAGAGAGTTACTTGGCTACTACATATCTAATTATTTATTTGTTTCTTTGGCATTTTTGTCTAAGGGAGAGATAAATAATATGAAAAGGAAAGGGAGAGATATGCACCGATGAGAACTATCTAAGGGAGAGAATGACAAAGTTGTATTTTGTAATGTTGTTTAGTAACGTAGTGATTAAACATATTAAGCCAAGGAGAGCTTACACAACATTTGATCATAGAGTTGTAGAATACATGTTTGGTATGTGTATGGTACACTTCATATTACTTGCATTGTCATCAATGCCAAAGGGAGAGATTGATGAACTACAACTGATTTAGAACATTGAATGAAGAATCTATGACTGAAGATCACTGAGGATTTGCTGATTAGATATGCAAATGATTAAATCAATATTATGTTTTCATTGATGTCAACTAGATTGACAGTACTTATCTTGTAAGTTACTATATCGACACATCTGAAGAAAGGTGAAAGAGATGGAGAACAAAAATATCTACATGAGGAAGATGTATATATCAAATGAGGATAAGGAATACACTAAGTAACTTGTTGATGAGTCTATGACGTGATGATATCAACTTTATTATGTTGCATTCATCTATGATGAAGAATAATGTTGAAAGATACAAAGCAGTGTTGTCAGTAAATAAAGCATTCTAGTATACACCGATAGAGTGTAGTGTATACCGAGCGTAGTGTTAACTGAGCTTGTGCTCACCGAGGCATTTCTTTGTTAACCGAGAAAAATAGAAAGGAATTAAATGATCAGTTTAGCCGATAAAGTGATGAGTTGTAAAGTATATGAAATCGAGGTAACAGATAAGGTTTGTTATGAAGATGGATGGCTAACATAATTCAAGGAAGATCTAATGGAGCAGATTGAAATGTGTTACTAACACATCAGCTGAAGAAGGTTAGAGTGGCAAAATAAATGAATAAGATTAAGCAAAAAAATCTGATGGACAAAAAGAAAATGATTTACTCGTCTATATAAGAGACATTGGTTTCATTGTTGAAATATGCCGGAAGAAGAAGATACTGCAGAATTATCACATGAACAATTTTTCATGCATTCTGATCATACTGGTTAGTAAGAACCAAGCTGTAGAACAAATACCGAGCTACAAAGAATAATTACCAATGGATAGTAAGTTGATATAGTATTGAATCTGAAGTGATATATTGATCAGAAATATTTGAATGAGCTGAACATTGATCTGTAAATTGCAATTGAATTTGTTTCAAGGTAGATCATCTACTATTACATATTTAACCATTGTACACAGTTAAATCTCTTAACTGAGTGGACTAAGAAAGTCTTTTGATGTTTCATTCATAGAGTGAACATTATTATCCTGTCAACCCTAGAGTGACTGTTGGTTGGATGATAACTTCTGGTCTAAAATCCTCTAACAAGGTCACACCTAACAGTGCATTTGTAAACCTTTAACAGGGTTGGGTCTTCACTGACCTCACTTCAGAAGAGTGAACATTTTTGGGTTGCCGATCCTAGGTGGTTCTTCCCTTCACAGAGTTTCCATGTTAAATCTCGTGTTATGTGTTGATTGTGATATTTGTTTGTTATCATAATTTATATATTACATGTTAGATTTGATCGGTAACTACCATAAGTTTTAGACTGATAATCAGTAAAAGAATTTTATGTTTACTAAGTAGCAAAATTTGAAGAATTTGTTTTGGATTATACATTTTGATTTGGGACACTGGATAACTAATTCACCCCCCTCTCAGTTATTCTAACAGCATGAATGTGGAAAGAGCTTAGGTCGCACATGTTGAAGAGAAATATGAATGGGTGATTGACAGTAGATGTTCACATCATATGACAGGTGAGAAGAGAATTTTTTTGAAGTTGGAAAGGTATGATGGTGGTGTTGTAAGATTCAGTGATGAAACTCCTTGTCTGATCCATTACTCTTGATAGTAAGAATAATATGTTGGAAAGTGGGCATTTGAGTATGGAATAATTTTTTTAATTTATGGAAACACTACTTATTGGAATGATCTCTTGGAGTACAGTTTATCTTTGGATGTTTGCACTAGAAAAATGACTAAGTCCATAAAGTAGTTGACAAGGTATAGTCGTATAGTTTTACCTTGTGAGCACAGTATATGAGGAATTAAGTCATGTGATCTTAGAGGAATGTATTATGGGATGTAATAAATCTTTAGTTAAGGTCACATGTATTTTGCAGTTGAATGGAGAAATTTACAGCATGATCTGTGTACGTGAAGACAATACAACAGTGAAATCGGGTAAATGAGTAGTCACAATGATTAAGGGGGTAATGTGTGGAATCCAAAAGTGCTACCTTGGATTTTGTTTGGTACCTACCCTATCTTTATGGATGTATTATCTCCAACTATGTAATTATGTGTTGGATACATTTTGTGATGTATTTGTGAGCCAACTGGAAAGATTATGAGATCAAGTATATATGTTTTGAGATGCGAAGTTATGAAATTGTAGTATGCATTATGATGTAAAGATAATGCAAAGGATGTCGTGAGATATTATTGGAACTACTTTAGCATAGAAGATTTTTTTTTAGTTCATTTTTGTTGCTACAATTTATTTTGATAATACTAGACAATGAGTCTATTGTAAGAGTAGTCAACTCCTTTTTGTATTCACCCCTAACAGGGTTAAAGACTCCTAATAGGTTTTTTCCTCTAGAAAGGACTTGTACTAACTTAATATTTTTATCCTAATAGGGAAAGGTCTCCTAAAATGGACACAATAATTTTAGTGCATCATTTGTGGATATCATCCCCACTGGGGTTTCCCTTAGCCAGGGTTTTCTCGAGAACAAATCATGGTGTTATGAGTTATTTATTTTATGTATGTGTTCTTCTTATTTTAGTTATTACATGGTTAAGTTTGAATTGGTTTAGAAGGAATAAAAGTACTACAATACTGATTCAGCCCCCCTCTCAATATTTCTTGGTCCTAACAATTGGTATCAGAGCTTGTGGCCCTTGGAGAGAAGGCCCGCTAGCTTGATGGAGATCATAATGGATTCAAGTAATTTAAAAGAGAATATTGAAGCAACACTTGAAGAATTGGGTAATGAAAAAGATGATAATTCTTAATTGAAATTCAAACTGAAAAGAGGAAGAATATATCAAAAAGCTCAAGGAACAACTTGAACTTTCTAATAATCAAAAGCAAGAACTTATGGAAAATATATAGGAGGGATCTGAAAATGACTCGGATCTAATAAATCAACTTGAACTAGAAAATGAAGAATTGAAGAAAAAACATGAATCTAAAACCAACCAAATGACTAAAGAAATTCATCAACTAAGTGAATAAAAGAGAAAATTTGATGAAACTTTGAAAGGCAATAGTGTTCAGATAAAAAAAAATGTAAATTGAACTAGATAGCTACAAAATTAAGTATCAAGAATTGGAGAAATATAATCACATCATCAAGGGAGAACTTGTTGAAGCAAAGAAACAAATTGAGAAATTTTATGCAGGAAGTAATAAGAGTTATGAACAACTAGAACAACACAAGTTTGGAGTTGATTCTGATGAAGCAGAAAGCTCTAAAAATCAAGAAAATCAATCTGAAACAGCTGTGACTACTAATAAACAAGAAAGACCTATACAACAAGAGGAACCTAGAGATAACTTTAGACCTTTCAGAGGAAGATGATTTGGATGTAATAAATTTCATCACAGGAAGAGAGATTGTAGAGGTAACACTCCTTATAAACCTTTTTCTAGTTATTTTTTCAATTGCTATGCATATGGACACAAGAAAACAAAATGCAGAAAACCTGATCTATCAAGAACTAAACAAGACTACATTAGAGAGAAAATAGGAACCAATATTACATCTTTCAAATGTAATAACTTTGGACACATTGCAAGAAATTATAGATTGAAGGTTAATCAGAACAGGTCATCTCCTACATGCTATAAATGTAACAATCAAGGACATATAGTGAAGTCTTGTAGGTATAATGGAAATGTTAGTAACAGAAGACCACCATCTAGAGATGTAAAGAAAAATATTAGTGATATTGATAGAATCTTGGCAGAATACATGAATGATTTTAATAGACGTTTTGTAAAGGAAGGTAACAAAAAGAGTGGAAAAATATGGAAATAAAATGAATAGAGTGAGACTAAGGTTCAAGAAGAATCAGTAGATGCTACTAATGATACCATTTCCACATCAACCTAAGTGGAAAAGCATGGCCTTATGGGGAGATTTGGAGAAAGATAACAATAACCTATCCAGCCCCTTTTATAAAGAATGAATTGATGAGAACTTATAGATATACATGTTGATGTATCTGAAGTCTACATCTATGATCGCATGGTTATACATTCAGTACTTGATGATCACCAAGGAAGATGGATGATTGGAACCTTGTAGGCTTACTTATTCATTGAGAAATGTGTAAATTTGAACATTGTGAAGTATAAGTTCATTTGTCTCAAACTTTTTGTTCACCATTCGATTAGAACTAAGCAGATCAGAAGAGCAAGCAAGGGATCTAAAGTGTTTTTGTGATTGCTAAGTGTCATCTCATCAATTAAAAGGTATTTTGATACTCTGTGAATCTTTTTTTACTATGGATAGACCAATGATTTTTTATGTTAGTGAGAGACCAAGGTACAAATTCAAGAAACATCCTTACAAGTCCACAAAGGATGATCTTGAAGGTGCATTTTCTCAAACACCATTATTAGATAACTAAGAGGAGGGTGAATCAGTTAAGTCCAATTATCCTACAGTCCCAAATAATCTCTGATGTATAAAACAAATCTTTCAAATAAATTAATCAACTCAGTAAAACTTTAACCATTCCTTTCTATTCATCTACTAAATACTAGTAATTAACTAGTGAATATACCGATCAATCCAGTTATATTAATTTTTTTTAAAAATAACAATTCAACACATCCATACACATATACCACTTTGATTTTTAACGTGGAAACCATGTTAGGGGAAAAACCACCTAGGACTGGTAACCCAAAAATAATTCACTCTTATGAAGTGAGCTCAGTTAGGAGCCAACCCTGTTAAAGTTTATAATAACATATTGTGAGGTGTGGCCTAGTTAGAGTATTTATCACTAACAGATCTTTGTGACCAAACATTCACTATGGGGTCAACATGAAAACAATCAACATTCATTGAATTTCATAATGAAATATAAAAGACTATTAAGTCCCACTTGTTTAAGAGATTTATCTATAGCAATGGTTAAAATGCAACAGTAATGATCTGATTCAAATACAAATTTCCTTGCAGATCTTCAAATCTATGCTAAGCTCAAAATACCTCTGGCCAATATACTCAATTCAATTCCTTTCTATCCTTCAACTTTGATCTTCTCAGTAAATTCCTTTTTTTGACACTCGATGTTGTCTACAGATTTTTTGGGTTTTGTCTTCAACCTTTTTTACCAACTTCGCATGAATGCAATTTCCTCATGCCCATTCTAGAATTCATAATGAATCTCTTATCTCCTTTTATAGACATGTTAAACTATTTTATTTCCATCCATATATTTTTCCTCTTCATCTTCACCGTTGATTTTGCTGCTTTAACCTTCCTCAACAATTGTGTTTGTAACACGTTTCATTCTCCTTAATCTGATCATCTTTGAATTTTTTTAGTCATTTGATCATCATAAAAAACTTTATCTTTAACCTCAAAACCATTCATAATTGTCCATCTCATCATCTTTAGTCATAATTTGTTTGTTCCATTTATTTCTTTTACTCGATCAATACCATGTTGTGTCGGTGACTTCTAACTTGGTTAACACTATACTCATAACTTAGTATACACTACACTTTCTCAGTGTACATTGTTTCAACTCGGTGTATACTAAATTCTTCATTTACCAACCACATAAACTTGTATGTTCTTTCTCTTCAATTCATGACAAAATTATGTAATATAATTAAATCACTAACATAATGTCATAGACTCAACAATAAGTTACCCAATGAATACCAGGGATAAATTTAAGAAACCCCCTTTTAGGAAAAAGTGTAAAATCATGGTGAATTGTACATTATTTTAGGGGGGAATTTGTTTTAATGCTGGCAAAAAAATTTTCAAATCCATGATTTTTCATAGTTTTTATTGGTGATTTTTTCCTCGCCGAATGAAAATTCCTTAAATTCACTAGTACATTTGAGACCTTTGTCCAATGTTTGAGCATCCAAATTTAGACAGTAAACTGTCACTTAAGCGACACCACCCAGCATCACAATTTTATAGTTGGAAAAATTGATGGTTATGTCAAGCGTCATAATTACGACAACCTTGTCCATCACTAAAAGAGGGTGCCAACACAACGAGCCTGTCATCAAACTTATTTATGGTCATCACAATTGGGATGCCTACCCGTCACAACAAATAACAAACTACGATGACTCGTCTGAAGCTTCCAATGGGTATCCATCATTTGTAACATGTTCGTTGACGGAAATACTTTTATTGCAACGGATATCCGTCAAAAATTTAAAATGCATATCCATCATTTGTAGTTTGTAACGATGACTATGTTGTACGTGCGACAAATATGCATTAGACATTTATGATGGATATCCATCGTTTATGTTTGTTTTCTGACAGTGATGTTGTTAATACGACAGATAGATGTTGGATGTTTGCGACGAAAAATTGTCATTGTTTTAAAAACTGTCGTAGTTATGATGACAATGTTTTTTTTAAAAAAAAATATAAAATTATCGATCGAGTTGGTATCGATTCAGAATGATGTTCTTGCAAATCTGGTTCCTGCTTGTGATTTGGTTATGGATCATTCAGAGATAACTTTGTAGTAGATTCAGTAGCAGCTCATGGATTATTGAGTTGAGTCTAGAGACTTGGATTTCGAATGGATCCCACCGAATAAAGACTTGTGACAATGACTGCTCCAGCACAATTTGGAGATAACTTTGTAGTAGATTTGGTAGCAGCTCATGGATTATTGAGGCAAGTCTAGAAACTTAGATTTGGAATAGATCTTACCGAATCAAGACTTGTGACAGCAACTGCTCCAGCACAAGAAGCTAGTGTGGCGATCAGAGATGCATTCTTCCTAATGTGTTCATGGGATATATGGAGACCTGATTGCATTCAGATCTGATTCAAGTGACTTCTTGACTTCTTTGGTCTGAATTTGATGTGCGGGTTCGCAGTGTAGTCGATATATATTTGTCGTACATGGATTGAGATCTTAAATTATTGAGCTTCTCTTTGTTTCAAGAATAGTTTAACATTCTCTACTTAACAAGGCCAACCACATGAAGGTGGAAGCTCATCTGACCCCTCCTAGGAGCCTCTTATGACCCTTTACGACATTTTAAGATCTCTAAGATGTATTCTTAGGGATCTTAAAGGGTCGTAAGGGGTCCTGGGACACAACAGCTGAGAAACATAAATGTAGGCATCATGGTCACAATTTTTTGGAAATACAACATAATTGAGTGGTATACCCAGATGATGCAACACAACTACTCCTCCAATTCCATGTCTACACTGCGTAAACAAAACCCAAAGATGAATAAATTTAGAGAGCTCAGGAAGAGAGCGATAATGACCCAAATAATATAGGGACCTATATTACTTTGGTCATTCTCACTCTCCTCCGCTCTCTAAATTTATTTTTTATCAATGGATTTTGTTTACCGCAGTGTAAACTTCGAACTAGAGGAGTGATATATAGTTGTGTTGCATTGTCTGGGTATATAATTCAATTATGTTATGTCTCCAAAAAATTGTGATTATGATGCCTACATTTATGTTTGTTAGCTGTTGTGATATCTACATTTATGTTTCTCATTTGTCGTGTTTATGTGCATGTTCTTTATGTGTATCTACTAGAAATTCTAAAAAAAAAATCAGTATCTACAACAGCCCTTTGTTAACCACATTTACACATATGGTCCCAACAAAGTAGTGCATAAACTACACAAAGAAGGCATCGTAGAAATATGATTTCTGCTTTCGCCATTGAAGCAATCTTGGTGGCACTAGCTGCCTCTCAAGCCTTGCATAAGTTGCACTCATTTCCTACATCAGGTATAGATGTAGATGGGGTAGATGTAAATGTGGTTTGATTTACCCACCGAAAGTATTGACATCTAGTATTTATCTGACAATACCAAATGTACATCAGTTCTTCATAAAATGATTAGTTGTCACATTATTTTTAAACATAAAATATAATTATGTATCTAGACCTTTTTCCTATTTGGGCAAACCCAAAATTGACACCTAGGATTACTTGTTGTGAGTGACATCTTCAACATGCATAGGCCAACACCACATTGACACATAGGAACATTGACTGAAGTCATCGACACTATTTTGACAAATATTGCATTGTCATTACTTTTTTCATTCATACTAATTATAATTATAATAAAAAGAAACATACTAATGTAGACTTGCACATTTTTTGGCTAAGTCGAAGTCAATGGTTTAAATCACTAGACATTCAAAATAAAATGACAAACCAAAGACAACCATGCAATTGTAAAGAAAGGTAATTTACTTAATCATGTCACTAATTTTTGCATGTCTAAATACTGGTGTCTTTCAAGTGATTTGATTCTTGTCATGCCCACTACAAATGAGAACAGTCTTGACTAGTGAGGTTGTTTAAGCATATAGAGATTAAATACACTATTTTAGAATAAAATTTCTCTTAACAAAAGATCAAAGATATATAAGTAGGACATATAAAACAAGGTGAATAAGAGTAGTACATATAAAACAATTGTTAGAACATGCCAAACGTTTGGCATAATTGTACATTTCATTCATGTCATTGATATTCTTCTTCATCCAACTCATCATCAAGATCATCGTTGTCGACGACATTATCACCACCACTATTGTCATCATTATCATCATCACCATCAGTATCAGTATCATCATCATCATCATCCTCATCATCATCAGTAGTAGCATCATTGTCATCTTCTTCTTCATATTCTTCTTCGACTAGCTCTCGATCGTGATCTGGTTCTACATCATCTTCCACTTCTTCATCTTCCTCGGTATCTTCTTCCATCACATTATACTTTATCGGTCTTCCTCTTGGATCATGTCTAACAAAAAATGACCAACCTAGTTTATGTGGAACCTCTGAGTAAAATACCTGCTCACATTAGCTTGGAAGAACATAGGGCTCTTCTTCAACTGGCTCAAACAACCTTGTATTAATCATTGGAAATCCATTGTCATGTTCAATAACAGTTCTATCAGGATCATTTTTATTGAGTCGTAGTCTGTACCATTTCACAACAAAGAGAACTAATTTGAAGGAATTGAATTTGCATTCAAGTATATCAACCAAAATACCATAGTATCGATTTTGCAACTCTCAAGGATGTAAGTCATTTCTAGATGAAATATTAGTCACCTGGAACACTACACTTATCCCATAATCACAAGTTCTCTTTGTGTCATCCAACTTTTTGATGTGAAATTTATAACCATTGTAAAACATAACCTTGTGGTGTTTCACCTACAATAATTTCAAACATGTATAAATTATTGCATCACGAGTTGAAAAACATGTGATTGATTAATTAACAAATTTATAAGTACTTGGTGATCTCTTAAACCATATGCTAAATCTATTTCCTTTTGTGTAACATTGGGATCTCCATTGTAATGAGCTTGTATAACCAATGAAGACACGGATTCCCATGTTAATCTATGACCATCATGTTGACATCGTTCAATCCATGCCGTCATCCAATTTTGATTGTTTGCAATAAATAAATGTATTGCATCCCACTCTTTAGCAACTATACAAAAGTAAATAGATGACTCACAATAGATTTATTTTGAAGATTAAGAATTAATTAACTACAATAACATCTCATAATTTATTACCTTTCAGTTTCCTAAATATATAAATATGAGACTTTACAATATATTACTTTTTTGATATTATTGTTTGATATATTGAACAAATATCACTGCTTACCTCATGTATTTTCCAAGATCATATATCACTTATTTGATATTATTGTCGAAGTTCTCTGGGAGAGATAGGGGTGGAAAATACTACAACAATTGTCAACTGATCATTTCATACAATGAAAATTGAATGCAATTACACGAACATATTGTAAATACAAAAGACTATGACTTACCTTGATGAAGGTATGCCAATCATGTGTTTTCATCCCTGACCCAAAATCATTTTTCTTTGATATGAGATTGCTTATATCCACAACAAATCCTGTAGGAAATTAAATTTTTCGAATCACTTCTTTTATGGCATTACTTTGTTGCTCTGTTAATAACCAAGAAAGGGCACTTGCATTAATCTGGTCTCCATTGCTATTTGATTCAATGGCATTTTTCATTGCATGATTGGAATCATGAATGTCACTAAAAATTTTGCCAAGTTTTTCTTTGTCACGCCTTCCATCCAATATTTTCCATAGCGTCTCTATTACATTCTTTCCAATATGCATAGTATCAAACAAATGCACAATTTGTAGATGCTCATAGTAGGGCAGCCTACTAAATTCTCTGGGATAACATTTTAGTCCATTTGGAAGCTAGTCGGTGATGCCTTCATGACCTTCAAGATCATCAACTACATAATTAGCCAACAAAACACAATCAAAATATATAATTTTCAAACATCGACCATTACATGGAATGATATTACCTTGAATTCTATTATATTCCAACTGCCATATGTGAGGTGTCATTCTTTGGGGCTTTGATATAGTCTCTTCTTTCCCATTGAAAAGATGACTTTCTACACTTCGATACTTATGATTTCTGGGGAGGATCTGCCTATACTCATCAAACACCTATTTTCTTAAACTTTTGGAATAATGGGATTTCATCTTTGGACCACACATTGGACATACAAATATTTCCTTTGTTTGAAGACCTACAAGATAACAATAAAATAGGATTAAATATGTATATTTTTAAAATTTGAATTATCCCGTACAACTAGAATTCACCATAACATACCATAGAAATGTGTCAACCCTAGAGCATCATGAATTTTCCACACAAGCATTGCATGGAATTGAAATTCTCTTTGTCCAATTGGTCAGGAGATGTCATACATAGTGAAACCATTCCATAACACCAACAACACATCGATAAGAGGCGCAATATATACATTCATATCTTTCACTTGGTACTTACCTAATTGAATTAACAACAACATCAGATAATTATTATGGCCATTTCACTCGAAGAATTATAATTACATGTAGATAACTATAAAATAATAAGATACCTGGAACAATAATTGCCAACATAATGTGCTCCCTCTTTATTGACATCCATGGAGGAAGGTTATTGTTTATAACAAAAATAGGCCACACCGAGCAAATGGATCTCATCTCTCCATGCGGATTGACACCGTCTGCTGCCAGAGAAAGCTTGAGATTTCAAGGTTCCTCTTTAAAGTATGGCCACTTTTCCTCTATGTCCATAAATGATGAACCATCTGCAGGCATTCGAATAATGTCATCTTGACTCCTACTGCGTGCATGGTAATCCATAAATTGTGCCAATCTATTACATCTGAATAATCATTTCAGACTTGGAATAATGGGGATGTGATGAAGAACCTTGCAAGGCACCTTTTTTGTCACTTGATCATCTCAATATCTGCTCATATGGCATTCAGGGCATTCTGTTGCATTTTCATGTTTTTTATAATAAATAATATGATCTTCAAGACAAGCATTTATTGTTTGATACTCCATTCCAATATGTTTCATAGTGGCACATAATTCTCGGTACGAGCGAGGGAGAACATTTGATGGTGGTAATAGAAAGTCACCTATCAATCTGCAACAAATAATAATATAATTCATTACTATAAACAATCTTAATGGTACATGTTTCACCTTTTATAGACTATAATGACATATATGACAAACTTTAGCATATGTGACATTGCTATGTTGGATAAACCATTCATAACTTTCAAATTCACCAACAACAATACAACAGAGAAAAGAGTAGATTGGGAGCCTTCATAAAGGGTCATGTCCACCTTCTCAAGTAGAGGTATATCATGGACATTGTCAATGTCATCCTCATCATCAGTAGCAACAGTAGCACTAGCAGCACCAGTACCAAATGTGTCAACGATCAATGCATTCATACCATCATCTTCAAATGTGTTTTCTGGTGCATGATCGTCATCTTCCATGGGATCATGATTTTCAACTTCAATACTCACACCTCCATGTTCCTCTATATTTACATTGGGGAGATTGACCTATATAAAAATGATGATAATCAAACCTCCTTCCATGGTTCATATGTATATTAATTGTGAAAACAATATAACAAACAACTTACCACTGGATTATAATCAAACCCCCCTTCCATGTGACCATTCTCCCTACAATGTCTCTTTGCTGTTTTGATTTTTATTCTTCTTGTCTTTAAGGTGTTACAACTCTTGCATGGACAATAACATTTGTCATCGGCTTCTCTTTGAAAGTTAGACAACAATCTAGCGATTGTCTCCCTATTTTGATTAAATTCCCTTATATTATCTAACATGATCCTTAATGTGTATATCTACAAAACAAATTGAAGATGCCTCCTTTCATTAGCTTCATGTCACCTTCTCATAGCTTCTCATTTTCTGACATATTTCGCCAAAAGCTTTGTAGGAAACCAAGTAAGGGGTATTCTTGAGTTCAAACACATTGAGCTGCTACAACTGAATTATAAATCATGAATTCACTATAAAATTAAAAATGAATAGGGAGATAAGTTAGACATTTATATTTGGTTTTAATAAGGTTTAATAATTTTATTTAGATCATATCCCAAGGTCTTAGGATTCAAAAATCTTAAGAAATGCTTCATTTGCAGTGTTGTTAATTCAAATTTTTGAATAACAACAGTCACTTGTAAAAGGAGGGAAAAGGGGTTTTTATGTTTAATTAGTCTTAATATAGTTTTCCAACCACCAAAGTTGGTTGAATAGACTTAAAGGAAGTAATAAATTAGAGGATCAAACCATTATATAGTAGTCAATTCATTAGATGCCATTAAACAACAACATTAGATGCATTAGATTCCATTAAACAAAAGCATTAGCAGCATTAGATGCATAGAACAACATTAGATGCCATTAAACAACAGTCAATTTAGATATTGTAGATAATTTGGACAATTACTTTTGATGCAATATTTGTGTGAAGAACAAGAACAAAATGGTGAATGAGTGTATTTAACAAAGAAAAACATGACACATTTTGTTGGGCTGATTGGGTTGGCCTGGTACCATTTACATGGTCTGGCCAGATATTAAACAATGATCTCATGAATAATGTATGATGCCCTAGCTTGTAGCATGCGAGCCATCAAGACATTTCCTCACGAAATGATCATAAACAGGGAGTACCACATAGTGAATATCAACACCAAAACAAATAAAGAGAGATCAAACACTTCACACAATGCCTTGAAGGTAATAGAAATAATGTCATAGCTCTCAAAGCTTGTAGGTCATCAAGCATTCCAAATGAAAAGATGTAAACAATGCTAGTATTAAATAGTGAGCTCATGAACAATGTATCATGCCCTAGCTTGTAGCAGCCCATGAGCCACCATGACATTTCCTCATGAAATGATCATAAATAGGGAGTACCACATAGTGTATTATTTTATTACTGATGTCCCTATTTGATCTAATAGCATCAATATAACAAACAAAGCACCGACCAATCAAATAGGGACATGAGGTGCTCAAACAGTGAGCTCATAAAACAATATATTTAGTCTTAATAAAATCTTATAAAGCAACATTTATTGTGTGAAGTGTTTGATCTCTCTTTATTTATTTTTTTATTGATATTCACTATGTGGTACTCCCCATTTATGATCATTTCATGAGGAAATGTCTTGATGTTTTGCGGGCTACAAGCTAGGGCATCATGCATTATTTATGAGCTCGCTATTTGAGCATTGGCCAATCAAATAGAGACAAGAGGTGCTCAAACAATGAGCTCATAAACAATGCATGATTCCCTAGTTGTAGGTAATTATCTCTTCTATAATGATGGAGGAGTGAAAGGTAATGATCAATGAGGTTTTTGCTATTAGATCATACATTAATACACTTACTGTTTTGAATTTGAGCTCAGGCATCATGCAATGTTATTGTTGTCATTGCATGCTTGTTGCTGTTGTGCACCATATATTGTTTTATACACTGCTTATTTCATTGAGACTATGAACTATTGTAGTTGACTGTATTCTTTTGGGGTCTGATCTATTGTAGTTGTTTCTTTTTTCTTTGAATCATTATTTACAATTACTTTTGATGTAATATTTGTGTGAAGAACAAGAACAAAATGGTGAACGAGTGTATTTGACAAAGATAAACATGACACATTTTGTTGGTCTGATTGGGTTGGCCTGGTACCATTTACATGGCCTAGCCAGATATTAAACAGTGAGCTCATGAACAATGTCAGTATTAAATAGTGAGCTCATGAACAATGTATGATGCCCTAGCTTGCAGCCCACGAGCCATCAAGACATTTCCTCATGAAATGATCATAAACGGGGAGTACCACATAGTGAATATCAACATCAAAACAAATAAAGAGAGATCAAACACTTCACACAATGCTTTGAAGGTAATAGAAATGATGCCCTAGCTCTCAAAGCTCGCGGGTCATCGAGCATTCCAAATGCTAAGATATAAACAATGCCACTATTAACAATGCTAAGATGTAAACAATGCCATTGAAATTGATTTAATGAGAAGACAAAGCTCGAATGCCTACCTTCCAAATGAAAATATGTAAACAATGCTAGTATTAAATAGTGAGCTCATGAATAATGTATGATTCCTTAGCTTGCAGCCCGCGAGCCATCAAGACATTTCCTCATGAAATGATCATAAACAAGGAGTACCACATAGTGAATATCACCAGAAAAAAATATAGAGAGAGATCAAACACTTCACACAATGCCTTGAAGGTAATAGAAATGATGCCCTAGCTCTCAAAGCTCATGAGTCATCAAGCATTCAAAATGAAAAGATGTAAACAATGCTAGTATTAAACAATGAGCTCATAAATAATGTACGATGCCCTAGCTTGCAGCCCATGATCCATCAAGACATTTCCTCATGAAATGATCATAAACAGGGAGTACCACAAGTGAATATCAATAGCAAAACAAATAAAGAGAGATCAAACACTTCACACAATGCCTTGAAGGTAATAGCAACGATGCCCTAGCTCTCAAAGCTCACAGGTCATCTAGCATTCCAAATGAAAAGATTTAAACAATGTCAATATTAAACAGTGAGCTCATGAATAATTTATGATGCCCTAGCTTGTAGCCCATGAGCCATCAAGACATTTCCTCATGAAATGATCATAAACGGGGAGTACCACATAGTGAATATCAACAACAAAACAAATAAAGAGAGATCAAACACTTCACACTATGCCATGAAGGTAATAGAAATGATGCCCTAGCTCTCAAAGCTTGCAGGTCATCAAGCATTCCAAATGAAAAGATGTAAACAATGTCAGTATTAAACAGTGAGCTCATGAACAATGTATGATGCCCTAGCTTGCAGTCCATGAGCCATCAAGATATTTCCTCATGAAATGATCATAAACAAGGAGTACCACATAGTGAATATCAACAACAAAACAAATAGAGAGAGATCAAACACTTCACACAATGCCTTGAAGGTAATAGCAATGATTCCCTAGCTCTCAAAACTCATGGGTCATCAAGCATTCCAAATGAAAAGATGTAAACAATACCAGTATTAAACAGTGAGCTCATAAACAATGTATGATGCCCTAGCTTGTAGCGTACGAGCCATCAAGATATTTCCTCATGAAATGATCATAAACAGGGAGTACCACCGAGTGAATATCAACAACAAAATAAATAAAGAGAGATCAAACACTTCACACAATGCCTTGAAGGTAATAGAAACGATGCCCTAGCTCTCAAAGCTCACGGGTCATCGAGCATTCCAAATGAAAAGATGTAAACAATGCCAGTATTAAATAGTGAGCTCATGAACAATGTATGATGCCCTAGCTTGCAGCCCATGAGCCATCAAGATATTTCCTCATGAAATGATCATAAACAAGGAGTACCACCTAGTGAATATCAACAACAAAACAAATAAAGAGAGATCAAACACTTTACACAATATCTTGAAGGTAATAGAAATGATGCCTTAGCTCTCAAAGCTCGCAAGTCATCAAAAATTCTAAATGAAAAGATGTAAACAATACCAATATTAAACAGTGAGCTCATAAACAATGTATGATGCCCTAGCTTGCAGCCCACGAGCCATCAAGACATTTCCTCATGAAATGATCATAAACAGAGAGTACCACCTAGTGAATATCAACAACAAAACAAATAAAGAGAGATCAAACACTTCACACAATGCCTTGAAGGTAATAGAAATGATGCCCTAGCTCTCAAAGCTCGTGGGTCATCGAGCATTCCAAATAAAAAGATCTAAACAATGTCAATATTAAACAGTGAGCTCATGAACAATGTATGATGCCCTAGCTTGCAGCCCGCGAGCCATCAAGATATTTCCTCATGAAATGATCATAAATGGGGAGTACCACATAGTGAATATCAACAACAAAACAAATAAAGAGAGATCAAACACTTCACACAATGCCTTGAAGGTAATAGAAATGAAGCCCTAGCTCTCAAAGCTCGCAGGTCATCAAGCATTCCAAATGAAAAGATGTAAACAATGCAAGTATTAAATAGTGAGCTCATGAACAATGTATGATGCCCTAGCTTGCAGCCCATGAGCCATCAAGACATTTCCTCGTGAAATGATCATAAGCGGGGAGTACCACATAGTGAATATAAACAGCAAAACAAATAAAAATAGATCAAACACTTTACACAATATATGTTGTTTTATAAGATTTTATTGAGACTAAATATATTAAGATTTTATTGAGACTAAATATATTAAGATTTTATTAAGACAAAGTATTGTGGGTTAATTTTATGTTGTTTTTATAAGATATTTATTAAGACTAAATAGATGATGTAAACTCAATATAACAAACAGAACATTGGCCAATCAAATAGGGACATGAGTTGCTCAAACAGTGAGCTCATAAACAATGCATGATGCCCTAGCTTGCAGCCCACGAGCCATCAAGACATTTTCTCATGAAATGATCATAAACAAGGAGTACCACATAGTGAATATCAACAACAAAACAAATAAAAAGAGATCAAACACTTCACACAATGCCTTGAAGGTAATAGCAACAATGTCCTAGCTCTCAAAGCTCACGGGTCATCGAGCATTCCAAATGCTAAGATGTAAACAATGTCATCCAGACATGTGTACTATGAGCTTTCCTACAACAAATGGATGTGTGATGATTTTCACAATAGTACATGTGTTGAAAGAAAGCTCAAAGTACTACTTAGGAAAATATGAATGTTCATCACCTGTGCATATCAGAGTTGATTAGAGAAGGTATATGCACAAAAAAAAAGAAAAGAAAGATCAAACACTTCACACAATGCCTTGAAGGTAATAGAAACGATCAAACACTTCAAAATAGGGACATCAGCCATACACTTCTAAAACGAACTATGCTATAGAACATGGGTGTGTGTTAATGTGATTCAAAAGCTATTATGGAAGATTGTTTTATTATTGAGATAAGGATATCTTAATTCTACAAGAATAAATGTTTTGAGAAATATTTGAATTTAATTTTGACAATAACATGAGTGGATATATTTCAAGCTTTAGTGAGACTTCATACCACGCATTGTTTGTAGATTACGTTAAATGTGTTATTTACGCTTGTATTGGTGGGAAAACTCTTGAAAGCGTGCAAAAGAGATTGCATTTAACCATGTTGTTTACATGACACATGTAGTTTACCTCCAGCCTAAATCAACGTTGCATACAAATCTGTGAATGGTGAGTAGTATGAAGCTTCGCTCAAGCTTGAAAATGATAAGCATTATGATGTTGAGGTATGGTGTGGTAAGCACAAGTATAGTTTCTCGTAAGCTGCTATTGGTATAATTTTTTTTTTTCAATAGTTGCAAAATCCAACTTTTCCTATACTTACACATATGTACACATTTTGGGCTTGATTTTAATGTCATGCAAATTTGAGTGAAATGGTAATAATATTTAAGAGCAACAAGTATGGCATTTTAAACAAGTATGCATATACATTATATAACAAGAGTGATATATTTTAATGGAAACACTTAATGATAAGGATGCCTATATAACAGGAGGAGTGATATATTTAGTGGACATAGAAATTGCAATGTAAGTAGTAGGATGATTGTAAGTGGACATAGAAATTGCAGTGAAACGCTGTAATTTATTATGGCTCAGTGTTGTATATCCATAGTCAATGTCTATTTAAACTTTAGGATACTTTTATATTTTGTATTAAATGATAGATACATATGGGTTTCTTCCTTTTGCAACAGTTTATATCTGATACTTATATCTTGAATTGACAAATGACCAATGAGTGATAATTTCAAAAATGTATCATAATTAAAGGCATGTGAATTCATATTGTACTTAATTTGAATGCCACTGTGTAATGTTTTTACTTACGATATTAATCTTAATATATCCCTATGAAGATATCCCTATTTTATTATTGATGTCCCTATTTACATATTTTCATCAAATGACCCAAAAACATCAAGAATGGTCTTATATGGTTACTAATAGCCAACTTTCAGAAGAATATGAATGAATGCAAACATACATAAGTGGATGAACATAAATAATGAAGGTACCAAACATTGCCTGAAGTAATGAAGTGTTGACCCAGGGTTCAATCTAGTATGCTCTTGTATGATCCAAAACCTGCAAAGAAGGAAAAGCTGGGGTTAGATCCAAAGGATCTAAGCAATGCATGGCACCATATTGTTGATCCTCATCTACAATCATGCATGTGCATAGTCAAGCCATACATAGACTCAACAACATGATGGCATTCATCCAATAACATAAAATACATTACAAATGCCAAGCTCACGTCTCAATGAAATAAATAGTGTATAAAAAAATATATGGTGCACAACAGTAGAAAGCATGCAATGACAACAATAACATTGCATGATGCCCGAGCTCAAATCCAAAATAGTAAGTGTATTAATGTATGTTTTCATGATGCCAGATATTAAACAGTGAGCTCATGAACAATGTCAGTATTAAACAATGAGCTCATGAACAATGTATGATGCCCTAGCTTGCAGCCCGCGAGCCATCAAGATATTTCCTCATGAAATGATCATAAACGGGGAGTACCACATAGTGAATATCAATAGAAAAACAAATAAAGAGAGATCAAACACTTCACACAATGCCTTGAAGGTAATAGAAACGATGCCCTAGCTCTCAAAGCTTGCAAGTCATCAAGCATTCCAAATTAAAAGATGTAAACAATGTCAGTATTAAACATTGAGCTCATGAACAATGTATGATTCCCTAGCTTGTAGCCCATGAGCCATCAAGGCATTTCCTCATGAAATGATCATAAGTGGGGAGTACCACATAGTGAATATCAATAGAAAAACAAATAAAGAGAGATCAAACACTTCACACAATGTCTTGAAGGTAATAGAAGCGATGCCCTAGCTCTCAAAGATCACGGGTCATCAGGCATTCCAAATGATAAGATGTAATCAATACAAGTATTAAACAGTGAGCTCATAAATAATGTATGATGCCCTATCTTGCAGCCCATGAGCCATCAAGACATTTTCTCATGAAATGATCACAAACAGGGAGTACCACATAGTGAATATCAACAACAAAATAAATGAAGAGAGATCAAACACTTCACACAATGCCTTGAAGGTAATAGCAACGATGCCCTAGCTCTCAAAGCTCGCAGGTCATCGAGCATTCCAAATGCTTATTAAGATGTAAACAATGCCACTATTAACAATGCTATCAAATAAACAATGCCACTTAAATTGAGTTAATGAGAAGACAAAGCTTGAATGCCTACCTCAAGTGCCAATGCTCTCTTCCCAAATGGTGCCAGCCTCTTCGCATGACATAGAAATGCAGTGTCATCTTCGCGGCAGCTCTTCGAATTCACAAATTACAAATGACACTTCCTTTTTCTTTTCTTTTATTTATAACCAAATGGGTGTCATAATTACGACAATAGCGTTGCTATTACGACACCGTCGGGGGCACTTGCAAAAAAAACACAAAAAACATACACAAATTGTAGTGGCATCACAAATTGGCATCGAAATTCGACCTCAAATAGTTGTAGTGATTGCTGGCGAATAATTTTCTTTGGAAGTAAAAAATTATAATATATGAGGCGAATAATTTTCTTTTGAAGTAAAAACTAATAATATATGAGGCGAATGATTTTCTTTTGAAGGGTAAAAAAATATTTGTATTGGCAAATTTTATATAACATTTGAAAATTTATTTATTTTATTGGCTAATCGTTCGTTAATTATGGCAAAAAAAATATTTTGTTGGTGATTTTCAAAAGATGGGAAATATTTTGTTATAATACCTTAGACTAACATACCTAACATACATACATTATTTTATAATGTTAAATATATTATTTGAGACCGTCTGATGATCCAAAATCAATGGCTGAAGTTTAATTTTGGCCCCAATTTTTTGAAGGAAATAGAGTTGTGGAGGAAGTCACTGGAATGTTGACACGTATCAAATAAGGGTTACTTGTCTGCAGACTACAGTGTACACATGTTGGTATCGATATTCATGGTTCTATTACTATATTGCAACTTGTAACCTCTTAACTTGATAAGCAATAAATGTCTTCTCAGTGACAAGTGACATTCTTTTACTTTTCATGCAGAGTAGACATGGACCACTTCCAAATTTGTATAGACGCTATAACCGATATCTGACATTTTTTGGATTTATGGGAAAGATTTACTGCCAGATATGAAAGATTAAGTCCAAACTTTTAATTTCTCACATGCATGCATTTAGGGGAAAGATTTACATGAAAGATTTAGAGGCATGTTAAGGACAATGGATTTAATACCATTAAAGACAGAATAGTTTATTGCTAAGTAACAATCAAGAATTTAAGGGCTATTTATAGATGATCTAGCTTCATTATTCATCGATTTGTCTTTGGCCTTTGCTAGATAATTTGTTTGTTTAGGGTCTGCAGTCTACACTACAAATAATTTGTTTTTAAGTTTTTTGAAGTTTTACTGTTTTAGATGGACACTCCAATTAGGCTTATATGCACATCTGAGGAGGCCCAGAAGGCCTTTCTGGGTTCCTTTTCTGATGAAACCTTAGAATCTATTTGTAAGGAGGGTGGGCCTTTTGTAATAGATGCTATGAAAATGGTGCTGGGCTGAGAGTTTCTGAACAATGAAGATAGGCACCGGGTCAACATGGACATTACGTCCCATTTTTTGGCATCTCTTCTTGACCTCAGAGGAGAGAAGGTGGACATGTTAATGCTGCTAAGGAGGGTTTTTAAAGAAGAATACCTGGGGGACAACGTTAATATTTTCATGTTCACAAAAATAGGGGTGGAGATCCCTTGGGCAAGTGAAATACCCTAGCTTCTCCTCCCAGGCCAGAATGTGGCCATGCAACCTTTTCTTTTGGGCCTGAATGCTGGGCAGTATAAGCGCCATAGGAAATGGGCCCTGATTGCTAGGGATTTTTTTTTAAAGTGGTTTATGCTTAACAAAGAGGAGGCTCGGGTAGGGCAATTTGGGTGGCTTGATGAATTCTCCCAGTTAATCCTCTTTGGAGAATTCTACTTAGATGGAGCCGAAAGGGAAAATTAGTAGTGGACTACTAGTCTACTAGTCCTTTTTTTATAAAAATATACCTCATTTTTTGGTTTTTTTTGTTTATAGTAGGTTTCTCTTTGTTCTGGAAGTGGAACTGGACAATGTTTATGTAATTATAATTTTATGAAAAGAAAACAATGAAATCTTCGCAAGCTTTATCTCATTTCAATTTGTACAAAAAATGGTTCTTAGACTTCTCTGTCACTGTGATTGCAATATTTTAATTAGTTGCTTTATGATTTATCTGCGTATTAGACAAGTATGATGTATCATAGTTGTACAATGTAGATAGTTATAGTTAATAAAAGAAATATCTTATCAGTTATCACTGAGTACTGACATTAATTTTGGGTAATGTTACCTGTCAAAATTCACACACTCATACATTTAATATGAAAGATTTATAGAATTTTGAAGGACAAATGAATTAATAAGGTTAGAGAAATAATTTATGGTATTCTAGTTATAATGTATGAGAATTATATGTGAATCTGTTATTATAATTATCAACGTTAAAGTTATAATCAATAAAAAATATCATTTTAACTTTAAGAATACTATATGATCAATTTGACAGACAAATGAATTAATAAGGTTAGAGAAAGAATTTATTGTTTTCTAATTATAAGGTATGATAATTATATGTGATTATAATTATCAATGTTAAAGTTATAATCAATAAAAAATATCATTTTAACATTAAGTATACTATATAATCAATAAAAAATATTGCTTTAACTCATGTTTGGGAGACCTAGCGAGTCAATGACCACATAAATCTCATTATCTCTAAACACTAACCTTAACTCTGGCATCTGAAATTTATTAGAATGTAATATTATTTAAAAAAAATAGTGCATTTTGAATTTGATTGGCTAAAATTGTTACTATTCAATTAAATAACTTTAAATGTTATTAACTTATTATCCATTATTAATTAATATTTATAAAGGAAAAAATGATATTATAACATTTAACAATGTCTATTGCAAATAACTACTATTGGATGAGCACAGATCGATGATGTACGATGGACTTCGGGATGAAAGGGAAAAGCAACCCCATCTTTTCAAACTCATTCTGAAATCATGACACGTGTCACTAAACATGTAACACATTCCACTCACAGTCTCGCATGGTCCTACCAACAATGTCATTTGATGATGACGTGACATGTCTGACTCGTAGTCATGAGGTGAGTTAGGCGTCAGGTGAGTGGTGATGACTGTAAATTGTACAATTTTGGTGCTTTAAGTTTCACTTTCCAGTTTCCAATCTAATTTTTCATTTATAAGTATAAGTAGTCTGCAGATTTAGAAAGGGTTTACAGACTCTAAATTTCTATGTTGAGGAAAGAAACAAAGTCTCTCAGCTGAAGCTCTGTTCTCAGTCATAGTCTACAAAAATCAAAACTAACGGGTAACTACTAAAATCCTGAACAACTACGTCACACATTTTAAATTTTTCAAATCTCTTGATTTACAACTTTACAGTTTATATTATATACAAAAATTTAGCCTGTTAGGGTTTAATTTTGAATCACCCCTATAAATTGTAGGCTTGTAGCTATGTATAAATATTTAAATTTTCCTACAAGTAAATAGTGATACTACTTACCAACTTACCACAATGGGAAAAACAAATATCAAGAATAAGACTATGAGTAAAAGGCCAAGTCAGATACTAAAATTCCACAATCTGCTTAAAACACCAGGTTTCACTGATTTATTCCATGATATTTATGATCCTGTTATTCATGAAAATAAGGGAATAATGGAAATTAGATTTGCACTTGAAAACAAGTGGAACGATCCAAATAAGGGTTCAAAATTTTATTCATTTAACCCCATGATAAATGCAACGGCAAATAAAATTGGACTGTGGATTGCTGGGTCGGCACACATGGCGTTACCTCAAGTATTCCCTTGCCTAGAAATTGTCATGGTCTGCGCTAAAAATTATGATGAAAATAGAAAAGCAATTGTGAATAAAAATACTCAGGAGGAAATTTTGTCCATAATCGAGAGTGAATTTTCTAGTCTATTGAACCTAGGGTTTGAACAACAAAACTCAAACGTGTACATTAACCTAGGAAAGCTAGCAGAGGATTATGAAAAGTTAGATGTAACATAGAGAGATTCTTATATCAAAGGAATAAGAAATAGTTATAGTATGAGTCCAGATCATAAGCCTCCTTATGATTATGATATTTTTGTGCCATGGGCACAGGACAGTATTTCCTTGCTAGCATTTTGTTTGGGATTGGATAGTAACAAACAAGTGGGTGCCAGCATTCTTGAAATGCTTTTTCATATTCATTTTGAAAAAGCACCGGTAAAATATTGTTTTATTGAGAACATTGTTTGTTGCATGCAAGATCAATTACTAATGATTCAAAGATGTTCATAGATGACATTTAGATTCACAACCTACTTGTGCTATCTTCTCTTAGCAAAGCATCATGTAGTATTTCAGACAAACAAGCTTTACAGTCAGGGCCAAAATCCAATATATGAGTGGACCCCTCAGATAAGGATGATTGATAACATAAGGAACTACAACAATTTTGTAGACTTCCTTTTGGCACCAATGTACCATAAAATTATAGGCACTCTGATGCCTAGATTTCCTGTTACTTGTATAAATTGCATTCAACTGGGAAGTCAATTACAATTGGCTAACTGGTACTTAATGGAAGAGTACATTGTGTTAAGGTTTTATGGTTCAGTGGTAGAACCCTACAAACTTCCAATACATGTAACAAAGAGGGTATTTGCATTGGAATATGTATAGAAGATGGAGAGCACATATGTACTCTTTAATGGTCATCAAAATAAAATGATATTTCCTTCCTTGCCTTTCTCGCTTGGAGGGTTCACATTTGAGAGAAGAGCATTCAAAGTGGCACAAGCCTTTTTTTCAATTTTTTTCTTTGATGTTGATAGTCATTGGCAGTATGATCCACTCAACATAATTGGAACAAAGCTTAGAGAGAATGGGAACTCTGCAAGAAAATGTCAACATGAAAGTATGCCATTGATTGAAAATTTTTAAAACATGGAGTCCTGGGACGAGGTCAAAAAAGAGATGGAGAAATATGTTGCTGAAAATAATGTGTCAATACAGGAATTGTCATCATAAATAATGGCATTGCACAAATAGAAAGGAAAAGTGCAGGCCATGACATTGTACAATTTCTACCAGATAGTTGCTCAACCATCTACAAAATATATTCCAAAAGACCTAATGGATGAATATATTGATGATAATTGGAATCGAACCAAAATTTCTAATTTTTGGGAAATGAGGAAGAATCTCGGTGAGCCAAAGACCTCTGCAGATCTTTATGATATGGAAGAGGATACAATGTTTAATGAATTATGGAATAAGGAGCGTCTAACTGAAGCATATCACGACAATGACCATGACCATGACTAGGATTCTGTGAATCCCACATCCAGTGTGAATCCCGCATCCATTAAAGTATATTCAATTAGTAGAGGAGTTGATGCGTCCAAAAAACTTCAATATACCAAAGGGGCAGATATTGTAGAAAAAATGGGCTACCTAGGTTTTGGTGGTCTGGGTCCTAGTGGACAAGGGGTTTGGTGTGCACCTGACCCAGCAGCTCCACCAAAATATGGTGAGAAACCAGGCCTTGGGCTTGGAGTTCAATCATCAAATTCATCAACTCAGTCAATTCCATTTGTTCCAAGCACTCAGATTCAATCTGAATCAATTTCCAGTCCCACAACTGTGGATATCATGGGTACAACTACAACTAGTGGTTCAAAAAGGACATTACAGATAGACATGAAAACAATTGTTCCCAAAGATCAAGGTAGTGTAAAGAAGCAAAAGGTTTTGACAAGTATTGGTACAACAATGCCAATGGTGACTGTGAGTCCAACAATTTCCCAACCTTCAAGACAAAACCCTTAGGCTCAGAACAGTCCAAAAACTCCACTTGTAATGGTTTAGGGTGTTGCTAATCCTCATAGTGTAATTAGCAGCACCATAGGCAACATAGGTGGAAGCTCCTACATCATTGCAAGTTCTATTTCACCATTCAAACATTCAATTGTGTCACAAAACCCTAATTTTCATTACAATGATTTTGTAACTAACTATGAACAATCAAAAAACAAGAATAGACAACATAGTAAGACAATGAAGATGGAAGCAGTTGTTGCAGCTCATGATGCAGAACCTGCATCCAACAGGTTATTTCTGACATATGACCCAAATAAAGATATGATGGAATTCATGGTTGTTATGCCCTCAGCTAGAGATAACAATCCACCAGAGAGTCAGTTAGATCCATCTCAATTTCAAGTTAGCACCCTCCAAATGGATTTATCCAAAATTAAAAATGTGGACAAGATAAATGTGTCAAAAATGACCAACCAAGTGGTCTACAGTTCAGTGATGAAGTTGGAGAGAGAGAAAGGAAAGCTTTAGGGACAATAGATAAGTTAAAGGTAGACCTGGCAAATGTAAAGGAAAATGATAAAGCAGCAAAAAATAGATGCAAAGAATTAGAGAGAAGGATAAAAAATTCATCCTCTAAAGAAGCAATTGGATAGCAAGAACATATGGATGCAGAACTGAAAACTCTGAGGGAAAAATTGGAACAGAGCGAACAAAAACTTGAGGATGAAAAAGCCTCTTCATTAAGTTTATACAAAAACTTGGAGAGTGCGGGACAGGCAACCAATAACTTAAAGAAAGAATTGGAGAATGAGAGGGTAAAAACAAAATAGTGGGAACAGAAAGAAAAAGAGTGGGAAGAGAAAGCAGAGAAAATGAGAAAAGATAGTGAACACCAGTTCTTGAAAATGAGAGAAGACCTAAAGAAGGAAAATAATACAATTAAAAATTATGAAAATAGCTTGAATGACCATGTAAATAATATAGTCAAGCAAATAAAAAAATTCTTCTAGGGCCAAATAAAGATGTCTGGTGATAGGTTGTGTGATTGGTTTGAATTGAATGAAACTCTTATAGATGTTTTTGGGAATCTGAAAGAGCATATTGAGAAGAACAAAAGTTTTTGTCAAAGATAGAAAACTGCAAAGTAGATTATGCAAGAAATCAACAGAGCCAGTGATAGGCATTTGGCAAGCAAGGGAATTCATGACCGCATTGGCGCAACAATAAAGGCGACCTTTATCTTTCAAAAATGTCAGAAACTAATAGAAGCAGAAGAAACTATTGCCTTATTTGGGCCAAAGCTCGCCAAGATGAATAGTAAAATAATCAAATTGATATCTCTTGGGTTGTTGAGTCCTGGTCCTGAATACTCATCAATGAATTTTGTTGGAATAGAAGCTTACAAAAAAAAGTTGGAGGACATAGTGATGTTTGATTTAGGCAACCTTCCTCAGGACAAAACTTATGAAGGCATTGCAAAGTGCATCAAAACATTCACAAATTTGAATGCAGTAATGGAAGGAACATTGCTTTCAACTCACTCTTCCAAGTATGGATGGATGACAAGGTTGCAGGTCATTTAATATAACATCATAAATTTTTCCCTTCCAACCGACAAAGAATGGAGTATACTAAAGAAACTGACAGAATCATCTTGATCTCATCAATACTTTCAGTTTCAATCGTCTTTATATCTTTAGTATATATCTTTGATATTATCCTAAATACTAGAGTCTAGAATTGAGTTTAAAGTAACAAGTTTGAACCTTTTTTTTTTTAACAGGATGAATGTTGCAGTCTTGCAGATGCTATTGCCAATGCTAATTTACTAAACCGGCCTACCAAATGTAGAAATATACAACTAAAGTTGTAGAGATGTTGTAGACTTGTAGTTGTCTTACTGATTTAGATTTTGAGACTTCTCACTTCACATTAGGCAAATCGACATGAAGCTGTTGTTGCTCCCTTGTTTTTATAAAAGGGAATTCAGGGTCATTGGCTTAGGGTAATGAAATTGAAATTGGGCAATGTGCCAAATTGCCAATGGGTATTGAGTCATTAACTTTTGTAGACAGAATCACAGATTTGTGTTCTTACTAGTATTAATGAATGAATTGTTACATTGTATCATATTTGTAATTAAATTAATGAGAATCGATATTTCTAACTCTAAGAATTGTAACATATGAATTGCTATGTTGTCAAAACAAATAATAAAAAATCTACAAAAATTGTACCATATGAGCTGAATAACGCAAATGAAAACCATTATTAATTATGGAATTGAATCTTGATGACATTATCAACCACATTCATGTTTTTGACATTGGAATATGCTATTATGCATGATTGATGATGAGATACAGAAACTGACAGTAGACTTCAAGAAAAAGCTTAATAAATACCTAGGACCTGCTACTTCTACAATGGTTCAAATTCAAGCTACCACATCATATCATCATTGAGATCGTCAAATTCAATGTCATCAACTTCATAGCTTCCTTGGTTCTTCGATATGTTTTCTTCACTCTGCATACCATCGCTTTACTGATGTTCACCGCCAGCAGTACCAGTACTAGTACATGAGTCAATGAAATCATTTTCTCTAGCATTCCCACTCCCAGTCCCTCTTTGTTTTGAAATGTTTCCCAACCCTCTTCTCTGACATTTCTTCCTCCACAATTTCAATGCCCTTTCGTAAGGAAAAGTATTGACTTCATACCTGGATGTATAGAGCCTCAAGCAATTTTCCAAATTCTTGTCTAGTTTGTTTCTTAGCTTTGACTTTAGGAATCGCAAAGCACTAAAAACTCTCTCATCCTCCACCAACCCCAATATCATGGTCAGACATAAATCAGCAAGCTTGAAATATTCTGATATTGAATCAGTCAACAATTCACTCTCAGCTAGATTTTTCCAAAGCCTTGATACTGATCCATCTTCACGAGGGTTTTGCATAATATTATATTGTTCCCTCATTGTCATTGAAAAATGACCTGATTGCTCTCTCAAATGATTTCCATCTAAAATTCCATTTAGAGTTACTCCATTTAAGTCTTTGGTTTTGCAGAAATGATCTATCAAAGTTAGTAGCCTAGTTTTAAAATCTTTCAAATTGTTCATACTCCAATATCGAGGAAACACAATAGCCATGGATTCAAGTAGTTTGACTAGAGGGAATCTTTCTCTAATCTATGAGGAAAGATCATAGGCAATGTGGTTCACATAAGCTATTATAGACTCAACGATCTTGGTAAAGTCTTCCCTTTTAATACTTGATACTCGCCCCCTGGGGTTCTTTCCTGGTTCCTCAAACTCGATCCTGGCAAAGTAGTGCATTGGTATCTCAACTCCGTGATCTTTTGCACATAACTCCCCATTTGAACCGATTTTTAAAAAGTTATCAGGATTGTCCAAATCTATGATTTTTAGCCAATTGGCAAATTTTACATCATCGACACATAATTGATAGAGATTATCGAGCATCACGCATGTCAATTTACACAATGAAGCATATTCTACAATATACATAGCTTTTTGTTGGGCCTTTTTCATTAAATTTCTCATTTCCTCAAGCATGGGGAGAATACCTACTAATATTAATAGTGTCTCTACATTACTTAACATTGCCAGCAGTGCAGGAAATTTCAGTTGCCCTGCTTCGTCACAACTTGAGTATTTAACTAAAAATATTCTACTCTTATGATGAAGTAGCCATATTTTTAGTTATATACTTCATTATGGCTACTCTGGGTATTTAACTAAAAATATTCTTCAAGTTCATCATGATCTGACATATCAGGTTCACTGACTTCTTCAATATGTCATGTAGGTTTAGCCTCAGGTTGTGAATCTTGAAAATCTTCTTATGATGAAGTAGCTTCCCAATTTTGGCCAGAAACATTTCCAACACCATGACCAAAGTACGATGATAAGGTTCTACATTTTGTTGGCCTCTCTTGGCTTTCCCCATATGCTGGAGCCTTACCCTTATTCTTGTTTGACATCTCAATTCTTCAATGAAATAAAGGCTATCAGCCTACCAGTGAAAAAAAAATGTATACTTGTTGAAGAAGTGACAAATGATAATAGAACTATAATATACAATGTTTACATAGTCACAGAATAATAATCACTTACCTTTCCCTCAAATTCAATTGCAGTCAAGACTCAACAGTTTGAACTTTGCTATCGATCAAATTGAACCAATCCAAATTGTGTACAATAATACTGATGTATGAATGTATTTATACTAATCTTTTTTGGTGAATTGGGTGGGAGGTATTAGGTTGGTGTCCAAATATTTGGTGAAGCCCACGTAATTATAACACATCTTGTGTTATTTCCTAGGTGATTATGTGTCGTCCAATACCTTAGTATGATTAATAAAGGTGGCGAAAACCCATTGGTTTGAGACACGCATCCGTAAAATGACTGGCAAAGTTGGGGCTGCCTAATATATATATATATATATATATATATATATATATATATATATATATATATATATATATATATATATATATATATATATATATATATATATATATATATATATATATATATATATATATAACTATTGGTGAATATAGGTCGTCCATTTGGGGCCGCATTGAAATTATAGGTGAATGTTAAAAATATATTGTGCCCAAAACGTATATGCCATTGGCGATAATGTGAAAGAAATGGACAAAATTTAATAAACCGTTGGGCGATGGACGCGGGCATTGGACCCAATTTTAATAAATGTGGGGCGGTAGGGTCAATCCCATATGGGAAAAATATTTTCCAATTCACGGGTTGCCAACAGGCGACATTTTCCAAATGGTGAATAATTGCCACTAAATTTTTCACTGATGAATACCATATCCAACATCTCATTTTCATGTTAATAACTCATTCCATCACCATTATTTCATTCTTTAGATGTTTGTAACTATCATGATACGTACAATCACAACTAGTTGACATCAATGACAATACACTAACTGATTTAATGTGTGTCGCATATACCTTTGTAGCTCAGTGATCATCAATCATTATAGACTTTGAAGTCTATCAATCTCTCCTTAAAGATATTCAATCAGTTGTAGTCTATCAGCCATATGGTGTGCTTCATGTGGAATACATTAGGGCATACATTCAATGTAAGTACGAAACAATAGGAGACTTAGAAATTATTAAGGAAAATAAATGTATGATTAAGTATGATGGAACTTGGAAAGATGAGTTCGCTCACTTAAAAAATCTTAACATCATGAGAATGGAAGAACTCCACGAGTTCAATGAGGAAGAATGGATTAAGATTATTTTTAGCAGAGTTCATGATCATTTCTATGGATAGGAGATCAGCCTGTTAAGATTTAAAATGAGTTGATTCATGATGTGACTAGATTAGACAATATTGGCATTATCCCTATTGCAAAGAAAATCACAAAGAAACAAGTCAAAACCCTAACACATTCTAAATGGGACAAGAGGGAAATGACTATTGCCGACATCTTTCAGCAAGATGTAAGGTTGATTTTGATGATTCTAGGTTACAAACTTCATTATAGTAGATGACCTCATTCTATTTTAGTGGGGATTATAATGATTCCATACAAGATGGTGAAGGAAAATGTGAAATACAACTTATGTGAAGTATTAAGACTAGAATACAAACACACCCATTTGGCCACTTGGCCAAGGGGGGCCCCCTTCTTTTCTTTTCTTTTTTCCCCTCGAGGCCTTTTGGTTTTTGGTCTTGTCTCCTGTTTCATTGTTTTTCCTCGCGAACCTTTCTCTAAAGGAAAATCTAAGTGTTTTTTCGGCCTTTTGGCCTTTCATAATTTTCTAGGTTTTTGAACCTTGAAAATTCCAAAACTCTGAAATCTCTCACATGACAAAATTTAAGCCTTTGGTCCTTTTGCACTTTTAGAATTTCCTAGTTTTTTGGACCTCTAAAAGTGTGAAACCCCAAAACCCCCACACCAAAGTTTTAACTTTCAGTTTGTCAAAATTTCAAATGACCCAGGGTCCACGAACCTCCAAAATACTAATACCATGAAAGGCCAAAATGCCAAACCTTCAGAGTTACAAAGCTGGAGGATGATGTCACCTTTAATCGGGGGTCTATAAATTATGATCAAAGTTGTTTTTTCTTTATTCTACATCCTATGTTTTTGATCATTTTGTTAAGTGACTTCTTTCAAGCACATGAGCATTCAGACTACTTCACAATTTTTCACCTCACCACCGCATCTTCACTTGTCTCACTCCTCTATTCCTTAGTTGCTTTCAAGGTTAGGGTTTGTTTTCCTTTTTTCTATTGGTTTTTTTTTCCTTCATTTTTTGGTCTAGGGTTTCTTTTCTTTTTTGCTTTTGTCTAGGTTTTCATTATTGTTTATGTGTTGGTTCATCAAGTTAGGGCTGCATCGATTTTGATCTTGCCTTTTTCCTCCTCTCTTTAGTCCACAAGGGTCTGAAAGGATTTTTCCTTCAAAGCTTCCACAAAGATCTTAGAAGTTTTGATCTTTGAACATCAGATGATTCATAAACCCCTACCAAAGTCTCCTTCAGCTTACGTCTGAAAGGTTTTTCCCAAGTCTTGAAAACTGTCAACTTTCCTTGGCTTTTTGGCCTTTCACATTATTGTCCTTTTGGCCTTTAACATTTTCACTCTTTCGGCCTCCGTGGAACAAATACACCTCTAAAACTCCAAAATCCTAAACCCCACCAGCTTGGGAGACATCACGATCTCTTTTCGCATGTTCTGCCTTTCAGCCTCTAAAAAAATAAATCAGGTCCAAACTTTGAAACACTGAACTATCCTTACATACTATTACCAAAACCTTTTCACCCTTTCGGCTTGTCGAAGGTCGGTGTTTTCTTCAATGTCTGCACCTTTTAAACCTTGAAAATTGAGTTCAAGTCTTCTTTTGTGGTTACCATATTTTGGGTTTGATTATCTCGAATCTTTTTCACATTCTTGATTGACTCTCAATGGTTTTCAATAAGGTTTTATTGATTAGATTATTTTTCTCTTGCATAATGTCAAAAAATACTACTTGACGAGCTATGAAGTTCATGTACAAAGGGTACCATGCTCCATCAAAGATTGGTAATCTGCACAATGAGATAATAGATACTGACATTGGGAACATAGACTGGAATGAATTTTTAACAAGGTGCACCAAGATAGAGGGTAGATCTGATGACTGCACTTCCTTGGTATATTCAAGCCTGGTTAATGCAGTAGCACATCTGATGTCTATGTTTTCTTCTGATCTAATCGTGACTCTTTCTCAACACTATGTAAATGATGAAAGATTGGTAAAGAATACAATGGGTGAGGTGGTCCTCAACCTCAGAGCGAACAATATTGAAGATGTCTTTCACCTCCCCAAAGGAGTTGATAGATTCTATACTTTCTCCATAGATAAGGGTTGGTAGTTTTCAACAAGGACCCTCAATTGTCTTATGAAATAGTTAACAAAGAGTACTTAATGCAACCTCTTCCAAAAAACAAGCTAGAAAGAATAGACACAAGGAGAGAATACTTGAAAGATGACATCCAAGCTACAGTCACCATGATAAGAATATTGTATGGCCTTCCCAAACCTATCCAACTCAAATCTTAGATGATTTTTTTGATAGAGAAGATTCAATGAATAAGGGTTAGGATCGATTGGGCTACTATCCTTAGCAACAACCTGGACAAACAACTAACCATAGTAAATAATGGTCCTTATTTTTATATGACTTCATATATCATTTATCTACTTGCCGCCAAAGCTGTCTATCTGGGCTTGGTAAAAGTAGGAGCGATGGGCCAACCTAATACCTGGCCTTTCATTGTATATCTGTAGCTAGTAAGAAAAGAGCACTTGGGTGAGGAAAACATTGAGTACAATATTATCAATGATGCCTTCATCTTCATGATCATACACTCCATTGAGGGAGATTATGCAAAGAGACTTTCAAAAGAGGCCACTACTAAGGTAAAGGCCTTGGGTGCCTATTATATTCAATTCAGAACTTTCACTTACATCAAAGTGGTAGGAAGAACTCTAACTCCAAAAAAGCTTCCAAGATATCCATTATATCAGATAATCCTTTTGGAGATGGCCATGAAACTCTCTGATGCTTACCAGCATATCAAGCATAAGAAGAAGCATTGTTGGGACTTCCCCATTTCCATCGGTTCGCATTCTCTTCAGGATATGAAGGCAAGAAAATCACTAGCATTTGAGTGGGATGATTACCCCTTGCAATATTTCAATTTGATCAAAACAAGATTTAACCCCATAGGCACGTACATCCGCATTATGGGGAGGCAATATGTTCATGAGCCACATTTTGAGGATCACTGGATGAACTGCACATATGACTATGATGTTGGAATCTAAGACTACTATTGAATGACCCTAGAATTAGCACAAGATTCTTTACTCCTCCACATCCCACCCAAAGTATGGGAGGTAGATTCTAAAATTATTTTGGACCTATTATATAATGAAGATAAGATATACACAAGGGCCATATTGAATATCGAAGTTGATAAAGAAGAAAATGATGATATAGACTTCAAGGCCAGACATGTAATTAAAACTACTAAAACCTCAATTAATCAGCCACTCAAAATGGATCTTCTGCCCATGAAACAAAAGCTTAGCCCAAGTTCTAAAGAGAAGAAAAGAAAAGGATAAAAGGTGCTATTGCCTCAATTCAAAGGAGCATCCATGAAAATCCTAAAACATTCTATAAACATGGACGATCAACTATTTATGGTTCTAATCCAAAGGAAAAGCCGGCCAAAACCAAGATGACAGGGAGTATTGCTCCACCTACTACTCCATCCTCCAGTGTCCAAGGATAAACATCTGCTCCACAAATGTCCCTAACAATAAAGGTTATAGGGCCCAGATCAACTGAGGTGGAAAAAGGGAAAGTGTACAAAAGGAAAAGATCTTTTGCATCCCCTCAATTAGAAACCATGCATTAAGATGAAGAGGAGGAAGAAGAAGAAGAGGAAGATAATGTATCCTTGGCTCACAAGACTAGTTTAGGGACAACTTCTAAAGTAAAGAGAGTTTTATAGGAGGGTCCTCCAGTTAATACTAACATAGGAATACAAGAGTAGGGAATAGATCTATGAGAGTTCCTTGGTGATGATGAATTCTATGTTTTCTATTTTGAGGAAATACCTGGTTTTAAAGAGAAAATGTTAGAACAATTGGGGCCAGCTATAGGAAAAAAATTTTGAAGAACAGTTTATGTTCTCTTTTTCTCCTCCTCCATCTTAGTTTACTACCCCCACCGTTGAGTAAATGGTTGAAGAAGTGGCCAGTGATAAAGAGCCTAAACTACCAACATGTCAAACAATGGGATAAATAATAGAAGTAGAAGAGGGACCAACACAGGATGTCCCAGAAGAGAAGACAACAAAAGTAGACCTAGAAGAAGAGCCTGCACTTGGAGTTCCATTAGAGAAGGATAGCATAATTGATCCATCATTAGTTCATGTACCAACTCCTCCACCTTTAGTACAAGCTCCAACTCCTTCACCAATTTTTCCTTCGCCAACTCCTCCACCTCTAGTACAACCTCCCATACCTACTCCTCCACTTTCAACTCAAGATCCTATTCCTACACCTAAACCAACTCGTCCACCGACTTTTCCTACTCCTCCACCTTCTTATCCCATACTTTGCTCTGATCTAACCTACAAAGAAGTGCAAGAACAACCAAATGAGTCATAAAGGGAAGATATCACTCCTCGTGAGGATAGGGTAGAAGATAAATCAGTGGAAGAAGGAGAGGAGGAAGTAGAAAGGGAAGAAAATTTAGAAGAAAGAGAAGTTGTGAAGAGAGAAGAAGATTTTGAAGATGATTCTCAGGAACAAAGGGAAATAACAACTGCATTCACCAAGCCCACCTGGTTCACCAAAGAAATACAACCAAGGAAAAGGGTGTACTCTGATGAAGAAGATACTAATATGGCTATCTTGGGTCAAACTTTCCATCAAGGAGAATATAGTGCCTGAGAAAGAAATTTTTCATATGTCACTCAAGATCATAGGGGCCAGTAGAAGTCATAGGTAGTCATACCAATAATTAATACCAGTATTGCAGAGATAACTCCTTAGAATTATACTTTTGAGGAAGTTGATCTAGGTAAGCCTACCAGGGAAGGGATTAAGACATTGGCTACACTTGGTTTGAAGCATGACTTGATACTCATGGACAAGGATGAGTAAAAAATCAAAGTTTTGATAGAACAGAATGAATCCATGAAAAGATTCATTCTTAAAACAACAAGTCCTATTGACCTAAATAATATGGGATGCCTCATTACAGGTTGTCCTAGACAAGAGAGTTGCCCTAGAATTACTGATATATATTCCATTATTTTATTAAGGCCTCCTCAGATTGGAAGGAATATTTCAAAGAGTTTCGAAAGGATACTATCCAAACAATTTTGAGACCTTTTAGAATTATTCTTCAGGGGATTACCAAAATGATAGATATGGTAGGTGATGAGAGAGGATTGGATGTACAGATTAGAAAATGGAAGAAGGTTCTTAGGGACCTTAAAGTAATAAGGAATAAATGCTTTCAAGTTTTGGTGAAGGTATATGAGGGGTCTGAGATGGATAATTTTGAAACATGGATAAAATACATAGCTCAAGCCTTGAAAGTTTATCAGAAATGCCAGAATAAAATAAATAAGATGCAGGAGGAAATAATGGCTTGGGTCAAAGAAGTTCAAAATTATTTGAGGGAATCAACCTTGATCTATTTTATGATGAAAATGATCACTTGGTGTATCCAATAAAGATCACTGTGCAACAATTTATAGGAATTTTGGCTAGTATCAAGACAAAAGAAGATCTCCAGCAGCTTTTTTTACCAAATAGAGGATATGCAGAAAATGTTGGGTCAAGAGGAAGAAATCAAATCTTTTCCTATAAAGTTGGTCACCTTCAGGGAAAAGTAACAACAACGCCTCGATAGTATCCAAATGGAAGACTTTTAAGAATTAAAATAAATATTAGAAAGGCTACAGAAAGCTCACCTAGAAATCCTCCCAGATGACTAAGTGTTCAATTTTGGACTTAGTCAATTTTTGCAGTAAAGAACCTTTTTGATACTTAGCCATTTTCCAAGTCAATATTTTTGGCCTTTCAAACTCTGAAAGTCCAAAACTTCAAGGATTCATAAGGTTTTGACTTAGTCAATTTTGCAAAGGTCATTTTTCAAAGTTAGGGTCAAGGTCCAAAATTTTTAGTTTGTTTTGTCAAAGAGTGTCTGTCTTAGAAAGATGACTCTGGGTTAGATTGCGTGCATGTTTGGGGGTCATTTTTTATCACTTTAAGGATATCAACCAATTACAATAATCATGGAGATTTTTGATGAATATTCCAAGGGGGAACTCCACATTTTGTAAAAGACTTCAACAATGGAACTCCAGCCATGATCTCTTGTTTTCTTGGCGAGATTAGTTTATTTCCTTCATGTAAAATAATGCATGTGGATTAGATCTATTTTGGGTGGTTTAGAACTTCCTTAGGAGTAGTTTTCTTTCAATAAGCTTTAGATCAAATGTTATTTTCAATTTTATGCATAGTTGAAACCCTAGCTACAGATTTCTTCTTGTTTTCAAAAAGGGTGAAGTTCTATAAATTATTTCAGAACATTTTAATTAAGGTCAACTAATTTTGCAATACAACTATCTACAATTGGTGTTTCAATCATGGTGTGAAGTTTTCTGCTATCTTTACAAGTTTGTTGAATGTGTGTTTTTTCATTCATTTATTTCAAAGAGCTAATTGAGTGTATGGTGATTTTAATCTCTAAATCTTTTAATATGGTGTTTATCATTGTTGCATTACCTTGTTGTGATGAATTATTGGAAAAATTATTCATCGGTGCCTTCAAGATAAATTTATCTCATGTGTGCGTACGTTTGTAGTGGCTTCATGATTTGATGAATTTTGACCAATCTTACATCTGCGTTAATTTTCTTTGATGTTTATTGCATCTACAAAACCAAGGTTGTGAGAGTAATTCTAATATATGTTTTATGGGTTTTCTCCATTTTCATGATAATTTAATTCACAAGATTTTGAAATGATGGTTTATGTCCATTATGATTTACTTTATCCAATTTCATTTGATTCTTGTTGTCTTACCCTTTTCTATGCTTTAATATAATCAGACTCAGTAGGTTAAATTAAGATTTACATGTTAAGAAATCGCTTGTCATTTAAAATTCTAAAAATACACCAAAGAATATTGTTTGTTTAAGATTGTTTTTATAGCCTCTCCAAGATCGAACTAGAAAAGGCCTCCCCATGAAAAATTTCACATTTATCTTTGATTACATCATCTATACAGTTGAGACCCAGCCTAAAACAAACCTTGGGTTTGATTTTATCATTCTTTCAAGAGGCGAATTCGTACTCCAAATTCCTAGCCATTGTCTCATGTAAAAATGATGTTCAACAGAAGTGGTGTTAGAAGGAGGGCCCTCAAAAGAGAGGCCATAAAATATTGTATCTTTCTCTCTAGAAAGGTTTGAACGAGTCCTTAGATTGTCACCCAACAAAGGTGGATTCCTCAAACTCAAGGAATTTTGCAGATCTCACAACGATAAAGGAAATCCAAGGGAAAGTTTTCCTCATCAACCGACCCTACTCAACCATCCTTCATTACCATTATAGCCCCTTGTTTCTCCACATATTTCTGCTCCATTTATTGTTGTCCCACAACCACCTCTAATGGCCTTTTTAATGAATGCCCAAAGTTCTCCATTAGACCTACAAGGCCAGCTCCATGAACTACCCAAGAATCTTGATAATTTTTTCCCACGTTTCATCTACGTAGAGTCTAGGACAATAGAGGAACACATTTTCACCTTCAAAGAAATATGCAATCGCAAGGAGATTGTGCATCAAGATGTCATTTGTCATCTTTTTCCTTACACACTAGGAGAGTTTCTGTATAATTGGTACTCGAATTTTCTAGGAGGATCCGTTACTAGTTGGATTGAATTTGAAACCAAGCTTCTCAACCAATTCAAGCTATACGTTGATCCTGCTACTCTCCACCATAAATTTATGTCTACAAGGAAGGAGCCCAATGAACTGATTGCTATGTTTAACCAACATTTCCACAAGATGCATTAGAAACTTGAAGGTCCTTATATCATGCCCATTGGGGATTCCATATAAGTATATCTTGTTAGGAATGGGAACACTAAGAGGGGGGGTGAATCAGTGTTCACTATATCTTATTAATTTCTTAACTCTTGAATCTTAACTTGATTGCTTAATTACTGAAATAAACATCAATATAAACAAGATAAGCAATCACAACACATAACACCAATATGGTTATGGGGAAACCCAAATAGGTAAAAACCCCGATGGGAATTGACACCCACTAAGAACTGCACTAGTGTATTATGATCCTTGTTAGAAGATCTGCAACCCTGTTAGGAGTTGTTCTTTACAAAGCTTTGAGTACAATGACCTGGTCAAAGTTTGGACCCTGTTAGGAGTCTTTTATAATAACCCTATTAGGGGTGGGGACACATTGTCCTAGAGCTCACTTCTTAAGTGGTGAAGGCTACAACCTTCTGATCTCAGATACACACTATATCTATTGGATGAATTGGTGTTGTGACACTGCTTGTCTAATCAGTTCCTTTTGTGCATTGATGTGTTAGCCCCTTGTAAAGCTCTAACTCATTCTATCTTCACTTCACATGTATCTGCTCTTCTTATCTTATCTCTATATCCATACACATACTTTATTACAAAGGTGCATCTTATATTTATATGTGCTAACAAAACAATTAACTAGGTCGGCCTATAACCGATTACATAGAATGCTTCCAAGTGAATTGGCTCAAGCATTTTTATAAACAAAGATATTTACATGTCTAAAACCTAATTACAATAGGTGCATAGCCTTTACAAAATATTATTATAACCGCTAATCAAAATACTAACAATTGGTTGCTTACTCTATTTTTTTTGGTGTTCACTGTCTATACCACTTCAACTATCTGTATCTTCGTCATACTGTCTAATCTAATCATGCACTCTTAAACTTATCATGAATACTCACTTACCATCTTAACTTCAAGGGTGCATACCATAACTTGATCATACGCACGTGTGCTGATGCTCTGATCTACTGGTGCTCTACTAACTGTCCAGTCTTATATACTTAGCCATATTCTGACCTTATGATAATGTGCGCTAACTCCAAAACTCTATATAAATTTGTTTCCATAATGACAACACTATATCTAGTCATATACAATAGCATAGTCAACTTTCCAACATATCTACGAGCCTTGGATCCTTTGACATCCATCTTTTTGAAAAGGCTACCATTGACAGATATAGATACCCTAGAAAAGGTGTGCAATGAGGCCAATACCTTCACACAACAAATGGATCCACAAGCTGGTGGAAATTATGGCATCTTTCCATCATTAGGAAACACTACCATGCCCAATCCATTTACAACTAACAACCATGCATTAGCTCATCACACTCCAAAGCTCAATATGATCCCAACTTCATATGTTACTTCTCCACCACCCTCCATCACATACCTTGGTTATGATTCACATAAAGATGCACTTTTTGAGCAAAGAGCAGTCACCCCAAGTGATCTCGACAACAATCTAGTGAATGAATTAGATGTGGTAAAAAATACATTGTCACAATTGACCAATGAATTCACAAGGATGAAGTTGAACCCAACTCAAAACCAAGGAAAATATCAACGACCAACTATTGTCCCAAATCCTTATTCAAAAAATCAGAACCGTAGTTAAAATAACTATAATAACAACAATAACTATGCCAACAACTTGCAGGATAAACAATTTGGACAACAAAAAACCAGTAGGCCTCGGAACACACGACCCAATAATTGGAGTATACCTACTAATAATACTAATACTTTCAATTCTCTTGAGGTTAACTTTGTAGTTACTATCCAGGGTGACAATGGATACAAGAATGATGTAGCCAATCAACAAAATCAAAGCTTTTATTATCCTCTGGTGCATTTCAATACCATGGTGTTTGAGTCTTATGAGCTAGAAACTGAGGAAAGTTCTATCAGTCATGTACCAAAGGAGGAAAATGAAGGGAACTATTTGGCTAAATTTGAATTTTGAATTTTAAAAAGTAAAGGGTCAAGTTTGCAATCACATTGATGACAATATGTTGTCAAATATTCTAGTTTGAATAATGACTATGTGGAGCCTGGTATATACATAACTATAAGAAATATGTGGATAAGAAAAATATATAGAAGTATGTGCATATAAGAGTAAGATGAGGACTAAATACATAATGAAATTTGTGTCTATAGATTTTATAAGATCTATATGAGAAAATTTAACATCATATAAAATTATGTCATTTACCAATATATTTTTATATCAAAACATTTCCTCATAATAAATATAAAATTAAATTAAAAATAAAATGAATATACAAATATGGGATTCTCCACATGGTGTGGTGGTGTTTTCATGTGTTTTCATTGTCCCTATCCAAGTTCAAACCTTCATTGGGTCATTGTGATCACAGGATCATGCCTTTGTTGATCCAATGTGCTCGCGGGTTTGGGCCTCAACTTCGTTATATAGGAATGAGGTTCTATTGAACATGCCAAATAACTAAGAGGGGGGCATGAATTAGTTATTCCTACACACTTTACAAAAAATTTTCTCTTTCGGTAAACTATTAAACAATAGTAGTAACAACTTCCAATGTATTAGTTAAGCAGATAAAATATCCACAAAAAATGTAAACATGTAAACACATGATCACTAACAAAGAGAACACCCAGATTTACGTGGAAAACCCAAACTAGAGAAAACCATAGAGAATCTAATTCTCATGAAATGAAAACACCTATTAAGGTGACACCAGTTAAAGTGACTTGTATAAAGGCCCATTGTCAGTTGTGCTCACTTCAAGTAAGGCTCTTTTCCATTTAGACTAACTACCCTTAAATATGAATAGGATCATTACCAATAAAAATATAGATACAATGAAATAAGAATTGATAAAATTGCATCTGAATATGCATGAACAGTTCAACAATTTTAGCTTTGTCACCACAATCACCGGGAGATCCCCAACTATCTAATCCACTACTATCGATATGTAATCTCTAACAATATCTCAATCTACCACCCCAGATATCACTTCTCATGTCAAATACAAAAAGGTTCTCCTTTATTTGTATCGGTATTCGAGTATACATATATTAGCTTCACACCAAACGATGTGTGATAACCCCGATGCTAAGGAAATTATAATTACATTTAATACATAACATCTATCCTAAATCTAAGACATATATAAGAATGTATTTATTCATACACTACACCACGACCCAAAAATAGGTAACACTTAAGATATTACAATGCATATTACATTTTCCAAGAGTTACCACAACCAAGACCAAAAGATGTAATCATCGATAGAAGAATCACCATCATTTGATGAACTGCATAATTGTCTAGACACCTATAGAAATATTGTAGCCATTGCAATTGCTAGAAAAAAATACAAATAAACACCACACACAAGTGCATCAAGCCATAAGAGTCATTAATAAAAAAATTTACACTTGTCAAGAAACACCAAGAACACCAAAAATGTTTATAGTGAACTTTCCCTATGTATAACTAGAGCTTATGTTGCATAACCAAAACTCTTATTGCATAACTGATAATCAACAGGCACATAGACAAAACTACCAAAAACCAACTGATATTTCTAGAGTGTCAGTATCGAGGTTTTGACCTCAATGACAATCAATGCTAGTAACAACTCAATAAGTCTAACAATCTCCCCCATTGGCATTGATGGAAAAACATCGAAACACCAAAAACTTCAAAATTCCTCATGAGTAAATGCAACATATATTCTCCTTTTCTCTCCCCCTTTTTTCCACAATGGAAAAAGGCCAAAAACCTAACAAAGAAAACTTAAATTAATACAATAGTCTTAATATAAAATACCTTCTTATACTTCTCTTTTAGAGTAGGAATCTCCTTATTCCACTCAACAATTGTTCAAACACACAAACTATCACATTCCACCAGTGTGTCAATTGATTTCATCCAGTCCAAAGACTAAAAATATTGCAAAAAAATCCTTTGCATCTATTAGGATGCCTAAATCAAATCCCAACTAGACCTCAATCTTGTATTTCACAAGCCAACTATTTTTATTAGATCTTCTCTTTGTCTCTATAGCAGCAACCACTCTATCCGAAGTTCAACAACTCTAATTCTCTATTCTCCATCTTGATCCTTGAAAACATCATATGACTTGCCAAGCTCATTCAACTCTTTCTTAATTACTTCGCTTTGACCTCTAAAATTGTCTATAGTTGTATACCACCAAAGATAATATGTGTTGTATGTAGGGGAAAGTCTTTGCAAGACTCGGGAAGAAAGATTAGTAGCAATAAAATCAATCAAAATAACTACTAACAACATAAAACCCTACATAACAATAAAAGAAAAGCATGAAGATAATGAATAACTGATAATAATGAAACAATCAAACAAATACAATTGCCCACACTTAGCCTGATTCCTTCTATTTCTTCTATGTACTTTGTTGAAGTGGATGACGACACTAAGTGTTGATTTCGGTAGCACTTTGACTCAGAGGTTCGAGAAATATGAAATGTATGATAACTTAATTGCTTGATAAAAATCTACATAAGATATTTTCTATTCAGAAATCAGGATCCTTCATATGGGTTTGAAGGGGAGTTATATAGATTTTCTAAAATGAACTAACAATTGAGATTGATTTGAGAAAAATAGATTGAACGAAAAAGATAATTAGAGAGGAGAAGATTATTGATAACCTTTAAAGATGTATTTCCAATTAAACTCAAAAGCAAAGAGCTCTTTTAGGAAATAAAAAATGAGATAAAGATTGAAGATAATTTTTATTTTAAGAAGATATTAGTTTCGAAAATTCAATTTAGAAAAGGAAATGATTTTTTATTTAAATTTGATTTTTGCATTTTGAGAAGATTTTAGATTTTCAGAAAATATTAGTTTCCAAATTAAAATATCTTATGCATTTTGGATTTATGCATGTTTTTTATTTTCAAAATTATAAATTTAGAGATATTTTAGATTTTTTATTTTCTTCCATTTTGAATTTTAGAAATTAGAAATTAGCAACTAGAGATATTTTTTTAGATTTTGGAGAACTAAAGTGAATACAAATTTAAATTTATGAGAAAGGTGAAATTAATATGAAATTAATTAGAAATTAAGTAAAATTGAAATTGAGATGAAATTGGAATGAAATTAAATTAATTTGAGAGTTTAATTCAATTTGGAGGAATTAATTAGTTAATTTAAATAATTAAAGGTAATTATTTAAATTATGAGGATTTAGAAATTGAATTAATTAAGTGATAAAAACCAATTAATTAAATAATATAAATTTTTTAATTTGTATTGAGGGGATGATTAAATTATTAAAAGATTGAGTTTATAGATGAAATAAGATGATTAATTACAAAATTAAAGAATTACTTAATTAATAGCAAAATAGTTAGTAATTACAGGAGTGGTTAACTTTGGGTATCTACATTTGCCCTTCTTTGATACAATGTGATTTTAAGCATTGTGTCAAAGAATATCTAATTATGTTCCGCCCTAGCTTGCCCCGACAATAGCAGGTGTGTTTTATGCCCCCTCAAGAGATTATTTGTGCAAGAAAGGCATGAATGACCTCTTGATAGAAGATGACAAATGTTAGATGAAATGATGAAAGAGAAAAATAATTAGTAAGTGAAGACTTAGTAGATAATGATGATTGTTTGATCAACATTGGATACAAAGATTGTTAACAAGAATCATGTCTGCTTTCAAGAAGAACCCATCGTGTACAAGACTAGTGACAACGTCTGGTTTCATGGAAGAAATACCCTATATAAGATAAGTAACAATGTCTAGTTTCAGGAAAGATACATCATGTATAAGAAACATGATCATTGTTTGATTGACATATTGATAAAATGATTTGATAAATTTGACAAATTGATGGATTGATTGATTTGATTGATAGGAGAAATTTTAGTGAGAAGCACAAATTAGCTAGAAGAATGAAGACTTAATTAGTTGCAATCAAGATAGGTGATGATTTTGAGTCACTGTCGAATATTTTCAATGATATCATCATTGTGTCTTATTTTAAGAGAAAGAGATACAAATGCACCCTTATATTGACCATCTAGATATCAATACGATCTTTATTTGAACAAGAAGATAGAAAATAGGGAATGTTTAAACTCCATTCTAAGGTTCATGTGCTTGCAGTCGAGTTATGTGTGACGTGTCACAATCATGTATCTGTTGCAATTATTTTCAATTGATATTTGATAGATATGTGAAGGCTCTTATCATAGACAACCCAGGAACACATGCCTTGAAACTTCATCAAAAAACTCCACAAATAGAAAACAAAGAAAATAGGATTATGATCCATCATAGTTACTCTCACCACTCAGTGGTATCCTAGAGGACCATAGGAACACAATAAAAAAAGATAAATAAAAAATAGACTGACATGAATGACTTTGTCAATAGCCTTACTGGTCATTGATTGAACTAATGTTGATGTTTGATTTGGATGATTGATGTTTCTGGTTTTAGAAATGGACTACCCATATAAGACTGATATATTTGGTTTCAAGTGTATCTGTCACTATATAAGATAATTGATTGATTGATTGATTGATTTAATTGACAACATATTGGATTGTTGATAAAGATAGGTTGTATGAGTCCACTATCGATTTATGAAGCTCATTGTTTTGATTTAATATTGATGTTTGATCGCCACTTTCTTATTGTCATTACAAATATGATTTTATTACAAGGATTTTGACATGTTTTGATTTTTTTTGGTTGATCCATCATAGGATTTAGATATTGGATGTTGAGGTATGTGCGACGTATCACATAGGTGAAGGCACTTATCGCAAACACCCCTAACATTGTTTCCCTTGATGCATGTTTTTATGTTTTTCAATTTTTTAAGATTATCTCTGGATCTTTTATGGTGTTTTTGGATTTTTTTAAAGATGTTTTACGATGTTCTTGGACTTTTTCAGGACTTTATTTGAGTGTTTTTAGATTTTTTCAAGACATTTTACAATGGTTTTGAATTTTTTTAGGACTTTTTCAATTTTCTTGAGAAAGATTTATTGAATTTCTCCTAGTGCCTAGAAAGGTAAGGAAATTATATATTTATGGATGAATTGGTAAATGGATGAAGGTCAAAGGTTTCTTAGTATGTCTTGAATCTATTTGGATGCCAAGGACTATCTATGGGATAGGATAACATATTTTTTTCCAAGCTTAGGGATTGGACATGACAAGATAGGGTAATGTTATGTTGTATTGATTGGAATGTGGTTTACAAGAGTGAACATGTAAGGAGGATGTTGAAAACATATTTTGTATTTTTATGTCCTTATTTTCTATCAAGATCAAGAAAAAGATTTGGATGGGATTGGTAGGATAAGCGAGATAAATAATAGATAAGGGGAAGGGGTATGGATATGGATTGAAGGTTGTGATAAGATAGACAATAAAGACCAAATGGATGTGGATAGGATAAGGGATGTGGATGACATGAAACAGATAGGACATTTGATGCTTCTAGGGAGATCCCTAGCCTTGTCAAGATCAAAGTTGGGAAAAAGGAAATATGGATGCTGATAAGATAAGGAATATGAGGGACATAAGATAATAGAGGAAATGAAAGGGGTGTGATATGATAGGAAGATATGGATGGAACCTACCCCTACGTATAGAATGCAATAAGCTCATTATTAAACATGACGTCTATTTTCTAGGTTTTCATCATGGTAATTTCCCAAAGCACCTATTTGCCAAGTTTTCACAATGGACAAAATTATTTCTCTTTATTTTATTTTTTTTGTTACCAAACTACCTTTTTACTAGGTTTTCATCAAGGAAAAAAAATTTGTTTTTTCTTTTGACTTTTTGGGAAGATGATAGACTCATGATAGTACATAGAGGAAGGACTCAAGCATCTTTTTCCTTGGATAGTGCTCTTGAAAAGATATGTAATAATGGATCATAGCTTTTGGTGATATGCTAAAAGATGTCAATAAGGTAATGATAGATGGAGATGAAATGGATAATTGCATGAATTAGGATAAGGGTTTATGCGAAGGATTGGATAGGCTAGATGAAACATTGGAGAATATGTGTTGGATAATTGAGGGATCACAAGAAGACTTGTTGTTGAGCGGATGGGAATGTGGGCAAGATCAACATTGGCACACACCTTGAGGGTTGATGGAGGAAAAGGATATTTTGGATTCGATGGAAGAAAAGGAGATTTTGGATTTGATGAAAGAAAAGGGGATTTTAGATTTGATGGAGAAATGGTTATGAATTTTGGGACATAAGGACCAAAAATGGATTTGGAAGGTGGAAAAAATTTAGATGGACAGATAGAAACTTTGGATGCCAACTTGGATTTTTCTTTGGGACACTGTGCTTCAAGAAGCCACTTAGGAATCCACATAGATTTTAGTTTTTTATTCTTTTGTGGGTCCTTGGAACACATTATTTCTACAAGAGGTTTAGAAAACCATTGTAGACACCGAAAAATCCTTCAGAAAATAAATTATTTTTGTTTTCTGAAAATCCTTGATGACATCATCATTTATTAATTAATTAATTATTTAATTAATTAATTTATTTTTATGGCATTAAATCCCTCTCTCTTAATTAAAAATCTTTAATTAAGGAATCTAGCCTAAAAATGTCATTTGAACATTATCCCTAATTTATTAATTATTTAATTAATAAATTGACCAAAAACTTCAAAAAATAAATTAATTTATTTTTTATCCCAAACTTGGCCAATTTTCTTAAGACCACTAACCTCTTCCAAAATCTTCTAATCCCTTCTTAATTTCGATTAAAAGGCTAATCCCATCTTTCCTAACCCTAATCCCAAGGTTAAATATTTAATTAAGGTTAAATATTTAATTTCCATATTTATTGAAAATACTTTAATAAATATTCCTAAAACTTAGGCTTTTGGAATGAATAACCTTTTATTCCATGAAACTAAGGAGAAATCTAGACTCTTCTAGAATCTTCCCAAATCCACCCTCTTCACCCATCCTAATCCTTTTTCTAATCCTAATCCTCCCCTTAAGCCTTTGTGCAATCCTAACCAAGCTTAAGACTTTCCTAAACCAAAGCAAAGTCTTTCCTTCCAAATATCTCAACCACAAAGCATTTATTGCTTCCCCAAAGTCTTCAAAGCCTCTTAAAGCCCATTCATTGCTCTTACAAGCATTTATTTGGAGAGTTATGAGCTTGGAGCCCCCTTTGTTGACTCCTCTTTGCCCTTCCCTTCATCCACTCACCTTGTGACATGTGTCACCTCCTGATTGGCTGAGAACTAGCACAATCCATGTGCTTCCCTTTGAGTGAATCTTGGCCTCTCTTAAGGATTTCAATCCTGGCCATTCATTCCTCCTACCCCAAGCCTTAGAAATCCTATAAATACCCTCACTTCCTAAGGCAAATCATCTCTCAACTCTCAAACTCAATAGCAAAATTATAATGCCATTTTCATTTTAGCATAAGCATAAGTTCATCATTTTTAGATCATTTTCAAGCTTAAATCACATCTAAATTAGCTTAATGGGATTAACATAGATTCATTTCTTGTTTAATCAATCTTAGTTCATCATTTAGCTTTTGCATATTTGTGTGTTCTTGAGGCCTTTGAGGCAAAATAGGTTCCTCATACCTATTTTGTGTCATTTTGGGTCTTCTTGATCCTCAAATCATTTATCTTGCATGCTCCAAGTGCTTGAGTTTGCACACCCACATCCCTCTATATCTAAGCATATCAAACGGTGCATGGGCGCATCCGTTTTAAGCTTAAACTGAGGTGGCTTTGATTTTAGTTTGTTAACCATTAAATTTGATTTGATTATATGCTATGACATTTGTTTGTCTTTGGCTTTCAAAACAGGTTTAGGTGCACTCTCAATTCCTAGTCTACATTCTGGCATGCCTGGTGGGACTCAAACCACAATCATTTTGATGAAATTATGCTTTATATGCTTGTATTTTGCAGGAAATAAAGAAATGTCGCCTTCATGAAAAGAAATGACGCCTACAGCAATTAAATGTCGCCTTCAAACAAACAAATGTCGCCTTCAACAAAAGAAATGTCGCCTACAAACAATTCAGTCACGCCTTCATGAAATTAAATCACGCCTTTGAGGAAAGAAATGACGCCTGTGAACTCTGTTTTCACGCCTGCATAACTGAGATTTTTCTGTTGTCGGCAACTTCTGTTACGTTCCAGAATTCTCTTCTGTCGCCTTCTTGTAATTAAATCACGCCTGTAACAAAAGAAATCACGCCTCTGGTTTTTTATCTGTCGCCTTTTGAGGTACAGAATGTCGCCTGTAGGAATTAAATGTCGCCTCTGAACTTTCCAGCGTCGCCTATAAGCTGGACAGTGTCGCTTTTGGTTTTTGTCTTGAGTTGCTTAAAGACTGGTTTTTTTCATTTATTTTATTACAGCAAAGGTCAAACTCAATCTTGAATGAAACTTAAGGAAATGAACTTAGGTCCTAGAATGTCATTGTCATTTTGAAAAGCTAACTCAATCTTGAATGCACTAAAAGGAACAAACAACTCTATTCCCTCATCTGTTTCAGTTTCCAAAGCAAGCAAACAAATTCAATCTTGAGTGATCTAAGGGACAAAACAAAGCTTTTTCAAAGTTCTTAAATCAACTCGCTAATCAAATCTTGAATGCACAAAAAGAAAGAACTTGCAAACGTTCAATTCATTTACATTTTGAGGAAAGGAACAAATCAAAAGCTAATCACGAGTGTCTTCATTTCAAAGTTCAAACATCACTTAATCAAATTTGGGAAAATGAACAAAATCTGCTTGATGTGCATGTAGGAGTTTTTCAATTCTTGCATAATCCTTGTTAGAGTAAGCAACGTGGAACATTTGAACTTGGACAAGTTCACTTGTTCTACTTTTAGCGAGGCCTGTCCAAGGAGAAGCGCTTCCTCCTTGGAGAACGACCTCAAACCGGTATCCCCCCCGGCCGGTATATAAATAAGTGAATACCAAAAGAATCACTTACATCTCCTAATCGTCGGGCGTTCGTGCCAAACACGTGTCTGGGGATGGTAAACATTCCTCTCCCCCAGCATAATTGGCAAGGCTCTTAAGTGAGTCACGGATGATCAGCAAAACCGAGTATGGAGACACCACGGAACTATTAAAAACTTGATAAACTAGAGGCTACCCTATCTACATCCGAAAGTATCAAAATCCTTGTGCAAGGACCGATTCCAAGGGGTTTACCGGGTCGCCTCAAGATTACTCACCATTTGTATTCCCTTCTGGGGGATACCAAGCTGTGGGCAAGCGATTTTGATACTCACCTTCCTTAGGTAGATCTGTTTGAAGTGCTTGACAGTCAAAGACTCCGTGAAAACACTTGTTGAAACATACACTTTCAAAGCTTTGTCAGAGTCAGTTGCCTTTGTTTGTATCCCGCAGGGTTACTTTGTCCCTTGCGGAGATTGCTTTGACTTTAACCTTTGCCATTGGAAACCTTTGCCTCAAAATCAGAAACCTCTTTTCCAAGTGATGCCCAACAAGAACAAACATCCTAAAGCAAAGTTGCCCAAATCCCAAGCCTATCGAAAGCAAAAAGTTATCAAGAAGAACACCAAGAGCTATCAAGCCATTATCCAAGCAACCCAAGCAGAAGAGAAGTCCCAAGCCAGACTTGAGAACATTGCCCATAATGCCCGCATCAAACAGTTCGCCTTCCGTTTCCGAGTTAACCATCACTTTGTCAACCTTGAGCCAGAAGATTAGCCAATTCCTTATTCATGTCTTGTTCCATCTTCAGATCTTGAAATCTTGTCTCAACAGCCTTGCATCTTAGTTTCATCCCAGCTTCACCCTTTGCATCAGCATCAAAACCTTAGTTGCATTTCAAAACATCATAAAGTGCATTTATCTTCCTACCAGCATTCTAGAATCAATCCTTGTCATCTGCATTGTCCCTTTAGATAGAGCATTTGTCCCTTCACCCTTCAATACCTTTTCCACCAGCATCCCCCCATCAGCTTTCCATATCTTTCCGGCAGATCCATCATCTTTTGCTCCAAATCCAGAGTTCCACCAACACTTAGTGTTCTACCTTTTGAGTTGTTCCTATCCTATATCCAAGATCAGAGACCATCATCCTCTTTTTGGCACAACGTGTTGTCATAAAGAAATCAAACCTTGTCCTTGCATAGCCATCATCTCGAGCAAGAGATTGGAGTGCATTGATAAGAAACTTGTTGACCGAAGATCATCAGTCTATCTTAGGTTGACCCCATCATATCTCTGATCCTCCATTTGGGAAAAATAGCAACTTATTTGTTGACCACTCAGTAATTTTTCACCAGCTTTCCACCAGCAACCTATCTTTCCTCCACCATCTTGATCCATATCAGTTCCATCCAGCTTCCATCATCGCCATCTTGATCCCTATCTTTGCATTTGCATCTTAGAAGTCATCATCTTTAGAAGTTCATCAACTTTGCATCTATCAACATCTTTTAGCCAAACATCTTGCATACATTTAGCACTTGCATCTCCATGCCTGTTGAGACTAGATCTCGGAAAAGAAGAAGCATGAATCCTTATCCACCAACAACCTCATCCGATCCCAACCTTTTCACCAACGCCATGATGACCTACAATCCCCAGATCCAAGCCAGTAACCCATGTGAAGATCCAAACATCCCTTCATCCCCGTTGGCAAACCAAGCATTTGCAAATCCGCTAGAAAGTCCACCAGCAACCAATGCCCTTGTACCACAACATCAGCAAAGCATGTTTGCCCATTATCTGCCAGAAAGTACCTCCATCCCACCATCTCTCTATCCACGCATCCCCATCAAAACAATCCAAGTTCCAGCACAAGCATACTCTCTGTTTCCTGATCCTATCATGCAAACACCCCAGGAGCTTTCCACCATTCCCCTTTTCTTGCAAGGAAACCTCGCCAGTCCCACAACACAAGCTGCAGCGCCATCCGCTCCATCTCATACCCCTTTTGCTTCATCATCTGCTATGGCTGCCCAAGCCCAAATCCAACACTTAAACCAAAGTCAGCTTCCACCTCTCACGCAAGCTTTTACACCAAAAGCTTCACCACCATCCGCAAGTCAAGCAATGCCTTTCACCATCAAAGGAGCACCGTCACCCTTCACCCCCCAAGCACCCATACCTTCTTCTTTGGGGTTAGCGCAATCGCTCCCCATTCCAACCTCATCTTTCTCTTGGGTGTTTCCTTCATTTTCCTCTTCACAAGCATCCACTCAACCACAACCTCAACAAGCTCCTTTCTCTCAACCATCATTCGTGTCCCAAGCTCCCGTTGCTCCTACCATTCCATCATTCGCTGCAGTGCACCCTAACACAAGCTCTCAGTGGGGCCTTACACAAGAAGAAATGAAGGCATGGGGGATCCCATCTCAATCCCCTACATCTATGGTTGCAAGTCAACAAATTGTCTTTGCCCAAGCCGCACAGCAGCAACTACCCCAAACACCGTCGGCTTCAAGCTATTCATCCCAAATCCCAAATACCTTCCAGCAAGTTCCACCACCTCAACAGCCAACTTTCCCCAGCTATCTTACCCCATCACCCTTTGCTTCTAGCTTCCCCGCGTCTGTTCCACCTCTAAGTAACGCAGGCATGCACCCAGCTTATATCAGCCAAAACCAAAGCCAACCTCAGCAACTACCACCATCATACCCACAAGCAGCATCGTTCCAACAGCCTCCCCCACAGCAACCACATGTCCCCTTTCAGCAAACACCCATCATTCCTCAACAACAGCAAGTCCCTTGCTATCAACCCCAGCAACAAATCCCTATCATCCCCCAGCAACAGCAAGTTCCCACCCATCAGTTACAACAACAAGTTCTAAATGTCCAATATCAGCAAGCAGTCCCACAACAACCGCCAATTCAACAACAGCAAGTAGCCCAACAACATCAAGCGGTTCCATATCATTTACCACAATATCCCCCTATGCCACACCAGCAATATCCCCAACAACCATTGCCCCAAAATCAGTTCCAACCCATTTATCCACAGCAAGCGCCATATCCAGTTCCACAGCTTCCATCACAAGCAGAAGTCCCAGTTCCCTCGCCACTCAATGCTGAGTGGGAAGCAATGAAAAATGCTCTAAAGGAGCTACAAAGTGGAACAGAGAATAAAACATACAAGTTCGAAGAGGTGTGCTCATATCCCTTCGATCGATCCATAGCAACTATCCCTTTCCCCAAGCATTTTGAGATGCCCAAGTTCGACAAGTATCGGGGGAAAGGAGATCCAGTAAATCATATCAAAAAGTTTTACATGGCATGCCAAGAAGTGGCTTACAGTGATAACTATCTCCTGCGCCTGTTTCCCAAAAGCTTGGGAGGAACTGTTGTTGAGTGGTTTTACAAAATACCACATGGGACAATAAAAACCTTTGCTGAACTCTCTGAGAAGTTCATCACACACTATGCCCATAATGTGGAGAATGAGTTGTCCTTGCTAGACCTATGCAACTCAAAATAGAAAGACGGAGAAAGCCTTGCAGAATACTTACAAAGATGGCAGAATCTTACAACCAGGTTATCATATCAGCCGCCAGAGAAGCATCTAACAAAGATCTTCATTGATAACCTGCATCCAAAGCTATCCCATCACATGCGAATGAACTGTCTCCAGACATACCAAGACATCAAGAGCAAAGGCATAGGCATCGAGAAAGCTCTCCTAGACGAAGGCACTATTCGTCACTTCAAGGATGATTCCAAAAACAAACCCAACAATGATAAATCCTGTTACTGAAATCGTAACAAGAATGTTGTTACAGATGGAGCCACTGACACTAAGAATGTACAATTCGTTGTGGCTAGTCCTACACCAGTTCAAACATACCAACCGCCACAAGCGCCCATCTATCAGCAACCACCAGCTCCTGCATATCAAGCACCTATTTATCAGCAGCCTCCTCAAGCTCATCAACCACCTGTGCAACAATATCAACAGTAATACCAACAGCAATAGCCAGCACGTCAAGGCAATCCTGTTAATGTAGTTAACGTTGCCCCAAGGCAGAACAAGCCCAACAATCAGAACAATCCAAAAAGGACTTTCACACCTTTGGGTGAGCCTCTGGATCAGATCTTTTATCGGCTAGCCAAGGCAAATATGATCACATATCCGCCCATCCCACAGAAGGATGACAACGCACCAAAGTCTGATTGGTATAAAGAACATGAATACTGTGATTACCATCGTGTGAAGGGGCACACAACATTGAAGTGCATGCGGCTTAAGCACTACATCCAGGATCTCATCGATCGCAAGGAGATCCAGGTCGATGCACCAACTCAAGCTTCACCCAATGCCGGTTTGCAAATATATCAAAATGTGTTCCCTCAACACGATACCGGGAAGAATCAAGCCAACGCCAATCAGCCCCAAAATCGTGGCAAAGGCAAGCAAGAAGATCACACAGCAGCCTATATCAACTATGACAAGTATGTCGGATGCATAACTCAAGATGAGCCCATCCAAGATGAGCCCACCATCAATACCCTCCACGTCAGAGGGCCAGATCGACAATGTGCTGCAACTACCCGCAGTGGTAGGATAACTATTGCCGGTGCTCCTCCGAGACCAGCTGCTCCTCCAAGGCCAACATCTACTGCATCCACAGCACAGTCTAACACCAGGCCAGCATCAAATGCACGCGCAACACAGCATAATGCACCAAGAGCACAATACAATATCATAGAGCATCTTGGGAACATGCCAGCCCAAATATCTATCTTGGATTTTCTCCGCACATCACCCATCCATCAGGAGATCCTGGACAAAGCTCTAAAAGAAGGCCATGTCCCCACGGACATTAACACAACTCAGTTTGAAACTCTTGTGGGACACCTATCAGCAGCATGTGCCTTGTCCTTCAAAGAATCTGATATACCAGATGTCGCTCCTGACCATACTCTCCCTCTCCGCATTGCTGTCATGGTCAGAGATTTTGCCATCAAACGAGTTCTAGTGGATAATGGCTCAGCCCTCAACTTGTGCACATTAAAATTCATCAAGAAGATCGGGTTCACAGAGGCCGACATACAACATGAGCAAATCACTATCAAAGCATATGACAACTTGGAGCGTACCTCTGAAGGTACTATAACTTTGCCTATCCAGCTAGGCCCAGCAATGCAAGATACTCTCTGCCACGTTGTTGATCTTGACCTACCATTCAATATCCTCCTCGGTCGTCCATGGATCCATTCCATTAAGGCCGTACCATCTACTTACCATCAGTGCATCAAGTTTCCACATCAAGGCACTGAGGTTACCATCCACGCTGACCCTAACCCCTTCGCATACTGCCTTGCGATGGAAGCATCTTTCCCTCATTCTACTCATTGTCCTGGAACCGATATTGGTACTTCTATTGCTAGCTCATCCCGATCCCATCGCGATCCAGAGACCATCCTCTCTTCCACCTTATCATCCATCAAGATCAACAACCAGGGCTGTGGCGAATACAGCCTCAGTGATGCATTTGCTGTAGGAGCTCTTCCACGTGATCCACATACTCAAGGGCGCCCAAGTTGTCAAAACAAGCCTGTGGAAGAACATTATAAGCTCAAGCAAATCAGAAACATGACTTTTGAGTCTCATGGCAACATCAACAGCAAAGAAATGGATCCAGATATTAACAAATGGTTATACAAAGATCCCCCATCACGTGACACACAACTTCTTGAGTACTTCAAAGAGAAATATCCAATCCCCTACAAGAATGTCATAGAACACTATAACTATCAAGGTGGTGGTCTAGGACCACAAGAGGACAGAAATTTGTTTCCTATCATACCATCCCAAAATCCAGAACAGCAAGGACTTGGCTTTAATACCCCTCGCCTGCTTGAACAAGAGCCCAATACCACAACTGCGGGCACTAACATGACCAACGTGAACTTTTTGAATAGCCAGGATGACCTCGTGGAAATTGAAGACATCCCCGAAGAGAAAGACATCCGATCCTACGACGATATCTTTGCCGACGACACCCTCCTGGGGACTTCTGTCCTCCAACAACTCTCCATTAACCTCATAGATCTTCCCCTCACAAACCCCGACCTCATAGATTGGGACCAGCCAAGCATCGCACACATCGATGAGTTCCAAAGCGCACAAGCACTCCTAGAATTCATGGGGGCATCAGGTCCAGCAAGCAATCAAGATCCAACATCAACCTCTGTCTATCAGCTTCACCCAGAAGGATATTTTGGGGAAGAGGCAAGCTTTAGTCACAAAAATGAAATAGCAAGAGAACATCATGAATCTTTATGTGAAAACCCCCTTGGGGCACATTCTGATTCCAAAATAGTAAAAATAAAGGGCGTATCTTCTAGTGAAAACCTGGCAACTCAAGTGCTAGAAGATGAAGCCTTGCCTCTTCCCCCTATCCAAGATTATAGACCAGAGCAGTCACCGATCATCATAGAGGAGACCAAGCCAATCAACTTGGGAACAGAAGAATGTCCAAGGATCACCTACATTGCAGTCAACCTAACAGAAGGAGAAGAAATCGCTCTCAGTGCCTTGCTCAAGGAATCCATCATCAACTTTGCATGGTCATACGCCCACATGCCTGGGCTTGATCCAAACCTTGTTGTTCATCATCTATCAGTAGATCCAAACGTCAAGCCAGTGAAGCAGAAGCTAAGGAAAATGCATCCAAAGGTAGCATTACTAGTTAAAGCAGAGCTTGAGAAGCTCCTCCAAGCTAAGATCATCAGAGCAATAGATTATTCAGAGTGGATCTCTAACATGGTGCCAGTCACAAAGCCTTCTGGCGACATCAGAATCTATACTGATTTCAGGGACTTAAACAAGGCATGTCCTAAGGATGACTTCCCATTGCCAAACATAGACATGCTTGTAGACCTCACAGCGGGTCATGAAATGCTATCACTCATGGATGGATTTTCAGGCTACAATCAGATTCATATAGCAGAAGCAGATCAACATAAAACAGCATTCACAACCCCATGGGGTACCTTCTGCTACAACATGATGCCATTTGGGCTAAAGAATGTAGGAGCAACATATCAGCGAGCAATGACAGCGATCTTCCATGACATGATCCACAAGATCCTTGAAGACTATGTGGATGATATCCTTGCAAAATCCAAAACAAGAGATGAGCACCTCAACATCCTAGAGCATGTATTTGATCGTCTGAATCATTATGGCTTAAAGCTTAATCCTAAGAAATGTGTCTTTGGTGTTACATCTGGCAAGCTTCTAGGCTTCATCGTCTCTAGACGAGGCATAGAGATCGATCCTAAAAAGGTAAAAGCAATAACGGAGATGCCTCAACCAAGAAATCTCAAACAGCTCAGAAGCCTACAGGGCAAGCTTCAATCAGTTCGGCGGTTCATCTCGTAATTAGCAGACAAGTGCCAACCCTTCTCACATCTCTTATGCAAAGACACCAACTTCAAGTGGGATCCCATATGTCAAAGAAGCTTTTATAAGCTCAAGGAGTATCTAGCTAATGCTCCAATCCTAGTACCACCAGTTCCAGGATGCCCACTCATCCTTTACATCTCAACAACAGCTACAGCACTAGGGGCACTCCTAGCACAGCATGATGATGAAAATAGAGAACGAGCTATCTACTACATCAGTCGCACTCTTGTGGGCTATGAGCTTAACTATTCACCCATGGAGAAAGCATGCTTAGTAGTGGTCTTTGCCACTCAAAAACTTAGACATTACATGCTTAGCCACACAATCAAGCTCATATCAAAGGTGGACCCTCTTAAGTATCTGTTATCAAGGACAACCCTCACGGGCCGTATGGCAAAATGGGTCATGTTACTCAGCGAATTTGACATTCAGTATGTAGATCGCAAAGCAATCAAAGGGCAAGTCATTGCCGATCAACTAGCAGAAGCACCACTGGTGGATGCCTATCCACTAATCATGGAATTCCCCGATGAACATTTATGCATGATTGAAGAGCAGCCCATGTGGAAACTATACTTTGATGGTTCCAACACATCCCATAGCTCTGGGGCAGGAATCCTATTCGTCACACCTCAAGGTGACTATATTCCAAAATCATTCAAGTTGGGATTCCCCTATACCAACAATATTGCAGAATATGAGGCACTCATCTTAGGTCTCAGAACAGCTATCCAATGGAACATCACAGAACTACAAGTCTTTGGAGATTCACAGCTCATTATCAAGCAAGTCCTTGATGAGTATCAGACAAAGGACGACAAATTGCTACCCTACAAGCAACTGGTGGATAAACTGAAAGAGCATTTCCTACATCTACAATTCAATCAGATCCCAAGGCTTCAGAACAAAGCAGCAGATGCAATGGCAACCATCGGATCCTTATTGGAAATACCACGAGACGCATCACAGTATGAATTTCTAGTCGAGCAGCTACATTCACCAGCTTATGAGAACACCGATGCAGACATGGTGTGTGTCTTGGTTGGTCCTCAGTCCCCATGGTACCACGACATCCATGCATATCTAAAAAATGGTATCATATCTCCCCATCTCACCAATAACCAACGCCAAAACCTTATTCGCAGAGCTTCCTGCTACACTCTTGTAGCCAACACCCTATATCGTCGCGGGTATCACAATGTCCTATCTAGATGTTTAGACTCAAACGAGGCCCTCCTGGCCTTACAAGAGGTTCACGCTGGAATTTGTGGTGCCCACACGAGTGGCATGGTTCTAGCAAAGCAGCTGCTTAGAGTTGGATATTATTGGCCAACAATGGAACATGATGCGTGTGAATTTGTCAAGAAATGTCTCCCATGTCAACAGCATGCCAATTTGATACATGCACCAGCACAGGATCTACAGCCTATTGCACCACCGTGGCCTTTTTCATGTTGGGGCCTCGACCTCATTGGCTTGATCACCCCCCTCTCTTCGGATGGACACAAGTATATCATAACAGCCACAGAGTACTTTACCAAATGGGTTGAAGCGATTCCGCTCACCCTAACTACTGGCATCCAAATATCCAAGTTCATCCTCTACCACATCATTTGCCGCTTCGGCATACCATCTACCATTTTCACAGACCATGGCACACCTTTTGAAAACCAGCATGTGGATGATCTGTGTGCCAGACTCCACATCCATCACCATTTCTCCAGTCCATATTTCCCTCAAGGAAATGGCCAAGCTGAGGCAACTAACAAAACTATCTTGAAAATCCTCAAGAAGGTTGTCAATGATTCTGGTCGTGACTGGCACCTCCAAATCAATCCTGCCCTTTGGGCCTACCGCACTTCTTATCGCACTCCCACAGGCACCACCCCATACTCTCTTGTATATGGTGCTGAAGCCGTTCTACCGATCGAGGTCGAGCTCCCATCCTTGCACATCTCCATGAAGAACTATACAACTGATGAAGACTATCGTGTGGCCCGGCTCACACAGCTAGATCTGCTAGATGAAAAGAGACAACAAGCCTATGATCACCTGGTTGCATACCAGAATCGACTCAAAAGGAGTTATAACAAAAAGGTCCATCCTAGACAATTCCAGGTCGGTGACATGGTCCTTAAAGAAAATCAGAAGGTCCTAGCAAATAGAGAAAAGAAAGGCAAGTTTGAGCCTACTTGGTTGGGCCCCTATGTTGTCACCGCATCCTTCGGCTCGGGAGCCTATCAGCTATCAACACCAGAAGGTGAGCCCTTGAATGATCCTATCAACATCATCCATCTGAAGAGGTTCTATGCCTGAACCTGATCCTGCATATATCAGAAAATCCAAAAACATTCAAAAAAGCAAAAAAAGCAAAACATTCAAAAAAGAAAAAAAAGCAAAACATTCAAAAAAGAAAAAAAGAAAAAAAGAAAAAAAGAAAGAAGAGAAAGAGAAAGAGAAAATAATCGTCCAACGGTGAAAACTTGGCAATTCAAGCGCCTTGGACAAGTATGTTGGTGAAAACCTGGTAAACAAGCGCCAACATAGTAAACTGGGCTATTTATCTATTCAGTTGTCCTTTCAGCTACCGTCCTCTTCCTCCATCCATAACAGATCTCCCAGCAGTTCCATCTCCCCTATCCTCCACGCATTCAGCTTCCATCTTCCTCCAACCCATCTGCAATCCATATCCTATTCCAAAGCTTTGTACCATATCTTGTACCATATCCCTTTCCCTTTCCTGTACAGCGCAGTCCTTTCTGTAAATATCCTTCTTGTCTCCGTCCTAGTGAGAGTCCCGCTGAGTGTGATCTTCCTATCCCCAATCCTGAGCTTCTGTACATATCCCTTGTGCATATCATTCCTCCTTGTTGTACATAACCTTTGTCCGTCTTGCAGCAGCATTCGATCAAATATCTTGTCCCATCCCCAGCCTCAGAAAATTTGTAGTCCCACTCGAGCCTTGTGCTTCAGCAACATCAATTGTCGACTTATCCTTGCTCATCCTAATTATTCCTTGAACTTCAGCTTTTGCCAACGAACAACTACACTTATTCTCTCACCAACCCGTGGGTCCTTGAGGATATATCGTTCCTCCTGTCTGACCTAATCTTCCATCCTGGTCCTTGAGGATATATCGTTCCTCCTGTCCGACCAAACTTCTCACCATCAATCAAACCTAATCTCTCTCCTTGGCAAAGGATGTCTTTTTGGAGTTATCATTTTGATCTTGGATTTTTGTCCTTTGGGTCTTGTTAATCTTTTTGGCTTCTCATTATCCCACCAGGGTCACCACGATTCATTATATCACAGTGTGCTGCGTGTGCGGGTAATCTGGGGCAAGGTCTTTTGATCTTTCGCTTCTGCCTGTGAGTCAATTGTGTGTTTGTGGTTCCTTCAGCATCGGTTCCGCCATGTCGCCTCTGCGCTTCATGTGTGATGTTGGGGCAACCCTGTGTGTTTGTTTAGCGTCAGTCCTCTGCGACGTTGTTGACAGGCCTCGTGATCCCAGTATCCTTGGCAGGTCTCTAACATAGCTATATTAAATCTAGGCTGTGCACTCCCGTTTGCACTTGGAGCTATCTGGTCCCTTGCATTCATCATATAGATTAATCTTGCATCTTTGCATATAGCTGCATCTTGCACCTTGCATTTCCATCTCATCTTGCATATCATCCATATTTGTTCTTAGAAGTGAGGATATTTATCTCCCCTTTCTTCCTAGGCCTTTCCTTCCTCGTCCCGCCGGGCACACTCTGTCCCAGGGCGTAATCCCTCTTTCTCCTTGTCCCACTGGGCACATCTTCTATGATTTTGTCCCACCAGGGCATGTTCCTCTTTCTTCTGGTCCACCCAGGCGTCATACCTTCTTCTTCTGATTCTAGCCTCGGCATCTTATTTTCTTGTCTTTGACGCCATGCCACTTGCGGCATCGCATCAAAGAGGGGCAAAATGTAGACACCGAAAAATCCTTCAGAAAATAAATTATTTTTGTTTTCTGAAAATCCTTGATGACATCATCATTTATTAATTAATTAATTATTTAATTAATTAATTTATTTTTATGGCATTAAATCCCTCTCTCTTAATTAAAAATCTTTAATTAAGGAATCTAGCCTAAAAATGTCATTTGAACATTATCCCTAATTTATTAATTATTTAATTAATAAATTGACCAAAAACTTCAAAAAATAAATTAATTTATTTTTTATCCCAAACTTGGCCAATTTTCTTAAGACCACTAACCTCTTCCAAAATCTTCTAATCCCTTCTTAATTTCGATTAAAAGGCTAATCCCATCTTTCCTAACCCTAATCCCAAGGTTAAATATTTAATTAAGGTTAAATATTTAATTTCCATATTTATTGAAAATACTTTAATAAATATTCCTAAAACTTAGGCTTTTGGAATGAATAACCTTTTATTCCATGAAACTAAGGAGAAATCTAGACTCTTCTAGAATCTTCCCAAATCCACCCTCTTCACCCATCCTAATCCTTTTTCTAATCCTAATCCTCCCCTTAAGCCTTTGTGCAATCCTAACCAAGCTTAAGACTTTCCTAAACCAAAGCAAAGTCTTTCCTTCCAAATATCTCAACCACAAAGCATTTATTGCTTCCCCAAAGTCTTCAAAGCCTCTTAAAGCCCATTCATTGCTCTTACAAGCATTTATTTGGAGAGTTATGAGCTTGGAGCCCCCTTTGTTGACTCCTCTTTGCCCTTCCCTTCATCCACTCACCTTGTGACATGTGTCACCTCCTGATTGGCTGAGAACTAGCACAATCCATGTGCTTCCCTTTGAGTGAATCTTGGCCTCTCTTAAGGATTTCAATCCTGGCCATTCATTCCTCCTACCCCAAGCCTTAGAAATCCTATAAATACCCTCACTTCCTAAGGCAAATCATCTCTCAACTCTCAAACTCAATAGCAAAGTTATAATGCCATTTTCATTTTAGCATAAGCATAAGTTCATCATTTTTAGATCATTTTCAAGCTTAAATCACATCTAAATTAGCTTAATGGGATTAACATAGATTCATTTCTTGTTTAATCAATCTTAGTTCATCATTTAGCTTTTGCATATTTGTGTGTTCTTGAGGCCTTTGAGGCAAAATAGGTTCCTCATACCTATTTTGTGTCATTTTGGGTCTTCTTGATCCTCAAATCATTTATCTTGCATGCTCCAAGTGCTTGAGTTTGCACACCCACATCCCTCTATATCTAAGCATATCAAACGGTGCATGGGCGCATCCGTTTTAAGCTTAAACTGAGGTGGCTTTGATTTTAGTTTGTTAACCATTAAATTTGATTTGATTATATGCTATGACATTTGTTTGTCTTTGGCCTTCAAAACAGGTTTAGGTGCACTCTCAAATCCTAGTCTACAACCATATTGATTTCAACTTAATTATTTCTCAAGGGGCCTTTGTGGCCTTTTGGACATGTCTTTTTCCTTTTGGATCATATTTTTCTTTATTTTTACATGTCGATTAGACTGGACATGTTGATCCTTGATTGCATGTGGACTACTTGATTTATAGACCTTATCCTTGACATCGAAATTTCTTGAAGGGGTTGATTTAGGAAAGGATAAGTGGATTTTAAACTAGTGGATGGAGGAATATATGGACCTAAGATGGATGTAAGGGATGAAGGGGAAGGTATATTCTTAGATAAGGCCATGATTAGTTGAATTTTATTTGATATGAAAGGGTTATAATATACCTTTTCCATAGAGTTTTAACCCTTTGACTTGATAACACTTGCTTTGGTCAATGTGATACTTTCTACAAGATGCAAGTCCATTTGGATATAATATGGAAGAAGTAATAGGATCATGAAGTGGACCAAACTGGATTGAAGTAGAGGAACCCTTTTGCCATGTGGGGGCTTCATGAACAACTTGCATAAATGTGTTGGGATCATAAGGGAGATAAAATGGGATCGTGCAATGGAATAAGAGTAATGACATGATCATTTAGTAGGATAGGATCTTGTGGAGAAGATGGAGGATTAGGACATGGAGATGAAGGAAGGGTAAGCTCATGAGGAAGATATAGAGGGATGATGGGATCTTGTGATGGACATGGAGTTGAAGACATAATTTGATCTTAAATTAGAAGGGGAACATCAGAATCCATTTTTAGGGTGGTCTTCTCTTGACTATTAATGAAATAATTTGAAATAATGGAAGGGGTGACATGATCTTTCTTAGGAAGTAGATTGCCAATAAGTCTTGGAAGGACATTCATCACTTGACATGGAAGAGGGTCATCTTGGATAGGATGGATAAGGATAGTATAATCTTCATGAGACTCTAGAAAGATGGGTTCATGTCGTTGAAGGTCACCTCCCATTGCTACTCTCAAACAAATTTTGAATTTGTAGAACTACAATTCCCACAGAGCTCAACAATGGCAAGTCACCGACCTCAATGCATTATGGAACAAGATGTTGCAGAAGAAAAGACGGTGTACAAACTACAACTTGATTCATAGAATTAAAGATTTTTGCACAAAACCTAATGACATAAGTTTTGCATAACATCTCATAAGAGCTCGCATGTGCCAAGGCTGCCACCCCGAACACATTGCAGCGTATCATTAGAAATCAAGATCAAACTTTAATATCTTTAATTCACTTCAAATGTGATGACGCAATCACAAAAGGATAGATCATTAAGTCATGACGCAGACACAATTCAAAGACAAGAACTTTAATTTTACATGCTAATTTGATATTTTGAAAATAGAATAGTTCTCCCCCCCCCCCCCAACTAAGTAATGGCATGGGTCCCACCATGCCAGGGTAAGCAAGAGTGAAAAATTAAAATGACACAAAATCCTAAAAATTAATGAATAAAAATAACATATGTGCGAGTATATGTGGCACGAACTTGGAGGCGATGCGGGAAGAGTTGTTCAAAAAAATTGCACCTGCATATTTGAAGTGATGGGATGGGGTGAATGGGTGGAAATGAGAGAAGGTGAGATGAAAAATTATTATGGAGAAATTATTCCATGAAATGTGAAATATTTATTATGGTGTTCTTGAATGGAATCAAGAGTCAGAAAAATCCTGGGTGGAAGACTTAGATTCTTTGGCTATAGGATAGCTTGCTTCAATTGTGCTTTGCAACTGCTTCAAGAACTCATCACAGCTAATAGGTTTGTGGTAAAGGTTCAGGAGATGCCCGTTGACAAGTAACTTGAATTTAACAAGATCAATGGTTGAAATTTGTACTGCTCCATTATCAAATACTAATATGATCTCATAAGGCCCAAACCATCTGGTATGAAATTTTCTGAGTGTGTGCTGGTATCTTGAATCATATAATAGTGCCTGTGTGTGTGAAAATTGTACCTGATCTGTAGACACAACACTTCAGTAAAACATTAGAGGTTAGCTATAATCAAAATCGTGCAAAATTGAAAGCTATCTAACCAAGTGATTTATTGCCTTCTAATAGGTGCGAGATTAATGTTCTCAGATTGTTTATCAAGATCAGTGACCTAGATGACACCTAAATGAAGGATTTGAATGCAATTGATCTAGATATGAGATTGAATGCAATTAAGCTATTTTTTTGGTATTTTTTTTATGCAATAAGAATGAATGAAAAACTGATATGAAATTAATCTATATGAAAACTGATATGCTATGCTAATCTAACAATGATATGAAATATGAATGCAAAAATAAGATTGATCTCACAAAGATGTCGATTCGCAAGAGCTTTGATTCTTCAATTCCAATTCTCCAGCGTGATTGTGCAAAATATGAGATGATTTGTGAAGAGCTGAAGCCTTGGTTTTATAGAAATTTGGGGCTTTGGAGATGCATGGGAAAAGCCGTAAATCACTCAAATTGATTTTTGAGTTATCTGATCATGAAAGATAGTTAATTCTCAAAATCATGCAAAAATAGCTTTTTAACTCAAATTAGAGTTTAGATCAGCTTTTTGAACTCCAAAAGGATGTTGAGTTCCAAAAAGTCAATAACTTGCATTGATTTTCTGATTTGGAGTTTAACTGTTTCTTTTGAATATGCATAATAATTAAGAATTAAATAAATAAATAAAGTGATTTATCCTCAACTCAACTGATTTTTGAAAATAAATAATTAATTTATGTGTTAATTAACTATTTATTCAAACTTTTATTAAAAACTATATTATTAAATAATGACAACATGCTTTAATTAATTAAATAAGAATTTAATCAATTAAAGATAGAAATTTTGATTTATTGTCAAAATTAAATAATACAATTAATAATAGATAGAATTAAATTTAATTAAACAATTAAGTGGCAAATATTAAATCTAATTAATTAAATATGCAAAATATTTAATTAATCAAATTTTAGGATAAATGTGATTTATTGCCAAATAATTATAAAATTAAAGATAATTATGATGATTAAGAATATTACTAGGAATATTCCCTGATGTAGAATTTAAGATAATCAATTATGATTCGATGATGTTTAGATGTGCCTTAGATTAGGACTTCGATGTTGATTTTGTTCGAATTGTCGATGTAGGAGGTTAATGAACTTATAGCCCATTTTTGGGGTATTACATTTTGCCCCTCTTTGAATTACTGTGCGAAGCGCAATGGTTCAAAGATAGTCTGTGTTTGATAAAGATATGAAACTGATTCAAAAGATAAACCGATTGAAAGATATTGAGATAGGAGTTGATTGATATTGAATTTGATATGAAGATAATAGGTCCTGAATGACCAGAGATAATGTTTACTATAGCAGCAATGAACCGATGATTGCGAAAAAGTGTCAAAATACCTGATTCTGAACCTTAGGATTGATAAGAAGTGAGTGACCCGTTCTAGACTCGATTGTCTTAGCAGAACTAGCAGGTATCACATCCGAACCCTTTAGTTGCCGAAGAACCAAGGAAAGAACACTATGATCTGATGGTTGCAAAAACTGATACATTTTACAAGATTAGGAGAATACCAGATTGATATGGATCTTGATGAATCTGATATGCCCCAAGTGATGATAGATTTGCCCCGAGCGATGAGGACTTTTGATGAATCAGTAACTAGACGTGATTGTTTGTCTTGATCACTGATGAAAGGTTGATAGAATTTAATTTACAGACTTTAAATTATGTGCAATACCATGCCCCCTTCGGGATTAAAATTGAAATCTGACAAGAAAAGTCAGCGTTGATAGTTTAGAAGCATGTTAATTGATTTGAGAAGTGGTTAAACACATTCGAGAATGCATTCTACATCGTTTAGAGGTCCTGGAGACCATGTTTGACTAGGTTAAACCATGAGGTGACCATAGTTGACCAAGTTGAAATTTTGATAGTTTGATGAAAGCTAATCAGTTAAGTTGAATACTGGATTTCTGTGATGATTGAAGGTCGAATATGCAAGTAGTTAATAATATGAATGATCTCAGATTTCAATTTTGATCCCAAAAAAGGATTCTACTTGCTATTTCATTGGAGGAACCTTCGTGTGAGATTTAGCTCTTGTTAGATTTGAAGAGACAAGTGGAGAATTGTGTAAGCATTGAAGTTCATTTAGTCATTATGAGATCATGCAAAGATAAAAAATGCAAAGAAGCATGCAATATGAAATGCAACCTAAGACCTAGGACCTAGTCACTGATCATGTGTCGATTTGTTATCATCATTGAACTTTTAGGTAACCAGATAAATCAATACAATGCCCACTAGCCATGAAACCATAGACATATGAATATCGATTTGTATGTGCAAGAATCAATACAACACCCACTGGTTATACAACCATGGACATATGAATATTGATTTGTTTTCGGATTGTCAGATTAGATATAAGCACCAAGGCACAAGCGCCAGGATGACCTGAATATCATGTCCATTTTGATATAGCAATTTGTACAAGCATCAAAATAGAAACATCGTGATGACCTAAGTATGCCTTACGTTGCAAACACATCAAACAGTCAAGAGATCATTCTAAATCCAATGTGAATTACCCGTAGTGACCCTTTATCGTTCACATCCTTAGGCAAGATCGCATTCCATAGTAGGAGAAAGAACTTACTCAAAAAGACAATAGTTAGATCAAACTTCCTTGAATTTTTTGGGTATCAATGGATGAGGTACGCATGGCCATCCAATTCGAGAGAGAGGCTCTTACAGTCGGACACCATTTCAATCCATAATTTCCAAAGCTGTTAGATTTTCACATACAAGCAGAAGACAAAGAAAAGATTATGCCCCCAGTCATCACTCTCTAAATCCTATAAAGGACATCATCGAAGAGCTCGAAGGGACACAATATGCAAAAAATCTCAATGCAAATCAGTAAGCATACAAGGAGATAAGAGCATGAAGCACAGATTGTTTTCAGTTTGAGTTTAATTGCGTTGTTATAGATGCAAAATCCTTTATGGAGATGAGATTGACTGATTGACTCACATGAAGCTTTAAAGGATTCTGACTAGATAGGACACGTCTAAGATACATTGGAGGCCATAGGATATGACATTGATTGCCCCCAAGTTTGAACATTGATAGGATACAGACGCTTGAGCTGGTTGGTGTACAAACCGACTTATTGAAAACTGGAAATGCAGAAACAAATCGGGAGATATGTACAAACTAAAGCAAGACTAAAAGCTAGGAAAGACCAAGATTGCACTGATAGATGGAGCATTTTGGAACAAGTGGCACCTATTTGCTGGGTTTTCACCATCTTGGTAGAGATTCTATTTTTGCTACGAAGGCGCCTGTTTCCAGGTTTTCACCAAGGCACTTTTTCTTTTTTTTCTTTTTTTTTGTATTTTTCATTTTTCAATTTTTTTTGAATTTTTGATATTTTTTTTATTTTTTTGTGAATCGTCAAGGCGCCTATTGCTAGGTTTTCACCAAGATGTTCATTTTTTCAGGACTTTTTCTGATTTTTAAGATTTTTTCAGGACATTTACCAAGCACCGAATGCCTTAGGCGTAGAATTTCTTCAGATGGAGAACGTTGATTGGTTCTCAGAGCTGTTCTCCTTCAATCGTTGAGAGTTGATAGGCACCAGAGCCAAAAGTAGAAGTGATGACAAAGGGACCCAGCCAGTCGGGTTTGAACTTCCCCTTGCGTTCTCGATGGGATTGATTTTTAGGATTTTCTCTCAAGACTAGATCACCAATGTGGAATTCTCTATGTCTGACTTTCTTGTTGTAGCCTCTAGACATTCTCTTCTGATATACTCTGAGATGATCATACGCTGCTTGTCTGCACTCATCTAGTAGTTCCAATTCTTGTAACCTAGACACTCTGTAGTCATCATCAGTTACGAGACTATGCATTCTAATTCTGAGTGATGGGATTCCAACCTCAATAGGTGGTACCACTTCAGACCCATAAACTAAAGTGAAAGGTGTAGCCCCTGTAGGTGTTCTGATACTTGTTCTGACACTCATTCTGATACTTGTTCTGATACTACTTTTGATACTGATTTTCATACTGGTTCTGATACTTGTTCTGATACTTGGTTCTGATACTAGTTCTAATACTGGTTCTGATACTGATTCTGATACTAATTCTGATAATTGTTCTGATACTTGGGATACTTGATAGCATCTTTTTCCATTACAAACTCCCAAGCAAGATCATATCATGTAGTCCCAATGTCTAGCAAGGTGGAGAACAAGAGAGATTGGCAAGCTAGTGGAAGAGATGGAAGACAAGAGAATAAAGGATAATGAAGGGAAGAAATCCTCAAGAGAAAACTCCTCAAGAATACCCAAGCTAGGGAAAAATTGTCATGTAAAGCGCATTTAGACAAGCAATGAAAGGCCAGCATAGGATATAAGTCACAAAAGCGTACTGCCAAAGAAGGACAAGATGTAGTCCAAAGGAGTAGACATGTCAAGAGGCTTCATAGCACTATGTTTTACTCTTTTTTTCTTAGATCAAGACCAAAGGGGAAAAGGATAGCAACAGGTGAAAATGAATGGAGGAAGATAGACATGAAGGCTAAATAGGAAGGGAATGAAAGCAAGATCATCATAAGATAGCTCACAAGATAGCCAAATGTTCGTGTATAGGTCAACCTTGTCAAGATCAAAGAGAGAAGATGGAATGGATGGAATATGTAGAAGAACTACGCATAATGCCTGATTGCCAGGTTTTCATCATGGTACTTATCCAAGGCGCCACAAGAGAGTGGTTTTCACCATAGGATGAATTTATTTCTCTTTACTTTTGCTACCAAGGCGCCTGTTTCCAGGTTTTCACCAAGGCACATTCTCAATTTTATTTTATTTTAATTTCATTTTCTTTTTTTGAATTTTTGGAAGAAGGCAAGCTTTTTAGATAGTGCTCCTTGAAATGATAAACCATGATATACCAAGGATTCAAATGATATGTTCAAAGATGCTGATAGGGAAAGGAAGATGGAAGAGAAAAATGGAGGATAAGGTTTTATGCAAAGCAAGTGAGGTTGGAAGATAGGAGGAATAGGCAAATGAGGAAAAATGATAGAATGTAGAAGGATAATGAATGGAAGGATTGTGAAAGGGTAGATGGAAAGGAAGGCAAATTCAACATCAACACATACCTTGAAGGGTGGTGAGATAATGGAGGAATCATGAATGAAGGAATACGTGAAGGAATATGGCGAATGGATAGCAGAAGTTGAGGTTTGGGCGCATGAAATGGAAGAATATTTTTGGAAGGAGATGTAGTGGAAGCCTTTGGAAGCTTGAATGTCAATTTCACTTTTTGCTCAACACCAGACTCTTTCAAGAGAGACTTTGGAATCCATATAGCCGTAGGATTTTTATTTCCTTTTGATGATCTAGAGAGAATATCTTCAATGATGGATTTTGGAACCCATACTTGTCTTGTAGTTTTTTTCTTAGATATCTCTTTTGACTTTATGCCTCTGTGTCGATTAGAGGAGAAATGGTGATCTTTTTTTTTTGATGGTTTCTTGTATTGCTTTTTTTTCTTGTATTGAACATTCAAGTTACTTCCAAAAGACTTGGGATTTGTGGAAGAGGGAGGATATGACTGGTTTAGATGGGTGGGTGGATGAAAAGGATTCAAGGGTATGCATCTATGTTGATCTTGAGGAAAGATGGGAGATGGAGGTATGTAAGGACCCAAGATGGATAGCAAATCAGGAGAGTTAGGAGGGGAAAGTGAAGGGACATAAGGACCCAAGATGGAAGGAAGGCATGAAGCCCTTAGTAGTGGTGGAAGAGGTCCAAGGATGGAAGTGGAAGACGCAAAAGGATAATCAATAAGTTCATCAACATCTATATGACAACCAAGGATATCAGCATCTTTAGAGTGAGGATTAGAATTTTTAATAGAATCGTGGACATCTTGAATATGAGCACCTTCTTTGATAGGATTGTTCAAAGCTTGCAAAGACTTAGGAAGAGTAGAAAGTGGAAGTGAACATGGAGTGGTAGAACAAGAAGATGGAAGACTTTGATCTTGACAAGGATCTTTGGATAGCATAAGTGCATAATTTTTCTTTTGATTTTCAATAGGCTTAACATTGGAAGTAACAACACTATTTTTAACAACCTTAATGGAAGTATCATCTTTGGAAAACACAAGTGTAGTAAGGTTATTTTGATTGCCAATAAGCTCAATAGTGTAAGTAGTAGCTTGATCTTGCTTAGGAGAAGACTTAAGACATGGTGGAATGCATGAAAAAGGGGGTACAGGATCAAAAGAACCATGAAGCGGATAAGAGACATCATGAAAAGGATTGGATGAAATGGAGGTTTCTTGATCTTGATCTTTCTTTATGTTCTTTTCTTTATCATTTCTGGAGTCCTCTTGACATGGAGCCACTTCTAAGGACAAGGAAGCATGTTGGGATTGTATGGATGACTTTGGAAGAGATGGTGGAGGACTAGCTGAAGTAGGGATTATAGCATATGAAGGCTTAGGCTCTTTAGATTTATCATTATTGAAAGTCTTTGCAGCCAAGGAAGGTTAGCTTGAGTTTCTTTAAGAGGTAGCCCTGGGGGATAACTATAGGGAACCACATGAAAAGTATCAGGGCTTGTGTCAGATGAAGGTTCTGTGAAAGATTTGAAAGACTCGAAAGCTTTAGGAAATGTATGGGTATTGGAGGAAGTAGGGGATGGAAGGGAACCATCACAAGACAAAGGTCCAACATTAACATGATCTTGCTTGAGAGTGTAATCTTTATTTTCAGCCTGAGAGTTCTTAGAGGAGAGATCCTTATATTATGCATGTTTATAATCAGCATGGTAAACTTGCTCTTCCTCAAGTGAAATAGATGGATCATCTTGGTATTGTGCATAGAAATCATCAAAGTCTCTTTCATAATCAGAATCATATGGATCACCCTCACGATCTATCCAATGTGACGGCCCATTTGTAGTAAGCAGGAACGAATGATGAGGAGGACTCTTAGGAATAGAGGTGTCATAGGTATCATTACATTGTCTGTCGTCATAGTCATCATAGTCTCCAAAGCTAGATGTGTCACTCTCCATGGAAGAGGTATCATATTGCTCAAATTTTGTCTGGGTGCATGGTGACATGTACAAGTATTTATCAAATGGAAAAGGGCAAAGGGCCTCCATGGAGAACTCTTTAGATTCCTTCTCTTTCTTAAGATTGTCAAGCTGGACTTGCATAGCATGCAGCTGTTTCCTCATAGCGGCGATCAAAATTTCTTCCTCATGTGTACTGATTCTTTTAGACATGTGTACTGATTTTCAATAACTACTGATTTGTTCTTGACACAATGATTTGTTCGACAGATTCTGGAATTAGGCTGAAAAAGCTAAGTATCTGGCAATTTTGACAATTTCTGACAACTCTCTCAAATTTTTCCAAATGACACTCTGCAAACTCATACGACACTGGGTAGTCTATGAAACGACAGTTGCTAAACTCATACGACAGTTGGGTAACAATGAAACGACAGTTGAAAATCTCATACGACAGTTGTAAGATTTTGACTTTGAGAATTTGCTGGCATGGAAACTCGTATGACACTGGGTTTGCTATCATATGACAGATGGGTTGCAATGAAATGACATTTGATGGAAACTCATATGACTTTCTGACCTCCTGAGATGACTTTTGACTCCAGAAAAGAATTTGACTTTAGATTTTTGCAAAATTTAAGGTCTTCAATTTTGGATTGTTTGCAAATTGTACTGTCTAGATTTTGAAGGTTATACCAGATTTGATCATTTTTAATAGCCAAGTAGATAAACAAGCACACAGAACAACAAGCAAGTGATTCCAAGCACGTCTGAAAATAATGAACAAGGGCAAAAGCAACCTTGTGCATGAACAATCAAGTGACCAAATTATGCTAATCCCTGAGAGTACTAATTGTGTATGTTCTAAAAATTTTTGCAATAACACACATATACCTGAAAGTGCAAAATTGGCCTCTCTAAGGTTTTTAGTAATGGTTTGACTCTGCAACTTTTATGATTCAAAGGGGTGAACTCCAATCCTGGCGCACCAGGGTTTTGACACAGTCCGAGAACTTAATCTTCAAGAGCTGCTAGGGAGATCTGACAACCCAACAATGAACCATACCCGTGGAGATTTCTTCCACAAGGACATTTATATAGCGGCTGTCACTACCATGGTGAAAATGGCTATTACCGCTTGAGGTTCCGTCAACGTAGTTTGCCCTGTGAAGGGATTGTCCACTACGGTTAACCCTCTCTATTGGTGACTCACAAATTTATACCACAAGGGGACTTGGCTCCAGATCCAAGGTTTTTGACACCTTTTCACTTTTAACCCAAACAAAGCAAGCAGATTAATCCGACATGCTAAGACAAAGTTTTGTTCCACCAAGGTCTGTGATATCAACTCCACGTGATCTATCGACCTCTCCGGGGAGAGAATGTATTAATCAATAAGAGAAGACACACTAACCAATTTTGATTCACCAAAGCTCATGATATCAACCCCACGTGATCTATCAACCTCTCTGGAGAGAGAATGTGTCGATCAATAAGAGAAGATGCACTAACCAAGTTGAATGTGAAACGCACTAAGTATCCTCCCTACCTACAAGGATTCTGTCATCAAGAAAGATTTTGCTAGGAATCCAATCTCTCAAGAATCACGAATAGTGTTCATAGGGCCTAATTACTATGTGAGCATAGATATATTCTTGAAAGAAAATCTACCAAAAACATCCAAAAAGTAGAAAGAGGAACACTTAACGCTTAAAGCGAATATGAGATGAGTCCACAAGGTGGAACACTTAACACCTCACACAAGCTGAAAATGAGTCCCCAACTTAGAAAACAAGTGAGTTCCTAAAAGCACAAAAGGGTTGCCAAGTGGAACACTTAACGCTTCTGTCCTGTTGACCCCTCCCCTTTATGGCGCTGAGATTGCAACCACAGGGCAGAAATGAGGGGTCAGCGGATTAGCGAGTCCAATAACCCAAGATAGCAATCAAGATCAATCACAAGTATTCTAAGACTACTTAATGAATCCTTAAGGGATCACAACCTAGTATCAATTATGCAAGTGTGTAGAAATAGATAAAAGCATGAAAGGATGCACACAAGCTAGACACATAAGAGATTTATTTTAGGATCCAAAATGAAATATTATCAGCTTGAGAAGAATACCTTAGGTCCAATGCTCTGCAATCCAGAATTTAGCACACGTCCGAAAGTACAAAATCAAGACCAATCAACAGCAAACTATAAGTGTTAGAAATCAATAATCTGAAAGTACAAATCTATAAATTATGTGTCTCTATAGCAAAATCTCGCATGAGGTAGAATGCGGTCCCGCGTGAGGAAACACTATCTCGCGCGATGAAGAATGAATTCTCGCGCGAGGAAGTACTATCTCGCGCGATGAAGGATGAAGTCTCAAGTGAGGAAGTACAATCTCGCATGACAAAAATATGAAGCCTCACGTGAGGAAGTGGAGTCTCACGCGATAAAAGATAAAGTCTCGCGCGAGGAACTGCAGTCTCGCGTGAGAAAGTGATTTTTTGCGCACAAAAATGATACCAGTGAAATTTCGCGTGACACAGAAAGAAATCTCATGCGACGCAAGTGAAATCTCGCGTGAGAATTCATACAGAGATGTATGGAAGTATGGATAGAATGATAAAAATCGCTGTGTACAGACAACTTTGATAGAAAAAGTGCCAAAAAAAAAAATAATCTTTTTTGCAGGCAAAAAAGAAACAAAAAATAACGTCCTACAGAGTATACCAGGACCCTTGAAACCCTTATCCTCAAAAGATAGAAAATTGATAGAAATGAAGGGAAACCTATTTCAGGGCCCCACGGTGGGCGCCAGAAATGTGTGTGTGAAAATTGTACCTGATCTGTAGACACAACACTTCAGTAAAACATTAGAGGTTAGCTATAATCAAAATCGTGCAAAATTGAAAGCTATCTAACCAAGCGATTTATTGCCTTCTAATAGGTGCGAGATTAATGTTCTCAGATTGTTTATCGAGATCAGTGACCTAGACGACACCTAAATGAGGATTTGAATGCAATTGATCTAGATATGAGATTGAATGCAAATAATCTATTTTTTTGGTATTTTTTTTATGCAATAAGAATGAATGAAAAACTGATATGAAATTAATCTATATGAAAACTGATATGCTATGCTAATCTAACAATGATATGAAATATGAATGCAAAAATAAGATTGATCTCACAAAGATGTCGATTCGCAAGAGCTTTGATTCTTCAATTCCAATTCTCCAGCGTGATTGTGCAAAATATGAGATGATTTGTGAAGAGTTGAAGCCTTGGTTTTATAGAAATCCGGGGCTTTGGAGATGCATGGGAAAAGCCATAAATCACTCAAATTGATTTTTGAGTTATCTGATCATGAAAGATAGTTAATTCTCAAAATCATGCAAAAATAGCTTTTTAACTCAAATTAGAGTTTAGATCAGCTTTTTGAACTCCAAAAGGATGTTGAGTTCCAAAAAGTCAATAACTTGCATTGATTTTCTGATTTGGAGTTTAACTGTTTCTTTTGAATATGCATAATAATTAAGAATTAAATAAATAAATAAAGTGATTTATCCTCAACTCAACTGATTTTTGAAAATAAATAATTAATTTATGGGTTAATTAACTATTTATTCAAACTTTTATTAAAAACTATATTATTAAATAATGACAACATGCTTTAATTAATTAAATAAGAATTTAATCAATTAAAGATAGGAATTTTGATTTATTGTCAAAATTAAATAATACAATTAATAATAGATAGAATTAAATTTAATTAAACAATTAAGTGGCAAATATTAAATCTAATTAATTAAATATGCAAAATATTTAATTAATCAAATTTTAGGATAAATGTGATTTATTGCCAAATAATTATAAAATTAAAGATAATTATGATGATTAGGAATATTACTAGGAATATTCCCTGATGTAGAATTTAAGATAATCAATTATGATTCGATGATGTTTAGATGTGCCTTAGATTAGGACTTCGATGTCAATTTTGTTTGAATTGTCGATGTAGGAGGTTAATGAACTTATAGCCCATTTTTGGGGTATTACAGTGCCCAATCTCCTATAGAAAATTTCTTATCATGAATGAACTTATCATGCCATTTTTTTCTTTGCTACTGTATCAACTCTGTATTGTGGAGAGCAGACTTTCTGTATTCATCCAATCCATTTAATTGCAGTAATCTATCTTCTTGTGCTTTGGTGATATCTATATCCAGATCTAAGGTAGTGCGAAGTCTTTTATGCTGGAACTGAATCAGCATATAGGTTGATTTTGCATATACCAACTCAAAAGGAGTAAACCCTATGGTGATTTTTCATGTGGTATGGTAAGCCCATATGGCTTTAGGAAGGTCGGTAGCCCAATCCTTTTTATGCACAGCCATTATTTTAGTGAGGATGGATTCTATCTCTCGGTTTGTGATTTCAGCCTGGCCATTGGCCTGAGGATGATAGGGTGAAGATTTTTCATGATGCACCATGTACTCCTACATCAACTCTATGATAAGGTTAGAGGTGAATTGTGCCCCTTGATATGTGACAATTTCCCTTGGTACTCCAAATCTGGTGAATATGCATTCATAAAGAACCTCGGCAACTTTGTGATCTTTGGCATGTCTCATAGCTTTGGCTTCAACCCATTTTGTTGCATAATCAGTACATACTAAGATGTAAGACTTCCCATGAGAAGAGGGCTCAATAGGTCCAACGAAGTCAATACCCCACTTGTCGAAGGGTGTGACAACTACCTGTGGCTATAGGGGCATTTCATCAGAATTTGTGGGACATCCCATATGTTGGCATGTATCACAGTGCCAAGTATGTTTTGTTTCATCCTTATGAAAAGTAGGCCAGTAGTATCCGATTGTCAAAATTTTGTAGGTGTCCTCTTTGTGGTAAAATGTCCTCCGCATGGCTCATCATTGCATGCCCGAAGGATGTCATAAGTTTCATCCTCGTGAACACATCACCTTGTGACCTGGTCTGGTCCTATATAAAACATGAAGCCTGATATCCAAGAGAAGTTAAAACTCTTCTCAACTAACACACGGTGTTGTTTAGGAGAGAAGTGAGGTGGCATTCTCCCTATAGCAAGGTAGTTGGCTAAGTCTACATACCATGGATTAAAAGAATCAGTAGAAAAGAAGTGCTCATCAGGGAAGCTATCATCAATTGTTGTAGGATCATCTAGCACTTGCAGTCGTGACAAGAAATTGGCCACTACATTAGCCTTTCCTGGTTTGTCTATTATCTTGACATCAAATTCCTCCATGAGGAGTAACTAGTATGCTAATCTACCACTAATGGCAAGTTTATTCATTAAGTACTTGATAGCTGAATGATCAGTATAAACAAATACTTCATAGCTTGTGATGTAGTGCCTAAATTTGTTTAGTGCATAAACAACTACTAAAAACTCTTTTTCAGTAACAATATAATTTAATTATGCTCCTTGCAAATTTTTACTAATATAGTAAATTGCATGTTCAATAATACCTTCCTTCTATCCCAGAACTACTCCAATAGCATAGTCAGATGCATCTATGTGGATATGGAATGGAAGCTTCCAATCAGGTCCTCTGAGAATAGGTGTTGTTGTTAGAACATCTTTCAACTTCTGGAATGATGCTTCACATTCCTTTGTCCATGCAAATTCAGCTTCTATTTTCAACAAGTTATATAATGGTGTTGCAAGTTGCCTAAAGTCTTTTATGAACCTTCTATAGTAACCAGCATGACCAAGAAAACTCTTGACATCCTTCTGCTTAACCGGTGTGGGAAGTGTGTTTATAACTGCAATTTTTGCAAGGTCAACCTGAATTCCAAAAGATGAAAGGTAGTGTCCCAGGACTACTCCCTCCATCATCATATAGCACTTCTCACTATTAAGAGAGAGATTATAATCTTGACATCTCTTAAGGACCTTTTCCAAGTTAGCTTGTGCTTCTTCAAATGTGGTTCCATGAGTTGTAAAGTCATCCATATAAATTTCAACACAATCAGCAGCAATGTCAGAGAAAATACCTAACACTACTCTCTAGAAAGTAGGAGTAGTACACAATCCAAATGGCAAGACTGAATAAGAAAAGGTTCCCCAAGGGCATGTAAATGTTGTCTTGTCCTGGTCTTCTGGTGATATTTGTATCTGATTATGCCCACTTAGGCCATCTAGAAATGAAAAGTACTTTTTACCCGCAAGATTATCAAGCACTTGGTCAATGAAAGGTAGTGGAAAATAATCCTTCTTAGTGGATTTGTTAAGTTCTCTGTAGTCAACAGAGACTCTCCACTTTCCCCCTTTCTTTGGAACAATTACAAGAGGATAAACCCACTGACTGTCAGAAATAGGACAAATGAAACCTGCACTAAGAATCTCCTGCAACTCGTTCTTAACTATGTATCTTAAAGCAGGGTTAATTCTTCTTTGAGATTGCCTTACTGGCTTGTATTCTGGGCTTATATATATTCTGTGAGTACAGATTTTGGGATCTAGCCCTTTCATGTCAGTGTAATCTCATGCAAAGGCTTTCTGACTATCTTGTAAAAGCTTGAGAAGACTAGACATCTAAGATTCAGTGAGGTTTTTATTAACATTCAGCTCCTTTCCTGAAATAATTTCAACTCTCTTAACTTTTTCTAACATCTAGACTTCTGCTATGGATGGAGACTTTATCTCATGGGGTAGAAAGGTGTGAAGATAATCAGGTGCTGCAGGAAGCTGAGATGTGGTTTTCTTGGGCATTATTGTTTGGAGGGAACAATTTGGATCATCACAAGATGACTCCTCATAACCATATTGGTTGGTAAGGATTGCTGCTAGTATATCATCTTCTTCTTGTGATACCATGAATGGATTTCTCTTAATGACCATGAGTTTTTTCACAGGGTTTACTTCAAGGGTAGCATCTCCTAAGTCTGGCCAGACAACTTGATAAGGTTCACTTTGGGATTTTTCTGGAGAATACAGAGTTAACTTCTTGGTATTTATTCCATCCCATATGGTCATGTTTCTTGAATGGCATGCAATGCAAGCATCAGCCGTGGCCAACCAAGGTCATCCTAAGATTAATGGATATCCTCCTAAGGTGGCTTTGGGTGACAAGACTATGAAATCTGAAGGGTAATCTAAGGAATCCAAAGTAACAACAATATCCTCAACCATACCATTGGGCTTGACTGTGGAATTATCAGCTAACTGCAATATTATTGGTGTGTCCCACAAACCAATGTACTAAGTTTCAGCAGAACTTCCCTAGTCATAACATTTATTGATGCTCCCAAGTCGATTAGAACATTATGAATTTGGGTACCATTAATGTAAATGGTAACCACTAGACTTCCTAGATCTGAATACTTAGGCATGACAACTTTGCTTAGCATGAGATCAGAGAGCTGGCCTAAGACATGGACAGTATCAAGGTCTTTCTTTTTCCTTCCAAGTTGTTTGATACAGGCTTCTTTAATTACTTTGGTATAGACTGGAATTTCTTTAAGAGCATCCAACAAGGGAATCTGCACTGTCATTTGCTTGAGCTGATCAATCAAATCAGTGGCTACAGGATTTTCTTTTGGAGAAATTGCCTGAGACAATCTTTGCGGATAAGGAGGATTCTTAGGCACTTGTGCATTTTGAACAATAGGTGGAACATCAACAAGCTGGTTCATGGGTATGTCCTCAACATCAGCAACTTCGGTTATTATTGGCTTCTTGGGTGCAGGCAGTGTAGTTCCTGATCTAACATGGATATCATTTACATGCAAGGAATAAGCTTGCTGCTTATTATTAGGATTTGGAGTTGGCTAAGCAGGAAGTTGAGTTGGCTTTTGAGGGTTTCTATTTGGTACAGGAGGTGGTGGCATAATAGCTTTCTGCTGAGGTGGGGGCATTATTGCTTGTTGTTGATTAGGCTGATTGGGTCCCCACTGATGTTGTGGTTTCCAATTACCATGAGGTGGCCATTGGTTATTCTATTGCGGCTACTGATAGGAGTTATACTAATGTTGATATAGGTTAAATAGTGGTTGCTATGGATAGGCTTGGTTATAGTACAGCTATTGATTGGACCAGTTGTGATTCCAATTCTGACCCTAAGGAGCAGAATTTTGGGGGTTTTGGTTTGGCCAATAGCTATTATTATTATAACAAAATTATTCAGTGGGTCTGGAGGCATACCTTATCTCTGAGCCCATGGACACCTTTGAGAAACATAAAAAAATTCTCCATTCTCCTCATCTATGGCTTTGAACTCGATGGGCATTGGATTGATGTCCACAGATGCAACCGTCTTACATTTACAGTTTCTCTTCTTTTCTCTACAATGAGAATAGAACTCAGCAAGCACAACATCTGACTCTTCCTTCTTCCTCCTCACTTGCATACTATCTAGCTGAGTGATGACATCATTAATGATGTCTTTCTTGAAGTCAAATAGAAAATTAGACAACTCCATTTTGGATACTCTTGAACCACCATTGGACTTATGCGGTAGGTCTCTAAGTCCCCTACCCTTCTTCAAAGTGGACCTTGAATAATGTTGACATATATTCTTTATGTCAACCCAACCTTTATGTGTAATATCTCCTTCTACCATTAGGTCTAGAGCCTCAATACTTCCATCATTCACACCCTTTAGGAAGAGGTGTTTCTAAGATGCCTCGTTTAGCTGGTGTTGTGTATTACGCTGCAGGTTGAACATGAATTTGGATACATAATCCTCCAAGGTTTTGTCCTCCTTCTGAGACATTTTAAAATTGTCATCTTTCAAATCTTGACCTCTACAGTACTCTTTGTACTTCAAAAGAAACATAGTGCGCATGGCATTCCAATCTGCTACAGCATTAGCACCTAACCCCATGAACCATCTCAAAGTAACTTCTTTTAGAGTTGATGGAAACAACTTCAGCTTGTGGGCATCAGTGGTATAGTCATAACTCTGGAAAAGAATATCAAAATCAAAGAGAAAGGTCTCAGGGTCTTCTATAAGGAGGCCTTAAAATTTGGGAAGCGCGGCAGTAGGTATATTGTTCAAATTTTTGTTACCTTGTTGTTGAGGTATATGAAAAGGAAAGGGAGCCTGAGCATCCATTCTGGGAGGAGGACCTGGTGGTGGTGGCTGATGTATAATAAGAGCAAGCAGGTTATCTTGGTATTCAAGTTCAGCAAATAGGTCGTTCAAATGCAGTGATTCCTTAAATGATGAAGAGGATATGTCTTCCTGAGCATCAACAAATGGGTTTTCAAAGGGTTCTTCTTCTTCGTTCTCACTTTGAGGTTCTTCAACTTGAGGATTAAATAAATCAAATTGTTCTCCTTGGTAGTTACGGGAAAGAAATCTCCCAAGGTGATCTCTCCTTCTATGCATAAAATGCTTACTTAAGTACTAGATTAAAACCAAGAATGCAACTACAAGGATAAGTTTGAATTAACACCATCTCCGCCAACGGCACCAAAAATGCTTGGCCAAACAATAGTATTAGAAACCTAGAGCAATGGACTACCTATTTCAGGATTGGACACCCCAAATGATTCCTAAATGCATTATTTGGTCTCATTTAATTATTGACTAGGGATGTAAACTTGGAATGGCATTTGCAAAGTATATGCTTCAAACCTTCTCTTTCTAAGTCTATCTAAGGAATTCAAATGCTTATGCTTCAGGAAAACTATGATGAACTACAACTGATTTAGAACCAGATTGAAGAATCTATAATTCAAGATTACTGAGGAGTTGATGATTAGATATGCAAGATGATTAAATCAGTATTATGTTGTCATTGATGTCAACTAGCTTGATAGTACTTATCTTGTAAGTTACTATATCGACACATCTGAAGGAAGGTGAAAGAGATGAAGAACATAAATATCTACATGAGGAAGATATATATGACAGATGAGGATAAGGAATACACTGAGTAACTTGTTGATGAGTCTATGACTTGATGGAATTGACTTTATTATGTTGCATTCATCTATGATGAAGAATAGAGCTGAAAGACACAAAGTAGTGTTGTCGGTAAATAAAGCATTTCAGTATACACCGATGAAGTGTAGTGTATACCGAGCTTGTGTTCACCGATGCATTTCTTTGTTAACCAAGCAAAATAGAAAGGAATTAAATGATTAGTTTAGCCGATAAAGTGATGAGTTGTAAAGTGTATGAAATCGAGGTAACAGATAATGTTTGTTATGAAGATCGATGGCTAACATAAATCAAAAGGATCTAATGGAGCAGATTGAAATGTGTTACTGACACATCATCCAAGGGAGCTTAAAGTGGAAAAATCTATGAATATGATTAAGCAACAAAATCTGATGGAGGAAAAGAAAATGATTTACTTGTCTATATAGGAGACATTGGTTTCATTATGAAACGTATGCCGGAAGAAGAAGATACTACAGAATAATCACGTGGAGAAGTTTTTCTGATCATACTGGTTAATAAGAACCGAGCTGCAGAACAGTTACCAAGCTACAAAGAGTTATTACCGATAGACAGTAAGTTGATATAGTAATGAATCTGAAGTGTTATATTGGTCAAAAATATTTGAATAAGCTGAACATTGATCTATAAAATGAAAACTAAAGTTGTATTTAGGTAGATCATCTACTGTTACACATTTAACCATTGTAAACAGTCAAATATCTTAACCGAGTGAACTATGAAAGTCTTTTGATGTTTCATTCATAGAGTGAACATTGTTATCCTATCAACCCCAGAGTGACTGTTGGTTGGATGATAACTTCTGGTCTAAAATCCTCTGACAAGGTCACACCTAATAGTGTGTTTGTAAACCTTTAACAGGGTTGGGTCTTCACCGCCCTCACTTCAGAAGAGTGAACAATTTTGGGTTGTCGGTCCCAGGTGGTTTTTCCCTTTACAGGGTTTCCACATTAAATCTCTTGTGTTATGTGTTGATTGTGATATTTGTTTGTGATCATACTTTGCATATTACATGTTAGATTTAATCTTTAATTATTACATAGTTTAGATTGTCAATTGGTAAATACATAGATAGTGGAAGTATTTTATGTTTACGGACTTGCAGAAGTAGTAGAATTGTTTTGGATTATACATTTTGAATTGGGACATTGGATAACTGATTCACCCCCTTGTCAGTTATTCTAAAAAACTATACTAAAACTGGTAAGCAAATATATTCTAATCAAAGTAGGAAATTGTAGTTAGGAACTACTCCAACTGACTGTGCTGCAAGAACAAGCTACTAATTCTGATATCAGTAGCTGCAAGAACAACATAGTTCTAATACATATAAATGAACAGGAAAATGAACTCTACACTAATAGAACAATTCACTCATCAAGTGGGCCCTTTGAATGATTGAATGAGAAGTACAATCAAGATGAAAGATGCAAACTTGAACTCAACATTCTATTCATCCATAAGATGATTACACTTGATTGAAATAGTATGCAAGAGTTCTATTAAAAACTAGTTTGTTCAACTAACTCCAAAAGAGTCACAATAGTCGATTATTTAAAAGGAAGCTACAACTATCTCCTAAATCTACGATCACTTACAACTCATAAAGTTTCACAACATAAACATTATTGACCATGAATAATCCTGGAATATAGCGCACACTAAATCTGTGCATTGCATGCAACAAAAAGTATTGACTTGCTTGTGAAGATTCTGCAATCTACGGTTGGCTTTGATGACTCCCGCACTAGTATGTTGGTCTTTGAATATCCACAGTCAACTCCTACAAAAAAATCAATGTGCACACATCCAACCATATACATATATATCCACATCATCAATATTAGGAAAAGGTGTAAGTCTTAATTATCACTCTTGCAAATCCTGCGGCTACAGGAGGTAACTACCCAAAACATAGCTTAGGAAAGGAAACATCCATTAACATGTATAGCTATTATATTCACCATTCCTATCCATGAATTTAAGAAGATATTATGTCTTTAGAAGTATCCACATTTCCATCTTATGTTCACACACATATATAACATATACATAGAAACCATAAATTCATGTCTATGTGTAATCAATTTGTTCTAGAAAGAGGATAAAAAGCATTGAGAAAGATGGCTATTTTAGAAGCCCATCATTCCCCCCAACTGAACTATTGTTGGTCCCCAAAAATCATGAAGTTTTGAATCCTGGCACGGACCCTGAAATCACTAGTTGTTCTCTGCCCAGACTCATCATGAACATAATCAAAGTATCCATGAGTTTCTTTGAGTCTTTCCCATTGCTGGACTTTAGTGGCCATGTCATAATCTATTGCACTATCATTCATCACTAGCAATGGTTGTAGGAAGAGTGGAGGCTAAAACCTTAATGGAAACCAATGATTAAGGAGTGTCCTTCCCAACATAATGTACCATGGAACTCTTCTTGTAGCAAGGGTTAGATTCTATGGTGAGTGAGGTTCCCTTGACTTTAGATCATGTGACATCCTTATCCACCTTTGCCTGGAGGCACTGATTGCTATGGCAACATCTCATGAGGAATGCTGGTCCTAGTTTGTAAAATCTTGTTCTCACACTGGATAGATCATATTGGCTCCACTAGTGTTTGCTGTGATAGAAAGCATGTCAAAATATGTTTGCCTAGAGTGCTGAAATTCAAGCCTCATCATCAAAGGAGCTAACATTTCTTTGTCTCTGTATGGCACAGCTTGATGTTCCCTACTCATCTCATTCTGCATCCAAGACGTAATTGCTCTTAACTATACATCCCCTACATAGAGGAGTGAATTCCACTCTGTGTCATCCGGAACTTCTAGGTTATGTAAGTACAATTCACACAATAGGTTTTTCAGAGTCCTTGGAGCAGATTGAAAGGCATAGTAAAATTCATGGGGAGTTGATATGGAAGGATTGAGGCCTTCTACAATTATTGTTAATTTGAAATTAACAAGTTTCTCTTTAAGGAATAATGCATACACCAGAGATGGTGATTTGCATTCCATTAGCTCTAGAATTAATCATGTAATCTGATCAATCCTCTGCTTCAATATCTCAATCTCATCTCATTTTTTCTCCAACTGAGAATCCTGCTCACTAATGACTCATTTCAATTTTTCCTTTTCTAATTTCCATTGTGTCTTTTCCCATAACAACTATTGGTATAAGTTTATCCCTGCAACAATGGGTGTAGACAAATCTAGTGGGAATAAAGGTTCCTGATTGAGTATATCCACCCATCTAGATGGAAAGTGAGGAGTTTTAATTGTTTTATTTGGTGCAAAGGACTTCCCCTTCCACAAAATAATTGTCTTTATTACATTGCTTTCCTCACTAACATCGACTGCTACCTTAGCCAACGTTTCTAACCTATCCTGACTGCTTTCCTGGGGTACTTCTTCAATAATTTTAGTCCCAAAGTCAGGGGTTTCTTCTAAATTCATACTAACATCTGGCCCTGCAGAATTATCTACAAATTCCTCTGTGTCCTCAGAGTCCTTGTCACTATCAATCAGTATGTAGTTAACTCCAGGATTAACCTCTATTTTTGGACTCTGCTCTCTCAATATAGTGTCACTAGCTACAGTTCGATAAAATAATTCCTCAGAAGAGGAATTTTCCAAAGATTCATTTTCTATAGATTTAGGCTCTATGAATTCAAAAGACTCAAGGTTAATAATAGGAACAGAAGCTTTAGCTTCTTTCTCAGAAAGCCTTCTACTTCTCCTCATAGGAGGTATAGATGAGCTCAAAGGACTCTTCTGTTTCTTTCTTTTAGTGACTACCTCCTCTGCAACTGCTTCAAGAGGGTTTTCAAAATTCTCCTCCCTGGGGGAATGTAGGGTTTCTTCCACATTATCAGTATTATCACTAGGTTGAGTTTCTAATATTTCCTCTTCTGGCTCCGTTGTTTTACCCTTATTTTTCCTAGATGTAGACCTAGTCCTTACAGACAACAAAAATTCAAGAATATTGGGAGCTTACGTACTTTTGTTTTTCTTCCTCTGAGAAGTAGAGGCTCCAGCACTGAAAGTTCTTTTTCTAGGTGACCTAAAAATGGAAGGAGAGGCTTCAGGATCATTCTCAATTCTTTGAACAATTTTATGAACCCCAGAGGATGTTTTCTCTCTCCAACCAACACCATGACCTCTAGGGCTGACTACTCTAGGTTCAACCTTATTCATTTGCAAAAATTATTCCTATGTCCCAACCTTTTGTCTATTCAATTCCCTTTCTACAATTAATTTTTTTAAGCAATGATGTGAAATAGACTGGTTGCTTCCTGTCTAGACTAATAAAGCTTTCTTTTTCACAATGTTAAATAGGAAGCTGGGAAGATTTACCGGTTTGTTGTTGTGCTGAAGATGACTGAGAATTTTGAAATGCAAAGCATGCAAGTACTTGTAGTGTCCCTCACAGGTGAAGTACTAAATAAAAAATGCAGTTGGCTGAATGAACTCCAAAGGCAAAGATAATCGCCAAGTTCCTTACTTCCTGTCAATATCTAACTAAGGATCACCGTGCAAAGTGAACTGTGCTCTTGCCGAACACAAGTCAAAATCTTTCACCCACTGTTCACCTTGTTGTGGTAAACCAGTCACTTCAACTACTACATCTTCTGTGAATTCAATCTTCAAGCCTTTGACTTCTACAAACCCATCCTTCAAGGTAGATAAAAATTGTAGAGCGACTTCCTCATTAAACCCTTTAAGGCTTAAATAATAATCCAACCATCCTCTCCTTCTAAACATTTCACAAGTGGACGCATCGTTTAAAAAAACCTTGTGATCCACTAATTCATGTCGTTGAAGGTCACCTTCCATTGCTACTCTCAACCAAATTTTGAATTTGCAGAACTACAATTCCCACAGAGCTCGACAATGGAAAGTCATCGACCTCAATGCATTATGGAACAAGATGTTGTAGAAGAAAAGACGGCATACAAACTACAACTTGATTCATAGAATTAAAGATTTTTGCACGAAATCTAATGATATAAGTTTTGCATAACATCTCATAATAGATCGCACGTGCTAAGGCTGCCACCCTGAACACATCGTGGCATATCATTAGAAATCAAGATCAGACTTTAATATCTTTAATTCACTTCAAATGTGATGATGCAATCACAAAAGGATAGATCATCAAGTCATGTCGCAAACACAATTCAAAGACAAGAACTTTAATTTTACATGCTAATTTGAAATTTCAAAAATAGAATAGTTTCCTCCCCCCAACTAAGTAATGGCATGGGTCCCACCAGGCTAGGGTAAGCAAGATTGAAAAATTAAAATAACACAAAATCCTAAAAATTAATGAATAAAAATAATATATGTACGAGTATATGTGGCACGAACCTGGAGGCGTTGCAGGAAGAGTTGTTCAAAAAAAATGCACCTGCATATTTGAAGTGATGGGATGGGGTGAATGGGTGGAAAAGAGAAGGTGAGATGAAAATTATTCTGGAGAAATTATTCCATGAAATGTGAAATATTTATTATGGTGATCTTGAATGGAATCAAGAGTCGGCAGAATCCTGGGTGGAAAACCTAGATTCTTCGGCTACAGGATCGCTTGCTTCAGTTGTGCTCTGGAACTGCTTTAGGAACTCATCACGGCTAATAGGTTTGTGGTAAAGTTTCAAGCGATGTATGTTGACAAGTAACTTGAATTTAACAAGATCAATGGTTGAAAGTTGTACTGCTCCATTGTCAAATACTGATATGATCTCATAAGGCCCAAGCCATCTGGTATGAAATTTCCCAGGTGTGTGTTGGTATCTTGAATCATATAACAGTGCCCAATCTCCTACAGAAAATTTCTTATCACGAATGAACTTATCATGCCATTTTTTTCTTTTCTACTATATCAACTTTGTATTGTGGAGAGGAGACTTTCTGTATTCATCCAATCCATTTAATTGCAGTAATCTATCTTCTTGTGCTTTGGTGATATCTATATCCAGATCTAAGGCACTGTGAAGTGTTTTATGCTAGAACTCAATCAGCATAGAGGCTGATTTTCCATATACCAACTCAAAAGGAGTAAACCCTGTGGTGATTTTCCATGTGGTGTGGTAAGCCCATATGGCTTCAGGACGGTGGGTAGCCCAATCCTATTTATGCACAACCACTATTTTAGTGAGGATGGATTCTATCTCCCGGTTTGTGATTTCAGCCTGGCCATTGGCCTTAGGATGATAGGGTGAAGATTTTCCATGATGCACCATGTACTCCTACATCAACTCTATGATAAGGTTAGAGGTGAATTGTGCCCCTTGATATGTGACAATTTCCCTTGGTACTCCAAATTTGGTGAATATGCATTCATAAAGAAACTCGGCAACTTTGTGATCTCTAGCATGTCTCATAGCTTTGGCTTCAACCCATTTTTTTGCATAATCAGTACATACTAAGATGTAAGAATTCCCATGAGAAGAGGGCTCAATAGGTCCAATGAAGTCAATACCCCACTTGTCAAAGGGTGTGACAACTACCTATGGCTACAGGGGCATTTCATCATACTTTGTGGGACGTCCCATACGTTGGCACCTATCATAGTGTTGAGTATGTTTTGCTGCATCCTTATGCAAAGTAGGCCAGTAGTATCTGGTTGTCAAAATTTTGTAGGTTGTCCTCTTTGCGGAAAAATGTCCTTCACATGGCTCATCATGGCATGCCCGAAGGATGTCATAAGTTTCATCCTCGCGAACACATCGCCTTGTGACCTAGTCTTGTCCTGTATAAAACATGAAGCCTGATATCCAAGAGAAGTTAAAACTCTTCTCAACTAATAGATGGTGATGTTTAGGAGAGAAGTGAGGTGGTGTTCTCCCTGTAGCAAGGTAGTTGGCTAAGTTTGCATACCATGGATTAAAAGAATCAATAGAAAACAAGTGCTCATCAGGGAAGCTATCATCAATTGTTGTAGGATCATCTAGCACTTGCAGTCATGACAAGAAATTGGCCACTACATTAGCCTTTCCTAGTTTGTCTATTATCTTGACATCAAATTCCTGCATGAGGAGTAACCAATGTGCTAATCTACCACTAATGGCAGGTTTATTCATTAAGTACTTGATGGCTGAATGATCAGTATAAACAAATACTTCATAGATTGTGATGTAGTGCCTAAATTTGTATAGTGCATAAGCAACTGCTAACAACTCTTTTTCAGTAACAGTATAATTTAATTATGCTCCTTGCAAATTTTTACTAATATAGTAAATTGCATGTTCAATAATACCTTCCTTTTGTCCCAGAACTGCTGCAATAGCATAGTTAGATGCATATGTGTGGATATGGAATGGAAGCTTCCAATCAGGTCCTCTGAGAATAGGTGTTGTTGTTAGAACATCTTTCAACTTCTGGAATGATGCTTCACATTCCTCTGTCCATGCAAATTCAGCTTCTTTCTTCAACAAGTTATATAATGGTGTTGCAAGTTGCCTAAAGTCTTTTATGAACCTTTTGTAGTAACCAGCATGGCCAAGGAAACTCTTGACATCCTTCTGCTTAACTGGTGCAGGAAGTGTGTTTATAACTACAATTTTTGTAGGGTCAACCTGAATTCCAAAAGATGAAAGGTAGTGTCCCAGGACTACTCCCTCCTCCATCATCATATAGCACTTCTCACTGTTAAAAGAGATATTATAATCTTGACATCTCTTAAGGACTTTTTCCAAGTTAGCTTGTGCTTCTTCAAATGTGGTTCCATGAGTTGTAAAGTCATCCATATAAATTTCAACACAATCAGCAACAATGTCAGAGAAAATACCCAGCACTGCTCTCTGGAAAGTAGCAGGGGCATTACACAATCCAAATGGCAAGACTAAATAAGAAAAGGTTCCCCAAGGGTAGGTAAACGTTGTCTTGTCCTGGTCTTCTGGTGATATTTGTATCTGATTATACCTACTTAAGCCATCTAGAAATGAAAAGTAATTTTTACCCGCAAGATTATCAAGCACTTCGTCAATGAAAGGTAGTGGAAAGTGATCCTTCTTAGTGGCTTTGTTAAGTTCTTTGTAGTCAACACAAACTCTCCACTTTCCCCCTTTCTTTGGAACAATTACAAGAGGAGAAACCCACTGACTGTCAAAAATAGGATAAATGAAACTTGCACTAAGAAGCTGTTGCAACTCGTTCTTAACTATGTCTCTTAAAGCAGGGTTAATTCTTCTTTGAGCTTGCCTTACTGGCTTGTATTCTGGGCTTATATATATTCTGTGAGTATAGAGTTTGGGATCTAGCCCTTTCATGTCAGTGTAATCCCATACAAAGGCTTCCTGACTATCCTGTAAAAGCTTGAGAAGACTAGACATCTGAGATTCAGTGAGGTTTTTATTAACATTCAGCTCCTTTCTTGAAACAATTTCAACTCTCTTAAATTTTTCTAACATCTGGACTTCTGCTATGGATGAAGACTTTATCTCATGGGGTAGTAAGGTGTGAAGATAATCAGGTGTTGTAGGAAGCTGAGATGTGGTTTTCTTGGGCATTATTGTTTGGAGGGAACAATTTGAATCATCACAAGATGACTCCTTAGAACCATATTGGTTGGTAAGGATTGCTACTAGTATATCATCTTCTTCTTGTGATACCATGAATGGATTTCTCTCAATGACCATGAGTTTTTGCACAAAATTTACTTCAAGGGTAGCATCTCCTAAGTCTGGCCAGACAACTTGATCAAGTTCACTTTGGGGTTTTGCTGGAGAATACAGAGTTAACTTCTTGGTATTTATTCCATCTTATATGGTCATCTTTCCTGGACGGCATGCAATGCAAGCATCAGTCATGGCTAACCAAGGCCATCCTAAGATTAATGGATATCCTCCTAGGGTGGCTTTGGGTGACAAGATTATGAAATCTGAAGGGTAATCTAAGGAATCCAAAGTAACAACAATATCCTCAACCATACCATCGGGCTTGACTATGGAATTATTAGCTAACTGCAATATTGTTGGTGTGTCCCACAAACCAATGATACTAAGTTTCAGCAGAACTTCCCTTGTCATAACATTGATTGATGCTCCCAAGTCAATTAGAACATTCTGAATTTAGGTGCCATTAATGTAAATGGTTACCATTGGACTTCCTGGATTTGAATACTTAGGCATGACAACTTTTCTTAGCATGAGATCAGAGAGCTAGCCTAAGACATGGACAGTATCAGGGTCTTTCTTTTTCCTTCCAGGTTGTTTGATATAGGCTTCTTTAATTTCTTTGGTATAGATTGGAATATCTTTAAGGGCATCCAACAAGGGAATTTGCACTATCATTTGCTTGAGTTGATCAATCAAATCAGTGGCTACAGGATTTTCTTTTGGAGGAACTGCCTGAGACAATCTTTGCAGATAAGGAGGATTCTTAGGCACTGGTGCATTTTGAACAATGGGTGGAACATCAACAAGTTGGTTCACAGGTATGTCCTTAGCATCAACAACTTCGGTTATTAGTGGCTCCTTGGGTGCAGGTAGTGTAGTTCCTGATCTAAGATGGATATCATTTACATGCAAGGAATAAGCTTACTGCTTATTATTAGGATTTGGAGTTGGTTGAGCAGGAAGTTGAGTTGGCTTTTGAGGGTTTCTATTTTCTATAGGAGGCGGCGGCATAATAGCTTGCTGCTGAGGTGGGGGCATTATTGCTTGTTGCTGATTAGGCTGATTGGGTCCCCACTAAGGTTGTGGTTTCCAGTTACCATGAGGTGGCCATTGGCTATTCTGCTGTGACTGCTGATAGGATTTATACTATTGTTGGTATGGGTTAAATGGTGGTTGCTACGGATAGGCTTGGTTATAGTATGGCTATTGATTGGACAAATTGTGATTCCAATTCTGACTCTAAGGAGCAGAATTTTGGGGGTTTTGGTTTGGCCAATAGCTATTATTATTATAACCAAAATTATTCAATGGGTCTGGGGGCATACCTTGTCTCTGAGCCCATGGACACCTTTGAGAAACATAGAAAACTTCTCCATTCTCCTCATCTATGGCTTTGAACTCGGTGGGCATTGGATTGATGTCCACAGATGCAACCATCTTACATTTATAGTTTCTCTTCTTTTCTCTGCAATGAGAACATAACTCAGCAAGCACAGCATCTGACACTTCCTTCTTCTTCCTCACTTGCATATTATCCAGCTAAGTGGTGACATCATTAATGATGTCTTTCTTGAAGTCAGATAGAAAATTAGACAGCTCCATTTTGGATACTCCTGAACCACCATTGGACTTATGCGGTAGGTCTCTAAGTCCCCTACCCTTCTTCAAAGTGGCCCTTGAATAATTTTGACATATATTCTTTATGTCAATCCAATCTTTTTGTGTGATATCTCCTCCTGCCATTAGGTCTAGAGCCTCAATACTTTCATCATTCACACCCTTTAGGAAGAGGTGTTTCTGAGATGCCTCATTTAGCTGGTGTTGTGTATTACATTGCAGGTTGAACATGAATCTAGATACATAATCCTCCAAGGTTTCATCCTCCTTCTAAGACATTTTAAAAATGTCATCACCTTTCAAATCTTGACCTCTACAGTACTCTTTGTACTTCAAAAGAAACATAGTGTGCATGGCATTCCAATCTTCTACAACATTAGCACCTAACCCCATGAACCATCTCAAAGCAACTTCTTTTAGAGTTGATGGAAACAACTTCAGCTTGTGGGCATCAGTAGTATAGTCATAACTCCGGAAAAGAATATCAAATTCAAAGAGAAAGGTCTCAGGGTCTTTTATAAGGAGGCCATAAAATTTGGGAAGTGCGGCAGTAGGTATATTCTTCAAATTTTGGGTACCTTGTTGTTGAGGTATAGGAAAAGGAAAGGGAGCCTGAGCATCCATTCTGGGAGGAGGACCTGGTGGTGGTGGCTGATATATAATAAGAGTAAGCGGGTTATCTTGGTATTCAAGTTCAGCAAATAGGTCATTCAAATGCAGTGATTCCTCAGATGATGAAGAGGATATGTCTTCCTAAGCATCATCAAATGGGTTTTCAAAGGGTTCTTCTTCATTCTCACTTTGAGGTTCTTCAACTTGAGGATTAAATAAATCAAATGGTTCTCCTTGGTAGTTACGGGTAAGAAATCTCCCAAGGTGATCTCTCCTTCTATGCATAAAATGCTTACTTAAGTACTAGATTAAAACCAAGAATGCAACTACAAGGATAAGTTTGAATTAACACCATCCCCGACAACGGCGCCAAAAATGCTTGGCCAAACAATAGTATCATAAACCTAGAGCAATGGATTGCCTATTTCAAGATTGGACACCCCAAATGATTCCTAAATGCATTATTTGGTCTCATTTAATTATCAACGAGAGACGTAAACTTGGAATGGCATTTGCAAAGTATATGCTTCAAACCTTCTCTTTCTAAGTCTATCTAAGGAATTCAAATGCTTATTCTTCAGGAAAACTATACTAAAACTGGTAAGCAAATGTATTCTAATCATAGCAAGAAATTGCAGTTAGGAACTACTCCAATTGACTGTGATGCAGGAACAGGCTACTAATTCTGATATCAATAGCTGCAGGAACAATAGAGTTCTAATACATATAAATGAACAGGAAAATGAACTCTACACTAACAGAACAATTCACTCATCAAGTGGGCCCCCTTGAATGAGTGAATGAGAAGTACAATCAAGATGAAAGATGCAAACTTGAACTAAACATTCTATTCATCCATAAAATGATTACACTTGATTGAAACAGTATGCAAGATTTCTATTAAAAACCAATTTGTTCGACTAACTCCAAAAGAGTCACAACAGTCGATTATTTAAAAGGAAGCTACAACTATCTCCTAAATCTATGATCACTTCATAAATGAGGATTGGTTACAGCTCATAAAGTTTCACAATAGAAACATTATTGACCATGAATAATCTTAGAATATAGCGCACACTAAATCTATGCATTGCATGCAACAAAAAGTATTGACTTGCTTGCGAAGATTTTGCAATCTACGGTTGGCTTTGATGACTCCCACGCTAGTATGTTGGTCTTTGAATATCCACAGTCAACTCCTGCAAAAAAATCAATGCGCACACATCCAACCATATACATATATATCCACATCATCAATATTAGGAAAGGGTGTAAGTCTTAATTATCACTCTTGCAAATCCTACGGCTACAGGAGGTAACTACCCAAAACATAGCTTAGGCAAGGAAACATCCATTAACATGTATAGGTATTATATTCACCATTCTTGTCCATGAATTTAAGCAGATATTATGTCTTTAGAAGTATCCACATTTCCATCTTATGTTCATACACATATATAACATATACATAGAAACCATAAGTTCATATGCTTAAAACCATAAATTCATGTCTATGTGCAATCAATTTGTTCTAGAAAGAGGATAAAAAGCATTGAGAAAGATAGCTATTTTAAAAGCCCATCATAACCTTCCAAAAATGAAGATTTATTTCCAATTAAACTCAAAAGCAAAGAGTTATTTTAGGAAATAAAAGATGAGATAAAGATTGAAGAGATTTTTTTATTTTAAGAAGATATTAGTTTCTGAAATTTAATTTAGAAAAGGAAATGATTTTTATTTAAAGTTGATTTTTACATTTTGAGAAGATTTTAGATTTTCAAAAAATATTAGTTTCCAAATTCAAAGATATTATGCATTTTGGATTTATGCATATTTTTATTTTTAGAATTAGAAATTTGAAGATATTTTGGATTTTTTAATTTTTTGCCATTTTGAATTTTAGAAATTAGCAATTAGAGAGATTATTTTAGATTTTGGAGAACTAAAAATTCAATTTATGAGAAAGGTGAAATTAAATTGAAATTAATTACAAATTAAGTGATATTGAAATTGAGATTGATATGAAATTGGAATGAAATTAAATTAATTTGAGGAATTAATTTAATTTGGAGGAATTAATTAGTTAATTTAAATAATTAAAAGTAATTATAAGAATTTAGAAAATGAATTTTATTAAGTGATAAAGACTAATTAATTAAATAATTTATTAATTATTTAATTAATATTGAGGGTGATTAAATGATTAAAATATTAAGTTATAGAAGAAATAAGATGATTAATTAAATAATTAAATAATTACTTAATTAATAGTGGAATAGTTAGTAATTTCAAGAGTGGTTAATTTTGGGTGTCTACACTTGTAAATATCAGTAATCTCCCTCACACATTTCTTCATCTCACCGATAACTCCAGAGAGTCTATGTTTCACATTGTTACACTTCTTCACTATAGATTTCTCCACCATCAGATAATTTGCTCCAAAATGCAACAACTCAAACTTTAACATTCATGATTAACTCAGCTGGTATCATACTAGACACACTAAAAACTGTAACTTTTCTACTAATCAAGTGATCAATCAGCAATTTTGTCACCATTTTCTTGTCCTCTTAAGAACAATCAGTCTACAAACCATCAAGCTTTCCATACACATCATTTTCCAACCAAGTTCTCACTGTACTAGAATCTGCATGCATAGACTTATCTAGAGAGGGCGTAGATCTCTCTATACCTTCTTCTTCATCTTCTAAAATTGTAACTATTTCCTTTCCTTTCTCACTAGTCTTTAACTTCTTTGGCTCGGGAGATGAGCCACTGACAGCTTCTTCCAATACATTTGACCAGAGGAGGAACCCTCCTCACGAAGACTTACATGCAAAGCACTACAACAAATATTCATCTCTAGAGTATAAAATTGTGTCTTGCATGGACTCACATTGTCCTCCAAGAAACTCAGATATTTGCAAATCTATTTACCAATAGGAATGTCAGTCCTCCACTCAAAGTTCTCATTTTTCAGTAAAGATTTCATTAAGTAGAATACCAAGAACAACAATAAAAAACCAAATTTATATGAATATCCATCTTTAATCGTCATTTTTATATTCCAACAACATTTTACACAAATCCATTTGCACATTCTTCTTCAGAATCTTGCATGAAATTTACACAACTAAAGCAGAAGTTAAACCTTCATAATTATGAAACTTAATTTTGTAGAAAACAACATACCTTATAATCAGATATTCAATGGTGTATATACGGCCGACTAATTTCTATAAGATATTCTACCTCCAAATAACTAATAGGCTTATTGCTGGACAATTCGCCAATACTGTACAATCAAGTAACTACCTCAATTGCATCTTTCAATACCACATATGGTTTTTCAAGTACTAAGGTTTCACTATAAAACTAACTCAACATAAATAGAAGAAATTCATTGTTATTACACAATGGAAATTCACCCTAGATGTCAAGTCCAAGAGTTCTAATTCTCTGCATATCCTCCATAATAAATCCAAACTCCAATTGTTTGATACAATTGTGATCAAAATCCTTCAACGCAACCTTCTTCATTTTCTTCTCTACGGATGCACAAACAATAGACTTGGGTGCCATGATCTCTTAAAAAACTCTTCTCTTCTACAAATTCTCAATTTTCCTTAGTGATACAGTACCAAATATTTTAAAATTTTGGATCCACGCTAGTGTTAACTAGTATCACCTCAAGACAAGGGAGTGTATGATTTAGCATGTTGAGTACTCACCCTAAGACAAAGCATTCAACTTAGTTTTTGGTAGAGCTAGTATCTGGATCCAGTACCACCAAACTTTACACATCATTTGACTTCTTCCTCCATTCTATTTTCTTCTTTAGAGCTCCATTAGATTATGTAACATGATTATCATTTCTATTATTTACCAGAATACTATCAGATCTACATGATCTTGAATACTGACCAGTCTTTCCACATTTGAAATAATTCACACTTCTTTTTCTAGATCTCAGCAAAAGAACTTTAGATCTACACTAATTAGCTTTGTGACTAAAATTGTGATATGCATAGAAATCTCCATGAAAGATATTAACCATTACAATCTTTTGTTCGTGATCTAAAACCTGAATCTTATATTGAATTTCTTTATGACCAATTTTATGAAAATTAAATTATTGAATCTTCTGCTCCTTTCTCATCTTACAATCTACTGCCTTATGACCAAAATTTTTGCAAATATAATAGAAACCATTGAAAGATAAATACCTTTGATAATTTGGCTATCTTACTAGAGGCCTTCTTGTAGATGTGTTTTGGTTTTTTACCTTACTTGTCACCTCAACCTTTGCATCATCTTCAATTACCTTCTCCTTTTCTTTATCCATTTGATTTGAACATTCACTGATAAACTCTAATCCTTATTTATCCTTGTGTCCTTTATGAGAGGATAATAATTGATCTAAGATAGTTCTGCTCTCACATGCTTTTGCTTCTGTCCTTAGCTTCTTCAATTCCAATTCTAGCTTTTCATTTTATTCTGAACTCTTTCTAATCACATCCTTTAATTTTTCTTCAATCTCTTTCCATTCTTCCATTGTCATTTCTAGTTCAACTCTTGTTAACCATGCATTCTTCAACTTTTATTTCAATCTAGCCTTGATACCTTCTTCCCTTCAAGATTTTTCATTCATCTTCCTTTCAAGACCAGTTATCTTCTATTTTAGTTCTTGATCCAAATATGTGTCATTGTCTTTTGATTCTTTCAATTCCCTCAGTTCCTTTTCCAGAGAAACAATTGTGCCTTTTGATTCCTTCAATTCTTGACTAACCTCCTTGTGTCTTGCTTTGAACCTCTTAATCTGATCTCTTAATTTTGTAATGCAAGTATTTGCTTCCTTCAAGTTTTCTTTCAGCTCCTCATTTTATGATTCAATACCTTCAATATGAGTCATCACAATTTTCCAATATTCTTTAGTGTAGAATCCTCCTTCCATCTGTTCAAGAAACCAAGATCTCTTTGAAGTAGTTGAGCTCTATCTACAAGGGACCAAGCTCTGATAACAATTGTTCAATAGGTCAAATAACTGAGAGGAGGGGTGAATCAATTATTCCCACACACTTACAAAACTCTTACTCTATCGATAAGCTATCAAAGAATAGTAATAACGACTTCTGATTTATCAGTTAAGCACATCAAATATCCATAGAAAATATAAACATGTAAACATAGGAACACTGACAAAGAGAACACCAAGATTTACATGGAAAACCCAAACTAGGAAAAACCACGAAGAAGCTAATTCTCATGAAATAAAAAACACATGTTAAAGTGACACTGGTTAAGGTGATTTGTACAAAGACTCATTTCCGGTTGTACTCACTGCAGGTAAGGCTCACTGCTAGTTGGGCTAACTACCCTTAAATATGAATAGGCTCACTGCCAATACAAAGATAGATATAATGAAACAAGAACTGATAAACTTACATCTAAATATGCATGAACAATTCAACAATTTTAGCTCTGTCACCACAATCACTAGTAGATCCTCAACTTTCCGATCCACTACTACCAGTATGTAAGCTTTGACAAAATCTTCAATCTTCCACCCCAGATATCACTGCTCACATACTGATGCAGGAGCATCCTGGGTGTAAGAGCAATCTTGCATCACTCAAAAATATTTATGTTTTTGTATTCAATAAGGGCTATCTTGTGCAGAGCTGCTATTTATGGGAACTTGTTGTTTTTAGTAAGTTGGTCATAAATCTCGAAATGTTCTTATTTTACATGTGGAGGTTCATCTCAATCATATCAGTCTGCCAGTAAAGTTTCATGGCTAGATCAGGTCTAGTTTTGAAGATATTGAAGATTTTCGGTATTGGCAGCAGGGTACAAAAACTTTGAACTCAGTTTTGAAGGCTTTAGAGGCTCCAGATGAGGTCGAAAACTTAGGTGACAAGCGCTCGTGCTAGTCATGCCTATAGAGCGCTTCGTGGCCTTTCTGAAATGGGGTTATAATAGTCAATCGGGTCAACTGGTGATGACTTATGGTCTCCGGAAGTCGAGTCACCTAAAATGGCGAAAAATAATTTTCCTTCTAAATTTCTATTTGGGTTTCAAAAGTTATTTTGAGCCGACTTTGATGTAATAAATTGAAAAATAAAATAATTCTAAGTTTGGTCGGCCCTAAGGGCTAAATTTTTGGAACCTTCTCGGGCGGTGGAAAATGCCTATATAAAGAAGGCCTGTAGTGTTGTCTAGGGTAGTTCTGGGTAGTAGATCTGGGTATTAATTCGAGGCTTTGTCCTACAGAATATTGTAAGAGAATGCCCATGTGGCTTTGCATATTGTAATTCTGAAAGTTTGTAATTCCACATTTGTGGAGATAATAAGAAGCCAATTTTTTGTTATTGCATATTGTTGTTGTTGTTTCTCGGTTTCTGTTATGTGTTTGTGGTATTAAGGGGAGCACCCTTCATCACATACAATACTGCTACAGGTTTGCACTATTTTTTTTACCACATACCACACTTACTACCATCATATACAAAAAGGTTCTCCTATATTTATATCGATATCTGGACATACATGTGTCAGCTTCACACCAAATGTGTGACAACCCCAATGCTATGAAAATTACAATTACATTTAATACATAGCATCGATCCTAAATCTAGGACATACATAAGAAGATTTATTCACATGCTATACCACGACCCACAAATAGGTCACACTCGAGATATTACAATGCATATTACATTTTCCAAGAATTACCACAACCAAGACGAAAAGATGTAATCACCGATAGAAGAATCACCATCATTTGATGAACTCCACAACTGTCTAAACACCTATAGAAATATTGTAGCCAATGAAATCACTAGAAACTGATACAACTTAACATCGCACACAAGTGCACTGAGCCATAAGAGTCATCAATAGAACATTGTACATTTGCCAAGAAACACTCGGAACACCAAAAATGTTCATACTGAACTTGTCCTTTGTATAACCGAAACTCTTATTGCATAACTGAATCTCTCGTTGCATAACCAATAATCAATAGGCACATAGCTAAAATTGCCAACAACCAACCAATACCGCCAAAGTGTTGGTATGGAGGTTTTTACATCAATGACAATCAATGCCAACAACAACTCAATAAGTCTAATAGGTCCTCCATTTGTGGCCTCACTAGTTCGTAGCTCTAGGTCAAAAGCGTTTCACGTAAACATAGAGAGCGTGTTGTACCAACATCATCGATCATATTAAAATGTTTACCAAACTCTTATTTTAAAAAAATTAAAAATACGAATATACAAATATTCACATTGCAAAAGAAACATCAAATCTTCCAAATGATTACTATTAAAATAATAATATAATATTTAAAATTCATTTTAATTCATAATTTATATTTTGAACATAAAATATAATATCACCTTATCTACTTGAAACCTCTCGAGATATTATTAAATTCTTATGCCCCTCTATTTAGTGAATTCAACTAAGTGGAAGACAACCAAGTAGAAGATAACCATCAAAAAATAATTATATAATCTCTTTTGCTTTATATAAAAATATTGCAATTCAATTTTAGAATCTAATATGATTCTCACACATCATCCTTTGCGTGATGTCTACCATCATATACATACAAATTGTTTTTACTTAAACATGTATAAATTTTATACTATCATAGCTTAAACATATTTAATTATAATTTTTTTTATAGATTTTGCTCATCGAATGGGCAATTGGCCACACAACTTTTATATATTTAATTAATTACAAAGTACAAAATGAAAAATTAAGTTGAATGAGATGATGACACTTGTTAAATGGTTGGTTGTCTTTGATAATCACACATGCTTGAAAATGTCAAACCCCATCAACCATTATATAAAATATAAAATATAATACAAAGTCACTTTGGCAACTAGTAAATTAAATGACAATATCACATGTAATCAAATATTTAAGCAATTCCAATCCATAAAATCAAATATTATAGCGATTCCAATCGATTGTGATTTTCCTCTTGTAAATGTGGAGATTTTTTTTCTAATATTTAAAACTATTCGGTTCGATATGCTAATTCAATGTCATTTTCCTCGTGGATTACAAATAGTAATCATCGATTTTGCAAACAAAATAAAATAAAAGTAATATGTTTCAAAAATTTATATAGGAGAGTAATAAGAAGAAATTTTCAATCTTAAATAAAAATAAAAATGTTTAAATTTGTTAAAAGGAAAATTATCTTGGAGAAAACAATTTTTTATTTCTTTTTTTTAGATGTCTACATAGATATTTGATGTTTGTTTTTATAGATAGTGTTCTCTTTTTTTATTTTGATGGATAAGTATTTTTATTAATTGAGATTAAAGGTACACTATTCACAAACAAAAGAGAGGAGGATACTAGATCACTTCATGAGAGTCACATGGGCAGAGCCCAAAAAAATAATATAAGCTGAAAAATGGACAAGGTTTGGAAGAAAAAACAATAAAACCAAACCACTCAAGCGACTAAGACAGTGGTCGATGGAGGCGGCAAAGGATCTTTGTCATCTTTTTTATCACATATATCAGCGAGGTCGAGAGTATCGTTTGGGATGGACCACCCCTCCTCAACAGTAGCTTCTTCTTCTTTCTCAATTTCCTTCCTAGTTGGGGAAATCACTAGAGACAACTGTGGGAGCCATTTGGACAAGCTCGACAAGCCGAAGTCATCACCAATATTTAGCCAACCAGTGCCACCACCAAACAAGGGATTGACACCTCCCATGTTCCAACAACAAGAAAAGACACCATGTGGCAGAGAAATAGAATATTGGCGTTGAAAGTCTCTTCCACTGCTAGATTGGTGACCGGGGACCTAGGAATGTGAAGTATGTGAGTGGCATGCAGAGGAGCTATGACCGCATTGCTTGCCACAATGCAGACTCTAGTCACCAAAGGCAGAGAGGTCTGACAATACTCTGGCAACTGTACACGAGGTATTTCCCCAATGTTGTAGAAGCTTCTAAAAATAGGCCACCTCAAACACAACTTTGTTGGCTTGCACTTGAATCTGCAACATCACACTATCACAAATGTAGGCTTTAACATATAAATATACATAAATATCAAGAGAGTTGTGAGAACAAATAGTAGCATCCATATCTTTCCACAAATTGAAGAGGATTTCCACTCTGAAAGCATGCCAACCTTGTGTGAAATTGAAGGGAAGTTGAAGGGAATCCCCTAGCAGAATCATATGAAAAGAAAAAAACTCAATCCACAAATTGAGGAGGATTTTCACCCTAAAAACATGCCAAACTTGTGTGAACTTGAAGGGAAACTGAGGGGAATCCCCCGATAGAATCATATGTCAATAAAAGGGCCTAGACCTTCCACAAATTAAAGAGGATTTCCATCTTGAAAGCATGCCTAACTTGTGTGAACTTTAAGGGAAGCCAAGGGGAACCTTCTGACATAATCACATGCCAAGAAAAAGGCTTAGGCTAAAAAGGAAAAAAAATCATGTATCCATGTCCACAACTATTGGGCTCTTATGCAATCCCAAAAGAGATGTATAAAAGTTTTAGGTTGTGCACAAAATGGACAAAATGGCTCTAGCACCCCCAAATGCTAAAGGTGAGAGCCCGAAGACAAGCCTTAGAAAATAATACACCAGGAACAATGAGCCAACTTAGGCTCAACAATTGATGCAGTCAAGATTAGAGAAGTCTCTAAAGGAGATGTCCAATCTTGCAGCAAGAGTCAACATAGTGGAAAGAACAAAGAAACATAACAAGATGTGACCAAACAACAACTTTATTATCAGGTAACATCAAATTAGCTTCAACATGTCGGGATGTAAGGTCTTCCCGGTTACGACCGTATATAAGAAACCAATATCAAATCCTCATTCTAAACTATCAAACCTCAAAGCTATCCTCTCTTAGCTCTCTGCTACCCAGCACTCCCCCAACATTGTCCCCTCTTACATTCGCAAGCCCTAAACTTATGCCTACTAGCCACCATTAGTCGACATTAAAGATATTACATATCCCAAGACAAATGTATTAGACCAAGTTGACCTTGATCCCAAATAAATTACAACATTTAATTATTTCACCAGGCACAATCAAACCACCAAGTCAACCACACATAGGTCAACCTCGAGATCCATTCCATTCAGGTTTATCAATCAAAAACCTCCACTGCAATCCTCAACAATCAACTAGTGAACACAACTAAACCAGTGTCATGAAGAACACAACTAGTCGACAAAGAACATTCCAGATCTCACAATCCACACCACCTAAAGAGGTGTGATCATCGACATAGCCTCCATGAACATCAAGGAACAAACCCTTTTTATCACACACGCCAAAGATATCCATAGATCGTCCTTACACAAAATCTCTGAAAACTACCCAAAACAAGGAACTTCATCAGACCACAAGGAAATTCCTCCAAGAAGATGTAAGATCGCTAGGAACCCAAGATGCTCTTGCATCACACACCTGAGGTAGATAGAAAAGTGTGTGTCACACTTTGATGCCGCAAGAAAATCTAAACACAACCTCACCTTGACCATCAGTTTCCCAATCCTCAAAGGCAAGAAAATAAGCCTTCACACAAGCAACCCCTGCTTTCTCCAATCAAACCTATGAATCCTCTACACTACAACCAACCAGTCACCACACCTACTAAAAGAATCAAACTGATCAACATCCTCAACACAATACATTAGATCTATGTTCTCCTTCACAAACAAATCATGCAACTCATCATCTTTCACCATCAGCTTATCAACAACAAGGAATTCAAGATGTCTGCCATCTTCCTCAGCCACCTCTATATCCTTAACCACCATCTGCAATTCTGCAATCGAAGGAACAACATCCAACTGGAACAACCCAGTCTACAACTCCTCATCAACAACAAGATTAACATCTTCAATGAAAACCCTCTCAACAAGCTCATCAATACCAACATCCTCAACATTACCCTTATAAAAAGGTAACTCCTCCACATCACTAGCAATCTCATTACCAACAATAAGATGCTCTACAATTTCTACATCAGACCCAACCATCTGATCATGAAAACCAACTCGATCTACCACCTCAAACTCATAAAGTTCAATGTTTACTTCTTCAAGCTTTACTTCTCCAGTTGCAACCTTAGCTTGCCTTTTCCTTCTTTGAGAAAGCCTTTCCACATGCCAAACAATCCTCTTCTAGATCAGTAAATGCCAATTGCAATTCAACTTCCTAATCTCCTCAATCTTACCAACAATCTCCTCCAACTTCCTCTTAAGTCGGTTAAAGACCCTATCTTCAACCAACCGGTCAACCTTTCTCATCATGTTTTTCCCTTCTCTCCCAAGGTGCAACTGCCCCAGATTGACAATTTGATTGCAAGATTTTAGCTACCTCACAGTCGATAATATACTAAACATCTTTGTAAACTACCTCGATTCGATGATATGTTCACCAACAATGGGATTTATCAAGGGTCTCACCTCCTTCTTAGGCTCATAACTAGTAACATCATCTTTCTAATACATCCTCGCACAAATCCTTTGCAATCGTGGGACATATCCACAATCTGTCATCCCTCGACAAACCTATTTTGGATTTCACAAGCTCAGGAACAACATCTACCACACCAAGATCCACAACTTACTGATATCATCATAAAAACTCAACCTTATAGTAGTAAATCCCTTCTGACGACCTTGTGCAAGCCCTTTGTTGATGCAAGTTAGATCTACACTCTGCCACCTCATAAACAATGCCCCAGAATCTTCGCAAGTTCAGACACCAAGATTTGTTCCATCGCAAGATCAAACCAGCTTTGATACCACTTGATATAGTCAAGATTGGAGAAGTCTCCAAAGGAGATGTCCAATCTTGTAGTAAGAGTTAACACAAGGAAAATAACAAAGAAATACAACAAGATGTGACCAAACAACAACAACTTTATTATTAGGGAACATCAAATTACAAAAAATTATCTTCAACATCTCGGGTTGTAAGGCCTTCCTGGTTACGACCATATACAAGAAACTAGTCTTAGATCCTTATTCCAATCTATCAAACCTCAGATCTATCCTCTCACATCTCTCTTCTACCCAACACTCCCCCAACATCGTCCTCTCTTACAATTGCAAGCCCTAAACTTATACCTACTAGCCACCATAAGTTGGCATTCAAGATATTACATATCCCTAGATACATGTATTAGACCAAGTTGGCTTAGATCCCAAAGGTAACTAGGGTTGAGGATGAAGCTGAGGACACTACTCAATCGCGAGGCTCATCATTCTAGGCAATGACGAGTCTCATCTCTTTATTTTTATTCACTCTCTTATGCATGTTTTAGTTTTATAATGTATCTTTCCAGTTACTCCCATGACTTGTGTGGGATTTGTACCTTATTGTTTATGAATATAAGAAATAACTTTTGATGCAAACAATTGTATAATTTTCTGTTGTAAAACATTTGCATAAAAAATGATTGGTTATTTTTTATCAGCATTTACTTTCAGTAATAATACTTAATCAAAAACCAAATGTATACCTTTCACTTGTTTTATTTATAGATGATGACCATGTTATAATAATTATCTTGTTATTTTATATATATTGGATATTGTTGTAGATTTTATTTTGATGGAGATTTAATGAGTATAACGATGTTGTTAATTTGTATGGATGTCCATTTCCCTAAAAAATCTTTATAAATGTTATCCTATAAAATATTTCAAATGCAATATGACTTACTCTATAATCATATAAGTTATTTAAGAGGCATGATATATTTAACTAATTAAATTTAAATACACCTATTGTACTTGATTCAATAAGTTATTTAAGAGGCATGATATCAATATTGTAACAACTGAGAGGGGGTGAATCAGTTGTAGATTAAATTTTTTTTTTATCAATTTCACATATTCAAATATAACAAATTAATTATTTAACCACTTAACCAATTCAAATATAAACATGAATAAGAACACACATGAACCATACACAATGAACACCATATTTTTTCATGGAAAACCCAAGATGGGAAAAACCATGGAGAAGCTAATTCTCATGAATAAAAACACCAGTTAAGGTGACACTAATAGAGGTGATTTTAAAAAAAGGGTGGCCACTGCTAGAATGCTCATTGAAAATGGGCTCATTGCCCTAAGAAAGAATAATGAAAAGGAAATCCACCACTGAAGTACAAATGCTGGAAGAAACCCTCAGCTCAGTGCCTCTAATGTCTAACAACAACAACACACACACTTTTCTCACAACCCAACTTCACAGTTTCACATAACCTCACACAATATCTGATAAAACTTCTTTTCAGACAACTTCCATACTATTATATCACAAGCATCCTCTTATTTATATCGATATTTGAAATATGAAATCACCAAGTCATCCATCAAAACATAATTTGAAATAGGTCTAGACTAAATATTCATGTAATGGAGAGGAATGAAAAGTGGGCCACACCACATACAATGCCTCGACTAAAACACACATTATCTAAATGTTGCAATTACTAGAGCCCAAGAAGAAATAACATTGTTAACAAAAATGTCTCTGGACTGCACCGACATGACCCAAAAGTAGCATATCAAAAGTTAAAGCAATGATTGATACAAAATCAAACTGACACTATCATATCCACAACAACAAAGAATTCTAGACTATTGTCAAACACAAACATCACTGTAGACATCATCAAAAATATATTTTCTAGAGCACCACCCTCCAAACCATCAAATCCTTAAACTCACATATGTAAAATATCATAATTAAATACTAAGCACAATCCAACCACCAAAGTAGTATGTTTCCATCAATGACAATTGTATTGACATATCAACAACTCTGCAACAACAACAACACCAGCTAACACATCAACAACTCTACTATAACTCTGATGCAAGGGCATCCAAGGTTGAGGCAGGGGCATTCTTTGTCCTCAGTGAAACTACATGGGTGTTTGTATTTTGGTTGGTGTTACTCAGTTGCAACCTTGACCGACGACCTTGATCATTGAAGGAAGCTCAGTCACTGAAGGAACTCGGTAGTCTCTGGCACTCGGTGAAAGTGTTACTCAGTGATGCCTGTGGTGCTCGGTCGACACTGGTGCTCGGTGATGCCTGACATGCTCAGTTATTTCACTATTGCTCGGTAGTTCTGGTTTACCGACTAAAGTTCTGTGTGATTTGTTGGGCTGACTTGGTGCATTTATTGTTGGTAGCTATTTGTTAGAATTTAATCTTTCCTTGGTTAAATATGTATTTAAAGGATAAACCAAGGTATCCTATTGTATCCGTCCTCTAGTCCAAGTGGGAGGACATGTCATATTTGTAATTCCTTTATTAAGGAAAATAGATATTCCTCCTTATGAGGAATCCTACACTTGTCTCACACACTAGTGAAATGTGGCATACATAGAAATGAGAGTTACAAGTAACTCCTTTCTCACATCTCTATTAAAAGAGATAGCTCTCCTTCTCTCTACACATGAGATACTTCTTCTTCTTGAACACTATTGTATGAGCTAAGCTCTCACTCTCTCACTCTCTTTCTCTCTCATTCTTAGGCAATTTTGCCACTTTCATTATATCATGGGGGTTTTTTTTATGCTTTTCTCCCTTCAAAATATTGTCTCCTTTGTTGCTTTGCTCTTTGGTGAATGCTCCTAGTTTTGTGATTATTCATGGTAAATCTTCTTTTCCTTGCTCATTGCATTAAACAATTTTTTGTCTCTCTATATTTTGTTATTATTTTAACATAGTATCAAAGCAGGTTGGTTTAATCGTGTTTTAAGTGTGTAGGTAAAGGAGCTACCATATCTTGGTGCACTCCAAATTCAGAGACGTTGTTTAGAGAGATTTGAATCTCATTTTAGTTATTTCAATTAGTTCTTTGCAATTAGTTTATTTCAGTTCATTTATATTAATCTTCTTAATTTTGGTTCATGCATTAGATGGTGGATATATCATAGAATATTAAATTAGTTGTTTTTAGTTCTCATATTTGTTATTTTTTACTAATTTAGTCTCTAATTTTTTTAATCATTGCATTACTAATTTAGTTTCTAATATTAATCTCTCTTTTTTGTTTTTTATCTTAACATTTTAAAGTTTCTTACTAATCTCATATATTTCCGTTGGTATTATTTAGTTTTTAATCATTGTTGCTTAATTTAGGTTGCATGCATTTTTTTAATCTTTTATATCTTTGCATTATTTCTATTTATTGCATGCATGCATTTTTTTTTCTAAAAAATCTTTATTATTGCTATTTTTGTTCTTCGATTTCTTCATTTTTTGCATGCGTCTTTCATGCGTTGTGTGTCTCTTTTCAGATTTCAACTCCCATTGTTAGCAGCGTTTTCTTTTGTGCTCTGTCGAAGCTCTGTTAGAAAGAACTTTGTTTTCATGACATATTTGAGTATCATGTGACTTTGTTCTCTTTTAGTGCCTTTTCGTGGTCAATAGTTGTGCGACCCTTGTTATCTTTCATTTATGTGATCTTTTGTGACTTTATTGTCTATTTTTTTTCGCCTGTGGTTTTTTGTGCTCTTCGATTGAGGTGCCCTGCAAATGTCATGAAAAGCCGAGCAAGCATTTCGATTCCTTATTCCTATTTCACCTTGGCCATTTTTTCATCTTTCTGCAAGTCTCTCAAGCTCACCTTGGCGAAGACTATCTATTTCCTTAGTGTGCCTTCTTGTTTATCTTCTTCTTAGCCCTGTCGTGACATTATTATTGTTTTTTGCATATCGTTTATTATTTTTTGCATGCCATTTTTTTGCTGTGACATTATTCATTATTTTTGTTATTATTGTTTCGCAGGCTTCTTTTTACCTTGGTTGTTTTGGGGCTTCTCGATTTTCCTCTCGTTAGATGTTAGTTTGCATCTCTATAGTCGTTGCTTGCATAGGGTAAAAAACAAAGCTTCATTTTCATTGTCATCAATAAGACTATGTCTTAGTAGATTTGAATGGAAATATTCCATATTAGTAGCATACTCTTATTCTGGTTCTGATTCTGTCTGGATTGCATGTACAGAAGAGATTCTTTGATCCTTCTGCAATAACATCGGTCATCTATAGGAAAACCCTTGCATTGAGTTCTGTTGTGAGGGGTCTCGCCTTGCTCGTCCAATCTACCTCCGCGCTACCCTTGCACCTCCACCAACTTTTCCTTCAACTTTAATCAAATCCAAGTTATCATTCTTCCTACCAAATCTACAACAGCAAGAACTGCTTTAACAACAATCTCTGCTAACATGTGTTTTTTGTGAATATTAATTTATCTCTATAATTTAGTTTCTAATATTAGTTTCCTGTACAGGTTCATATTGCAAATGCATCACAATGAAGTGAAATTAAATAGTCTGCGTGCTGGGTAGTTTGTTTAAATTTCGTGAGTTGGAGTTTATGTAATTTTTTTTTATAAGTAAATTAGTAATTACTATATTGGTTCATTTTTAAGGAAACATTACAAGTAAAGGAAAATAATTATCAAGCTGTTTTGCAATATGAATTACATATTTATAAAACTTTTAGTTATTATCTAGACATTAAAAGTTCTATATACCTGCTCTTGCTCAATCATTTTAGAACCTATTTTGTGGTTTTAATTAATTGCTCTTGCTAGTTGTAGTTTCATGGTGGGGTAACAGCTTAAGTGTCGAATCTTTATTTTCTTCTGTGCTCGTGCTAATCCATTCTATGGTTATGTGTTAATCTATCATATCTTGTGGTGTGCATTTGGGAGATACAGTTAATTTTTTTCTCTTTCCATTTGTTCTATCCTGCTGTAGTTCTTTATATTCTGTGATTTAGAGACAAGGGTTTTAGTTAGATTCTATTCATTTTTTAGCTCAAGTTATTAATTAAGGTTTTTTATTCAGTTTCCTTACGTTTCTTTGCAGGTTCGAATCTTTTTAGTTTTTTTCATTCATTTTTCTTATTGCATGCAATAGATTTAGTTAATTTTTTTTTACTTGCAATAGTTTTTCTAGAGTTTGTATGCAATTCTTTGTAGAGTGTCTCTAGAGATTGTAAACGGGCTTCAATAGTGTTTCTCTCTTTGTCTCCTCCTTACATGCTTAAGTACATTGCTTTCTCTTTGCATGCAAGAGATTCTTGTCGTTATCTATTAATCAATAACAACTTAACCGAGATCTGTTAACCTGTTAGTGTCCTTGGTTTCTATTTCACCTCTGGTAGTTGTTTTTGTTTTCTCTTCTTTGCATACCTCCTTGGCGTAAGCTTTTATAGCTTTTTGCTATTGCATGCAAGTGTATATAGTTTGATCTGAGTTTTTCATTTATTTTTTAGGTGTTCTTTACTTTAATCTTCGTATTTAACCATGACTACCCTGATGCCAGAAATAAAGTTAACTAGTACAAATTATCATACATGGAAAACACACATGACCTTCATCTTTAGATTTAGACATATTTTAGATATTGCAACTAATGCCAGTTCAAAACTAGCAACCTCTGCTCCTCAAGCTCACCAAACTGCTTGGCAGACTAAAAATGAGGAAGCACTTGGTTTAATCGGGATCTCCTTAAGTCTTGATTTGTATGTCTTAATTTCTACTTGTACAGATGCCCATCAAGCTTGGGACATCCTGAAAAATACCTATGATAGTGCAGACGAGACTCATAAAATCCAGCTTCAAGACCAACTTGAAGACCTCAGGTATACCGACTTCAACTCTGTTGATGATTTCTTGCTCAAGTTTGATTCAATTAAAACTTTACCAACTAGTTTACAAGTTACTCTCTCTGATTTAAGGATAATCCACATAATTATTCGTAAATGTTTTCCTAGATAGTTCCAACAGTTTATTACAAATATTTACTCTCAGTTAGCTATTCCTTCTTTAGCATCTCAATTAACTTATGTTATCTTTCAAAATATGTTGCATCAAGAGGAAGCAAAATTGATTCAATTTGGCATACTTAAAACTCACGAACATGCATATGTCTCTCAAAGTCACAATAACAATAGATCTTCTAACACTAATCAAACTAACCAAAATTATCAAACATCAAACAATACTAATAATTCAAATTATAATTCTAGGCCTTCCAATAACTATTATAATAATAATCATTCAAATAGGCCACATTGCACCTATTGTGGTAAAGATGGTCACTTAATACATAAATGTTTTAAGAAACAAAAGGATGATCAACCTAATTCTCAAAACTACTCAAATGGAAAATCTAATGGAAATCAATCTCGTTCAGCTTTTACTGTCTGTTTTAATGCTTCTAAACCTCTTACTAATAAAGTTCAAATAGCTAGAGATGTTTGCATTGCTGAAAATGGTGTCCATGACTGTTCTCAAATTTCAGATTTTGATTTTAGTCACAGCAACATAGTTCTTGTGGAGGACCAACCTCCATCTCTCAACCCTATTCCTCACATTTCTACTCCTAATGTTTGTATTCCTTCTATTTTTGCTCATAACATTACGGATAATACTAATACTCTTCAAAAGGAGAATGATGAACATAAAGATAGTAATGATACTCCTAATGATTTTGTTCCTTCTAGTAGTAGCAGTGATGATGATGATGATGGTAATAATCTGTTTACTCCTCCTTACTCTCATGTTGATGATATGTTTGACCAAGAAGAGGAAATTATATCTAACTTTCTTAATGTTACTTTGCAAGATATGTTTATTACTCAAGATGAAATTCATGATGATAGTACTAATCCTATGATTGTTGTGGAGGTTAATGATAATGATGCTTATATTAACTCTCATATTGATGCTTCATATTATGATGAATACACTACAAATTTGGTTTATGCAATTGAAGATTGCATTTATGATTCTATGACCCATGATTTGCAATATAATTTTTTCCAAAGTGTTACTGAATCAACACTAGGTGATCACAATGAGGGGCACTCTACTAGTGGTTTTTGCCTTAGTGTAGGCTCAAGTGTTGATTATGCTCCACCTCTATTTTTACTAGAAATGAATATAAAGAATGCCTAAATGCATCTCAAGAATCTCAATGGTCACTTAAAGATTTGGGCTCCCCTTAACAAGCACATACAATTTTGTTCTCTCAAAGTGCTATTCACTTTTCCAAAAGTCCTATGTACAATTCAAGCTCCAAAGCACAAGTTGAAGACATGCAAGATGATCAAGCCAAAGACATCCTAGTGAAGACTCTTTCAAAAGAAACATCTCAAATTCATTGTAAACATTTGGGTTTGATACCTATTGATGTAATTACCCCAAGTAAAGAATAAAGGGGGGTTTTAGAATTTAATATTTCCTTGGTTAAATATGTATTTAAAGGATAAACCAAGGTATCCTATTGTATTCATCCTCTAGTCCAAGTGGGAGGACATGTCATATTTGTAATTCTTTTATTAAGAAAAATAGATATTCCTCCTTATGAGGAATTCTACACTTGTCTCACACACTAGTGAAATGTGGCATACATAGAAATGAGAGTTACAAGTAACTCCTTTCTCACATCTCTATTAAAAGAGATAGCTCTCCTTCTCTCTACACATGAGATACTTCTTCTTCTTGAACACTATTGTATGAGCTAAGCTCTCTCTCTCTCTCTCTATCATGGGGTTTTTTTTATGCTTTTCCCCTTCAAAATATTGTCTCCTTTGTTGCTTTGCTCTTTGGTGAATGCTCCTAGTTTTGTGATTATTCATGGTAAATCTTCTTTTCCTTACTCATTGCATTAAACAATTTCTAGTCTCTCTATATTTTGTTATTATTTTAACACTTTTGTTATAAGCCGACATGTTGGATTAAATATTTGTAAGGCCATTTGATGCCGACTTGTATGGAATTTAATATTTTTTGGGGGTGTTAATGGTTTCATCCAGCCGACTTATGGCTTATGACTAGTATTTATAGGCTGTTTGGATAGATGTTTAGGGGGATCATCAGGAGATGATAGAATTTCATGACTTGGAAGACTTAGCGAATAAGATATGAGGTTCTAAAGCTAGAGTTGGTGAAGTTGTGGAAAAGATCTTGCATGATCTTGCAGATCAGATTTTTATTTGATATTTTATAGTTGCTGAGCTAGTGGTAGCACACTTGGAGACAAGGAGATTTCTTGGAGGCTTGCGAGCTCAAGTTTAGATCTGCCCTAGGGTTTCCATCAGCTTCTATTTTCTTCGGAGCTGAACTAGCTGAGATTGTGTCAGATCTATTTGGATCTTACATAATTGTTTCTGATTGTAACTGGCCCTAACCCGGAAGGCCTTATAGTTGGGCATGTTAATGAAAATCAGAGTTAAACAATTAATTTTTTGTTGTGTTGTTGAGTATTTCGTTGTGTTGTTCTGTTGGCTGCAAGGTTTGGACTGTCCTTAATTAGATCCACCATCCTTGACTGCATCAGGTGGTATCAAAGCAGAGTTGATCTTGTGGAGTGAAGGTTGACCTAGCAAGGATGATCTTGCAAAGTTGATCCTGTTGGAGCAGAGATTGTGCGCAATCTAGATTGCAGATACGAGGTACTAAACTTGTGAAATCATGCCCTAGTTGTTTGTGCAAGGTGGTAGGTTGAGATATGACTTGCATGTAGCTTGGAGATTGTCACAAGGTGGTCAGTGTAGGGCTTGTTGTAGAGGGTTTCCATTATCTTTAAGGATGCCTCCAAGAAGATTGGACCCTAGAGCTATTGTGGATCTTTGTGATGCTGTGGAATCAAATATTTCTGATAAAGTCAGATCGAATGTCAGATCTGAGATAGAGTTGATGAAGAATAACATAGTTGCTGAGATCATGAGAGTTGTTGCTGGTGTACCTTGGAATGTTGATACTGAAGATGGCTATGAGAAAGTTGCTAAAGAATTTGAACTTGCTGGATCTAGTGGTGATGACTGGAGGGATAGATCTGGTGAAGACAAAACTACTCGGTTGCCTAGATCTAGAGCTTGGTTAAGTAGCAGTCACCGAATGGAAGTTTCTACTTTCTTTGGTACCTTGAAACCCGAGAATCTAATTGATTGGATTGGTGAACTTGAAGATTTCTTTGAGCTGGAAGAAATTAAAGATCCTCTTCAGGTGAGATTAGCACATACAAAGTTGAAAGGACATGCTGCTCTTTGGTGGAAGGAACTACAAAGCGATAGAGAAGATGAAGGTGAAACGAAGATCAATTGGTGGAGGTTGATGGTGACTAAGCTGAAAGCTAATTTCATACCTTCCGACTATGAGCTTGACTTGTTTAAGAAGTTGTAGAATCTGAAACAAAATGATTTATCTATTGAAGATTATTCCGAGGAGTTCTACAAACTTACTATTTGGTCTAGACACCGAGAGCTTGGTAAGGAAAAGGTAGCTTGGTATGTGAATGGTTTGAGATTCAATATTCAGGATGAGCTTGGTATGTTGAAGATTGATTATGTTGAAGATGCTTATCAGTATGCTCTAAAGGTAGAAGATAAGTTGAAGAGGAAAAAACATAATAATCCTCGAGGGAATGAAAAGATTGATCACTCGGTGAAGGATAAACTGACTGATGTATAAGATGAATAGAAACTTGTGGAACCAAAGAAGAAGACATGTAGAGTTATCTTTAAGGGTACTTGCTATAATTATGGAGAGGAAGGACACTGTTCTTTTGAGTGTACACAAAAGAAGGTTGACCGACGAACTACTGTGGTGAATGAGAATGAACCTGAATATGAGAACTTGCTACTTCAGCAAACATTTCTCGGTACAAAGGAGGAACCTTGTTAGAGGAGTAACTTGTTTAGGACCCGATGCAAGTCTGGAGGTAAACTCTGTGATGTTATTGTTGATAGTGGTAGTACTAATACCTTGTTGTTGAGGACATGGTTCAAAGACTTGGGTTGAATAGAATGAAGCATCCTTGTCCTTAAAGGATTGGTTGGTTACAAGATGTTCATGCTCTAGAAGTAAGAGAACAATGCTTTATTAATGTTCAAATTGGCCAGTACAAGGATCTTGTGCTTTGTGATATTGTGAAGATGAATAGTTGTGATATATTGCTCGGTAGACCTTGGCAATATGATTGCAAAGCTATGTATGACTGTGTAAGGAATGTGTTTACTATTGAGAAGGATGACAAAAAATTTTCCCTGATGCCTTTGCTAGATACAACACTCGGTAGGAGAAGCCTGAGTATTGGTAGCCGAGTTGAGGTTGTGGATCCAGAGAAAATGAATGATCAGTTTGGAGAACCGACCTGTGTGTTGTCAAGAAAAGACTTGAAGAGACAAAGGAAGCTGAAATGGAAGAGTATGCAAACTAAAAAGGTGGAGGACTTGTATGTGAAGAACCAGTTCGGGGTTTATGTGTTGGATCCCAGAAGATGTTCTTCTCAAATATGAACATCTTTTGGAACCTGGAGTGTCTGATGCAGGGGCATCCAAGCTTGAGGCAGGGGCATTCTTTGTCCTCGGTGAAACTGCATGGGTGTTTGTATTTTGGCCAGTGTTACTCGGTTGCAGCCTTGATCGATGGCCTTGGTCATTGAAGGAACTCGGTAGTCTCTAGCACTTGGTGAAAGTGTTACTCGATGATGCCTGTGGTGCTCAGTCGACACTAGTGCTCAACGATGTTTTCCATGCTCAGTTATTTGACTGTTGCTTGGTAGTTCTGGTTTACTGACTGGAGTTCTGTATGATTTTTTGGGCTGACTTGGTGCATTTATTGTTGGTAGCTATTGTTATAAGCTGACATGTTGGATTAAATGTTTGTAAGGCTATTTTGATGCCGAATTGTATGGAATTTAATATTTGTTGGGGGGATTTAATGGTTTCATCTAGCCGACTTGTGGCTGATGACTAGTATTTATAGGGTGTTTGGGTAGATGTTTAGGGGGATCATCAGGAGATGATAGAATTTCATGACTTGGAAGACTTAGCAAATCAGATCTAAGGTTTTGAAGTTGGAGTTGGTGAAGTTGTGGAAAAGATCTTGCATGATCTTGTAGATCAGATTGTTATCTGATAGTTTGTAGTTGCAGAGCTAGTGGTTGCACACTTGGAGACAGGGAGATTGCTTGGAGGCTTGTGAGATCAAGTTTAGATCTACCTTAGGGTTTCCATCAGCTTCTGATTGTCTTCAGAGCTGAACTAGCTAAGATTGTATTGGATCTTGCAGAATTATTTTTGATTGTAACTGGCCCTAACCTAAAAGGCCTTACAGCCAGGCATGTTAATAAAAATCAGAGTTAAACAATTACTTTGTTGTTGTGTTGTTGAGTATTCCATTGTGTTGTTTTGTTGGCTGCAAGGTTTGGATTGTCCTTAATTGGATCCATCATCTTTGACTACATCAAACTTTGCAACAACATAAACGTCTTCCTTTCAATAGAGGAACCAACCATAGACAAGCTACAAAAAGTATTTTCAAATTAATAAAGGGATAAATTCCTTTAGGGAAAGGTACAAGTTTTCACAAGCTACAAAAAGAGCCATCAAATTCTAGCATGCACATGAAATTGATGAGCTAAAAATATGTAGGATCTCTTGATCGACCATTACAAAAACTCTGTCAAACTCACACACTCGTACCTCTGATCTTTCACATTCATACTATAGAAACTTTACATTTAATACCAATACAATTGAAGCCAATCCACACCTCAACTCAATCATATGCACATCTATATATCAACTTGATCATCCAAAATTACAACTAGGTTAGCCACAATAGAGATAAGCATCATTTACAAAAAGTTGGCCACCACGAACATATACACTTAATGTGGTCTACCATAGGAGATAAAGGGGACCCAAATACATCATAACACACCTCCCAAAATAATTTAATCAAATCACAAGTACCACAATACTCTCCAAGATTGGTGCCAAATGTAACATGTGGCCAAGCATATGAACACGTTAACTAGTTAGCCAAAAATAATATTTGAAGCACATAACTTCATGGATAGAACAACATGCCATAAAAAGATTGATATAAACCTATTAGATCTTCCTCCAAAGCATATCCAACCTAGTAATTGAATCACCACAATCAACTGAGTCAGCCAGAGATCAATACATATAGCAATAGCACACATAGAATAACATAACTTCACTTGGATAGAAACCCAACATAATATATCTAAATTGAAACACTGAAAAAACATTAGGAACATGTCCACCAAATCACACACTTGGAAACATCAATGTGGAACAATACAAAGCATTTTATGGACCTCTCCTGACCATTCTTGACAGTTAGCCACACTGTTAGCAAATAATAAAATACAACTCCAACCTCTAAACTTATATGGACTTGAAAGTAGGATAGTGCAACATTCACATACCATACATGACAACAATGGAATTACAAGTCACCATCTTCTTAAGTGGAGAAATGTAGAGCATTTTCCCATAAGGACTTCAAATACTCTTTCTTGTATATACTAAATTCTCATACTTGTTACCTTCTGGATATACAACATACTGACTTATCATCATCACTAGTCATCGAAATAATATCTTTAAATACTCTTTCCTACATATCAAACTTCAAATACCCTTTCTTTCATATTTCATCTTCCTATAACCAGACACATGACACCACTAAAAACTTCCCTCATACTTCTTTGCATCAGGTACAATATTGAACACACACACCTCTTCATCAGGTTGATATCAATGCACACAACATGTTGACATAAATGACATCACTAAATACATAATGCTAACAATTGTAATTGTAGATTTAACTATTATCAATGATGTATGGGGAGATATGTTAGAGGTGGTACAATACCATTATGAGGAATTTGTTTTAAATGTAGAAATGAAAATCATAATGTACTTGAATGCACCTACTCACAAGGATGATATGATAGAAGATATGAAAGGAATACAAGGATGACACATATTGATTAAAAAACTTCTTCCAATGGTGAAAGTAAGTATTTTCAATAAAGGTAGGTCATTTTTATTAAAATAAAATTTGTTGATAATTGTAAGAGATTTGAATGAGCCAATAATATTTTTTGTTTAAGACTAGGTGCAATATGGGGGTGAATATTGTAATTATTAGTAGCAATAGTAATAACAACTTGGTTGCAATTTAAATGGTAGAGAGTTTGTATTTGAAAAGGATAAACTTTCCTAATCCTTATTGAGTATATTTTTTCTAAAAAGGTCATAAAACAATCCCATGAGATCAAGGCTACCAAATAAAGTTAAAGAAAAAATAACCTAGAGTTGCTACCTTGTTTTAAATAATTTGTGTTGATCTAAGTGAATGCTCAATCTAGTAAATTAGATGTAAATTAACATCAACAAGCTTAACTTAATACAAGACGAGTAGAGGGTAGATCAAAACAAGAGGGTTGGAATGACTTTAAAGCTCCTAGACAAAGGGGTTGACATGTGATTGAGCCATGTTCTATCTTTAGTTATGCCCCTTTAATTAACTTTTTTTTGCAATCTATACATCTTTATGAATAGTTATGCTTTTGAACTTCAACAAATTAGTTGGATCTAATGACTATTGTGACTAATGTTTTAGAACTGTTATCCGATCCAAGAAGTGTGCTCTTATTTGTATCTATTTCTCACCTTATCTTTTTCTATTTTCTTTTAAACTCAGATTGAGTCAAGGTTATGCTCATAAAAACTTTTAAAGTACACACCAAGCCCTAAGGTGCAAAAGTATTCTAACTCCCCCCTTGTGCCTTGGTAAAGTCCCCTAGCAATTGATTTTTATACCATAATAATTGGATACTAAAAATTTAAGAAGTTGGATGTAGAGTTGTCTTTGATTTGAGATGCCATTAATAAATCTTTGATTCTCTAACTACTCAAGACGTGTGATTTTCTATAATCAAATGGATGTTTAAAGTGCTTTAGGAGTTGTCTTGAATAGGTAGTCTTAAGTGTTCAATTTAATTGTTTCACACTTGAGCTAATTGATATTGGTTATATCTTAACATGGGATCAAATTGGTGAATACGTGGTCTATAGTAATTGAGATGCTACACCATTGATGATACACTAATTATATTAAAAAAGTAGGATTGGACTTAGTAGGCTAAAGCCTAAGGTTAAAATTAAATTTAACTCACATATTATGACTCTCAAACTAGACATTAGAATGACATATTTACTAAAAGGTCAAAGCAAGTATAAGAAAAAAACAAGAAAAGTACTAAGAATGCACTTTTCCACCCTACAACCTTTATAAAACTACCAAACACCAATTTTAATAATTTACACTTTATCTTGATGAAGAATCTTAAAAGGTTAAATGTTTGTCAAGTGTAATTTTCCTTAATATTTTGGATGATTGAAAGACCTATAACTTGAACATTACACATGGAGAAAATCAAACCAACATTATTCACCATGTTAGATAATTTATTTACATATTTTTAAAAAGGCTTCATTAAGCTAGATAATAAATTGTACCGAAATGGTGTATGATAGTTTTTATGAAAGTTTTAGAATAATAAAGAATGTGGTTCAATGAGACTGTGTTCACCAAATGATCATGAAAAAAGAACCCTAACTTGTTACCTCCTCTTATTTCTTTTTAATGTTAATCTAGTGAATTGTATATGAACTAGCATAAATGAGTTGACCTTTATATAAGATAAGTAATGCATAAATTAAATTGAGAGTGTTAGAATGACTTAGCTCCTATAAAGTGGTTGGTGTGTGATTTGATAATGATCTATCGAGAGTCATGACTCTATAAATGAACTTCATTTGTAAGCTTTGCATATTAATGAACAAATGCATACTTAAACTTTACAAATTAGCAAAAATATAATCAATATTATGATTATTTCTTTTCAAACATGCAATCCTGTCCAAAATTGTGTGATTCTCCATAAAAGTATGATTTAGTTTGTCTCACCTCAAATTTCTCTTCTTCTATTTCTAAACATAGTCAATGCAATATTTACAAATACCTTTAAAGAACTTCTATGTGAGGATGTGAAAGTAGATTCTAACTCTCCCCCTACACTTTGGTCTTGTCATTCAACACTTTCTACAATAAGTAATGACAAGATAATTATGTCAAAATGTAGGAAGTTGGATGTAGAGGTGCCCTTGATCTAAGAATGATTCTTGATTGATCTTTGATGCTCTATATGCGAGTGGTGTTCTAAGCTCAAGTGGATGTTTAAAGTGCCATTGAAGTTGCCTTTAAATATGCAATCTTAAGTGTTAAATTTAAAAGTTTGCATGCGAATAAATTGACAATGATCATATCTTTGGATGATATTGACTTAGAGAATAAAACATTACATGATAATCAAAACAAGTGAAATTGCACCAATAAATGATATCTTGTTTATAGACAAAGGATAAGATTGAAATTGAATCTCGACCATTAAAAATATACAAACTAAAATATAAGATTAAGACTAAATTTTATGTACTTCCATGATATAACTCTCAAAATGAAAATTGAGATGACATAGGGGAAGAGCACTAGCTACCACCCATGTTCCAATTACTGTTCACTTCTTCCCCCCAATTATTAACTTTAAAAAACCAAAAAAATGGTAAAGAAAAACCCACTAATAAATCTCACATGTACCAATACCCACTTGCACCCCTAGCAGTTTGAATTTGTAGACTTTAATTGACATCATGCAACTTTATTGGTACCTATAACACATGACTATTGGGGCATTTGTGCATAAGTTTGGCAATTTTGGAGATGGTTGTAGTGCACAGTTATTGGGCCATCTTTAAGTAGGTATCATATGCCACTTTGAAATGATCACTTTTTAACCCTTGCATGCATAACGGATCCCACATCGCGTGTTGGCACTTACCCAAAATACAAAACAATAGCTATAAGCAATTATGTTGCATATGAAGACAACAAAAAAAATATAAAAAATTGATGTATCATTTAAGATCTGTTAGTACATGAAATTAACTATTACGACTAATGATACACACTTCCCCTATTCACATAAAAATAAGACAAACAAAAAGAAGTTGAATGACTCCAAATAAGCCCATCAAGGATCAAGCCTTGTTGAGTGCAAGACTCTCACATCATAAGGGATGAAGTCGAGAATGCACCCTAGGCGAATTTGACAGAATGGATACCCCTCAGTCCTTGGCTCTTAGCTGAAAAGGTTTCAACATATAGGCTCGTGCTCCTGTATCGAGTAACTAAACTACTTTGTAAAGGCCCTCACTAAACTAATATGCTCATAGATTTGTACCTTTGCTAAATTACCACCTTCTCAATCTAAACCTCCATTAAAAAAAATTAAGTGTTAAACTTACACTTCCTACTCTTCAACGTTCATAAAAACTATAAAAAACTTTTTTGTACAGCTTTCTCTCTAGCTTGTAAAAGACTAAAAATAAAAAATTGTGATATAAACTAGACAACATAGTGCATGATGCTGATTTGACTTTGTTTGTGCATAATGATCAAGTTGTAAGGTCCACATGCCACAAAAACATAAACAATAGGAAAAAACTAAGGTTGTTATATATTTAATCTCGAGAACCCTAAAACCTTCAGGCGCTCAATAATTTTGGCATATGTTGTTTAAAGAACGTGGTTGCTGAAGGCGAGAATTTGTCTCCAACTGGGACACCGGACCATTTGCTGGTGTTACCCCAGCACGCTGTGCTGTATACACATTGTCTATCTGACAACACACTTTTTGTGTGTGTATCCATCCTTGCTAAAATACTTTGCGTTTTTACTTTTTCCTTCTGTTTTTTTTTCGCGAAAGAATAGAAGTGGGGCCGGGCAATTTATAAAGACAGCAATAAGTGAAGTCATCACAATTGATGCAGAAGTGGCAGTTTGCCAGATATTTTTATAGGGATATCAGAAACGGAAAAGGAAAAAACAAAAACTCTCGTCTGTTGACGGAGACGGGGAAAGCAAATTCGCTGCTTTAATTTATTCTTTCCTGTCAATTGAAGGACACGGAGACGGAGACAGCATTGTTGTTCTCGTTTTGAGGTTTGATTTTTGAGTTTAATTAATTGTCTTCCTTGCTTTCCTCGTCAATTGACGGCGAGTAGGACGACTTCGTTTTGCTGTCGATCTGTGTTGTTCAAGCGTGAGTTTTGGTTTTTGTTGCAGATGTCGTTGTGAGTCAGCGCAATTGGTATCGCTCGCGACTTTTGAGTATAAGAGGTCCAAGGTACGAATCTGTGCAGCTCCAGTTCTCTCTAATTCTACAGGAAGGGATAAGGAGAAAGGAAAAATGCCCAAATTTGCTATCGGAAACAGCATCGCATCGGTGTCTTTGGATGCCGTGGATTTCGGCTGATCCGTAGTTGGAGTCTTGCAGGGGGAGGAAGTTAAATAGATCAGGGGAGAATAGCGAAGGTGGAATTTGTTTAGCGTTTTAAATTTCACAATTTTTCTTTTTCAGCGAAAGATCGTTTTTGAGGAGTTCAGAAGTGCTGTTGCTTTTTCTTCTGTTTCCGCAAATGATCGTTTTTGAGGAGTTCGGAAGTGCTGTTACTTTTTCTCGCTGTTTCCGCTTTTCTTTAAGACGATGCAGTTGTCAATCTTTCGATTTTGAGCTGAGGAGCCCGAATAGAGGATATTTTTGGTTTTGATGAGTTTTTTAGCTCGGGAATTTAAATTAAGCTTTTTGCTGTTGGCTCTAGTTTGGATTTAAGCTAGGGTCGGTAGTTGTTTTGTCTTTTGCTGTTGCGGTCCCCGATCTTGAATTGGCCATGGGAGGTGGCTCGGCATATGAGTGCCTGCAGGGTTTGGCAGTGCCGAAGCAAGAATCGAAAAATAGTTTGGTTAATTATTCTAACGAAAACGAGGTGAACGGTTTCTCGCTTTGTCACAGTAGTAACATTAACAATAACCACGGCAACATTAATGATACGGCCGGCAGTGAAATGATGGAGCGCGTTCCGGATCAGTTTCCGGCGGGGCTCAGAGTTCTTGTTGTAGATGATGATCCGACCTGCCTCAAGATTTTGCACAGAATGCTTCAGACTTGTCAATATGAAGGTAATTATTTCATATTTGCTTCGAAAATCTTAATTTCGAAAGCGTTTCTGCGCTATTTCCCTAACAAATATCAGTTTTTTGTTATTAAATTCTCCCGATGTGTCAATATGGTTGTAATTCTTCCACATGTTTTTCCCTTCTCATGTTTATGTGATAGTCTTCTTTTAATAAATCAGCTGTTTATGAAAAGTGCTTTCATATGCTTGCTTTTTTGTATATCTACAACTTTGGCCTTCTGTGAAAAAAAATACTTCCCAAGTATGTTAAATGGAACTAATACTTCCATATTTTTCCTTCTAACGACTTTGGGATATTTGCTAGGATTAAATCAGCTGTCTGTGAAAAAATTTCCCAATATGTCAATATAGAGGTAATTGATCCATTTGTTTGCTTTTAAATGATTCTGTAGTATTTGTCTTCAAAAGTACCAGCGGTTTGTGAAAAAAATTATCCAAATATATCAATATAGAAGGAATTCCTCTGTATGTTTGCTTTTTAATTACCCTTTGATATTTATCACTAAATCAGTTGTTTGTGAAAAGATGTAGCCAAATGTTTGCTTTTTCACATATCTGCAATATCGGCCTCAAAATTATGTGAAAAGATGCTTCAAGAATGTCTATATAGAGGCAATTCTTGCAGATGATTGCCTTCTTGTGTTTCTGCGACATCTGCTCTTAAAACAATTGTGATTGTACGAGAATGCTTCAAGTATGTCTATACTATGTTAATTCTTCCTTATGTTTAGCTTTTTTTATATTTCAGTGATATAATCCTTTAAATAAATCACTAATCAGTAGTTTGTAAAAAAATGCTTCAAATATGTAACTAGTGGTAATGGTTACATGTCTTTGCCTTTTATGATTAGCTGATAGTCGCTTTAAAATTAATCAGCACCTTGTGAAAACAATGATTCCATATGTTTTCCTCCTGTTTATCGGCAATATTAGCCTTTCAATAAATGAGCGATTTTGTGAAAAATGTCTCAAATATGTCAATATGGAGGCAATTCTTTCATTTGATTGTGTTTTGTGTTTCTGTTGTATTTAAATGCCTATATACCACTGGCTTGTAAAACGATGCTTGAAATATGTCAGTATAGAGGTAATTCTTCTATATGATTGCCTTTTTGTCCTACTACATTTGCCTTTAAAGAAATCAACTGTTTTTGAATAAATGCTTCAAATATGTTACTGAGTTGTTTTCAATTTCTCTATTTCAGTAATATTTGCCTTTAAATAAATCATTAGTTTTGTAAATTTGCTTCAAATGTGTCATTTAGAGATAATTCTTTCACATAGTTATCTTGCCTTTGAGCCTTTAAAAATAAAAAATTATTTCTACAATATTTGCATGGAAAAAATGCTTTAATGTAAATACAAAGGTAAATCTGTCATATATTTGTTTTAAACACTAGAAAGAATATCTGTTTGCAACAAAATGTTACAAGAGTTTGTCAGTAGTAAGGTAATTGTGCTATATTTGCCTTTAATCAGTTATTTGTGAGAGAATGCTTGAAATTTTTAATACAAAGGCCACTCAACTATATTTACAATCCCCATAATATCCTATTAAATACAAAATAAAACAGCTTTTATTAGTTTTTAGACAGTCTAAATGTTTAGAATGAGGCATTAAATGATTGAAAGTACATTAAGCTTCATCGAAGAAGTACAATTTTCATTCAAATTTTGACCTGCATTATTATAGCCAACTCAATACAGTGTGCATGCCCATGAACTCATACTGGGGTGTCCTCATGGCTTTGATCTAGCTCTGCCTTAACACTAGCTTATGGTCACCACTTCTTTCTAGTTGAGAGTTATATGCATATCAATTAAATATATTTTGACCATTCTTTTTGGTGGATCTGATTCTTGAAACATCCATTGAAGGGTAGAAAATTCTATGAAGATCAGTCTCTACGTTGAAATTTTAAATTTCTATTCTGAAAATTTTCTACTAAGAAATATATGCATGTCAACAGTTGGTTTTTTATGTGTACCAGTGAAGGATGTTTTGTTCATTCTATTGAGTGGACCCAGATATTCATCTTGGCAAGCAAATGATTCAAATTTGAGCTGATAATCATTGGAGTAGGGCATCTCCTCTTGCTGGATATGTGAAGGTGAGGCTATTGGGCTTTTACCATTTTCAGGGTTGGGGTGTTGTGATAAGTGTAGGTGGCACCAAGGGCTACCTTTCAGCTACCAAATCATTTGTTTTGCTGCATATTTTCTTTGCAAAAGCTTTGAACCAATCTATCCTAATATGCCCGGGTCGAACATTTAAGCCCTAATCTTTGAAGTGAAAAACGATGGGAGAGATGGCAACTGTTCGTTGAGTGCTAACATTACAATGTCATATCCTGCAAGTTCATTCATGAAATTGTGTTGAAGTCTATGCATACGGAATCTGTGTATGTGTGCGTGCGCACATATGCGTGCCTGTGCATGTAGGTGTGTGTGCAAACAAATCCCAGTTTTTTCTTGTGTGCACTTGTGGATGGAATCACTCCAGTTAATGATCAGTGTCGGTGGGGAGAGGGTCAAGCAAATCAGCGACTGTCTTCAATTGACCTGGTCATTGATTTGTTTCGCATTTCTCTATTTCTGATCTTTCAAAAATAATTTATCATTCTAAAGCTTTATAGAATACTCATAAGCATGCAATTCTTCTTAGTAATTTCTTGTGGATGAAGAAGGCAAGTTTGGAAAGTGGAAGAGCTTCATTGGAAGGAAACCAGATAAGAATGCAGTAGAGTAATCTTGAAAGTTAGCCCTTTTGATTATTGCAGTGGTCCTAGTGTAAAGATGAAGTAGTACTTATCAGGTGCCTTGGGCTATTCGATAGGTTTATCTTTGGTCTTCTAGATGATAACAGGCCCAGTCATCTGTCTTTGCTGTAAGTAAAAGGGAATGATTGTAACAAGACAAGTCATACAAACATGTCCACATATGTGTCATAAATATTAACAAGCTGGACATTCTCATGAAATTGTGGTTTACACATATATGACCTATTGGTATTTTCATCTAATGAGGAAAAGATTCATTAACATGCAGCTTATTGTGTCTTATGTGCTTATAGTATAATAAATTTGAACTTCTCTTGAGAGGTATTTACAGCGATTGTTTCAATTGTTGAGTTCTGCTGATTGTGAGTTGACCTTATAAGTCTGAATGCAACTTGAAAATAGGCTTTTCAGAGAAGAATTCCTCTTTTTCTTGATGATGAACAAAACAAAACAAAACTGGTTAGGAAGAATAAGATCATATCTTAGATTCTTAAGTGAAGCCATACCAATTATCTTTGGTCTTCTAGATGATAACAGGCCCAGTCATCTGTCTTTGCTGTAAGTAAAAGGGAATGATTGTAACAAGACAAGTCATACAAACATGTCCACATATGTGTCATAAATATTAACAAGCTGCACATTCTCATGAAATTGTGGTTTGTGCATAGATGACCTATTGGTATTTTCATCTAATGAGGAAAAGATTCATTAACATGCAGCTTATTGTGTCTTATGTGCTTATAGTATAATAAATTTGAAGTTCTGTTGAGATGTATATACAGCGATTGTTTCAATTGTTGAGTTCTGCTGATTGTGAGTTGACCTTATAAGTCTGAATGCAACTTGAAAATAGGGGTTTCAGAGTAGAATTCCTCTTTTTCTTGATGTTTGGAAGTGCTAAGTTGTTGATGAACAAAACTAAACTGGTTAGGAAGAATAAGATCATATCTTGGATTTTTAAGTGAAGCCATACCAATTATCTTTGGTCTTCTAGATGATAACAGGCCCAGTCATCTGTCTTTGCTGTAAGTAAAAGGGAATGATTGTAACAAGACAAGTCATACAAACATGCCCACATATGGGTCATAAACATATATGACCTATTGGTATTTTCATCTAATGAGGAAAAGATTCATTAACATGCAGCTTATTGTGTCTTATGTGCTTATAGTATAATGATTTGGAGTTCTCTTGGTAGATATTTACAGCGATTGTTTCAATTGTTGAGTTCTGCTGATTGTGAGTTGACCTTACAAGTCTGAATGCAACTTGAAAATAGGGTTTTCAGAGCAGAATTCCTCTTTTTCTTGATGTTTGGAAGTGCTAAGGTGTTGATGAACAAAACTAAACTTGTTAGGAAGATTAAGATCATATCTTAGATTCTTAAGTGAAGCCATACCAATGAAGTTAAACATTAAACTAATGCAAACCTGAAATTCTTGCCTCTGAATGGAGTTTAATTAAAGTAAATAAATTTAACCCCAAAATGATGCCATGCCATCAAAGCGTTGTTTCAAAAACCTCGAGCATGGTTAGGGAATTTGGTAGATGCTATGTTCGGTTCAATAACTAGAATCTATATTCAATCAACAATAGTATTAAATATTAATGCATTGTTGCAGGAGTATCTGTGGTATATGTTTTCCTCTCTGCCTTTTGTCTTTATGGAACAAATAGACATGTTTGCTGCTCCATTTTTTGTTCACCTACTACATTCTGATTGAGTTGGAGTAATCAGGAATGTTAACTACTAATATATGTTTAGGTTATTCAGCTTTGTCTGACTGAAGCATATTCATGTTTATTTCTTTGAACAAAATCAACTATACCAAATCACTTATGGTTGTGAAGCTTCAATTTCTTGTTGACCAAAAGTATTGGACACAGTATGCCATTTTTCCTTGAATTGATTTTTTCCAGTCCCCTTTTTAGTAGATTGTGAGCTATTGTGTGGTGTTTCTTTTAAAACCAGGGACACTGGAAATATTATCTCTTTCCATTTTGCACTCTTCTTTCTTCATATTTTCAATTCCAATTTCTGGTTTTAGTGTTCTGTGATTTCCTGCTGTGTGCATGATAATATGCATGTGTCTGTCCTTGGGTCAAAATGATTAATGCAGTGTATTCCCTTGATGTTGCATTACACTTTATAAATATGAGTTATGAAAAATCTAAAACTAAAAATGGGGGAAACAAAATGGCCTGGAAATGAACAAATAAGTTGAAAAGGCATTTGTATGTGGGTATTTCACTTAGTATTATCAGCATGGGCGTTATTTGATTATTTAATCTATGGTTTGCAGTTACAACATGTACCCGAGCAACTGTTGCATTGTCTTTGCTAAGAGAAAGGAAGGGTGGATTTGATCTAGTTATCAGTGATGTGTACATGCCTGACATGGATGGATTTAAACTGCTTGAGCAAGTGGGTTTGGAAATGGATCTTCCTGTCATCAGTAAGTTTTTTATTTTACCTGTTTAGAGTTGTAGAGATCAAATTTCAGATATGATCACAATGCTATAGATGATGCTTAACTCAGTGTTTGTGAGTTGCAGTGATGTCGGCAGATGGAGAAACAAGCGTGGTAATGAAAGGAATCAAACATGGGGCATGCGACTATCTTCTTAAACCTGTACGTATTGAGGCTCTAAAAAACATATGGCAGCATGTAATTCGGAAAAAGAGAAATGACTCAAAGGACTTGGAGCAATCAGGTAGTGTTGAAGATGGTGATAGGCATAGAAAAGGGTCAGATGATGTTGAGTATACATCATCAGTAAATGAAGGAATAAATAGTGCATGGAAATTTTCAAAGAAAAGGAAGGAAGTCAAGGAAGAGGAAGATGATGGTGAGCAGGATAACGATGATTCCTCTACTCTGAAAAAACCACGAGTAGTCTGGTCTGTGGAGCTCCATCAACAATTTGTCTGCGCTGTAAACCAGCTAGGAATCGATAGTAAGAACGATTCTGATTGCATCAGATGTTACTAGAGTATATTCTGTTTTCTGTTTACTATAATTTTTAAAAATAATTCAGACATGGGAACCTATTAGGCTATTAATACAGTTTTCACAGATGATGGTTATATAACAAAATTGTTTGGATTGGATGCAGAGGCTGTTCCCAAAAGGATACTTGAACTGATGAATGTCCAAGGGCTTACAAGGGAAAACGTGGCAAGTCACTTGCAGGTAGTACTTTTTTGTATTTATACCATTTTTCCATCTTTAAGATTTATGTAATTTCTGAATAGGTTTTTTTCAAGTAGAATGTTTATTTCACCATGAAATATATTAGAGGACGCTTCTGTGATGATGTAATGAAAATGAGAGTATCACTAGTAAAAAAAATTGCCCTGATAATGGAACAGAAAAAATGAAACTAAGAGTTAATTTTATTAACAGAGGGGGGCAGGGGGGAATGGAGAGTGGGGTGGGGGGGTAGGGCAAGAGCAAGGTCAGAGTGAAGGGGCAAAGAGGGGGACAGCTGTGGCGATTGGGGGATGAGAGAAAATCTGATATGTTTTAAATATAGAGGTAACATGTGCTTTCTGTTGTTATTGATTGTGTTGCAAATATTGAAGTACATTCTATTTAAAATAATGACCCATTCATTACTGAGAGAAGGTACAGTCCTACATTATTGAGAACAGCAAATGGATTTTTTGCAATGTTAGCTCTCTGTACTTCAAGAAAAAAGCAGGCAAGACAATGGAGGAGAATCAAAGATGCTTTATGTGTTGGCTATCCATTTTTCCTGACAGGTTGCAAAGGGAGAGATGAGAGCTTCCACTTTTGAACTAAAATCCCAAAGACCAAAAAATTCAAACTAAGATGATATGGTTTGGTAAAATGACAAATTTCGCAAATGTTTTACTTTGTTAAAGTTTGAAGTGGGAGTTGGACTTTGGCTTTACATAATATTTATAGTATAGATGGTGGAAGATTTGATTACAGTCCATCAATTTGCATAGCTGGAAACCTAGTCAAAGAGAATCAAGCTGATTTCTCTTTTTAGTGGTTGAGATGTGTATTAAATACCATGTAGGACTACCTATAAACATATCTCACATTTGTTGCTTTAAGCAAAGATGTATTTGTGCAAGGAGGAGATTGGCTATTGGCACAGGCAAGCTGTTTTAAGTTTTATATTTAGCTTTTCGGTATTACTAAATATTCAGCAAATAGTAAGATTTTCAACAATGATTCTTAACTTATTTTGTTACTAGTATTTATTTTATCAACCAGAATGTCATTATGACAGTAATTTGGCCTACCTTTCTATTAAACAAGTTGTAATTCCCCAAACGGATGTGTCTTGGACCTCAAAGTCCGAGGTTGCACAGGAGGGATCTTGAACCCAGAGCCAAGCAGAAATGAAGCCAGACCCTGAAGTCCAAGCTTTTGCAGTTTGGCCCCTGAGGTCCAAGTTAATGTTGAATTCTCCTATATTTTTCAGGTCCTAAGACCTGAAAAGTGGGATTTGGTAGGCAAGTTTCAGGGGTTCTGATTTGGCATGGGAACCCCAATTTTCCTCTAGATCTCATCATCTACGTTAGTCATGTGAATTTGATCCATGGTTAGTAGCCTAGTAGGCCTTTTGCCTGTTTCTCCATGTATAGTGCATTGGTGTGCATGCTAGCTGTGTTGTCATGTGGGAGTGTGGTATCTTGTGTGTTTAGTAGTGTGATGTGGCATGTTTGGTGTCACCTTTGCAATGCAAAAAAACTGTTTGTCCAGTTTTTGTCCATCAATGACTTAGGTGTAAGCTCGGGGCATTATGCAAATGCTATAACCGTTAAAATGGCCTTAGGTTACTTGTATTAAAACATCTTATCTAATAGCCTCAAGGGTGTGCTTGTCCTTTATTAGAAATTCTTCATGTTAAACGATGTTCTTAATGAGACTGCTGAAGATTCTACGACAGAAAACCATATGCAAGTGAACTACAGTATCAGAATAGGATATAGTCACTCTACCAAAACCGATTGAATCACACAAGATGAAAGTGTATCAATCACAATGTAAATCTAGCACATTGGATGGAACGCTATAGCACCTAGTGGACTGGGAGAAGTAGGCTAATGTGGTATCTCATGTGTCAGCTGATCATAGAAGAGCACACATTGCCTGGCAATTAGATCTTTTAACAGTTAGCATCCCAGACATCATTTTTCAACCACAGTAGCTATGTACTGAAAACAGAAATATGAGGTTAGAAAATAGAAAATACATTAGATCAAATAAGTTAGGAAAATGTGACATAATAAGTTCTCTCCCATGCAAATTTCCCACAGCATTGACAAATTTATTTAAAATTATTGACTTAGAGTCAACTAGTTTTAGTGAGAGAGGTTCAGTATTGATTAATTGAATCCCCGTGTCCAAAAAAAAACAAGCCCTAAATATGTTGTGCTGAAAAAAAGAGAATATTCTTTTTTCAATTGGAAGGCCTTTTCCTTCTATGATTTCAATGGAATCAGTTTGCCCTGTCATTCCATAAGGAACCTGCAGTTTTCAATGAGGCAAAGTAACTATTTGTGTTATTTTATGTAGCGGTGAACAAACATCCTCATGTGAATGTGAAGGGTTAATGCATCTTTATTGATTAAAATGCTTTGATAGTATTTGTTGGACCTGAGGAAATGTTTAAAATTCCATAGAGCACTTTTCTATAACAATTTTTTTGGATGTTCTATTTGTCAAAAATAATTATATTAACAAGATAAAATACAAAAAGAAAAAGTAAGCTGGATTGTGCCTTTTCATAACATTTATTGACTCTTTGGATTTCTGAATGACACATCGAGTCACCATTTTGTAAATATGCATGATGAAGTTGAGTGCTTTTATGCCGAAGCAATGTTTGATTTAGAAGCTAACCTCCTAAAGGAAGTCGATTCGTTGTAATATTTTGTTTTTAGATTCAACTCTTTAATTTACCGCTTCAGAAATTGATCTCTTTTGTCTTATTCTATTTGAATTTTTCGTCATTTTCTGCAGCCTAGTATTCCTTTATTATCTCTTCTCTGGCGTCTTGGCCTTGGTGTTATTTACATTTTTGAAATCATCATAAAGAGAAATTTATAATATTATATATAGAAAGGATTAGCTTTTCTTTTCCATGCTTTTATTTTTGTGGCCTTGTACCTTTTTTCAATAAATAATGTCCCCCATGACAAGGCTTGTCATAGTAATATGAAGAGAAGTTCACAATATATTACATTACTCAGTTACTTCATATAACCATTTCATGTTTCTACATTACTCCTTATTTCTCTTAATAATTTGTGTCATGGCAGAAATATAGGCTTTACCTAAGAAGGTTGAGTGGAGTGGGACAGCAGCCCAATGGATTGAATGCATCCTTTGGGGGAACCATGGAAGCAAATTTTGGTTCAATTCCCTCACTTGAAAGATCGGATTTTCAAGCTCTTGCTGCTACGGGTCAAATATCACGTCACAATCTGGCAGCTTTTCAGGGTGGGCTTTTTAGTAGAGTAAATGCAGGCAATGCAGGAATGTCTCCAGTTGTTCCGGGGTTCCTTTTACAACCAGAACATCAAGGCCCAAATTGCAATCAAACAGAGAGAGGGAGATTTGTCCAACCATTTATAAGCAGTCAGAGGAACTTACTGCAGGGTATGCCTGCTAGTTTGGATGTAAAACAGCTTGCTCAGTCAAACCCACATATTCCATCATTTGGAAATGTGGGTTTGTCAATGGATGATTCATCTTCAGGGATACCCATTAGGCAGGTCCAAGTTCCAGCAGCTTCTATGGGACTTGGAGGTGTGGGTCAAATGAGTGGCATGAGCAACAGTGCAGCACTGAATACAGACAACAATGCTATGATGGTGCAGATGATGCAGCAGCAGCAGAAGCAACATTCATTACAGCACCACCAACAGCAGATACCAACAAGCACAGGGCAGCAGCAACAACATTCATCACACTATCACCAACAGATGACATCAAGTGCAGGGCAGCAGCAGCAGCAACAACATTCTTTACATAATCATCAGCAGCAGATGTCTACAAGTGTAGGGCTTCTCCAGCAGCGAACCAATACACAATTTCAAAATGAACAACTTGAAGGTGGGCAGGTTCAAAATATGCCATCATCAAATATTCTACGGCATCAGATACATTTGAATGATATTGGAGGAATTTCTAATCAGTTGTCCACTGTAGCCAACAACAGTACTGTGCTAGGAAACCAAACAGTTGGTGTCCCAAGCTCAGTGCAGGTGAATCAGATAATATCAGTGCATGGCTTGGCCCCAGCTACATCTACTTCATCTGCAAGGATTGGACAGTCTACTTCTGTAGACTACCAAAACCGTTACCTTCCTGTCAATGCAGGAAATAGTTATTCTCTTGCAAGTACTGTTGGTTTATCTCCAAAATTATCATCAATGGGGTCTTGTGATGAGAGTAATTCACCTGAAGTTAGATTGAATGACATTGTCAATTCTCAAACTTTGAGAAACCCTAATCCAAGTTTTGGTACACTAAATAACATGGGGCAGAGTTTAAGTGAGAGCGCAAAACAAGGTTGGCATGCCCAGAACTTATCTCGAAATATGGTGTTGAGCCAAACAGGGAATCCTGTCCAAAACGTTTGCTACATTCAGTCCTTTCCTGCAAGTCAGGCCATGAATGTTCCTGGCATACAAGATAAAGCACAAAACAGTTTTGTATGCAGTGAGAAAATAATGGGTCTACAAAATAGGCTACCATCAGATGCCAGAAATGTAGGGACTTCATCTCGTTTTCACAGTGAGCAGTTAATTGACAATGAGCTAAGGCTGGAGGATGACGGGGTATCAGATTTAATGGCAAATGCAAAATTTGAGGGTGGAGGACTGGCAGAACAGTTTATGCAAGATGATCTTATGGGTCTTTTTTTTAAACAGGTTATTTTTCCCTTCTTTGACTGTTGTCTTATAATAGTTTTTTTTGTATTCCTGATTATTATACACAGGTATTGAATTAGTTTTTGTATTTGGTGCTCAATGACAGTGCAATCTATATGACATTTGTGAACTTGCAGTTTGAAAGGATAGATTTAGAAAACAGAAATGCATCAAGTATTAGATTATTTTCTTGCATGGTAATTTGAAGAGGGATTGGGGAATTATGTTTAGGAATTTCAAGTTTTTATGGGTCAACATATTTCTATGTTGATCTTTTAGGGACTCCAAATTACAATTTCTTGAATCCTTCTGTTCTAGCATTGAGTTACCAAAAGATCTCCAAACATATCATGTTATGGGAATGGTCAGTGATGTACATCATTTAGATGATAGGTCTGATATATGTCTTGTGTTCTAATGATGTTGAGGTTTCTTATTTTGCAGCAACACGAAGGGTTAGGATCAGCAGATTCTGAATTCGGTACTGATGGATATCAACTGGATAACATTCATGTAACATAGAAATGATTGTCCCTTGTTTATAACTGAATGGAAACCTTGCAGTGGGCGTGCTGATTCAGACAGGCTCAGGTTTGTGATTTTACAGATAATATTTATTTTGCCTGAATAAAAGGGAAGACTTGCCTTGATTGATTACCCACGCTTCTCTACAGAAGACCAGTGGAAAATTTTAGTTGGATTGTATGCATCTTTTACATTTGGAGGAACACTTTGATTGCTGGAGCACTTTCTAGGCAGTGATCTTTATGTAATTTCATTTATATAGTGAAGCCTCAATCCACTGAGAACAGGAGGGTTGCCACAGTGAGTGACTTGTAATCAAAGATCTTCACAACATCTTATTGGTTCAACAAAATCTGCATAGTGTATTTTGCATAGTCATCAAACAAAGTTCACAATGAGGTGTTTTAGTCCTCAGTTGTACTCACAAATATAGGTTGAAGAGGAAAGCATATAGTGGGACAGAATCATATGACACAAGTGTAGGGACTTGAGGATTTCTTCTTGGTGAAATAAGTGGCTTTCTTTTGGGTCTTATGGCTCTGTCTGTACCTTTATCTGGATAAGAGATGCCACATTTGGTGGAGTCATGTCTTAACTTCTCATAAATGATGTGAAATTGTTTCCTTTAAGTTAATCAGGAGAGTTCGTCAAGCCAGACAAATATGTTACTTCTGCCCTTTCTGGGTTTGGTTTATTTTGTTTTCTGGATTTTCTTACAGATGCATTCATTCTTAGTATCTCTGGAAAACATGTTACATAACAAAGGAAGGACAGTTCTAAGATTAAGTGCTGTGTTAAGTTGGGTTGATCCATAATCACATGCATGATCCTGGTACTTTCAGGTGCTCTGGAGCTTGATAAAATTTCCTTGGCATAAACATTACAAAGGATGAGCTTCTTATTGTCAACCTATTGATTAATAATAAATAATTGCTTTCCATTCTTCATCCTTAGTTTGTATGGGTTGATGTTGAGTAAGAGTTATAGAGTATACCGTAGAACATAACTGAGGACATAGAAGAAGACTTGTTAACAATTTGTTTCTGTCTTGGAAAGATTTTGTTAGTTTCCTTCCGATTAGATCATTTCTTAGGCTTTCATAAATGGAGTCTCTGCAACTACAGGAAAAGTTTGTATTGAAGAGAATAAATAGATTCTTCCAGGGTCACATGGTTTGAAAGATTTAATTAATTTGGGATGTCAGAAAAATCTGAAATTTCCATAGTTTTCAAAAAACTCAGAAAAATGGAGTCTCTGCAACTACAGGAAAAGTTTGTATTGAAGAGAATAAATAGATTCTTCCAGGGTCACATGGTTTGAAAGATTTAATTAATTTGGGATGTCAGAAAAATCTGAAATTTCCATAGTTTTCAAAAAACTCAGCTTAAGTTTTTATAGAAATTTGAAATTTCATACCAAATAAGACAAATGTGGCACTGTGAAAGATCCATTTATTGTTGGATTTGAACCTTTGGTTAAGTTCTTTATTTTGTCTAATTTCTTCTTACTAGTGTTTCATGTTTTTGAATCCAAGCCTCTTTCTGGTTTCTTTTTGGCTTTAATTGCAAAACTCAAATTTCCTGCAAGAATACTTTGCTTCGGAGATATGTTTGCATTGTGGAGTTCTAGACTGAATGATTCATTTTAATCTGTAAGGAGAACTTGCTCACATCATATATACGTACCATTCTTGAGTTGATTTTAGGCTGTCGCCTCATAGCTATTTTCAAAATTTGTACTGGAAAGGAAGGATATGATTTACAACTTTATTCTTTTCCTACAGAATTATATGATAATCGTAATATAAACAGTAGAAGTGCACTTTCATTCACATCAATACAAAAGCATTATCCAAATGTATAAACATAACAAAATTTTCTGTATATCTATTATTCATACATATTGAGTAAAACCATCGTAGTTGCAGATCCTCTGATTTACATGCCAGTTGCCCAGACAACAGTACTAGCTAATGTGAGTCTTTTAAGGAGGCAGCTATCCAGAACCCAAGATGCACTCATCTGTAGGTGATGCTATCATCCATAACCCCAGTCCATTGATTCTTGCAATTTAACAGGAGCGGCTTAATTGTTGCTGAATAAACACATCGTAGCCAAGGAAATTAAACAATAGTTAACTGGTTATTCTGCCAATTTTTCCTGCCATGTGCAGAGTTTTGCTATGCATGATAGGGTTATGACTGAATCTTCACAATTGTCACATCCCCTACATTTCAATGCGGTGTGAGAGATCAAAACTCTATCACACATCCTCTACATTTTAAAGTGGTGTGAGAGATTAAAACTCTTCATGCACATTGCATGGCAAAATCCTGTAATCATTTCAGTATGACCCTATCATGCACAGCAAAACTCTGCATATGGCAGCAAAAATTGACATGACAACCAGTTAACTGCTGTTTGATTTCCTTGGCAGAGATTTGCTTATTCAGCAATTGTTAAGTTGAATATACAGCAACAGTTGAGTTAAGTTGCTTCCATTAATTGCAAGGGTCAACAAACTGGAGTTATGGATGATAGCATCATCTATGAATGGGTGCATCTTGGGTGCTGGATAGCTGCTCCTGTCTTTTAAAGACCTGTTTTAGCTTTATTTTTTTGCAAACATTTCCAGGGCTGTAGTGAGGTTGTCTCAGGCCAATAATGTTTAGTTATTAAATCTACAATAGCTGACAAATGACTACACTTACATAAGCAAAAGACACATTTTATGAGCTTCATTCCATAAAATAATTAAAAGCTGACCATGCAATTCATGAGATTGAACGTCATTTCCTCCATTATGCATCTCATGAAATCAACTTTAAACTAGTATGATGTGCAAAACAAACCGCCACAGTGCAGTGTCTGATTTCTTGTTAATTTGAGACAATTAACTCACCTAGTTTTCCTTATCTTTTTAACATAGGACGTTTTTTGAGCAGGAAGCAGTCAACATGTTAGTCAAAGCCATGTAGAGACCAGAGTTCAATATTATGCCATTTCCTAATCATGGAATTGCACCCAAGTAGCCATAGATATAAAACATGCCTTTCCTTATGTATGAAATCGTTTATGGAGATCCATCAACATCGAAATACTGATATAAGGGATTGTGAAATTGGGACAATTCTGCATTGGGTTAGATTCAAGCAGGTCACTCGAGTCTCAAATTCTACCTTAACATTACATGTATGTCACAAGTAACATTTAACCTGTATGAAATATATCACTAATTGGCTTGACTTCCTATGCCCCATAAACAAGTGGGCAACACTCTTCTTGAGCAACCACCAACAGCACAGAGAAGGGAGACATGGTGGAGAATGAGGAAGGATCTCAACGTACGTCTGTCTACAACAGACAGCATCTAAACATTCCTATCTATGTCAAAATATATTTGTCATGTTAATATCCAATTGATCTAGTTTCAGAAATTTGTCTAGGATGTTGGGTAGTCTAGGGAGTTATTGACACAATCCTTTCATCATGTTTTGTGGTACTACGAGTCATCTAGTCTTGTTATAGTGTTCAACCCCTTGCATTCTCTTATGTCAGTCATGAGGACGACAGAATTGCTTGTTCAAATACTTCATGTCTGTTGGAGAATATCATTTTACATTATGCGACTTTCTTTGCATATAATATTATCGTATTATATTTTTACTACGTAGAGGATCTCTGTGGTCCTTCCAGTCACGCATATAAGAATGTTGGTTCCCTACTAGAAAGTTCTCTCATTGAAAAGATTTAACTTCATGAAGGTAAGTTCCCTACAAAATACGAGTCTAGTCCACGTTTGAACTTTTGTCTCAGCTATTTGCATCATCTCAATTATCTGGGCGATGTCATTTATTATGGGAAAATCAGCAATGATGATTTTGTGACAAAACAGCATCAGCCTATTGTTTTCTGTTCCTTTCTGTTAAACAGTACCCTGCTTCATTGCCATCATTTGCAAATGCTTTACCAATATTATTAGCATCGATCCTCTCTACAAAACATGTGCCTTTTTAAATTAAGGTTGAACCATGGTTACAAAAATCTTTCTTGGCAATAAATTGGCAAACTGAAAGATAAAAACTTTTGCAATATTGGTTTTAGGTTTAGGGTTCTAAAAAATTGAAGGAGAAAAAAATGAGGGTTATGAGGGAAGATGAAAAAACTGCAATATGCAGTACTGTAAAAAGTTGTGTGGTCAAAATTGGCGACTGCCAGTGAATGAAATTTTTTGCATCACAATTTTTTTAACTATATGTTGAGCTTTGCTAGGGGAGGGTGATCAGTTTACAATGGAACCAAATTGGTTCTTAACTAATTATGATTGTTTAAATAGTTGAGAGAGATTAGATTTTCAAAGTCTATAATGAATAGTGTGATTTGTTTCTGGATTGTGATGTATAAGATTTATTTGCATCAACCTTGCTGATCACGCTTCTTGATCCATCATCGGATTGATAGAATTGCTATAAAAAGAAAATGATCATGTATAATTTTTTAATTCTTTGTAAAGATTTTACTATGTATAATTTTTTTAATCATATGAAGTATCTATTATATTAACCACATATGGATGAAATACATCTACATGTTACTGAAAGAAAAATAAATACAGCCTATCATCAAAAAAGGTGGATAGAATGGCAATATGTCTTGAAACCACACAAACTGGGCAAAGTTGAGGACACGAGTGTCACGTGGTCTCAAAAGGAGATTGCTGTTTCAATAAACCTTACGACTACAATAGTAAATAATTGATCACAAAATCAAAATTTCATCGCGTCATAAAGTCTAAAGACATCATAAACAAGACCATAGTTAAAGTTGTAAAGCTCAAATTCCTAAGAGGACCCTGATCATTTGGGATGCCCCAATTTCTATTGGCAATTCTTTTCCGTAATCAATTGGCTCCCAAATAGGAGGAGCATTATCTTCATTCCCTTGTTCATGAGGTTGTAAATTTGACTAATCAATGAGAGTTTTGGTTTCATTTTGTTGCAATGAAATACCAGGGCTAAAGTGAGGACTCTTATCCAAATAATGAGGGGTCCATTTGTGTCTTTGAGAAGATACACAAAAGAGTGTCGACTTGCTTGCGGTGGTGTTGACCAACTAGTGCATTTGGCAACACCAACCTTCACTGACAATGAGCATGTACTAAGTGATTATAGTGATTATCAATCAGAAGATGGTCCCTAACCTTTAGGCTCTAAGCCAAGTCTTTTATATGTAGAGATGAGAGTAGTTGGAGGGGGATCTAGTAGTTGAGCACCTTAACTTCGTGCTTCTCAAAAGCTTATGTGGGAGTTTCAATTCACTCTTATTTTTTACAGCAGCTTACTTATCAAGCCACTTGCTTATAACTAAGGTTTCAGGGCCACATAATCAAATATGATGCCACATCAACATGCTTTTTGCGAGGGTGTCCAAAAAGACTTCTCAAAAAAGTGAAATTGATACGTGTGCATTAAGTCATGTTTTACTGGTGCATTGATGTGCCATAACATGATTTGTTACTTTTTAGATCTAAATAATACATTTCATTCAATTTTGGGTAGTCATCATCAACAATGACAACTTTAAAGTCACAACTATTTGATACAAATATAGCAAAAAATATTGGACATTAAATCAACAACTGCTATAATAACTATTGGAAGGTGCTCAATTACTAGATTCTCTCCACTAGACATAAAAATACAATTGTATATTTGCATTTAATTTCTACACCCAAACACCAATATTCAATGCACCTAAGGGCAACTCTAAGATAGGCACCTAAGATGGCTTGTTTCATATGACCTGCATTAATTTTTTCATAGAATCTCTATTATTCAAATGTAATATTTTATCTAACCTTACTCAACACACTCAACACACCCAAGCACCAATAGTCAATGCACGTAAGTACAACTCTAAGGTGGGCACCTAAGAGAACTAGTTTCATATGACACATTCAGTTTTTCATAGAATATTTATAATCAAATGTATTTTTCCACTTTGCCTCACATTGCATGGATTTGCCTTATGCACCTTTCACATTATATCACAAGCCTAATAAATTGTCACTAAGTTATGACCCATAACATTACATGTATTTCAATCACTAAATTATGACCCCCAACATTACATGTATTTCTCCAATGTAGTATCTACATCAAATGCATATCTAATACTTCTCACAACAATTATCTAATAAAAAATTGATGTTTCAAAAAATGTGACATCCCCATTTTATGATAATCAACTTACAAAATATTCAATTTGCTTATATATACAATACCTTAACTAATATTTTAATTACTAATTACTAATTACTTCATTAATTCCATTATAAAATTTGATATAGATTCCATGAGATCAAGTTCAACTCGTAATTCCTTTTAAGAACAAGTGATATGTTTGTCTAGTACATTTTCTTGCACTTGTTAGGTGCTTGAGATGGTGAATAAGTTTTGTAAAATAGAAATATACAACAAATGAATTAACACTCTAGTAAAAGAAGAGATGAATGTAAGTGCAAGTTATCTTATAGATTTATAGGGCCCCATAATTCCAAACACAAAGCCGTTTCAATATAAGGGTCAATCTAGGTGTCATGAGGCAAAGTGCATATCCTACGTATCTCACTAAGGCAAGAGGATAAAGCCAACGTTTGTGAGTCTCCCCACTAACCCTATGTCTCCATATGGCTTCTTTAGTGTGATTTGTGTTGAAATTTACATATTTGGAGTGTTCCTATCCAAATATTTAATATCGGGAAAAGGATAAATTGAAATATTTCTCTATTCCACTATATAAAAATTAGAAATAAGCTTTGAAAAAAGGTAGGGCCTATGAGGAAAAATGACACATGGCTCTACAAATTGTATTCCCTTTTTATTTCCCTCATATTCTTTGTCTAAATTTTATCTACAATTTTTTTTATTAGTGATTTCTTTTAAACATACTATTTAAAATGTTTGCTAAAAAGATAAGTAGCAAAATTTAATAATCACGTGGCTACCAACTCCAAATAATTGTTAAAAATTTTAAGCAACAACTACTAGCCAAAATAAGCTAAGTAGTTGCATGGGACCTGTCTTAAGACATACAATCCCTTAGTTGATTTGGATATGGACTATCAATAAAGTGGGGGCACTATGATTGGGATATGCAATTTATAATACAAGTATTTGTATTGACATAATAAATGGGAGAAAGTTACTTCACTTTTTCTTTTAAATTATGTTTTCTCTTTCTTCTTCTAATTTTTATACTATTTAGCCTCTCTATACCCTGTAGACCAAATACACCTTTAGTGTGAACCAGATCTCATGACCTCTTACTTGCAACATGATGCTTTATCCAATCAAACCTGTGTCTCATCCTTTATTAAATTACTATTATTTTTAACATATAACTATAGTAGTTAAATATATAATACAATATTTATACATAAAAACTGATATAAACTATTTAATTTAAATATTTATATAAGTATGATAATGAAATTTATATATTTGATTATTTTTGAAAATTAAAGTAGCCTAATAAGGGGGTTGACCCTAACACAATCAAGGTCTGAAGGCAAAATTACAGGCCATCAATAACACATTGGCAACACAACGGGTGCTAAAAAAAAGACACAACACATAGCACAAAGGTTAGGAGCCTTTCAAAGGAAAGGTCAAGGTCACCCCATAAGAGAAGATGCACGAGAGTTTGAAGAATAGTTCTTCCTACATTGTTCGACAATTGTCCAGGCGACGCTATCCCTAGGATCCCCAATAAAAGAAACTCTGCTAGGGCAGTTGTCATCACAACATCCAAAGTGCTGAGAGTTGAGTAGTGTCAGTAGGACCTTTGAGTAGAGAAGGAGTAGAAGCAGTGGGAGAGGAATGGCCCTCATGGCTAGAGGGGAGTGCACCTGAAGTAGCAAGAGTAGAAACCAGAGAAGCAACTAGAGTATGACCTAGATTAATTGGTGCAGGAACATCCTAAGGAAGTTAGCAATCCTGCATGTTGGGGTGTTTTGTTGCTCGGTTGTAGTGTTGACTGAGGGACTTGATCACTGAAGGGGCTTGGTCTCTGAAAGACTTGGTAAAACTTCTGGTGCTTGACAAAACTTGTGCTCGACGATGCTTGTGGTGCTCGGTCGATGTGCTTGCTCAGTGATCCCTGGCTCGCTCGGAAGTTTGGCTTACCGACTGGAGTTCTTGTGGATTCGGTGGGCCAACTCGATGTATTTAGTGTGGGTAGCGTGTGTTGCATTCTCTTATGTGGATCTAGAGGCCGACATGGAGAATTAATTATTTGTAAGGCTATTTGAGAGCCAACTTGTATTGCATTTAATATTTGTTTGTCTAGGAGCCGACTTGGGCTTATGAGCTATTTCTTTCTTCCAGCCAACTTGTGGCTAAAGAAGTAGTATATAAGAAGGGTCTGGGTAGGTTGTAGGGAGGATTCAACATGGAGTAGCAAAGAGGAATGATATCGAGCAGAGCTAGTAGCTAAGTGTGGGCTTGGAAGAAAGAAAGATTGCTTGATTGCTTGATTGCTTGATTGCTTGCGAGCACAAGTTTAGATTCTTCTTGGGGTTTCTACTAGTTTGTTGTAGCCTGTTGTTATAGATCTGGCTAGCTTGGAGTTGGATCTTGCGAGGTCTTGCAGAATTACTATTGTAATTGTTTCTACTTGGCCGTAACTCGAAAGGCCTTACAGCCGAGCATGTTGAATGAAAATAGTATGGTGCTATTTGAGAAATCGCTTTGTTGTGTTTTCGTTTTGTTGTTGTGAATGTAAGGTTTGGACTATCCATTCTTGGATTCTCCTCCCCTTCTTGCGTTGCATCAAGTGGTATCACTACAACATTTGGGGTCAAATTTCGATGCCAATTTCGACGACAGTACCATTTGTGTGTGTTTTTTGTGTTTTTTTTGCAAGTGCCCCTGATGGTGTCGTAATAGCGACGGTGACGTTGTAATTTTGACACCCACATGATTATAAACAAAAAAAAAGAAACACTCATTTGTAATTTTCGTGAGCTGTGAAGAGGGAAGAGGGCACCGTGCGCAAAGAGGGAAGAGGGCACTAGACTTTTGCTTGTGAGTTGCGAAGAGGGCACCATGCGCGAAGAGGGAAGAGGGCACTGGACTTTTTCTTACGTGCGTGAACTTGGCCCTAACTCTACATAGATTCGAGGTAGGCCCAAACTGAACTTTTGCTTGCATGCTCGAACTTGGCCATGTCTTTTTTGTTATTTGGTTTTATTGCATTGTATTTCACTGGTTTGAAGCTAAGGCATCCATTTCATAGAGGTTGAGTGTTTTATTCATTTTTTATTTATTTAAATGTATAAAAATATTACAAGAATTGACTGAAATACTTTTGCTTGCGTGCACGAACTTGGCCATGGCTTTTTTGTTACTTGGTTTTATTGCATTGTATTTCACTGGTTTGAAGCTAGGGCATCTGTTTATTACTTGTTTACTCACTGCTTGGGGCCCGTGAGTTTTGATATGGGCATACATGATGTAAATTTGGTTGTTGTTTTGTTCAGTTATATATATTATAAACAATTACAACAATAATCAATTTTGTTTCTTCCTTTTCCATATAAAGTTGATAATTTTAGAATTTCATATGAATCTAGTGATGATCGAAAGGCCTTGCACTCCTAAAATTTTGAGTTATAAGGTTATTGTCCTTCTCTGCAATTCATTCCAAGAAATCACCTAGGAAACTCCTAAGTATACTTTCAGAGTTGCTATAAAGCATTAACTAATTGGAGATGAAAAATAACATATTCGTTTCATTCATATGTGGTAAAAATTCATGAGATACTAAAGAAGACCTGCTATTTGTCAGACAAATCTTCATTGTCCCCCACAAAAAAATAAGTAATAACTACTCCACTCTTAATTTGTTTAACAATGCACCATATTAGATAAAGTAGGTTCTATCACACATAGCACAGACTCTCTTCAAACTCACAATATGTTGCATGTGTAGTACAAAACTCATGAGATTTTAAAGAAGGCCTCACTCTTAATCAACCAAATCTTCCTTGTACCACACAAAAAACTATGTGATAACAATGTCTACTCCAACCTTGATTATTTAAGAATTCATCATATCAGATAAATTATGTTTAAGAATTATTGGGACTGGTCGTTTGGCGTGTATTAAACAAAATAGAATTTTCAGCATATTATTATCATTCTATTTCTTTGTTGTAAACATGCCATTGGTTCAGTTTTGTAAATTCTTTTTGTGTTAAATGCATTTAAAATTATAAAGGTCTAATTCTGTAGACTGCTAGTGCGAAGGAAGATTTGACCTAGCAGTCTACAAAATTAGACCTCTATCTGTAGCTTTGTCTAATTCTGTAGACTACTAGGTCAAATCTTCCTTCGTGCTAGCAGTCTACAGAATATTATCGTGCATTTAATCTTATAAAATCGTCAATTCTTAAGCATTAAGCATAGTAATAGGTCAATCTTCATCATCTTCATTGTGAGGGACGATGAAGATTTGTCTGACAAACAACAGGTCTTCTTTAGTATCTTATAATAATATGCTAAAAATTCTTAATCTATTTAAACAATTCTTATAGATTAGAATTACAGCATATTGGCTGACAAACAAAGTAGGTTCAGTTTTAAGATAAAGTATGTTCTGTAATCACCTAAAAATGGACAAAGACAATTTAACGATAATTCAAAGCAAATTAAGTCAAATCAAAGCAAATCAAGGAAATAATTGAATCAATTGAATCACAATGCATAATTAGCCAATCAAAATGAAAATCAAGTCCTAATTCGATATCAATCAAAATTGAGAGCATTTTAATTAAGTGCAATCAAATCAAAATACAATTAATTCAATTAATTGTATAGTCTTGGATTAAATTAAATTCAACCCATTCAAGGGGTACATGGCTAAAATAAATCAATTAAATCAATTAATAAAAATCAATTACTCTCAACAAACCAAAAGGAGAGGAAAATCAATCAACCAATGAGATTTGAGGAAAGACATTCACATGGATCAAGCTAAATTGAATCTCATTCACTCAAAGTGAAAAGGAATCTCAACCATCCATCTTGTCTACTTGTCCCAAGCTTTGAGGACACAAACTTTGCTTTGTCTTCAAAGGGTGGAACCAAAGACTTAACCCCAACTCAATCATGATTAAACACAACTACACCCCCTACCATTGGAAAATCTATAAAAGGAAGGCTAAAATCTTTCATAATTCATCAACCACCTATCTGAGAATTGCATCAAACCTCTTGTAATTTGAGTTTAGAAAAGCATTTAAGAGCAATTTTAACATTTATCTTGATAATTGTTAGATTTAGCATCATTGTTTATCTTTATCATTCTCATACTAGGACTGTCATTAATGAGAGCTTGCTGAGAGCTCACTCATTAACATCTTAGTTAGAGAGCCATAGGATGCTCAATTAGTCATTGATTTTGTTAAATAGTTGCTCAATTGTGGTTGTATTTAGTTATTATTTCACTTATTGTTGATGATTAACCCTAATTCTATGAAGGTACATTTATTTGTATACAAAATGGCGCCCACCGTGGGGCAGTAAGCCTCATTTTATCAATTTTATCATTTGGATAATCTTTTGTATGCTTGTATCTGCTATTTTCTATAGAATTTTTGCAGGAAACAGGTTAAATCACGCCTACAGTCAATTCAGTCATGCTTGCAATCATTTTGATGACGCCTGCAAGCTCTGTGTTAACGTTTATTTGCTGAAAGTTTGCACCCGGTTAACACTTTCTATTCTGTCTTACATTCTTTGCTGTCGCTTGTAATTGAAGAAATCATTCCTGTGCGATAAAGTCATATTGCCTTTGCCTAAAGAAGTCATGCTTGCTAGTTAAGAAGTGTTGTCTGCCGATAATCTGTTGTCGCCTGTGATCGAGCTTTGCGAAGCATTTTGGAGAACAAGTCACGCCTAGTATCATTTATCTTACGCTTGATATTCTTAAAGTGTCGCTTTGACTTAATCCATTTACGCATCTTTAAATACTATTTGCGCTTAGCAGTAAATTGTTTACGCTTGTTAAATTTCCTGTGTCGCCTATTGCACTTTTCAGTGTCGCTTACTAATAGTTAACTTACGCCTGTAAACAATTTAATATCGCATATTTGCTGGACAATGTTGCTTTCAGTTTTCTGTCTTAATTTGCTTTCAGATTGATCAATTCTATCATCTAACTCTCTGTTTGTACGTTTTGACTGTAAATGAGCAGGCATCAAAAAGTGTAGAAGCCAGAAACCAGGTTTAACAAAGAAGGGAAGGCACTAGCTAAGAAGATAAAGAAGGAAAACATAGCACATATCAAGGCCGTTCTTGAGTTAACACAAGAAGAGGACAATCAGGTATATCAAAAATACCTTGCTATAATTGAGGCTTACAAACAAAAATTTGTCTCTCTTAATTGGATCTTTAGTCCTTAGTGCAAATTTTTGTTTGAAAATTTGCAATTAAAGTACTTAAAATTCATTACATAAATCTTTGCTTTGTCAAGTTCGATTTTGGTTTCCCCTCATTGTGATTGTTAATGTTGACTAATTTGCTGGAGGACAAACACACTTGGAAGGAGCTATTCCCAAGGTGAGATGAAAATAATGAAATCCCTTAAAAATGCCCCTAACTTCGGTTAGCTACAAGGAAAAGGTATTTCTCTTTTCAAGCTTGCACTTGATTAAATTGTGGCATTCATTTTGATATAAGCTTGAGATAAAATAGGAAATGAATTTCACACTTCAATTTTAAGAATCTCCTTGTCAAGAGATTGGGAAAGAACAAATGTGTGTTTAAGTGTGTGGAATAAAGAAAGACAATAGGGATATGCTCTTCACTCTTTGAGTGAAACAAACTCCCAAACTTGTTAGCCTAAGTTCATTTCTTATTTTTCATATATATGCTAGAGCAATAGTGGGCTCGCCTCCCAAGTTTTCCTTAACGAGGCTAGTGAGAAGGACAACCCAAAGTGGGATACGCTCGCTTTTGCCACGGGAATCCAACTCACTCTAAAATGAAACACATGTATCCTTAATGGGGTGCATGACAAATAGATTTTAATTTTTCAACCTTCCTCTAGTAGTCCTCACGGATTGCGCAAAATCATACTTCGGTGTGTGTGGGAAGCCTCCTAACATACTTGGAGGATGAGAGATTGAAGTCTACTTGAATGGAATATATACTAAAACCTTGAGAAAGTAGCAAAGACCACCTTCTAGAGCCATGTTTATGAACCAAATCTTGTGCTAGGTAGGTGCTTGAAGTGTTTTCTTGTGAAAAACCCGTGACAACGTTCTACAAATCAAACATTTTGTGTTTAAGTGGGTAAAAGAGACAAGTGAATGTGTGGTTGTTGTGTTTGAAATACATAAACAAGTGAGAGATATCCATTGAAAAACATCTTATATTTTTAAATCTCCTCAATAATAAAATCAACAACTCTCATATCAAGGATAAATTCCAAAACAAACCCTTGTTGGATGCCGGTTTCCACGTGGTCACAAACATATAGGGGATCATTACCAGGTGATAGCACTATCTTTGCAAACCCAAGGCAAGAAGTGGAGTACCAAAGTGTCTTCAAAGATCCTAATCAAGAAGAAATTTTCACAAACCTATTTGAACCAAGAATTGAAGATATGGGTGATATGAGTTCAGCCTATCACAATATCAATAATGCCAACTATAACCCTAAGGAGACACTTGAGGAAAGGGTTGAGAAAGCTGCCCAAGACAATGATTTCCTAGAGGTTATGGAAAAATTAATAGATAAAGATAGGGAGAACTTCTTCCTAAACCTAGCACAAAAGGGGGTAAAGTTGCCCTATGACTTTGATATTGACCAACTTAAGAAGGACCAACACCAAGATGATCCTATGAATGCTATGACTAGGTAGATTAAGGCCTTTCAAGAACAAATCACTACCATGAAGAAGGTAACCGAACCTAAGGCCTTTTCCATAGAAGCTTTGTGTTGTTTTCCTTTCGACAAAAGTTTAGCAATGGTATCTTTTCCTTTTAATAATATCTTTCCCAAATACAATAAATACATGGGTAAAACAAACCCACATGACCATTTAAGGGAATTTTGTGCCCTAAGCATAGAGTTCATGCATAATGATACTTATCTAATGAGACTCTTTCGTAGAAGCTTAGGAGGTCCTGCAATGGAGTGGTTTTCAAAACTAACTCCTAGAATAAAGTCTTTTGAGGAGTTAGCCTCCAAGTTCATAACCCATTACTCTTACAACATTGAGCACATAATTACTATGCTCAAGTTATGCGATACCAAACAAAAAGATGGGGAGTCCTTAGGATTCCTACAAAGGTGGAGGACCATTTTTGCAAGGTATCCATGAAGTATCCCAGAGAAAGAGAAGATGGAGATCTTCACCAATAACTTGACCGCTGAAATGAACTATTGATTACAACTTCAATGTCCTCCAACATTTGAAAAACTTATTGAAAATGGAGTTAAGATTGAAGATGTTTTGGTCAAAAGAGGGGAGATTAAATTATTTAAAGACAATACATCCAACAACAACAACAATAACAGTAATTATGTTCCTAAATATTTTAATAATCAAGGGTCCAACAATCACAACGATAAATCAAAATCATGGAACAAAAACAACAATAAAAGTCTTGTGAATGATGGGGTTGTGGAGTCACACAACTTGAAGTCTACTCCTTTTATTCTACCCTATGGAGTGAATTCTTCAAACAATGTTAACCAAGCAAATAAAGCTCCATATAATCCCAATAATTATAACAACAACAATTCTAACACTTCCAACAATAAGACTTGGGATAAGTCAAAATCAAACTCCAACTATAATAAAATGAAATTCACCCACTTGGGTGAACCTTTGGAGAATGTACTAAGAACCTTGTTGGCCAATCAAGTTATCACGTTACCTGACATATCAAATTATGAACCTGAAGTCAAACCTCATTGGTGGAATGCATCTCATCATTGTGAATACCATAAAAAAAGAGGTCATCCAACCAACGAGTGCATGAAATTGAAGCACATAGTGCAAGATTTGATTAATAATGACATCATCCAAATTGAAGGACCTCGAAACAATGGGGATCACACCGCCTACAAGAACCCCTTTTTGAATCATGAAAAGGGGGAGTCATCCAATACAAATCAAAACCATAAAAAGGGTAATGATAAAGTGAATTTTGCCCATACTTATGATAACACAATAAATACCATAAGTGAAGAAGATCAAAGCGTAAATGTTATTATAATAAAAGGCAAATCAAGAGAAGCATCAACAAATGTGATCACTAGGGGGCAAGCCTAAAAAATTGTTATACCTAATAATGCTCCAAAAGTGGTGATATCAAACCAAGCTTCCACATCATCATCAAAACAATATAACTTGGTTGACCAATTGCAAAGAACTCCCACTCAAATCTCTATTCTTGAGCTGCTCAAACTATCACCAGTCCATAAGGATATCTTGGAAAAAGCCTTGTTGGAAACAAATGTGCCTCTAAATTTGGAGGTGGACAAGTTCCAAAACATGGTGGGGCATTTAATTGCACCTCATTGCCTATCATTCTCCGAACAAGATGATATGTCTCTTAATCATCCCCAAAATCTGCCCTTACACATAGAAGTCTTGATCCACAAGCATAGGGTGAAAAGAGTCCTTATAGATGGAGGTGTTGGCCTAAATATTTGTACCCTTAGCTTGGTAAAAGCCTTAGGATTTTTTGAGGAGGCTATTGACCCAAAGAAAAAGATAACCATAAAAGCTTACGATGATGAAGAAAGAGCATCAAGGGGAGTCATAGTCTTGCCCATAAGAGTTGGTCCTATGCAAAAAGAGACCATATGCCAAGTATTGGACCTGAAATTGACTTATAATATTTTGTTAGGAAGGCCATGGATCCATGAAATGTAGGTTGTTCCTTCAACTTATCATCAATGCCTAAAATTCCCATATCAAGGGCAAGAAATAATGGTAAGTGGAGACCTCAATCCCTTCCAATATTGTAATAATGTCAAACCTATAAATGACTCATTGGTTCCACACAATGCTGAAGGGTCTATACCCAATCAAATGGAACAAGGCCAAAGTTTTAAAGACATCCCTTTGCTGAAAGGAAAAGAAAAGATGGAAGAAGAAATTGTTGTTAAAGAAACTCCAAAACTCATTAACCAAACTACATTGACTAAAGGAAAAGAGAAGGTTAATGAGGATGATATTATGGAAGAAGCAAAAGAAGACTCTATCAAAGCTGTCCAAAGATATACTAAAGAAGCTCATTATCAAAAGATGGATAAAATGATGAAAAACTTTGATAAGCAATGCAAAATTAAACAACAAGGAGTGGGTGAATACTCCTTATCCATGATGGACCTATCCTTATCACCAAAGTCCTTTGGAAAACCTCCAAGTCTACCTCATAAATATAATGAAAACTTTGTAAGGGAAAGTACATCATCCACCATGAGTGAAGAGGATAGTAAAATTTTGAATTGGTTATACAAGGATGAAGAATCAAGTGCTCACGTCAAGCACATTCAAAATATAACCATCCCTACTCATCAATATGGTAAAGGTTTTGCAATCATGCAAAAGATGGGGTACAAAGGTCAATGAACTTTAGGCACAAGAAATGAAGGGCTAATTGAACCCCTAGAATCCACATGGCGAGATTCCAAGCAGAAAATAGGTTTAGGATATCTTGAAGAAGGATATACACAAAAACATTATCCCAAAGTATATGATCAAATACTACAATTAGAATCTCATAGTGATGAGGATTCTAATGAATGGGAATGGGAGACCCTATCAGATGAGTCATGCCAAGACAAGGGTATTGATGTCATTCATACCTATGCTTCTACCAAAAATAAAGGACTAATGGTGGAATCAACTTTAAATCAAGCATCTAGTTCTAGTCAAGAGAGTCCAAATGATGTGCCAAGCATAGAAATCAAAACAAATCAATGGGTGGATGAGCCATATGTTCCTTCATGGAGACCTACTATGGAAGATTCAAACGCTAGGTTTAATCCCCACGAGTTTTATCCAACAGAAACCATAGTGGAGTCTAGTGAGGAGGATTTTGATCCTTCTTCTTTAGAGCATTTAGAGGAAGCCCATGTCCGAGATCTTCAAGATACAATGTATGAACCCTCCAACAATGAGATATACACTTTAAACCCAATTGAGACAAATCCAAGTGTTGACCCTTTAACTCTCATTCGGCCAGACCTAATTGAATGAGATACCATTGAACCCGATACCTTGCCAACTTTCTTGAACGACAACACACTGTCCCAATACCTCAACATGGTTGAACCTTCTTTTACCAAGGACTATCAAGAAGAAATGATCAAAGGGAGCATTCAAACTCTTAATCAGAGAAAAAATGAAAAAATAAAAAAAAATAGAAAAGGAAAAGAATCAAGTGTTGAAAACCACTTTGTGGCAACATTAGATCCAAAAGAAAGAAAAAAAGAAATAAAGGATGTTTCTAAAGGTGAAAACCCAACTGAGGCACCTATAGAAGGGAGTTTGGATGTTTTACCAGATCACTATGAAGAAAGGTCTCCAATTCTAATCGAGCCAACAAAAAAGATAAACATTGGATCAGAAACAGAGCCAACGTTCATCCACTTAGCATCATCCCTATCAAGCGAAGAAAGAACAGAGTTTATCAAGTTCTTTAAGGAAAAGAAAGTTAACTTTGCATGGTCTTATGATGATATGCTGGGGTTAGACCCAAATTTGATAATGCATCACCTCAATATAAAGGAAGGAGCCAAACCGGTCAAGAAAAAACTAAGGAAAATGCACCCTCATATAGCCCTACTTGTCAAAGTGGAGTTAGAGAAGCTATTAAAGGTGGGGTTTATAAGAGCCATTGATTATGCACAATGGATCTCCAATATAGTGCCAGTATCAAAAGCGGATAAGTCCATTAGAATCTGCACAGATTTTAGGGACTTAAACTTGGCATGTCCTAAAGATGATTTCCCACTTCCGAGCATTGATGCCATTGTAGACCTAACAGTAGGACACTCCATGTTTTCACTCATGGATGGATTTAGTGGCTATAATCAAATCAAGATAGCACCTGAAGACCAAGATAAAACTACCTTTACATGTGCATGGGGTACATTTTGTTGGAATGTCATGCCTTTTGGCTTGAAAAATGCCGGAGCAACCTATCAAAGAGCAATGACTACAATATTCCATGATATGATGCATAAGTTCATGGAGGATTATGTGGATGACATACTAGCTAAGTCACATTCAAGAAAAGAACATCTACCTATCTTGGTGAATTTTTTTGAAAGGTTAGAGGAGTTCAAAGTAAGGCTTAACCCTAAGAAATGTGCTTTTGGAGTTCAATCTGGCAAACTTCTAGGTTACATTATATCTGCCAAAGGGATAGAGGTTGATCCCGCTAAAGTGAAGGCCATAATGGAAATGGAAGCACCTAAAACCATTAGTCAGATGAGATCTTTACAAGGAAGGATACAATTCATTAGGAGATTCATCTCTCAATTGGCAGAAAAATGCCATAATTTCACCCAACTTTTGCATAAAGACACAATCTTCAAGTGGGATGAAAACTATGAAGAAGCTTTCAATTTACTAAAGAAATACCTCATGAATCCACCAATATTGATGCCACCTATCAGAGGCAAGCCTTTAATCTTGTACATTTTAGCAACATAGAATTCATTGGGGGCACTTCTAGCACAAGAGGATGAAAATGGAAAAGAGAAAGCAATCTACTACATTAGTAGAACCTTAGTCAAATATGAGCTGAACTATACCTTCATGGAAAGGGCATGCTTGGCTGTAGTTTTTGCTTCCCAAAAATTCTTCCATTATATACAAGATAAGGTTCATTGCTAAAATTGACCCTTTGAAGTACCTATTAAGCAAAACAACATTAAATGGAAGATTAGCAAAGTGGGTGATGATCCTAAGCGAATTTGATATAGAATACGTTGATAGAAAAGCAATTAAAGGACAAGTCATTGTAGACCAGTTAGTAGAAGCACCACTTCATGATGATCATCCTATACAAGTTGAATTCCCAGATGCAGAGATTGTGAATGTTGAGGCAAAGACATGGTAGCTTTATTTTGATGGTTCCTACACTCACCATGGGTCAGGAGCAGACATACTTCTAATCATGCCTTAAGGCTCCACTATTCCTAAGTCATACAAATTGCTATTTCCATGTACAAACAATATAGCAAAATATGAAGCCTTGGTTATTGGAATCAAGTTGGCATTAGAGTGGAAAGTGACAGAATTAAAGGTATATGGAGATTCACAATTAGTCATAAATCAAGTCAATGAAGAATATTAGACTAAAGATGACAAATTAGTACCTTACAAAACCATGGTGGATAATCTCAAGAAGTATTTCATAATCATCACATTTGAACAAGTGCTGAGAGAAAAGAACAAAGTAGCAGACACCATGGCAACCTTAGCATCACTTTTGCAAATGCTTGATCAGAGTGATAGATATGAGTTCTTGGTAGAAGAAGCGATTCAACCCGTGTATGACCCAACCCATCCTTATACCATTTGCTTACTTACTACAACTGACTCACCTTGGTATGGACCCATTTACACCAATTTAAAAGACCAAATACTTCCTATCAATCAAACCAGAAACCAAAAGAAAAGCTTCATTAAACAAGCCGCCAAATATACTATAATTTTTGAAACATTGTATCGGAAAAGTCTTGACAGAATGCTCCTTAGGTGTTTAGAAGAGGAAGAATCAAACTTAGCCTTATGATAAATTCATGAAGGAATTTGTGGATCACACTCAAACGGATTATCTTTAGCTAAGAAAATTCTTAGGATAGGATATTTTTGGCCTACCATGGAAAAAGATTCTTGTAACTTTGCAAAAACTTGTAAGAAGTGTCAATTCCATGGAAATTTGATACATGCGCCGGTGCAAGAACTTCATCCAATGACAACACCTTGGCCATTCTATCAGTGGGGTCTAGATCTAATAGGAATGATTCATCCACCCTCTTCGAATGGGCATAAATTCATCATAACAGCCACAAAATACTTTACTAAGTGGGTGGAAGCTGCACCCCTATCAAATTCAATAGGCAAACAAATATCCTTGTTTATCCTAAATCATATAATTTGTAGATATGGCATACCTCATGCCATCATAATGGATAACGCAAGGCATTTCAAGAACAAAGACATAACAAAATTGTGCACCAAATTTCATATGATACATCATTCATCTTCAATCTATTACCTTCAAGGTAATGGACAAGCCGAAGCAAAAAACAAAAATATATTGAAAATCTTGAAGAGAACGGCGGAAAATTCTGGTAGAGATTGGCATATCAAGATAAACCTGACCTTGTGGGCTTACAGGACAAGCATAAGGATGCCAACAGGGGCTACACCCTTCTTCTTAGTCTTTGGAACCGAAGCAGTTTTGCCTTTGGAGGTAGAACTTCCATCCTTGAGGATATCTATGCATGGATTGATAAATGAGGAAGACTATAGGGTTGCTAGGCTACAAGAACTAGAACTCTTGGATGAAAAATAGAAAGAAGCCTTTGATCACTTAAAGGTGTACCAGAATAGAATGTCAAGATCTTACAATAAACACATCAAGCCAAGGACATTCCAAATAGGTGACCTAGTGTTGCGTGAAAATCCCAAGAACCAAGAAGAAAGAGAGAAAAAAGGAAAGTGGGAAGCAAACTGGTTAGAACCATTTCTCATCATTGAAGATTTTGGGACCGACACATACAAGTTATTAGATTGTGATGGTGAAGAGTTACAAGAACCCATAAATAGCATACATCTCAAGAGGTTCTATACCTAAGGTAGACAAAAGAGTATAAAGAGTATCAGATGGAGAGCATCATATTTATTGTACATAGTTTAAAAGAGATCTTGAAAATACCAAAAATATTGGAAAAGCTGAAAATACCAAAAACATTGAAAAAGCTTAAAATATCATAAACATTTGAAAAATCACAAAAGATCAAAAACAGTGGAAAATTGAGCATGAAGAAAGGAAAAACATTCAAATATGATCCTAAAAAAGATGTTGTCTTGGTGAAAACCTAGCAAATAGGCACCTTGATGATATGAAAAAAAAATTGAAAAAAAAGAAAAATACAAAAAAATCGAAAAAGAAGAACAGTGCCTTGGTGAAAACCTAGCAAATAGGCACCTTGGTAGCAAAAAAAAGAGAAAAGCTTTTAAAAAAAAAGAAAAAAAGAGCTTGATCCATTCAATCGGTGAAAACCTGGTAAACAGGCACCATTGAAAGTCCAAGTCAGTTGCATACTTAAAAGGTCACCTTGTCAATATTGCATTCGCCAACATTTGTATATATTGCATAATAAAACCCCACAGTTGCATTTGCAAGTACCTTAAGATTTTGGTCACCTAATCAAAAAATTGTCCTAAGTCCCCTAAACGAAATTAATATCAAACTAGGGGCAATCTAATCTCAAGGAGCAAGGATTCATCAACAAGCTTTATTCAATCAGAGAATCAATTCATCACACTCGAAAGAGGAACATTTAATCAAATCTACATCCCAATCCAATGTGAACCTAAAATGAAAATTTGATCCAAGAACTTAAACGACCTTACCCTTTATCAGGATTTAAAGTATGAAATGGATGGAACTACACTTGAACTATGGATTTGAAAAACATAGCAAATTTTTTTCTAAGTGTTGACTCAATTGATGAAATCATTTCTTTCTAGCGAATCGATGAAAGTTTTAGACTAGACAAGCTATGATGAAAGGGTGATATTTTCTTGATTTCTGAATGACTGTCTTAAAATCAAAGTTTTAAATCATGTATTATTTCTCTAAGGACGTGATCATCAAAGAATCATCGAGGACTTGTACATAGGATAAAATGGAGATTTCTGCTTGTTTATGCAAACGAATACCTTGGCTATTTTGATCTTCAATATCATAATACCAACATCCGCTTGCAACATAGAATCTAACAAAATTGGTACTCACACTCTCATGATTGGCTTCAATCAGTGATAGTTGTACCAAAGATACCGATGGGAAAGCAAGGAAAAAGGCAAAAGTATTCATATCATCATAGTTGAACTAGTGATGATTGTACTAAAAAATGGGATTCCAAAAATGCTCAATGATGATTATAAGCTCTAAATCTTGAATAATGATAGTTAGCTGCATACATGTTAGATTAAGTGCATTGTATATATTTGTTTTGCCTTTATTAGCTTAAATTTCAAGGGGAAAAATGAAATGGGAGGGTTCAATTCAAACATCATGATTCTAGATTCAAAAACAATGAAAATGAGATTATCTTTTGCATTCATGCATCATTAGTCATTATCTAGAAAATAGAAAAAGAATCATTACTCATACATCATTTGCATACATGTAGTTAGGGATAGAATTGCATACATTGAAAAACAAAAAAACATCTCATAATATCCATACATCAATGCATCCATCTATCTATATCATAAAAATAAGATACATTGCATCCATCGCATAATCAAAAGTAAATGCATCATAAACATCATATAGCTGCATATAAAGATAATCTCATAAATCAACTCATCAATAAGAGACGAAGGAATAGATCATCATATATCATCAAAAGAATGTTTCTCAAAGGATCCAGTACATCAAAGTATATCCAGATACAATATCATGAAAGTGGTACATCAAAGGTTCTGATCAATCAAATAACATGAAATGTGCAACAGAGGACATCAATGATAAATGAATCTGTCATCAATCAATCATGATCCCGTAGCACCAGAACCACCTGGATCTCTATCATCCTATGGAGGAGGAGCCTGAGAAGTGCTCGCTCCACTAGGTCTCTAAACAATCACTGCTGAAATAAACTGCTGCATCAAGGCAGCAACCTAATCTAAATGCCCCACAACAATAGACATCTCTGTCCTCATAGACTGCATATCTCAGGCTAAAGAACCAATAGTGGGAACATCCTGTGCATCCTGTCCATGATCCTGTGGTTGATGAACTGGCTGTGGAATCTACTGTGCTGGAACTTGCTGACCCTAAACCTGCTGAGCATCATCATCCTGCTATGCTAGGGAAACTCTTTGTAACTGCACTAAAGGATCTAAACCCCCAGGAACCTGCCTAGCAGCCTCAACATGAGCCTATCTCCGAGCTCTCTACTGTCGATAAACTCTATCCTATCTAACTGTTGCTCTAGGATGAACTATCTGGATTGCATCAACCTGCCTATCTCTGGCTCTATCCCGACCATGTCCATCCCTCACCCATCCTCTACCCACAACAACAGGAGGATCTCTATGTCCTTGATGCCTCCAATGTTTACCACCACCATGCCCATCATCGCCACCACCGCCACCACCACGTCAATTTGGAATAGGCTCTGATGGATCTATGAAATGAATAAACCTATTTCAAGATCACCAGTCTTAATACTCATGGGACATCCCTGCATTCGACATACCTGTCAACATCTCCCATCTGTAGAAAGGCATACTAGCAATCTGAGCCAAGGCAAACTGATAATCAATACAAGGGCCCCATAAAGATCTCTCGGCCTGAACTCGTGCATATAACACATTTCCCAGAGGCATATCCTGTATCCTACCATACTGTCTGGAAACTCGACCAAAACAAAACCACTCAATAACAGTATCAAATCGGCCAATCATCCAACGAGGAGCAAACATATATGGCAACTCATCATCATCCTCCCGCCAGAGATCACAATCAAGGTAGGGACACCATGTAACTTGATCAAGATCATCTATCTGACATCTCCAATAATCCAGATGACCTGAATGATGCTGAATCACCATACCCGTATATAGAAAAGCATAATGATATCCACGCTGCCGTCTCCTATTAGAAATAGGCCTGGTAATCGGAAGATGCTCCCAAATCCATAACTGGAGAATAATAGCATGGGCAAATAAAGAAGAACTCTCTCTATACACCACCTCATGGAGATCTCGATATAACTGTGATAGTACGCAAGAACCCCAATCAAAACATCGAGGTTGTGCTAGTAAATCCTCTAAAATCCTACCCCAACCAACGGAAAAACTGTGACCTCGTCAGTCAGGAAGAAGTAGACCACCAATCAATGCGCCGAGAACTGTAGGAAATGTAGGGAAAGAAGCAAACCATGGCCATGTGATCATATCATCATCAATCAAATTGTCCCTGAACACTCGTTGGCAGATAGTAGAATCATACACAAAATCATAATAAACAATCTCTCCTCAATAGGGAATCCGTAGCAAACGATACACATCCTCAGACGTGATCGTCATCTCACCATGAGGAAGATGGAAAGTATTGTGGTCGGAGTGCCAATGCTCCACCACAACTGTCAATAATCCACGGTTCAGCTAGAACCGGGGAAGATCGAGAAGGAAGCTCAAACCACAAAGCTCTATAACATGGTACTCAGTCGCAATAAGTGTCTGCCCAAGGTCAATAACCCATGACGGAACTGATCGGATATATAATACAGGGAAGTCAGCCTATTTGGCAAAGAAAAAAAGAATCATATCAACATATTATATCAAGGAACACCTAAAGTTGATCAATTTATTCTAAAATCCATTTGCTCATCATGAGTGCATCAAAACTCCTAACTCTATATCTTGAGAAAGGAAAATCTTTTTTTTATATCTCTAGATCTTGAGATTAAACTATCGGATCATCACACTATCATAACAGATTGACAAATCAACTTCGTTGGTATTACTATACTGAAATCCTAATCGATTGTTTAGTTCAAATGTAACTGACTTAATCATATTATTCCAATCAGTCATCTTGATGTACTAAATATTTCAAAAATAGAATAAATAAAAAACATAAAAAGTCAAGTACAAGTGAAAATTCTAAGAAAAATGCTACAGGCGTGATTTTATTCATCGCAGGAGACATTTCCTTAAGTGACACAAAATTCTTGTCAGGTGACATTACTTTTGTCTCAGGCGACAAATTTTTCATAGGCAATATTGAATTGACCTAAGCGACAGTAAAACCTTCCTAAGCAACATCAAAATGCTAGGGTTTTATAGGCGTAAAAAGTTATGGAATTTAGTTTTTAAAACCTAAGTCTACACATGAACCATTTAACCTCAGGCGACAACGAAAATTTGATAAGTGACATTAAAATACTCGTGAGCGACACTAAAAACTGTAGAAGCAACACTTAACAGTGTTAGGCAACATTCAAATTTTCATAAGCGTGACTTAACTATTTCAAAGCAGCGATAAAATTGGGAAATACAATAAATGCTAATTAATGAACAATAAATGCAATACCAAGGTTCGAAAAGCACTTACCGGAGGTCCATAGTCAGGTGGCCTCGCATATCTCCGACACTGCTCGAATCGATGCTCTCGAATAGGCACAACCATCTCAAAAAGCAGAAGAGAACTAGAGCAAAATCACAGAAGAGAAAAGTAAAAATGAATAGTAAATCTAGGTTTTTCAACCTATTTAAGCTAAATTGACCTAATTTTGAGGTCAAAATTGACTTTGACCTATATCAATCTATTGCATTAACCAGGGCAAATTGAAAAGTGTGGCATATCATAAAGTGTTTTTCAGAAATGAAAACATATCAATCAATCATTTAAACCTATCTATCGAAAATAACAATATGTTTCATTTGAGGGGGCATACCATCAGATAATCAGATCAATATCATCAGTAACATCAATGGAAATCAGAGACCGATCATCAAATCAAATCGAAAGTTTTTATCAAATTTTTTTTGTAATCAAACGAAAGGGGCATTATATCAGATTATCAAGAGAATTTCATATCGATCAACAAATCAATCAATCATCATATCGACAATGATCATCAGAATCACATCAATCAGGAGAGTTTCATATCAATCATTACCTGCAGTAATTTCATATCGAGAATCAGAGGATCGACCATCGAAAGACATTAAGAACGAACATCAAAGATCGAACATCAATGAATCAGGACCTATCATCAAGCAAGATCAGAGTATTCTTTGAATTGACATGCTTCACACATCAACTCAAAGAGGGGCATTTGTAATCACCTAAAAATGGACAAAGACAATTTAATGATAATTCAAAGAAAATTAATTCAAATCAAAGAAAATCAAGGAAATAATTGAATCAATTGAATCACAATGCATAATTAGCCAATCAAAACGAAAATCAAGTCCTAATTCAATATCAATCAAAATTGAGAGCATTTTAATTAAGTGCAATCAAATCAAAATATAATTAATTCAATTAATTGTATAGTCTTGGATTAAATTAAATTCAACCCATTCAAGGGGTACATGGCTAAAATAAATCAATTAATAAAAATCAATTACTCTCAACAAACCAAAAGGAGAGGAAAATCAATCAACCAATGAGATTTGAGGAAAGGCATTCACATGGATCAAGCTAAATTGAATCTCATTCACTCAAAGTGAAAAGGAATCTCAACCATCCATCTTGTCTACTTGTCCCAAGCTTTGAGGACACAAACTTTGCTTTGTCTTCGAAGGGTGCAACCAAAGACTTAACCCCAACTCAATCATGATTAAACACAACTACACCCCCTACCATTGGAAAATCTATAAAAGGAAGGTTAAAATCCTTCATAATTCATCAACCACCTATCTGAGAATTGCATCAAACCTCTTGCAATTTGAGTTTAGAAAAGCATTTAAGAACAACTTTAGCATTTATCTTGATAATTGTTAGCTTTAGCATCATTGTTTATCTTTATCATTCTCATACTAGGACTGTCATTAATGAGAGCTTGCTGAGAGCTCACTCATTAACATCTTAGTTAGAGAGCCATAGGATGCTCAATTAGTCATTGATTTTGTTAAATAGTTGCTCAATTGTGGTTGTATTTAGTTATTATTTCACTTATTGTTGATGATTAACCCTAATTCTATGAAGGTACATTTATTTGTATACATGTTCAAATAAAGAATAGAATTTACAATTAATACCCAATTGTCTAATTCAATAGTCTACTCTTAAAGCATATAAAGTAGGTTTAATTACTTCAGATAAAATATGTTTAATCTAGTTTAATACTTTATTAACTATGTCTACTCCAACCTTAATTGTTTAAGAATTCATCATATCAAATAAAATATGTTTAAGAATTGTTGGGACTGATCCTTTGACGTGTATTAAAAAGAATAGAATTTAATCTGTAGACATAGTTAATGCACCATATTAGATAAAGTAGATTCTATCACTAGAAAGGTCCTTGTACCACAAAAAAAAAAAAGAATTCAATAGATTAACTAAGTAGGACCAATCCTGACATGACTACTAGTCCCAACAATTCTATATATACTTTATAGTTCTATTAATATGCCATTAATATGCATTACTTCAAACCTTAAGCAATGCAATAACCTTATTAGTTTAACAATGAATTACAGAGAAGGACAATAACCTTATAATTTGTTACTATTAGAATCTTCATTGTCCCCCACAAAAAACTAAGTAATAACTACTTCACCCTTAATAGTGATGAAATAAAGAATTAACGTATACTTTAATTTATTACTATTCTAAATTATGTTATAAGACAATAGTTATCTTAATCTAATATGCACGACATTCTTAGTTACTTCAGATTAAACCATCAATTCAATAGTAATTACAAATGACTTTATCTGTTACTTTATATCAGTGTATTAAACTGATATTAGTAGTTTACAATTAGTCTTGTGTGATAGAACCTACTTTATCTAATATGGTGCATTGTGAGTTTAAAGAGAGTTCGTGCCATGTGTGATAGAACCTACTTTACACAATATGGTGCATTGTTAAACAAATTAAGGGTGGAGTAGTTATTACTTAGTTTTTTGTGGGGGACAATGAAGATTTGTTTGACAAATACATGCCATTGGTTCAGTTTTGTAAATTTTTTTACAAAACAAAAAAAGAAGAAAAAGAAACGCTCATTGGTCAGACAAATATTCATTGTCTTCTGATTATCTTCTTTATATACTAGCATGTATTAATTGGCTAACAAATAAAGAAGCATTCACACAATCAGAAGACAATGAAGATAATTTTAAATGCATTTAACACAAAACAAATTTACAAAACTGAACCAATGGCATGTTTACAACAAAGAAATAGAATGATAATAATATGCTGAAAATTCTATTATGTTTAATACACGCCAAATGACCAGTCCCAACAACTCTTAAACATACTTTATCTGATATGATGAATTCTTAAACAACTAAGGTTGGAGTAGACATACTTATCACACATTTTTTTGTGTGGTACAAGGAAGATATCCATCAAGGTATAAATAAAATTCAACTTTTCTCTAATGTTGTAGTTGCAAGTAATGAATTTTAAATTTTATTTTCTTATTCATAGAAGCTTGCAGTATAGTTTCTTTTAATGCAGACAATTTGTGGTTTTCAAAAAAAGTTATGTTGTTCTCTTATCTAAAATATTTTATAAGTTAAACCAATAACTAATTAATGCTAAATCTCTTATCTAAAATATTTTTTAAGTTAAAGCATCTGTTCTTGATCCCTCCGATCAAGTTCTCAAGTCATGACATGGTTTTAACTGTTGTGAGTGGTTTCAAGTTCTCAAGTCATGACATGGTTTCAACTATTTTAAAAGCTTCTAATTCTTTTAAAAGCATGACTTGTAATTTTCAAATAAATGTGAACATTAAAAGTAGCAAACAATGCAACAACCATGCCTAGCATTCACCTCTAGCTCTATAATGCATATGAAATCATGCCCTTAGAATTTGAATAATTTTGTAGGTAGGAGAAATATTTTTAGAGTAGTTTCAACAAATCATAACCTGTTATTTGAACTCAAGAATACCCCTTACTTGGTTTCCTACAAAATGTTTGGCAAAATCTATTAGAAAATTAAAAGTTTGGTCGAAGTAAGTGTATACATGAAGGATGAAACACATAGGAAGCTATGAGAAGCTACACCTAAAGTTAAATTTACAAAGTAACATATCATTTATAAAACCTACTGTAACATGTCATTTTTTGTTTTACATTTTTTGTCACAACTAAAGAGTTCTCACCACGAGCAAATAGAGTGACCATTTGCTATCAAAACCATATTTGCAGATATAAACATTAAGTACAACATGTCCAATTTTTTTTGCAAATATACACATTAAGGATCATGTCAGATAATACAAGGGAATTTGATTAAAATAGGGAGACAATCGTTAGATTGTTGTCTAAATTTCAAAGAGAAGGTGATGACAAATGTTATTGTCCATGCAAGAGTTGTAACGACTTAAAGACAAGAAGAATCAAAATCAAAACAACAAAGAGACATTGTAGGGAGAATGGTCACATTGAAGGGGGGTTTGATTATCATCCAGTGGTAAGTTGTTTGTTATATTATTTTCATAATTAATATACATATGAACCATTGAAGGAGGTTTGATTATCACATTAAAGGGGGGTTTGATTGTCATCATTTTTATATAGGTCGAACTCCCTAGTGTGAATATAGAGGAACATGGAGGTGTGGGTATAGAAGCTGAAGATCATGATCCCATGGAAGATGACGATCATGCACTAGAAAACACATTTGGAGATGATGGTATGAATGCATTGATCGTTGACACATTTGGTACTGGTGTTACTGTTGCTGCTTATGATGATGATTATGATGAGGATGACATTGACATTGTCCATGATATACCTCTACTTGAGAAGGCGAGCACAACCCTTTATGAAGGCTCCCAATATACTCTTCTCTTTGTTGTATTTTTGTTGGTGAATTTGAAGGGTATGAATGGTTTATCCAACATAGCAATGTCACGTATGCTAAGGTTTGTCATATACGTCATTATAGTCTATAAAAGGTGAAACATGTACCATTAAGATTGTTTATAGTTATGACTTATATTATTTATTACAGATTGATAGGTGATTTTCTGTTACCACCATCAAATATTCTCCTTCGCTCGTACTGAGAATTATGTGCCACTATGAAACATATTGGAATGGAGTATCAAGCAATAGATGCTTGTCCTGAAGATCATATTATTTATCATAAAAAATATAAAAAATACAACAGAATGCCCTAAATGCCATACGAGTAGATATCAAGATGATCAAATGACAAAAAAGGTGCCTCGCAAGGTTCTTTGTTACATCCTCATTATTCCACATCTGAAATGATTATTCAGGTGCAATAGCTTGGCATAATTTATGGATTACCATGCACACGACAGGAGTCGAGATGACATTATTTGAATGCCTGTTGATGGTTCATCATTTATGGACATAGAGGAAAAGTAGCCACACTTTAAAGAACCACAAAATCTTAGGCTTTCTCTGGCAGCAGATGGTGTCAATTCGTATGGAGAGATGAGATCTGTTTACTCAGTGTGGCTTGTTTTTGTTATAAACAATAACCTTCCTCCATGGATGTCAATAAAGAGGGAGCACATTATGTTGGCAATGATTGTTTCAGGTATTTTATTATTTTATAGTTATCTACATGTAATTATAAGTCTTGGATTGAAATGGCCATAATAATTATCTGATGTTGTTTTTAATTCAACTAGGTAAGACCAAGTGAAAGATATGAATGTATATATTGCACCTCTTATCGATGAGTTTTTGGTGTTATGGAATGGTTTCACTATGTATGACATCTCTAGACCAATTGGACAAAGAAAATTTTAATTCCATGCAATGCTTGTGTGGAAAATTCATGATGCTCCAGGGTTGACACATTTCTATGGTATGTTATGGTGAATTCTAGTTGTACGTGATAATTCAAATTCTAAAAATCTACATATTTAATCCAATTGTATCGTTATCTTGTAGGTCTTCAAACAAATGGACAATTTGCATGTCCAATGTGTGGTCCAAAGATGAAATCTCATCATTCCAAAAGTTTATGAAAGGTGTTTGATGAGTATAGGCACTTTCTCCCTAGAAATCATAAGTATCGAAGTGCGGAAAGACATATTTTCAATGGGAAAGAAGAGACTACATCAAAGCCCTGAAGAATGACACCTCACCTATGGCAGTTGGAATATAATAGAATTCGAGGTAATATCATTCCACCTAATGTTTGATGTTTGAAAATTATATATTTTGATTGTGTTTTGTTGGCTAATTATGTACTTGATGATCTTGAAGGTCGTGAAGGCATCACCGACCAGCTTCCAAAGGGACTAAAATGTTATCCCAGAGAATTTAGTAGGTTGCCCTACTATGAGCAGCTAAAAATTATGCATTTGTTTGATACTATGCATATTGGAAAGAATGTAACAGAGACATTGTGAAAAATATTAGATGGAAGGCGTGACAAAGAAATTTGTAGTGACATTCATGATTCCAATCATGCGATGAAAAATATCATTGAATCAAATAGAAATGGAGACCAGATTATGCAAGTGCTCTTCCTTGGTTATTAATAGAGCAACAAAGTAATGCCATAAAAGAAGTCATACAAAAAATTCAATTTCCTACAAGATTTGTTATGGATATAAGCAATCTCATATCAAAGAAAAATAATTTTGGGTCAGGGATGAAAATGCATGATTGGCATACCTTCATCAAGGTAATGCATAGTCTTTTGTATTTACAATATATTTGTGTAATTGCATTCAGTTTTCATTGTATGAAATGATCAGTTAACAATTGTTGCAGTATTTGCTACCCCTATCTCTCCCAGAGAACTTCGACGATAGTATCAAACAAGTGATATATGATCTTAGAAAATACATGAGGTAAGAAGTGATATTTGTTCAATATATCACACAATAATATCAAATAAGTAATATATTGTAAAGTCTTGTATTTATATATTTATGTGTCTTGAATCCCTTGTAGGTGGTTGTCATCTAAAGAAATCCATAAAGAAGATATAAAATATTGGAAGAAAAGAATTTGTCGACTAATGTGTGAAATGCAAAAGTGTTTACCTTTAGCTTTTTTCAATGCACAAGAACACTACCTCATACACCAAGTTGAGGAGATTGAATTGTGTGGACCTATACATGCTAGGTCAATGTGGATGGTTGAGAGACACTTGAATTTTTTGAAGGGTTTGGTACGACAAAGAGCATGTCCCAAGGGTTCTATGGTTAAGGGATATATGATATACCAGATGATGGTGTACGTTACTCAATATCTTCCTAATCTTGTAGCAAAGACCCATATAGATTGCATTTGGGATCTTGACTCCATTAAAAAATTTGAAGGGGAGTACTTGGTGGGCAATGATAGATTTAGGAAACTAAAAGGTAATAAATTATGAGATGTTATTGTAGTTACTTAATTCTTAATCTTCAAAATAAATCTGTTGTGAGTCATTTATTTACTTTTGTACAGTTGCTAAAGAGTGGGATGCAATACATTTATTTATTGCAAACAATCAAGATTGGATGATGGCATGGATTGAACGATGTCAAAATGATGGTCATAGATTAACATATAAATCTGTGTCTTTATTGGTTATACAAGCTCATTGTAATGGAGATCCCAATGTTACACAAAAGAAAATAGATTTAGCATATGGTTTAAGAGATCACCAGGTACTTATAAATTTGTTAATTAATCAAATTAATTGAATTGTGTAGACCTGTACATGCTAGGTCAATGTGGATGGTTGAGAGACACTTGAAATTTTTGAAGGGTTTGGTAAGACAAAAAGCACATCCCAAAGGTTCTATGGTTGAGGGATATATGATATACTAGATGATGGTGTACGTTACTCAATATCTTCCTAATCTTGTAGCAAAGACCCATATAGATTGCATTTGGGATCTCGACTCCATTAAAAAATTTGAAGGGGAGTACTTGGTGGGCAACAGTAGATTTAGGAAACTGAAAGGTAATAAATTATGAGATGTTATTGTAGTTAATTAATTCTTAATCTTCAAAATAAATCTGTTGTGAGTCATCTATTTACTTTTGTACAGTTACTAAAGAGTGGGATGCAATACATTTATTTATTGCAAACAATCAAGAGTGGATGACGGTATGGATTGAACGATGTCAACATGATGGTCATAGATTAACATGAGAATTCATGTCTTCATTGGTTATACAAGCTCATCGTAATGGAGATCTCAATGTTACACAAAAGGAAATAGATTTAGCATATGGTTTAAGAGATCATCAGGTACTTATAAATTTGTTAATTAATCAACCATATGTTTTTCAACTCATGATGCGATAATTTATACATGTTTGACATTATTATAGGTGAAACATTTCAAGGTTGTGTTATGCAATGGTTATAAATTTCGCATCAAAAATTTGGATGACATGAAAAGAACTTGTGATTCTGGGATAAGTGCAGTGTTCCAGGTGACTAATATTTTATCTAGAAATGACTTACATTCTCAAGAGTCGCAAAATCAATACTATGGTATTTTGGTTGATATACTTGATTGTGACTTTAATTCCTTCAAATTAGTTCTCTTCATTGTGAAATGGTACAAACTACGACTCAATACAAATTATCCTAATAGAACTATTATTAAACATGACAATGGATTTCCAATGATTAATACAAGGTTGTTTGAGCTAGTTGGAGAAGAGCCCTATGTTCTTCCAAGCCAATGTGAGAAGGTATTTTACTCAGAGGTTCCACATAAACCAGATTGGTCATTTGTTGTTAGACATGATCCAAGAGGAACACTGATAAAGTATAATGCAATGGAAGAAGATACCGAGGAAGAGGAAGAAGTGGAAGATGATGTAGATGATGATCATGATCGAGAGCTAGTCAAAGAAGAATATGAATAAAAAGAAGACGATGATGCTGCTACTGATGACAATGATGAGGAGGATGATGATGATGATGATGATGTTGATGATGATGACAACGATGACAGGGATGATAGTGGTGGTGATGATGTCATTGATGACGATGATCTTGATGATGAGATGGATGAAGAAGAATATCAATGACATGAATGAAATGTACAATTATGCCACATGTTTAGCATGTTCTAACAATTATTTTGGGTTGAAATATGCACTTTTTCCACTAATATGCTTAGGGTTTCATATTAATGACATTTTTTATTTTAGCGTGAATATCTAACTACTCTTATTCACCTTGTTTTATATGTCGTACTTATATCTTTGATCTTTTGTTAAGAGAAATTTCATTATAACAGAGTGTATTTAATCTCTATATGCTTAAACAACCTCACTAGTTAAGACTGTTCTCATTTGTAGTGGGCATGACAAGAATCAAATCACTTGAAAGACACTAGTATTTAGACATGCACAAATTAGTGACATGATTAAGCAAATAACCATTCTTTATAATTTTCTAGGGTATTTCTTTATATCAATGCATTTAATCTAAATACTATCTTATGAGATTGGCTTCTGATAATTTTCTATTTCCTTGCACATCAATGATGTTAAATCATAGGGGATTCTCTTTGTTCCCTGCAATGGAGTGAGCTAATTCTGAAAGTATAAATAGATATAAAGTCCTTCACAAGATGTAATAAAAATCTGGTAAAGCACGCGAACTATTTGATGAAATGCCACAATAGTGGTGTCTCGTGCAATGTTGAGATGTTTAGTTATATGCAATGCTGAGATATTCAAAATATTGTAGGATAAATAGATAATTTTAACAATGTATAATGTCCTTCACAAGATATAATGAAAACTATGGAGTGAACTATGTTTATCTAATTATATATCTATTATCTTATGTCAGGTATCCCACATAGTCTCATGGATTGTCAGGTACAAGTCAATACACCCCATAGAGATTAATGTCTTTTACCATTTGTAAAATATCTCTCTCATTGCATGAAGTGTAGGTACCAACAAATAGGTATTTGTCACATTTTTCTTCCTCGAGTGAGGAAAATATAGGAATGGAAGAAGAAAGTGAGACATTTAGTATGTCTAAATCAATGAGATTGACTCGAGGTCAAAAGATCATAAAGAAATTCAATAAATGCATGAAAATTTTCCTTGCTCAAGGGTGGTCTTGTTCTTATGATGATGAGAGCAAAGGCAACTCCGAGGTTCCCTTTAGGTACAAACATCTACAGAAACAATAGACAACTTCCTTCAATAAACACTGATTTTTGTGTTAAAGAGAGGATATATCGCATAACACCATCTTCATTACATGGTTTGGGCCTATTTTCCATGGATGGCATAAAGGTCTCTTACAAAAAAGTTGTCGAATTGATGGAGTATGTCGGACTTTGTTATGATTACAATAGTTGGATGCAGATTGTTAAATATAAAAAAAGTATGTGTAGGTATGCACTCGTGACAAATTATATCACTAGTACATTTGACCCACTTTTTAGACCAACATTTTCGACCAAGCTATAAAATGATTTTCCATGGTCGGTTATAGAAGGACGAATTTGATTTTTTTAAATCTATTCGTGTGTTGGTCGGAATTACAACCACTCTTTAGGGTCATAATTCTGACCAACACGGGAATAGAAGTTAAAAAAAAGCCAAATTTAATACATATATCCCACCTATCGGCCAATTTCATTTTATTTCATTTTGGCATAGTCCGCGAGCAAAGGAGTGTAGCTCTTAAGGAAAAGGGAAACGATGAGAGAGGTTTTAGTTTAACCAGTGACTCTGGCCCTGCTACAATAATAGTTGGGGTGGGTGGATATATTTGCACCTTCTAGGCATATACCTCAACTACTTCTCGGGTTCATCAGTAGGCCCTATTATTCTGAACGAGGCAGTATAAGGTGGGAAGCTACACTAGGTTGACACCGCGCACCTATATGCAAGTAAGTTCAAACCAGTGGTTGAATATCATAGAAGTGCAGACCTTTGAGCAATAAAATCTTCATTTTAAATCTTAACCAGCTAGGGTTTTTGAAGTTTTTAAAATCTTACGGGTATGATAAACTGGTGTGTGTATGGATGTGACTGGCGTGTTAACAGTCTTTGTGTGATTTATATTTTCAATGTGTGTAGATGTTCCCTAGTTGTTTCCTTGGTGATTTTAAACACCTATTGATTAATTTGGCTTTATTGATTTTTGAGACCAAGTTAAAAATCTACACAAACCCAAAACATATAAAGGAAAGAAACTTACATTCTAGTTCTTTTTCCTTACTGCAATATCTTTAACTTATCTTTGAAAAATGATTCTTTTTTTCACTTGGATCCGTGTTTCGTCCATCTCGAAGGGGATTTTCCTCCTTAAAATGATTTAGTTTTCTACCTTAAAATGACTTTCAACAAATTTTACAATAGCTGCAATTTTGAGGAGGCATTCCTTTGTAACCTCTTATTAAAGAAGCTGGAGAAAATTGTTTATATTTTCACATTTTGCACGCATGTCTACTATTACTAATTGCACATGATAGACATTTTAAGATTTCTATTAAACAGGTATTATATCTGTCAATGGGTTGTCTTAAAGATTCCTACCACTGACATTCATAACTTGGAATTCTTTAAAACATTTGGCGTGCATCAAGAGTTATCTCCAACATATGAAAAGAGAAAAAAATTGAAAAGATGCCAGTGTACTTACCAGTCACCACATCCATCATGCTTTTCCATGAACACTCAATGAACATTGTTTGGTTGTCCATCACTATTCCACTCTTTGACATTTAAGAAAATATTTACCATGCTTACTATGTGCACAATATTTTATTAGATGGATTCAAAATCTCATTGGGATAATAATTATTAGTGTGTCTTTTCTATGTTGCCTGACTGTATATACATTAACCATGGTATTATAGATATCATATTGACATGAATATTTTCTATTGCCAATCACAATTTTGTAAAAGTTTGCTTGACTCATTATGAATTGATATACATTTCCTTAGTTATCATATCTCAACCTTAAATTTACCCAAAAACAATAAAGACTAATCACATTGATATAACCTCACCCATAAGTTAATAAGAGAAAAATGAGTAAAATCCATTGATACAACCTTACCCAAGAATTGCCTTAAAAATTGCAAAATACATTGATATAACCTCAAACAGGATTTATCAATTTTAAAACAACAAGATACATTCATTTAAACCTGTCCACAACTTGTCATGAAAAAAATAGAAAAATACATTGATTTAAACCTTATCCAAGATTTATCAAAAAAAAAAACATAATAAATTAATTTATCCTCACCCAAGATTTACTAAGAAAAATAACATAACAAAAAAAATTGACATAATCTCATCTAAAATTATCAAGACAAAAGGGAAAATATCTTCAAATAACCTTTCCCAAGATTCTCCAAGAAAATAAATGTAGAATACAAGGATACAACTTCACCTGATAGCTACCAAAAAAATAGAGCAAAAACCATTGGTAAAACTTCACTCGGAGATTTAGCAAGAAATAGAAAATCAGTATACATTCATATTCGATACAACACATGTCTGTGAGGGAACTCACTTGATTTGGTAAGATGACAAACTCATAGGGTGTCCAGAAAATGGTCAATTAACTAGAGATATTAAAGTAAGGAATAAGGTCAAAGTGCATAAACTGACATAGGCATTTTCCTTTTATTACCGTGTATCCTCGGCCTAAATTTAGATATACACTAGTGTGTGCATAAACCTCACAACACTCATTTCTTTTTGTGTGATACAATTCTTTGGATATTAAGGTGGCATATATAATGCTTCAGCTCAGTAAAATTCACATCGACGTGTCTAGGATCCATGCCTTCTCTCCATCCAAGTCATTAGAATTTGAGATGAAGCTTTGTAAGATGCCTTTCATATCAAAAGCTATCATTGCCTCTAATGCTTTTAGATGGCACAATCTCTTTGGTGACATCACAGGAACAAGAATGCTTGTAGAACTTAGAATAAAAATCCTACCAAAAAAATCTGAGTCCTCTAAATATTCTTTGAGTTTAAAATAAATATTTTTTTAATTGCCTTATTTATGTTTCCTTCAAGAGAAAGTAAATGAGAGTAATAAAAAAATGCCCAAAAGGAATAAACTTTCAAAGTAGCTTCAATTTCCAATAGGAATTAGCTAGGATCAATCATTTAAGGTCTTTGTTGATCATCCCTTTTATATACTAGCATTTAAATGGAACATTAAGCATAGTAATAATATGCTTAATCTATTAGTAATTGGCAGATTAAACATATTATTACTATGTAGAGTTAGGGCCAAGAGCAAAAGTCCAGTACCCTATAGAATTAGTCTAACACTAAATTTATAACAATGCGGATAAGAATCAATTTGTAATTACTATGCATTAAACATGCTAAATTGATAAAGGTGTTCTCTGTATTTAATTTTCCAATTACTAATAGATTAAGCATATTATTACTATGCTTAATGTTCCATTTAAATGCATTTAACACAAAAAACAAATTTACAAAACTGAACCAATGGCATGTTTACGACAAAGGTCTAATAGAACTCCCAACAATTCTTAAACATATTTTATCTGATATGATGAATTCTTAAACAATTAAGGTTGGAGTAGACATAGTTATCACATAGGTTTTTGTGTGGTACAAGGAAGATTTGGCTAGGTAAAATCTTCCTTGGTGCTAGCAGTCTATAGAATTAGACCTTTATTAAGAATTCATCATATCAAATAAAGTAATTCCGACCAATACAGGAATAGAAGTAAAAAAAAAAAGAGTCAAATTTTATACATATATCCCACCTACCAACACATTTCATTTTATTTCATTTTGGCATAGTCCGCGAGCAAAGGAGTGTTGAAGGAGGCTGTATAAGGTGGGAAGCTACACTAGGTTGACATCGCGCACCTATATGCAAGTAAGTTTGAACCAATGGTTGAATATCACAAAAGTGCGGACCGGTGAGCAATAAAATCTTCATTTTAAATCTTAACTAATAGATTAAACATATTATTACTATGCTCAATGTTCCATTTAAATGCATTTAACACAAAAAAAATTAATTACAAAACTAAACCAATGACATGTTTACAACAAAGGTCTAATAGAACTCCCAACAATTCTTAAACATACTTTATCTGATATGATGAATTCTTAAACAATTAAGGTTGGAGTAGACATAGTTATCACACAGTTTTTTGTGTGGTACAAGGAAGATTTGGCTAGGTCAAATCTTCCTTCATGCTAGCAGTCTACAGAATTAGACCTTTATTAAGAATTCATCATATCAGATAAAGTATGTTTAAGAATTGATTGGTCCTTTGGCGTGTATTAAACATAATAGAATTTTAAGCATATTATTATCATTCTATTTCTTTGTTGTAAACATGCCATTGGTTTAGTTTTGTAATTTTTTTTAATGTTTAATGCATTTAAAATAAAGGTCTGATTCTGTAGATTGCTAGCACGAAGGAAGATTTGACCTAGCCAAATAAAGGTCTAATTTTGTAGACTGTTGGTCAGAAAAATCTTCATTGTCTTTTGATTATCTTCTTTATATACTACCATTTAAATGGAACATTAAGCATAGTAATAATATTCTTAATCTATTAGTAATAATATGCTTAATCTATTAGTAATAATATGCTTAATCTATTAGTAATTATCTGCATTTAATCTGCCAATTACTAATAGTTTTGTACTACACATGCAACATATTGTCAATAACACCAAATATATCACTTAAACTCACCAAGACTCTTCACAAGACTTCTAAGTGATATATTTGGTGTTATTGACTTACATTTTCTTGGATTCGAAGACTTTAGAATATACTCCAAAAGTGATTATGTAATGAAGGAAGTGAGAGGGAAGGATCTTGATTTAGGTCAATGGATATTTCAACATGATTTTGGACAAGATCTTGACATGAGTGGATGGGTTTGGATGGTGGGATGGGGAGTGTATTGGTGCAGGGAACCTAGGCCATTCAGTTTTGCTTTGGGACTTGAGTTCTATATTTTGTTTTGCTTTGTAATAAAGGATGTCTTCTAAATTCCTAGACCATCCTATTGTTTGGTTTTAGTCCTTCTTGTTGTTAGGATTAAGTAATATTGAGAGGGGGGGTGAATCAGTATTACAGAACTTTGATCTTTTCAACTTTAAACAATTATAAACAATCCAAAGTAATGCATAAATGAAAAGAGAATACAAGCATAACACATTCATTACACCATGATTTTTTCTCGAGGAAACCCTGACCAAAGGGAAAACCCCAGTGGGGATGGTAACCACAAATATGCACTAAAATATAATATCCCTATTAGGAGATCTAGCCATGTTAGGATATGATTGTTACATAGTACATTTACTTGTTAGAGGAATACAAAACCCTGTTAGGGGTATACAAAACACTTGGTTAAAGGTGGTGAGCACATTGCTCTTACAACCAATACTTGTCTCAAAATAGTTCTCAAAAGGGGAACAATACAAGAACTTTTCTTGCTTAGATAGTTCCAATTATATCTTGGCCTCTTATGGATCTCGCATTTGATCTCTTCTCTTATATTCAAAAACTTACTCTGTCATCATTATCATACCATACATCGCTTTTACAAAAATACTCCATACTTATACAAAATCAGCCTTCCAGTCAGCTTCACAATTATCATGCAAAAAATAATAATAACTCTATGGAGTCACCACTCTTACAATACCAAAGAGTCAAAAATATACTTTATTCACCTGTCTTAGCACATTACCATATTCACTTTTCCTTCCTTAATCTTTGCAACTATTCATATACCCTGTTACACTATTTTATTGTCTTCGCATATCTTCTAAATGATGTATCTCACAAATATGGTAACCAAAACTTATGTGATCTTAACTGAAGCATGTGAATATCCCAAAATACCTCCAGTTAACTTTACAAGCCATAATACCTTATATATCTTCATCTCTAACCAAAACTGTGCCACTATACCCTGTCATCCTGATTCTGCACTTAGTCATTTTCATGACTGAGACTCTGGTGGCAATCTCCACATCATGCGATCACTCTAACATAAGTGTTTCCATAAATGACAACCCTTAAGTGATTCCTAGTACTCCAAAACATCATATTCCAACAATCTCTCCCTTTGGCATTGATGACAACACTTAGAAAAATGACTAAGTGTTACAATACAACTTTCTTTTCCTTTTCTAAAATTTTGTTTCTTTTCTATTACTTTTTCTTCTTTTTTATTTATTTTCTTTTCTACATATAACTTTGCATATTTCCTTCTCTTCCTCATTTTTCCTTTTTCTTCCTCTCCCTTTGACATCAATGGTAAAGGTATTCTCAAAATTGTAGAACTTAAGCACAAGTGGTCTAGTGCTTACTCACCAGATTTAAGATGTCTTGGAAGGACATTTCCAAGGTCTTAACTTCCCCAATCCATGAACTTATCATTAGTTCACTGACATGGATTAATCCATTTAGTGCATACGACACTATCTCTTTTGCCTTAAGCTCAGTAAGAGTAGATACTGACATTGAGCCTTCAACCTTTATCATCTCTAAGAGATGAGTCTCCAACATTGAGAGCTTGGAAGTCAATAGGCTTCTCAATGAACCAAATCCATCTGCAACTCTCCCTTTCTCCATTTCCAGTACTCCTATCTTGTCCAATAGCCTAGATGTCTCCTTATCTACTTCTCCCATAATTTGTGAAGATGATTCACAATTGTCCATTATACTATCAAGGCTAGCCGTGTCTTTGGCTATGGCCTCCTCAACATTCTTCAAATGTCTACAGGGATTTATGCAATAGCTGTAGAGTTTCCTGCCTTGTGCTACACAAGTCTTGGATTTAAGAGTGGTAGCCTTAAGAATGCCTAAGTCCCATGAAATGGACATAAAAAACTTTGCTCAACTTCTTCTCCAAGAAGTTCTTTTCAGCCTTCTGCTCTGTTGTTTTTAGCAATGAGTCAAAATGACTATCAAATCTATCCAATACTGTACCAAGATTCTCAACCTCAACCTTGTCTTTTAGGATAACTGGTGAGAGGAGTAGCTTGTTCACTGTTTCTACAGCCCTGACCATTATCTTAGCTCTTTTGTCTCCTTTCTGAACTGATCTCTCCTTAGCTTTAGCAAAAGCCATAAATAAAAGTCTCATCAGCTCATCTTCATCCATGCTGTCCACATCAAAACTGATTGGTTTGGCCACACTTGCCAACAATAAAGATGAATCCAATCTGTCTTCAACAACCTTTTCTAATTTTGGATGTCTTTCTTTCTTTTCTTCTTGTTGTAACTTCTTCTCTTGTGCTTTTTCTTCTTGTTTCTCTTCTGATTTTCCCTCCTCTATCTGTTCCTAATCTTCAACCTTCATCGCACTTTCCACATTATCCATAAATGGATCATTTACATCCTATGAAGTGTCAAGGCTAATAGGCACACCAGTGACAAAGAAGTTTGGTTGCATGCTAACTTGAGCACTTTCATCTATTGCCTTTGATCTCTCTCCTAAACCCAAGGATATAGGCTTAGAATCCTTAGGAGGTGAAACCTTTTTAGGCATGTCATACATTAGAACTTGGTCTAATGCCTTTTGAGTGTCCTCAATCACCTCATCATATTTTCTATCCATAATCTTGACTAGTCTGGTCTTTGTCCTTAGTAGGGGTTTCAATACCTTTATGATTCTTTCTCTTTCCTGAATTGACACAACTGACAACATATCACCAATTGTTTTATTTCTTATGTTCTCATCTTTTTAATGTGCTATCTGTTTCCTGATTTCTAGTTTGTTGTATAGGTCTTTGGGAACACTTGCTTCAACTTCCAACAAATTCTTCTTAAAAACTAGCAGGTGCTCAATGATAGTGTCCTCAATGATTGCTTGGTCCTCAGGGCTATATCTTTCATAGTGTACACACTCAAATGGTGCATTTCTCTAAGTCATTATATCCAAGGGAATCCATGAAGAGGAAACCTTAGAAAGAGACCTAGAGCTCTCTATGCATGGAGTTGCAAGATTATTTGAAGTTTTCTCTCAGCTAGAGCTATTAAGCTAATGACCTTGCTAGTCAACCACACAATGAGAGATTCAAATGAAGACAAGGGCAAGAATGCCAATATCCCCAATAATCACTATGAAATGCAAATGCAAACTAGATTAAGATGGATATGAAAGCTAGAAATGAGAGATGCAAGCTAAGCTATGGAAATGAAAGTACAAGCTATGCTATGAAAAGGAAAGTAAAATTATTACCAAGCCTTCCTAGTTAAACTAGATGAGTTACTCTAAAGCTTGAAAGGAAATCTACACTATGAAAGCATGAACATGAAGCTATTATGCATGAATGAAACTAAGAATGGAATGTAGATGCAAAAGCCAAGAATGCTCCAAATCTTCAAAAGCTCCAAAGTGACCTAGAAAACTTGCAGCATAACATTAGCATAAAAGATAGATATGCAAATGAGGAAGAGGGATCTTATTTTATAGGAAATGAGAAGGAATGGTCCATGGAGATTAAGACGCAAAATATTTAATCAACGGTGGAGCATCAAAGAGGAGCAATCCAAGTGCACAAATATCCTCCAATGAGAAAATAAGAGTTGACTTTTGTGTCCATATGAGACAAAAAGTGCTTTTTCCCTTTTAATAAAATAAGAATAATGCTTTAATTGTGCAACTTAGGATAAGATGAAAAGGAGGGGGATTTTTTTATTTATTAAAAGGGGAGGAAATATTCCTTTTAATAAATAAAGACTTTAGGATAAAATGGTTAGCCCAAGGAATAATTGAAAATGATAAAATAGGACTTGATCAAGGAAATTGATATAATTGATAAAATGTTGATTTTTGAAAATATTGATTCAAGGATTTGATAAATTGCTGAATGGGGGCCCAAAGTCTAGGCGACCATTTTAGGGTGCATACACATAGTATCTATTTATTGATATCATATTTCCATCTTTGATAACCATTTTATGTAGTGATTTCATATCTGGTTTCCATAAGGATTGTGGATTCTTTTGAACTGTTTTCTCTTTCTCTTTCTCCATTACCTTCTCTTCCTTCTTCTTCCTCTTTACCTCTGTCTCTTTTTCTCTTGGACTGACCTACTTAACTATCCTTGATGATCTTCTAGGAACAACTATAGTCACAACTTCTTGTGTTTCTTCCTCTTGAGAGATAGATAAATCAACAATGTCATCAGTAGTAACTGCCTTTTTTGTCTCCAATGGAATGGGTGCATTAGTGGCCATGCTAGAAGATGCCTCCATCTTATTTTTGATATCTATTAACTATGCTTTTCTAATGACCACCATTGCAGAGATGTCTTCCACAATCTTGTTGACTTTCCTTTTTCTTGTTACTTTCTCTTGTTTTTATCTGACTTTCTCATATTTCTCCCTATATGTACCCCATCTTTCTTGAGTAGGGTCCTTTTTTGTTGCCAATACATGCTCTACTTGCATAGTCAATACTTCAACACTTACCTCATATCCCATAGGATAACACCATTTGGTTCTAGGTTCAAATGCATCAAAGTAGACACAATCAGTTTCAACCATGAAACAGATAATGTCCTCATATTTCTCTACTAAGTTTTCTAGAATCCTATAACTTTCTTTCATCTACCTCTGCATAATTTTAATCATGCCAAATAATTATCCATCAATCTAGTCCTTTTTCTGTCTTCTGTAGTATTCTGAGATCTGTAGACCAGTGGGTTCATTATCTTTCCATGCTCTAGGGTGCATGCCAGGAAAGTTGTGAATGATATGAATGCACATGTGAACTAGCAATGAACCAAACCTAAATGCCTTAGATTTATCCTTCTTTATAACTTTTACATTTTCAATAAATTGTTGAGCTAGAATTTCACAAAGGTTGTACTTCTTGTTCTCTTTTACCATTTTGTATGCCATCATTATAACTCCAGCTGATACAAAATTAAGTCTAGAACTGTAAAACAACTTGTAGCCTATTAGCATTTCTACCAATCTGACATCATGTAAATAAACATCATTTACTATCATTTCCCTCTTATTCCATTTGGAGTGTGTTAGGGTTTCAACTTCTTTTCTTAGGTTCTTCTCACTAACAGGTAGGGCTCCTTCATTGTCCAGGCCTGTGATATCATGGATCAACTGAGCACATATCTTAACAGGTTGATCACCTATCCATAAAAATTGATCATGAACTCTACTCAGAATGATTTGAACCATTTGACTTCCATGAATTCAGTGAGTTGGGTTAACCTGAGTATTAACAGATCTTTTAGATGTTTAAATTCTTCTGCCAAAGACCTATTTGCTTCTAACATACTATTCAACTCATAGAAGATGTTAACCTCCCAAATAATCTCATACTTGAAGTGTATGTATTCCCTAATATCCTCTACGTGTAACATGCCTACGAGAGTTTGAGAAAACACCCCTTCTGGATTATCCTCACATGATTTGAATGGATGCCTTTTGAATTTGTATCTAGGTCTATCTACAACATCATAAACTACTAGTGCATCCATGACTTTCCAAATAGATTAGGTCTAAATACCTTAAACACGCTCAAATTCAATGTTTGGCTTCACGTGAACACAAAATCTCTCTACTAGATCAGTGTTCTACTTTCACACTTCAGATCTCCTTAGTTTTTGATCAACAAATGGTAAAGGAATGAGATCCCTCGTGTCTTTTATTTATCGCAAGTTGAGTGTGTGCATTAAAAACATGTATCTCAACTTTCATGCAATCCAGTCAATGCAAGACTCGTAAACATAGAAGATGAATCTTCAAGTGTTGCGATCTCATCCATAGACTCCACAACATCTGTACAGATCACACCTAAGCTCGCATGAGCTTACTCCACTTATACAGGGGCTGGATAATTTTTTTTATCTACATCCAATGCTCCCCATAAGGCCGTGGGCCCTTCTAGGTTGATACCTCAAAGAACTCATCATGCGAAGACACAACATCATCAACTGTCTCTCCCTGAACCACTACCTTATTTAGAACTTTTACTTGCCATATCTTCTCATCCTCTAATTTCTTGTATTCATTCATGTAATCATTTAGGCTTTTACCACTATCACCAATATTCTTCCTTATAACCATAGGTGGTGGTCCTTCTAGTTCACTAGATCTCCTTGGTCCTCTTCTGTTGTCATCTCCATTGTATCTACAAAACTTCACAATGTGACCTAGATTGTTACATTTGTAACAAATAGGTGGTCTTCTTCTTTCTTGATTAGTTTGTAGCTTACAGTACCTTTTTGTGTGCCCAAAGTTATTGCATTTATGACATGTAACCTTGGTTGCATATTCTTCTTTGATATAGTCTTGCTTATACCTAGACTAATTAGGTTTTCTACAATCTACCTTCTTGTGTCCATACTCATAGAAATTAAAATAGTAGCTAGTAAAGGGCTTAGAGTTACCTTTACTTCTGCATTCTCTTTTCATGTGTCCAACCTTGTTGCATCCGAAACATCTACCTCTGAAGGGTCTGAACTATTGTCTAGGTTCTTCATCTGTAGGCCTTTCTTCAGGAATAGGTCTTTCCTCATTCTTGGCTTCTTTTGGTTCTTCTTGAGTTTTTGAACTTTCAACTTCATTGAATCCACTCATATCTCCATTAGGTTTTTGTCTTGCTCTTTGTTCATCACTCTTGTCATTGCTTGTGTGTAATTTTTCAATGAGTAATTTGGCTTGAGTGAGTTCACCTTTAATGATCTGATTGTATTTCTCTAGTTCTTGATATTTATCCTTGTAATGGTCAATTTAGGTCTTTATTTGTCCTATCTTCAAGTTAGCTTCTTTTAGTGACTCTTCAACTTTGTTTCTTTCATCCTTTTCATGTTGAATCTCCTTGATCATCAAAATATTGATTTGTTTTTTTTCTTGCTCCAACTTCTTTACTTTGTCTGATGTATCATTGTCTGAACCTTCTTTGATTTTCTCCATAAGGTCTTGTCTCTGATTTTTTACAATCTCAAGTTGTTCTTTAAGTTTCCTCATGAAACCTTGTGCTCTTCTTAACTTAAATTTTAATTCTCCATTTTCAACTTTCATCTTATCCAGATCTTCAAGTGCAGCTTCAAAGTTCTCTTGCAAAAATTCTAAATCCATTCTAATCTCCCTTAAGTTGTTAGAATTTTTCTTCAAGGGCCAATAGCTCTGATACCAATTGTTAGGATTAAGTAATACTGAGAGGGGGGGTGAATCAGTATTACAAAACTTTGATCTTTTCAACTTTAAACCATTATAAACATTCCAAAGTAATGTAGAAATGAAAAGAGCATACAAGCATAACACATTCATTACACCATGATTTGTTCTCGAGGAAACCCTAGCCAAAGGGAAAACCCCGGTGGGGATGGTACCCACAAATATGCACTGAAATATAATATCCCTGTTAGGAGATGATTGTTACATAGTACATTTCCTTATTAAAGGAATACAAAAACCTGTTAGGGGTATACAAAACACTTGGTTAAAGGTGGTGAGCACACTGCTCTTACAACCAATACTTGTCTCAAAATAGTTCTCAAAAAGGGAATAATACAAGCACTTATCTTTCTTAGATAGTTCCAATTGTAGCTCAGCCTCTTACTGATCTTGCATCTGAACTCTTCTCTTCTATTCAAAAACTTACTCTGTCATCATTATCATACCATACATCACTTTTACAAAAATACTTTATACTTATACAAAATCAGCCTTCCAGTCGGCTTCACAATTATCATGCAAAACATAATAATAACTCATGAAAATGTTATCTATGGAGTTAGCACTCTTACAATACCAAAGAGACACCAATATAATTTATTCACCTATCTTAGCACGTTACCATATTCACTTTTCCTTCCTTAATCTTCACAACTATTCATAAACTCTATTACACTATTTTACTGCCTTCGCATATCTTCTGAACACTGTATCTCACAAATATGGTAACCAAAACTTGTGTGATCTTAAATGAAGCATTTGAATATCCCAAAATACCTCTAGTTAACTTTGCAAGCCATAATACCTTATATATCTTCATCGCTGACCAAAACTGTGCCACTGTACCTTGTCATCCTCATTCTGCACTTAGTCATTTTCATAACTGAGACTTTGGTGGCAATCTCCACATCATGCAATCACTCTAACATAAGTGTTTCCATAAATGACAAACCTTAAGTGATTCCCAATACTCCAAAACATCATATGCTAGCAATTGTGTGGAGGTGTGTATGGTCGAAGAAGACAATGTAATGAACTACCAAGCAATAAACTTTTAATTCTTTACAAACAGTCACTTCTCTGCTCGTGAAGACACAATTTGGTGTTTATATTATTAAAATCTCTATTCAATGCAACATTGATAGGAAAACCATTCATTGATTGGTATTATATTTTTTGATCATTCCATGTACTGATTATATTGTTTTGAAGTCTTAAAATCAAAGAATTTCAATCCTTTTATTGACTGTTCATGTACAATGCTTGGCGTGCAAACAATCTTTGTTGGAAGGTGTGGCCCTAACTCACATTTTCACCATTGGGATTCAATGCCATTGTGTGAAAGGTGAGTTTAGGAAATGCTTTATAAGAGTTCAAAAGCTCAGAGTTGGGAAGGTTAGTTTTCTTTTTGAACAATGATGCCCTAGGTTGAATATTTTGTATGTATTCAACCAGACAAGATGAAACTCGACTGCAGCAGCAGCCAAAAACCATATCGGATGAATTTTTTGGATGAATTTGGCCCTTAGAGTTCATGGTATTTCCATATATTAACAAAAAATTAAGACTGTTACAACCGGATAGACTGCTAGCACGAAGGAAGATTTGACCTAGCGAAATAAAGGTTTAATTATGTAGACTATTGGTCAGACAAATCTTCATTGTCTTCTGATTGTCTTCTTTATATACTAGCATTTAAATGGAACATTAAGCATAGTAACAATATACTTAATCTATTAGTAATAATATGCTTAATCTATTAGTAATTATCTGCATTTTATCTGCCAATTAATAATAGTTTTGTACTACACATGCAACGTATTGTCAATTTGAAGATAGTATGTGCCATGTGTGATGGTTAAGTAATGGGAAAGTTATGATGATTTAATTGTAGAACTAATGGTCCCTTGAAATTTTCAAAAAAAATTCTCAAAAGATGCACTCTCATGGAATATGATGACTTCAGGTTATGCACAAAATGGATCTATCTTCTATCACTATGGTCTTATCCTATGTCAAAATGGGAGATTTATGACACAATATAGATTTATGGGGTCACTTGAGTGATCCAAGGATTTATGTAAGGGTCAAGGACCTATAGGTATATCTATGTTTTTTATATGGCCATTGATCCCATTATTATCATGTAATTGCACTTCAAAGTTCAAAGATGCCAAAAAGATGTAAAATTGCATTTTTATGCAATTATGGCCTAAAGGGCTTAATGAGGTTTTAGTAAAGGTTTAGGTAGTTTAGGGGATTAGGATAGGAACCTAAAACCTTTTGAAAGGTTAAAGATGATGCAATAAAGATTAAAGTGGTCGAAGTTGACAACTAGTTGTCAACTAGACAACTAGTTGTCAACTAGACAACAATGTAAACAAATAACTAACTGTAACAACCATATAACTGACTATGCAGGTTAAGAAGAAGTTGAAAATCAGTTTGTAAGGGGATTTTGGTTGGTTTTGTATGTGATTTTTATGGGAGAGGAGTCTTAGAATTTTTGGGGAGGTGTGTATGGTCGAAGAAGACAATGTAATGAACTACCAAGCAATAAAGTTTTAATTCTTTACAAATAGTCACTTCTTTGCTCGTGAAGACACAGTCTGGTGTTTATATTATTAAACTCTCTATTCAATGCAACATTGATAGGAAAAGCATTCATTGATTGGTATTATAAGTTTTGATCATTCCATGTACTGATTATATTGTTTTGAAGTCTTAAAATCAAAGAATTTCAGTCCTTTTATTGACTGTTCATGTACAGTGCTTGGCATGCAAACAATCTTTGTCTTGAAGAACCAATGATTTCCTAGGCTCTCCCACTTTTTGTGAATTTAATGTGACTTGTGGGAGAATCATTTCCCTGTATTACTTGGGCCTATAAGTGTTTATGCATGGAAGGTGAAAGGAGACAAGGAATAGTGACTATCCTAGGTGAAAGACACAAGAAATGGTGCACTAGACAACACCAGTTATTGGCCTTGCCTTGTATTATTTGTCTTACAACTTTTAAATTACATTTCTATTGCACTACTAATGTTGTTGAATATAAAATCTTCATTCCAAGTTTGTAATTTGGTGTTAACAAGGGAAAATAGTAACTGCAACATCACTACCAAGATATTACAACAAACTTGCAATTTTTTTCAAGTATAGCTTACAAACATTAGAAGTCATGTGAAGAGTCTTAGTGAGTTTAAGCGCCCCTTTTTCTATTTTCTGACTAAGCGATCAAATTTGGGGAAGAATCAATGCAGGCAAAGAGAAAGAGAGAAAAAATGGTGTGGTATAATTTCAGGAACAAGTTGGCCCTTGGCCAGATCAATATTGCTCGCAATCTCATTGCCAAAGTGGCCAAAGACTATGTTAGGCTGATATAATATGGGGATTATCTTTAATACTGCAGGATCAGTAGTTGTCTCAATAGGATTCATGTTGCAATGCCCAAGTGAGTTGCAATGACCAAGGAAGTTTGACAAGAACAAGGAATATAGCTTAAACAGAATGGGAAGACATCTTTCTAGCCTAGGCCTGGATCCTTCGGTAATTAGCTTCATAATAAATGAAGTAGATGAGAGCTGAGCAATTAGCTTCCCAAGAAAAATCTCATAAATGAACTATGTGTACCCCAATTCATGTGCCCTCAGTGCGTGCCTAAATGATATATTTGAAACAACAAGGGTAAGGCTTAAAGAAGTTAATTTTGCATCACAATCTGTAGTTGTTGTAGCAATAGAGCATCAGGCGCCACCTTCAACACAATATGATCACTAGAAAGGTCTGTATGTTTTATGAAGTTTGGTTGTTGTAGTTGTCATTCTTGTTTCCTTAGTACCTTTAGTAGTAAGCCATCTAATTCAAATTCGTACAATGACCAAACTTCATAAAACATATAGACTTGTCTAGTGATCATATTGTGCTGAAGGTGGCGCCTGATGCTTTGCTGCTGCAACAACTACAAACTATGATGCAAAATTAACTTCTTTAAGCTTTACCCTTGTTTCAAATATATCATTTATGTACACACAAAGGGCACCTGAATTGAGGTACACATAGTTTGTTTATGATATTTTTCTTGGGAAGATAATTTCTTAGCTCTTATCTACTTCATTTATTATAAATCTAATTGTCAAAGGATCCAAGCCTAGGCTAGAAAGATGTCTTCCCATTCTGTTGTGGATAGGTGTTTCATAAAACATATGTACCTATTGCACATGCATTCTTGATTCAGAGTGGGAAAATCTTATTTTGGATGCGAGGGAGAGAAGCCAAACACATAAAGAACATGCACATAAACACAATAGATGAGAAATAAAAATGTAGATATCACAACAACTGAGAAACATAAATGTAGGCATCATGGTCACAATTTTTTAGAGACACAACATAATTGAATGGTATACCCAAATGATGCAACACAACTACTACTCCTCCTATTCGAAGTTGACACTGTGGGATCCAAAAACCATAGATAAGGAATAAATTTAGAGAGCGAAGGAGGGCCGTAACATCCAAAATAATATAGGGTCCCTATATTATTTTGGTCATTATGGGCCTCCTCCTCCACTCTCTAAATTTATTCCTTATCTATGGTTTTTGGATCCTGCAGTGTCAACTTGGAACTGGAGGAGTAGTGGTTGCGTTGCATCGTCTGGGTATACCACTCAATTATATTGTGTTTCCAAAAAATTGTGACCATGATGCCTACATTTATCTTTGTTATCTATTGTGTCCTAGGACCCCTTATGACCCTTTACGACTCTTTACGATCCCTAAGAATACATCTTAGAGGTCTTAAAATGTCGTAAATGATCATAAGAGGCTCCTAGGAGGGGCTAGATGAGCTTCCACCTTCATGTGGTTGGCCCTGTTAAGTAGAAAATGTTAAACTATTCTCAAAACAAAGAGAAGCTCAATAATTTAAGGAGAAGTTCTATAAAACCTTTACAAATATCCCTTCTTTGGCCTCCACTCATACCTCTTCTCAGAATCTAGAAACTTTGGATATTATTTCTCATCCATGCATGAGATGTGCTAGTGATCATTTGGTTAGTGCTTGATAACACATTTGACATCATACCTTTCACTCCTTACAGGTTTGGGATCATACAAGAGCATACAGGATCACACAAGAGCATACTAGGTTTAATTCATAAATGCAAACTTCAAGAAAATGGAGTTGTTAATGTTTCACCTTCTTTTTCTGAAAGTGTAAGCCCCAATGCTCATATAAAAATCTCAATGTTGATCAGAATCAATGATGGAGAGTTATCATGATGCCAATGGTTGGAGTACCTTGTATTCAATAGATGTTGGCAATTGATCCTTCTTAGCTGCTGCTGTTTTAGATTAAAATACATACCAACAACAACAACTACAAAGGATCGCTTGCCAAATTTTATTTTGTATGTGAAATTTTGGGAGTTGCATCTGAAACTTATGCCAAATAATGTAAGTTGTAATTTTCAATTTTCATTACGCTGTTGCTTTTTATTGTGTCAATTTTCAAATATATATATATTTTTAAATAGTTAAATTAGACTTACTATCCAAATTGGGCAAATTATTTTTGTTGTACATGGCACTTGGAGTCAAGTGTGTCTCTAAACATTGTGAGCTTTCCATATTCTTTAAGTGTTCTGTCACAATTATATTTGTCAAAGATTGAATTAGGGATTAATCAATTTCTCAAAATTTTATTCGTACATTGATGAGAATCAATGATGGAGAGTTTTTAGATTATAAGAAGACGTATATGTAGTGGAGGCCAGAAGGAATTTTTGTGGAGATTCGCTAGATGTGGAGATTTTCTAGAGTGGCTATATACATACGAGGGTTTCCAGATTGAGTACCAGTGCAGAGATGATGATTCAGTAACCTACATCTATAAAACCTTCACAAATATCTCTTCTTTGGCCTCCACTCATACCTCTTCTCAGAATCTAGAAACTTTGGATATTTTTTCTCATCCATGCACAAAATGTGCCAATGATATCATTTGGTTAGTGCTACTGATGAAGAATATTCCAACTTCTACCATTCACTTTCAAAGGTTTGTCTTAATGGATGTAATTTTGTACTAGTACCTTGTATTCAACAGATGTTGGCAAGCGATCCTTCTTAGCTACTATTGTTTTATAAGGTTTGTCTCAATCCCTACCAATAGGTTGTAGTTTCATTTTCTAGATGCGTAAGTCAGAGGGGGCTTACAATAATAAATCATGTAATGTTGTTTTGAATACGAAGAACACTAGAAAAATTGAATCAGTAGAGGAGGAGAATGACGAGGATATTGATGCTCTGCTTAGCCGTTACCTTAGAAAAATGAACAAGAAACCAAAAAAGAAATGATTGTAATTAACATTTTTTGCTAATGAAAGAACATTGTCTTAATGGATGTAATTTTGTACTAGTAACTATTGATGAATGATGTGTTAATGAATTATTCATGAATGTTGTGTGTTAATGAGTTTTATGTGTTAATGAATGTTATCATGTGATTATAATGATTGAATGTTATATTTAAAAAATGGATGAATGAATGTTATTAGATGTTAATGGGGAATTTAGAGTGATGTTAGGGGGGGGGGGGGTGTAGGAGCCAAATGATCTTCCACCTTCACGTGGTTGGCCTTGTTAAGTAGAGAATATTAAACTATTCTAGAAACCAAGTGAAGCTCAAACTAAACCAATGACAGATTCAATGGTAAAAAAAAACCTACTTCTTATTCCATATTATTTCTCATTCACTTTAAGAAATATTTTACTTCTTAAACATGTTCATCAACCAATATTTATCACCATGTTCATCAAATTAGATTTATAGATAAGATAGTGAATGGGGAATTTTTATAAAGCACTTACCTTTAAGCCTAAAAATCTAGATGAAAAATTATTAGCTACCTCTGAATGACCCATTCTCATGTTTCTTCCTACCCATTTTACTTCCCTACTACCTTGTCTTAGGTAGCTGCCTTATGAGTTTTTTAATTGATTATGAATGATGAAGTTTTATGGCTGCACTGTTACTGATAGGTTTTATTTAATGTGTTGTATAATGTACAGGTGACATGTTGATCTCACTCATTAAGGATAGAGATGCCCCATATATTTTTTCATTCATCACCTTCACATGTTAATATTGCATATAGGGAGTTAAAATTGTCTAAAAGTGTCACTCACTCTTTTCATGGATGTCTGCTCTTTATTCCTAGCATTTGGCTATCCTTGACTGTTATGATCTTGTTGATCTCTATTTTTTTCACCGTGACTACTCTCCTCTTAAACATATGTTTAGATCTATTTTTTGATAGCAATGAAAAGATCTCATATCTTTAAAACAGTGAGATTATCCCAAGGACAATGATGTCCAATGTTAGAATAATGAACACCATGAATTAGTGAAAACCCCATTGAATGAATCTACCGTATCAAGAAAATTAATCTATGTCTTAAAAAATGAGATCTTAGAAAATAATCCTTATCCAAAGCATGAAGATCTTATAACAAAGGAAACCCCACCTCTTATCATGAAACTTGATGTTTCTCATATAAATATTGATGTTTAGAACCATGATACCCACTTTTCTTTGATAAAACCTGTTGTTCCACTTTTGAATACACTTCTTTATCATCTATCTGCTATTCTTAATGAGAAACCTTCTATTTATTGTTGGTTCTTGAATGAATCTCATTGCTTACTCATTATGGACTACTATTTACTGATGAAAATCCTTTTTTCTTGTTTAGAAAATGCTTGTTCTACTTGAAAATTTTCACTACAACATAGCTTGTTGTTCATGCATTGCTTCACCGACATTTATGCTTTGATTGAAGGCATTAAAGCTTAGGCACAATCATACATCCCTACTTCTTGAGAAGAATATTCAGCCCCAAAGGCAAAGGTTGTCCTTTGGTTCCTTGTCTTTGGATATGGGTCTCATAAGAAATTGTGCACATCATATATAATTTACTTTAATCAAGATTTGGAGAAACCCATCTTGCAATTTTTCTCTCTCTGCATTCTTCAGTTAACTATGTTTCAAATAATTTTATCAACCATCTTGGAATGCTATTTTTGTTGTGTAGATTGATTCATTTGATTCTATAATACAATTAAAAACACTCATTTTAATGATGTAGATGTTGTGTGTTAGGTATTTACTTTCAACTAATAACAAGATATCCCATCATGACAAAGGTTAGTAACAATGTAAACCTTTTGTGAGTAGTTGTTTTATAATCTTTGTATGAAATTTTTTATACAGTTGATTTTATCATAGAACTGATGATTTTTCTCACCCACTAAAGCCTATCAAAAAGAAATCAAGCCATTATCATTATGATTTGTTAGCAATATTTTTCGTGCAACTCATACATTTTTTCCCCATCAACATTGTTTACTCCATGACACCATGTGTGCATGTGTGCTAATTTAAGGTTTTAATTGTGTTTTTGTTCATCTTTAATGTTTAGTGTATCATTTTTTAGGTTTGTCTCTATTGACTAGAAACCGCAAACTTTCTTAAGTATGCTCATCTCATAGGGTATTCTAAGCATGACTTGGTGATCAAAGTTGAACTCCTCTTGTGCCTTGTCCAACAAGGCTCAATACAGAAGATGACTGAGATAACTAGTGGGAATGATGCACCACGTTTGTTTGACTCTTCTCTTGATTATTACGCCAAACTCAAATTAAGAAACAAAATTCATGGATCAATGAAATTTGTTTCGAAGGCTACAAAACATTAATTTATTGCAATTTTTTCACTTAATGCAGATCAAATTCAAGTAACAAAAAATTTTCTATATATTTTGATTTGTTTTGAATTTCATATACTTAGATTTAAATTTTGTTTTGAACAAGTTATTAAAAAAAACTTATTCTCGCCATATCATAGTGGGGGCCTTCACCAAAAGGTGAGAGAAGGAAACTAGACATAGCAACTCTCCCAACAAAGATGATCCAATATTAGAAGAGATGAAGCTCACTAGGTCTAACTACTCTAATTTTAAATCTACACTAAATGTAGCAACCACAAAGTCAAGAAGGAAATTCTCTCGTGAGTCAAGAAGGATCCAACTAATTGGCTCTTCTAAATGGAGCAAGCAATTATTTGATCTTGATTACATTCCATGTAAACAGAAGGTTGCAATGTCATCCATATGTTAGAACAAGATAAATTCATTTTGTATCATTGACTATGTGATTGGAAGAAAACAAAAGGATGTGTTGTCACATCAGCTAGCTCACCAAATTAAATCAAACAAGTATACTCAAAAGGCTATGCTAAATAATTTTAGATCTTTCCTTTAAGAGTTGGGCATGTTATATAGGAAATTTTGAATTAACCATACCTTGGGTGACTATAGGTCCACATTGAATATGAGGTATATACATTTAATCCAAATTGTCCAAATTAATTATTATGGCAAATAAGTTAGAGGAAAAATTTTGGCTGGTAGGAGACATGAATTTATTATAATCAATTTTTTACACCCAATCACTAACTTTACCCTCAACCTACTAAGTTGATGTCCCAACAAATTGAAAATAAAAGGAAAGTTTTATGTTGGGAGATAAATATGGAGAGAAGAAGCTTTTCTATATTGAAAGAGCAACAATCAATGAAGAAGACATATAGATAGAAGTGGCATCAAAGGAAACATCACAAGAGCCCATACAAACATCTTTCCATGCACTATCAACTACACAAACCCAAGTAGTGGGATTGCTAAATAAACAAATATTGACAAAATTAATTGATTCCTGTAATACTCACAATTTCAACAACAAAAAGTTAGCCAAATTTTGAACTGCTTTATTTTTCCATCACTAGAACTGAAAGGTTTTGATTCTGAATGGGGATATTGTTAGTTGTTTTATAAAATGTGACAATATCAAACTTATCACAGGGAACAACCTTTGACCATCCCTACATTTTCCATTTCCATGAGGGGGTGGGGGTTGAAGGGAGTGGGGGCATAACAATGTAGATATATTATTGGGAGTATGAGGGCTCTTCATTCACTTTCATTCTAAGAGTAATACATTCAAATGAAGAGGATTACATACAAAAGATCCATAAATGGTAAGCTCTCATCAAATGCAAAAAGTGGTACCAAAAAAATTAAAAGGTTTTAAGGCAAAGTTATTTTCTCTGGAGACCCCAAAATCACCACCTAGAGTTTGCACTATGAAAGATCAAACTCAACATCACAAATACATACTTTCTTCTCCCAAGATGAATCTCACCATGGCACCAAACTAAGTGAAGCATTATGATGACCAACACCAATGTGAGCAATGTTTAAGAGGGATATTAGGTCTTTTTGAGGTACCCTATAAGAAAATGGCACTAAAGCAGCAAATGAAGGACAACAAGTTCTCTTCCAAATATTATCAAATATTGTAAAAGATTGGCAATGAGGCATATAAGGTAGAGTTACCTTCAATAACAAAAATACATCCAATTTTTCATGTCCCTTTTTTTGTTAAAAAAATATTGGATAATAGATTTCAAAACAAAAAAATGTTACGAAAGCTTAATGAAGAGGGAATGATTATCTTGGATCCTAAAGTTATTCTCCAATCATGTACAAAGAATCTAAGGACTAGGATAGTCACAAATTACCTCATCAAGTGGAAGGAATTTCTTGTTAAAATGTAATATTAGTATAAATAGTATAATATAATATAATATTAGTATATAATAGTATAGTATTATAAAATTACCTCATCAAGTGGAAGGAATTATAATATAACATTAGTATTGACGCAGTCAAGGATGGTGGATCCAATTAAGGACAGTCCAACCTTGCAGCCAATCAAGAACACAATGGAATAACACAACAAGATATGCTCAATATCAAATTTCCATTAACATGCCCGACTGTAAGGCCTTCCAGGTTAGGGCCAATTACAAACAATAGCAATTCTGCAAGATCAACAAGATCCAATCCAACACCATTTAGTCTAGTTCTGAGAGAAATCAACAATTGATGGAAACCCTAAGGTAGATATGAACTTATGCTTGCATGCCACCAAGAAATCTCCTTGTCTCCAAGCATGCAAACCACTAGCTCTGCTATTACAACTATCAGAAATCAATCTAATCTGCTAGATCTCGCAGGATCCAAGATCTTTTCCACAACTTCACTTTTCATTTGCTACTCTCCCCTCCTAAACAACTACCCAAACACTGCTTAAATACTAATATTCAACCACAAGTCGTTTGGATGTCACAATTAACTCTTACAAACAAATATTAAATGCAATACAAGTCGGCACTCAAATAGCTTTACAATCATTTAATTCTCCATGTCGACCTCAAGATCTACAAAGGAGAATGCAACAAAAGCTACCAACAATAAATGCACCAAGTCGGCCAACCAAATCACCAAGAACTCTAGTCGATAAACCATAACTACCAAGTTCCAGAGAAACAACTGAGCACTAGTGAAACAACCGACCAAGCCAAGCAACACCAAGAAACATAGGCATCACCGAGCACCAGTTCCACCGAGCACTAGAAGCTTCACCAAGTTCCTTTAGCAATCGAGCTTCCTTCAATAATTGAGACCATCAGTTAAAGCTGCAACCAAGTAACACTGACCCAATAACACACCACCATGCAGATTCATCAAGAACCCCAAGAACACCCCTACATCAGACACCCTAGGTTTGAAAAGATGTTCATATGTGAGAAGAACATCTTCCGGGATTCAACACATAAACCCTGAATTGGTTCTTCACATACAAGTCCTCCAACTTTTCACTTTGCATGCTCTTCCACTTCAGCTTCCTCTATCTTTTCAAGTCTTTCCTTGATAACACATAGGTCTGTTCTCCAAACTGATCATCCATCCTCTCAGGATCTACCAACTCAACTCGGCTACCAATACTCAGACTTCTCCTACCGAGTGTTGTATCCAAAAAAGGCATCAGGAAAACTTCCTATCATCCTTCTCAACAATAAACACATTCTTCACAAAATCATACATAGCTCTGCAATCATACTTCTAAGGTCTACTGAGAAATATATGACAACTATTCATCTCAGCAATATCACATAACACAAGATCCTTATACTGGCCAATCTGAACATCAACAAAGCATTATTTTGTTACTTTTAGAGCTGGTTAATCTTGCAACCAGCCAATCCTATAAGGATTTGGATGTCTCATTCTACTCAAACCAAGTTTCTGAACCATGTCCTCAGCAACAAGGTTATTAGTACTACCACTATCAACAATAAAATCACACAGTTTACCTCTAGACTTGTACCGAGTCATGAACAAGTTACTCCTCTGACAAGGTTCCTCCTTTGTACCGAGCAATGTTTGTCGAACAAGCAAGTTCTTAGATTTAGGTTCATTCTCAACATTTTCATTCACCACAATAGTCTGTCGGTCACCAAGCTTATTCTGTGTACACTCAAAAGAATGGTGTCCTTCTTCACCATAGTTATAACAAGTACCCTTAAAGATAACTCTACCTGTCTTCTTCTTCAGTTCTACAGGTTTTTGTTCATCTTCTGCAGTCAGTTTCTCTTTCACCAAGTGATCAATCTTTTCCTTCCCTTGGGGATTACCATGTTGTTTCCTCTTCAACTTATATTCTGCCTTAAGAGCATATTAATAATCATCTTTAAATGAATCAATCTTCAGCATACCAAGCTCATCCTAGATATTGAATCTTAGACCATTCACATATCGAGCTACCTTTTCTTTACCAAGTTCTTTGTGTCCAGATCAAATAGTAAGCTTGTAGAACTCCTCAATATAATCTTCAATAATTAGATCATTCCGCTTCAGATTCTGGAACTTCTTAAACAAGTCAAGCTCATAGTCAACAGGTATGAGCTTATCTTTCAACTTAGTCACCATAAACCTCCACTGATTGATCTTCATTTCACCTTCATCTTCTCTATCTCTTTGTAATTCTTTCCACCAAAGAGAAACATGTCCTTTGAATTTTGTTTGTGCTAATCTCACTCGAAGAAGGTCTTCAATTTCTTCCATCTCAAAGAAATCTTCTAATTCACCAATCTAGTCAATCAAGTTCTCGGGTTTCAAAGTACCAGAGAAAGTAGAAACTTCCATTCAGTAACTATTACTTAATCAAGCTCCAGATCTATGCAACCGAGTAGTTCTATCTTCACCAGATCTATCCCTCCGATCATCACCACTAGATCCAATAGCTTCAAAGTCTTCAACAGCTTCCTCATAACCATCTTCAGTACCAACATTCTAAGGTACACTAGCAACAGCTCTCATGATCTCAGCGATCATGTCATTCTTCATCAACTCCATCTCAGATCTAAAATCAAATTTCACCTTCTCTGTAATCCTAGATTCTATAGTATCATAGAGATCTACAATCACTCTAGGGTCCAATCTTCTCGGAGGCATCCTTAAAGATAAGAAAACCCTCTGCAACAAAACCCTACATCGACCACCTTGTGACAACCTCCAAGTTGTATGCAAGTTAGATCGCAACCTGCCACCTCGCACAAACAACTAGGTCAAGATTCCACAAGTTCAATGCCACAGATCTACAACCCAGATCATACGATCTCTTCGCTCACAAGATCAACTTTGCAAGATCAACTTTGCAAGATCAGCCTTGCTAGGTTAACCTTCACTCAACAAGATCAACTCAGCTCGGATACCACCTGACGTAGTCAAGGATGGTGGATCCAATTAAGGACAGTCTAACCTTGTAGCCAATCAAGAACACAATGGAATAACATAATAAGATATGCTCAATATGAGATTTCCATTAACATGCCCGACTGTAAGGCCTTCCAGGTTAGGGCCAATTACAAACAATAGCTCAATTCTGCAAGATCAACAAGATCCAATCCAACACCAGCTAGTCTAGTTTTGAGACAAATCAACAACTAATGGAAACCCTAAGGCAGATCTAAACTTGTGCTTGCAAGCCACCAAGCAATCTCCTTGTCTCTAAGCATGCAAACCACTAGCTCTACTATTACAACTATCAGAAATCAATCTGATTTGCTAGATCTCGCAGGATCCAAGATCTTTTCCACAACTTCACTTTTCATCTGCTACCTCTCCCCTCCTAAACAACTACCCAAAAACTCCTTAAATACTAATCTTCAGTCACAAGTCAGCTGGATGTCACAATTAACTCTTACAAACAAATATTAAATGCAATACAAGTCGGCTCTCAAATAGCCTTACAATCATTTAATTCTCCATGTCAGCCTCAAGATCTAATAGGAGAATGCAAAAAAATCTACCAACAATAAATGCACCAAGTCAGCCAACCAAATCACCAAGAACTCCAGTTGGTAAACAAGAACTACCAAGCGCTAGAGAAAAAACTGAGCACTAGTGAAACAACCAACCAAGCCAAGAAACACTGAGCAACACAGGCATCACCGAGCACCAGTTCTACCGAGCACCAGAAGCTTCACCAAGTTCCTTCAGCAACCGAGCTTCCTTCAATAATCGAGACCATCGGTTAAAGCTACAACCGAGTAACACCAGCCCAGTAACACACCACCATGTAGATTCACCAAGGACCCCAAGAATGCCCCTGCATCAAGTATATAATAGTATAGTATTATAAAATTATTAATATAAATGTACTATAATATATTAATAGATTTGATAATATATATATATTTTTAAATTGAATTTGATGTCTCTTTTTTGATGGCCAAAGAATATAGGTTCGATGAGAATGCTATACATTCAACGAATATTCCAAACATAAATCATCTCTATTTCGACCAACATACCTTAATTTCAACCAACATTGGTCGAAGAGATAAGAGGTATGCCAAATAATTCTTTGAGATTGAAGAGATTATTTTGACGGCAGATTCGTTGATAATGGGACGACTATAGAGGTCAAATATTTGACAAACATATAATGTGTTGAATAATTGACAAAAAAAGTTTGACAATAGTTATGGTCATTTGGTCGACCAATTGTCATCTGAAAATCAACTAATCGTTGTTAAAAATCAAGCTAAAATTTACTAGTGTATACAACAAAAAGTCACTGAACAAAGTAAAAAAGTAGCTATATATGTTGACGAAATGCCAAAAGCATTAGGGAATATTGCAGGTTTTATAAACAATACACGACCTGCGTCAACTAAGAAGCAACCCAATTGCATATTTTAGGTGCGCGAGGGAAATCATGTATTTGTATGTGCGATCAAATCAATACGTGGAGGTGAGGAGTTGCTTATCAATTACAATTTGAATCACATAGATACAAAAGAACCCATGACTATCATGGACGAGGTGGTACACATTTTGATAATTGTCTATTATTCAACATAACTTAGAATAAGAACACATGTGTTTTAACATGTCTGAATGATTTTTTTTTGAAATATAGGGCTATAGTATGGATCAACAGCCACAGGATACGCATGACGATGATAGTTCTCATGGGACTTCTTCTTCCCGACAGGTAAAACTCATTGTTGTTGTACAAATTCACATACAAGAAAATGTTAATGCATATTTTTTGTTATGTTAATGCGTATTTTTTGTTGTTCTACTATTTTGGATTTCTTTTAAATAAAGTGCTAATAATATTATTCTCACAAATGAGTGTTGATCATAAAAAGGGAAAGGAACAAGTAGTCCATGAGGAGCCGAAGGATGAGTAAGATCCATTCAATGTTGATTTTTTATCAGACGTTGATCCTGTGCTTGCATTGCATAAGGTCCTTCATGCAATATCAAAAGAGTTAGCTCGAATGATAGATATTCAACCTCACACTCCTGAAATAAAGATGAGAGATGATGTGTTGATTCACCATGTTCAGAATTATATAGTAAATATTAGTGTAGTTTTTAATTATAACAAAATTTTAATAATGATTTTTATAGTATACTATTTTATTTATGTCATTAACTAAAATATATATGTGTTCTCTTTACAAAGGATGCTAAATACATTAAAGGGTGACACCTCAGATGCAAATACTTCAGGTGGTTCAAGTACATCGCATGTTCTATCCTCCATCTTGTCCATGGTTGTCCATATTTTTTTATGCTCTAATAATATTTTTTTCAACACCTGCTATTGATCCTATGTTGAGTATGCCGCCTGCTACGAGGATTAGATCCATAGAGGTATTGTCACCTGCAATGTCAACAACATGTAGCATGACCACAAATGTGATGGAAACACCTATTATTGGTGAGTAGATTCCTCTTTTTCTCTCTCATTTATCATATGTTTATTTCACTTGAACTATATATTCTTTCTTAGGGGGCATTTTTTAATATTGGATTCATTTTATGTAGGAGGCGATGACACAATTCCTGGATGTACTCATGTTAAATGTACGGGAACAATACATAATTGTGATCAATTTCTCGTGAACAATGAAGATGGACTTCCCTTGAGAGTAGCCTAGCTTCCAGGTACTTTAAAGATTGATCCTTTCTTTTACTATACAATATAATACTCATAATGTAATGCACTAACCCCCTATTTAGTCCCTTGCAATAACTAATTATAATAATCTCATTATTATCTTGTAGGGAATAATCTATTTTATGAAAAACTTAATGTAGGATTTGAGCAATACAAATCCACAAAACCCGAAGATCACCTACATATAAAAACCTATTACAAGGAAGTAGAGACAAGAAGAGGGCAAGGGTTTGACTCAAAAATATGAAGAAGAAAATATCCTCAAATAATGAATGAATAAAATATACAATGGATCATCCTTATAAAGGAGATCGAAAGCCTTGAAAGGCAAACCCTAGTGCATGTAATAATTAGTTAAATTATTACAAGACTAAGCATGCAAGTTTATATTTAAAACAACTAGTGCATAAGTTTAAATCAACTAGTGCATATGTGTTTAAATATAAACAACTAAAGCAAAAGAGTTGACATCTTAAGAAGGGAGTAAAGTTAATTAATATAACTAATACTTTACTCTAACACTTAATGATGAATGTTTGCACATTTTCAGGCCGACCATACGCACATGGTATCATATTTTGATTTCATTGCAAGATCGGATTTCATTTCATCCCTTTCTTCAAGTATATTAAAAGGTAGCTTCACTTCATTTATGAATCTAACAGTTTTTTTTCCTTAAAAGGTGGCAAACAAAATAAAGGGTTAAAGGATAAAATCATTGACTCTATGAAAACACTTTTTGGACCCAACATCTTTCAAAGACTTAAACTCCTTGACAAAGCGTGCCAAGTTTTGAAGTATATTAGGGACAACTATAGGTCTCAAATAGAACACAACCCTTATTATGAGTGACCTCCCTATATTACTATTAATGAGTGGGAGAATCTTTAAAAGGATGCACTTGAGAGAAGTGCAAGACATAGTGGACAAATACTATCACCTGAGGAAAGAAGGTATGTGATAATCTTAATAATAAAATTATGTACTATTTAATCTTTTTACTTGTGTGATCTAACATATTTCAAACATAACATAGATTGCCTGACACATCAAAGGCAATAGAAGCAAGAAAACAAAAGCACGAGCAACACAAGCTTGGCTCGGGTGAATATTCAAAACTTGCTGCATGAGTTTTACGTATTAGTAAATGAAAAATCATATGCAAATATTTATAAATTGCAATCAATTTAGTTTTGATGAAATTCACTACAATAAAAATTCATGATACCAAGCAAAAATGCAAGCCTTGGAGTTCAAAAAACCGATTATAGTAGAGGACAAGAAAATAGGCTACAAACAAGGCTATACAGTTATGGTTGAACAATACCGAGCAATGAGTGCACAAGGTTCTTCTGCTAGATCTATTGATCAGGTTAATAAGCCAATTGATTTTTATTTCAAGTTGAATACTTTACCAATTACTATATTTGATGTTAAGTTCCAACATAAAGTGAATATATTTGTTTTAAGTAAGCAAACAATGATTATATATTTGTTTAAAACTTTAAAGTGAATATATTTATATGTATTAAACTGAATGATTAACATTTCTCAATACTTGTCTTGTATTTATATGTATATATTGTTGATAAATGCACTAAATATTTACATTGGAATGCATCCTATCGATATTGATACTACACCATCTGAGCACGATGGAGGCATTGATTCGAATGTGAATTGTAGTACTCAAGGTATACACTTTCTATTCAAATTTTAATTAATGAATATTTAATACAAGTAAACAAGTTAAATTGAATTTGGCGTAGTAATAAAAATTTAATTATAATGTGTTAGGATTAATAAAACATTTTGTATTGCAGTTGCAGGGGATGTAGAGGTTGTTCCCAATGAGTGTGTTGAGTTTCAAGCTTCCGGGCAAGATGATGTGGTTGGACAAGGTAAAGAGCGTCACGTTTATGTTTTTTAAAGTATTGAAATGCTTGTAACAATAATGATAATATGTTTTTAAATTAACCCTAATTATGATAATATATTTTTAATTGAAGCCTTTTATTTGTTATTGCAGAGGACACGCCTTTGCAAAGGACAATGAGATCACATGCACGATTGAGAAGAAATGATGATGTCGACATGGATATGCCTCTGCAACAATATAGGGAAGCAGAAAAAAAGAAAAACCAAAAAAGAAATGATTCTCATTTATGCAACTTATTTGATAATGACTGATGTTTATTTCTCGATGTTTATATGATAATGACTGATGTTTATTTACATGTGTTTGAGCTTAGTTCCATGTTTTCTTTCATTCTTGCATTTGAAATGTTAATGGGATGCATACAGAGGTATATCGTAAGTCTCTAGGGTTTTCTCCCTCCAAGCGTATTGTTTCTATTATTGTTTCTTCTACTCTTCTCAAAAAATCTATTTATCGCTACTAGAAACACTGAATTTCCTTTTATACACTGTTGTAATGTTGGAGGGGTTTTCGCTAAATTTTAGTGGATTTCATATTTTGGGAGAAATTAGTATTAGAATGTTCAATGGGTTCTTTTCTAAAACACACTACTTAAACAATAAAAAAACTTGTAATACAAATGCTGATTGTAACTACCAAGTTAGAAGCTTCACAAATTAAAAACCTTAAATAGCTATAATCACACTCAGATCTAATTGGAAATCAATATAATAGTAGCAACAATATTGATTTTATCTAATTGCAAGATGGGAAATATGATGACAATGCTAATATGCAAGCTCGAAAATGGATTTTCAGAATTACCACTTTCACAAATTAACTCACAAGTGAACAAAAATGGATGTTGTGCAATATGACTATGGAAAAGCATTCCAAATGATTTATTAATGCTCTCAACTCTAGGTACAACACTATCAATGTCTAATACAATTTCTTGTTAACTATGATAGCACCTCATATGACTGATGTAACCTTCTAGAATGTTGGAAGTGGAACCAAACATTATATGATTGTTATTCATGGATTAGTAGAAAGTAAGGTACCTTTATGTTGATATTATGCAAAATGTGAATCTTGAATGGATATTAAAAATTTAAAGTACATTATCTTAAAGGCAATTAAATTTTAGTGCATCGATGGCTAACCTTTATTTTTAAAAAAAATGAATTATGTTGATGCTTATGTTGAAACTTATAGCTTGGATTACTAATAAAAAAGGGAAGTTTCCATTGTGCTTTTGTTGGACAGAGTTTTAAAATATTGATAAGAATATGAGTTGTAGTGGATATATACATGTATTATGCCTAACTATTTTTTTGTTGTTATTGTTGTTGTATGGATCTAAGGATCCGTTATGTTGATTTTAGAAATAAAAGATGTTTCAAAACTAATATGCGATGTGTTTCTATCTTATTGTTTGTGACTTCCAAGAATAAGTCGAGTCTAAGGGGTGGAGCATGTAGTGTTCCTCAAACTCTAACTTGACAAAAAGGTATGATGCTTCTAAACCAATCTTTGGTGCAACATAAAGTAAGTATGTATGATACTAAATAATTTTCAATATAGCAAGGGGTATATGTTAGTTAAAGGTGAAATTTAAACTTATACGTTGTATGCATGATTCATGTTATATGTGTATTCATGGGTATATTTCATTTAAGCTTCATGACTTAAATTTACACTTTATGCATTCACATGTATATACCATGACTTAAGTGAATTCAAGTGCATGATTTTTATTTATGTATAGCCATTTATAATTCATGATTTATGTGTATATTTCATGCTTTTGTCATGTTTCCATCATAATACCTTCTTAAATATGATATACATCATTAATCTAGAAATTTCCAACATAGCCTTAGGATAATATACTTTGGAGGTGGAGTAGTTTAAGTCTAAGACAAATATTCAATACCATTGTCATAAAGATAAGCAACATAAAGTATTCATTAAAATTGCTTCATTATCCCTTTATAATCACCATCTTGTCCAGAATGGTTAATCAATTATTTAAGGTGGATTAGTTGTGATGATGAGACATGCCATTCTGATTCTTGGAACTTGATTTGTAACCATAAGTGATGGAGTTGAGGGGAGACGAAGGAATACCAAATAGTGAATTTGGAAGAACTCTATAGAGTGCTTGATAATTGGTTTTCCATTTAACAATAGACCTGCCGAAGTATTTTTTTCTTTGGTTTATTTGGAATTCAAACTGATGTATTATTTGCTTTGGAATTCAAACTAATGTATTGTTTTCTTTGGAATCCAAACTGATGTATCATTTGATTGGTTAATTGAGGGAGAAAGTTCAATTTGCAAATATAAAGCCATCATTTGCACCTTCTCAATAGCTCCATATTTGTGTGCCAATGTCAAAGCTTTGAAATAATGTATTAATTATCATCAGAGAAATTGTTGTGGAGGTATGATCAATAGAGAAGATAGTAATGACCGCGGGAGAATAAATAGTGGTTACAGTTGTAGTGGGGAAGAAAGTGGAGGCCATCCATGAAGAAACTTGCCGACATAGATGGTGTACAGGAAACAAAGGAGCATGAATGCTACCCAGAATTGAACCTTAGTAAAAGACTACCTATAAGATGAGCACTACAAAGATGCATGAATTGAAGGTTGAATCATATGAGATTTGAACCAAGGGTTTATTATACCTAGAGTGTCATTGTGGGTGGTACCAATCATCTATGTGAAGAAGAAGGATGAGACTTTGTGCATGTGCATTGACTATAGGATGCTAAATAAGGCAACTATAAAGAATAATATCCACTTTTTCCTGATAATTTAAACTTTTTCTCTTGTACAGTTTCACACTAGCTGATCAAAAAGGATGAAACACATGCTATTCATTTATACTCATACACCATTTCCTTATTTGTTCCATTGCATTTCAAGATTACGGTTTATTTTTTGTAGAGGTCCTACAAAGAGTACAGTACAACAATAATTTGCATCCAAATCATCCACAATGAATTTTGTAATATACCAGACTTCCTTCTACAATTAAGCATTCATGTAGGACACTTGAATACACTTCCTTTTTTATGTTAAGGTTTCATTATGCTTTCAAATAAATTACCTATACACGTATCCCTTGCACCTTTCAATACAAGTGCTAGTGTACTTTTAATTATAACAAAAGTTCAATAATGGTTTTAGATGTTAACTGTGAAAATCTCTTGGTTTCAGGAAATGCAGAAGGAGATGCCTAGTTCAATATGCAATCTCAATTCATATACATAGGATATTAGGTGGAGCTAAAAGACACAACAGGTTTGCATTTTTTATAGAGGTATTTAATTGCGTATTTTAAGTTATAGACCATCGCAAACATTGTAATTTTGACCTATTAAAAAAATGTAAACATGATCTGTCTTGTCAGCTCCACCTGCTATCCATGCATATTCTAGTTGTGTTGCACATGCATTCTCGATTCAAAGTGGGAAAATCTTATTTTCGATGCGAGGGAGAGAAGCCAAACACATAAAGAACATATAAATAAACACGACAGCTGCAAAAGATAAATGTAGATATCACAAAAGATGAGAAACATAAATGTAGGCATCATGGTCACAATTGTTTGGAGACACAACGTAATTGAATGCTATACCCAAATGATGCAACACAACCACTACTCCAATTCTAAGTTGACATTGCGGGATCTAGAAACCATAGATAAGGAATAAATTTAGAGAGCCGAGGAGGGTCGTAACGAACAAAATAATATAGGGGTCATGACCCTCCTCCTCTCTCTAAATTTATGCCTTATCTATGGTTTTTGGATCCCGTTGTGTCAACTTAGAATTGGAGGAGTAGTGGTTGTGTTGCATCGTCTCGGTATAGCATTCAATTATGTTGTGTCTCCAAAAAATTGTGACCATAATGCCTACATTTTTGTTTCTCAGCTATTGTGTCCTAGGACCCCTTATGACCCTTTATGACCCTTTGCAATCCCTAAGAATACATCTTAGAGGTCTTAAAGTGTCGTAAAGGGTCATAAGAGGATCTTAGGAGTGGCTAGATGAGACCTTCATGTGGTTGGCCCTGTTAAGTAGAGAATGTTAAAATATTCTCAAAAAAAAGAGAAGCTCAATAATTTAAGGTCTCAATCCATGTATGACAAATATATATATATTTTTAAAAAATAGTACGAGTCATCGCAATTACGACAGAAACCACATAATAACCGATGACAAAACTAAAAGTGATGACTATCTATTAGAAACATCAATCACTTAAAGGAGCAATGATCACTTCGGCTTGCCTTAAGAAGTCTTGACCCAAGATCAAGTCATATCGATCCATCTCAATGGCTACCAAATCAACAGATCTCTACCAAGAACCTAGTTGCAAAGAAACACCACAGACCACACCGTGAATGTGTTGTGAAGAGGCATCAAATGTCTCATAAATTGCATCAAACAACCCGATCTATAATCCAAGTCTCTCAACTTGATTCACCAAGAAGAAGACTTCTCCCAAGTCATCACAGACACCATAGTGATCTATGAATCTCCAATGTGCAAGTTCTGCAAGTCACTCTCTCAATGTCACATCTAACTCATTCAGAACTGTGGCAAAAATGGTAGATGATCCAAGCGATCTGTCACAACCCGATCTCAATAGCAACGCAAAGAGTAGCTTGATTCTGCCTTCAAGCTGATCAATGCACGGTCTTCTCAAACTCCAAGTCAAGTCACTTCTACACTCTGTAGGAACAAAGCACATCCAATTCAAACCAAAGAAGAGAATCCAAATAAAACCAAACTCTTCTTGTGTTAAGAAGTTTCTCAAATCATATCAAAATGCAATCAAGTTTGCATCCCATGAACACATTAGGAAGAATGCATCTCTGATCGCCACACTAGCTTCTTGTGCTGGAGAAGTAGCTGTCACAAATCTTGATTTGGTTGGATCTAGTCCAAATCCAAGTCTCGAGACTCGACTTAATAATCCATGAGCCGCTACAAAATCTATTGCAAAGTCATCTCCAAATGACATAACCAAATCAGGAGCAGGTATAAAAGACCTCGACTCACCAAACAACCTCACAAGTCCAGATCTGAAAGAAATGCAATGATCTACATTTTGTGATCTCACATCGTCGAACAGCTCAGCTCCAAACTTTTGATCTGCCTCCCCCAAGGCATAGATCTACTTCTTGGCCTCTCAAAACAAATCATGAGTCTCAAGTCGATGCATCTAGATCCAACATCCAGTTTGCACTGCATCAAATTTCATCTGCTCTTCACAAGCGCAATCAAGCGTTGAATCGATCACAGATCTCCACACTGAACTCAAATCATTTCCATGATCCATCTCCCTGAGATGTTTGTTTTGGCTCCACATCACACAAGAATCAACTTGATCTGATCTCCTGCAAGGAAATCCCGTCCATGTCAAGACAAGCCTTCCACACCCCAAATCCACATCGAACATGCCGCAACAAAATAACTCAAATCACCAACAAGAACTACACCCCTCGAATTAGATCTATAATTAGCTAGAACCAACAATGAACTAGATCTGCAAGAACACCAGTCTGAATCGATACCAACCCCAATAAATAAATATATATTTTAAAAAAAAATAGTGTGAGTCATCGTAATTATGACGGAAACCACAGAATAACTGATGGAAAAACTAAAAGCAACAAATATCTTTTAGAAACATCCGACAGCTAGCCGTTGCATGTACATCATCATCATCGACAAAAAACTAAAAATGATGGCTATCTTTGAGAAACATCTGATAGCTAGCTGGCGCATGTACAACATCACCGTCGACAAAAAAATACAAACAATGACTATCTATCGAAAACATCTGACAGCTAGCCATTGCATGTACAACATCTCTATTGGAAAAAAACTACGAACGACGGCTATCTGTAAAAAATATCCACAAGCTAACCATCGCATGTATAGCATCTCCAACGCATGTTCATTGGAATTACGACAACCACAAATAGACCTTACGGTATGTTCACCATGTTGGAAGCCCCTTTTTGGATGGATATTCTGATGACCATAGTCATCGTAATTACGACACCAATCATAGTCATCATTTTTTAATTGTAAAACTACAATGATGGGTGGTGTCTCTTGATCGACGGGATAGTTTCAAAATTCTGATGGTCAGCCATCGAAAAAAGGTCTCAAATGTACTAGTGTATCAGAGCTGAAGTTTGATCTTGTGGGAAGAAGTTGACCTTGTTGAGCCAAAACATGACTGAGTTGACCCGTGTGAAAGTTAAGTTTCCTTCAGAGATCCATGTTGCAGATCCGTGTTCTTGGACTTGTGAAATCCTGGCTGAATGTTCTTGCAAGGTAGCAGATTGTGATCTGACTTGCAGACAGTTCAAAGGTTGTCACAAGGTGGTCATCTTAGGGTTTGTTGCAGAAGGTTTTCTAAAACATTTGAGATGCCTCTAAGAAGATTGGACCCTAGGGCGATTGAAGATCTTTGTGATGCTGTGGAAACAAGGATAGCAAAGAAATTGAAATTAGATGTCAGATCTGAGATAATGTTAATGAAAATGAAATGGTCATCAAGATTATGAGGGCTATTACTGGTATGTTGAGGAATCTGGGTACTGATGATGGCTATGAGGAATTTGTTGAAGACTTTGAAGCTACTAGATCTGGTGGTGATGACATAACTGATCAGAGGGACAGATCTGGTGAAGATAGAACTAGTCAATTGCAGACATCTAGAGCTCAATTAAGTAATGGTTATCAAATGGAAGTTTCCAACTTCTCTAGTACTTTGAGACCTAAGGACTTGATTGATTGGATTGGTGAGTTAGAAGACTAATTTGAGCTTGAGGAAATTGAAGATCCTCTTAGAGTGAGGTTGGCACAGACAAAGTTGAAAGGAATGCAGCTCTTTGGTGGAAAGAATTGTAGAGAGAAAGAGAAGATGAAGGTGAGATGAAGATCAATTGGTGAAGGTTGATGGTGGCCAAATTGAAATCTAAATTCATACCTTCCGAATATGAACTTGAGTTGTTTAAGAAGCTGCAGAATTTGAAGTAGAAGGAATTGACTGTTGAAGACTATACCGAGGAAAACTATAAGTTGACTATTCGGTCTGGAAATAGAGAACTTAGTAAGGAAAAGGTAGCTCAATACATGAATAGTTTGAGATTCAATATTCAGGATGAGATTGTTATGCTGAAGATTGAGTCAGTTGAGGATGCTTATTAGTATTCCTTGAAGACAGAAGATAATTTAAAGAGGAAACATGGTAATTCCAGAGGGAGGGAGAAACAGGATCACTCGGTAAAGGATAAACTGTCTGTTGAAGATGAACCAAAACCTGTTGAGCCGAGGAAGAGGACATGAAAGGTTACCTTTAAGGGTACTTTTTTTCATTGTGGTGAAGAAGGAAATAGAGATTATGAATGTTCCTAGAAGGCTGGTGATTAGAGAGCTATTGTGGTGAATGAGAACATACTGAATGAACTTGAGGTGGAGTAAAAAAACTTTTTCGTTCGAAGAACATTGCTCGGTACTAAGGTGGAACCTTGTCAGAGGAGTAATTTGTTTCAAAGTTGGTGCAAGTCAGGAGGTAAACTCTATAATGTGATTGTGGATACTGGTAGTACTGATAACCTTGTAGCTGAGGAGATGGTTCAAAAACTTGGTTTGAAAAGAGTGAGACATCCTTGTCCTTATAGGATTGGTTAGTTACAATATGTTCATGCTTTGGAAGTGAGGGAGCAATGTCTTGTTGATTTTTAAATTGGCTAGTATAAGGATCAATTATTGTGTGATATTGTGGACATGAGTAGTTGTCACATATTGCTCAGTAGGCCTTGGCAGTATGATTGCAGGGCTATGCATGATTGTGTCAAGAATGTATTTACTGTTGAGAAGAGTGGCATGGAGTTTTCCCTGATGCCTTTGATAGATAAAAAAATTGGTAGGAGGAACCTGAGATTTGGGAGCCAAGTTGAGTTGAAGGATCCTGAAAGGATTGGAGATTAGTATGGAGAACAAACCCGTGGATTATCGAAGAAAGACTTGAGAAGGAAAATAAAGCAGAAGTGGATCCAGGGTAAGAGTGTTGAGGACTTGGAGGACATGTATGTGAAGAACCAGTTTGGGGTTTATGTGTTGAATCCCATAAGATGTTCTTCCATCCGTTGAGAACATCTTTTCGCACTTGGGGTGTCTAATGCAGGAGAATCTTGGGAAAGTTAGCAATCCTGCATGTTGGGGTGTTTTTTTGTCCAGTTGTAGTGTTGGCTAAGGGACTCAGTCACTGAGGGGGCTCAATCTCTAAAGGACTTGGTAAACCTTATGGTGCTCAATAGAACCTATGCTTGATGATGCTTGTTGTGCTTAGTCAACATGCTTGCTCGATGATGCCTGGCTTGCTCAGTAGTTTGGCTTACCGATTGGATTTATTGTGGATTTGGTGGGCCAAATCGATGTATTTAGTGTGGGTAGCATGTGTAGCATTCTCCTATGTGGATCTAGAGGCCGACATGGAGAATTAATTATTTGTAAGGTTATTTGAGATCTGACTTGTATTACATTTAATATTTATTTGTTTAGGAGCCGACTTGGACTTAGGAGTTATTTCTTTCTTCCATCCAACTTGTGGTTGAAGAAGTTGTATATAAGAAGGGTTTGGGTAGGTTGTAGGGAGGATTCAACATGAATTAGTGAAGAGGAATGATATCGAGCAAAGCTAGTAGCTAAGTGTGGGCTTGGAAGACAGGAAGATTTCTTGATTGCTTGCAAGCACAAGTTTAGATTCTTCTTGGGGTTTCTACCAGTTTGTTGTAGCCCGTTGTTACAGATCTAGCTAGCTTGGAGCTTGATCTTGCAAGGTCTTGCAAAATTACTATTGTAATTGTTTGTACTTGGTCATAACCCAGAAGGCCTTACAACTGGGCATGTTGAATGAAAATAGTATGGTGCTATTTGAGAAATCACTTTGTTGTGTTTCTGTTGTGTTGTTGTTGTGAATGTAAGGTTTGGACTATCCATTCTTGGATTCTCCTCCCCTTATTTCACTGTGTCATTAATAGTAGAATCCTGACCCTGATCAACACTAGTGACATCATCCCAATCAAGCACAAATAATCAAATGGTCCTCATTTGTATCCTTCCACCAAGTAGAAACACCTTTTCAACATATAAGAGAGCAGTCTGTAGTCAAATGCCCAGTAGAGAAGCAACACCGAAAATGGAAGGGAAGGCCCTCATAATCCAACACTTGTGTCCATGGCCTCTCTCCAACCATGAGCACCACATCCCCTAAAAGTGGTGTGGAAATATCCAAATCAACCAAAACGTAGACAAAAGTAGAGTGGCCCATTGTGACTGTAGCTTCATCCACCTTCATAAAACAACCAATGGAGTTTTTTATGGCCTTGAAGTAGGACATCTTTGAGAAATGGAGTGGGAGATTGGGAAGGAAAAAACACACCAAGTGCACAATGAGTGGTTCAGTAAGAGGATTGAAGGAGACTGCCTAGTGTTTGGCAGAAAGGGAATGATTTCCCTAAACCCATAACTTATATTTAGTTTTATGTTTATTTGGGGAGAATGTCTTAATTTAATCACATTTTGATATATAATATAATATTTAATTTTTTTCCTTTATCTTTTAAATGTCTTTGCATCCACTTGTTTATATGTATTTCAACTTATTTCATTTGTTTCTGCACACATTACCATATACTTGATCTTTATTGCATTCTCCATGTATGGATGTTATAATTCTCGTATCTTGGCTCAATCTAGCAACCATAGATTAGATACTTGATTTTTTTCAAAAATTAAATTTAAAATTTGATTGAATTGCACATTCTTTTATTGAGGCTACTTTGTACACCTTTCACATGATTATCTATGCACTTGTATTTAAATACATCCAATAGTACTCATTTCACACATCAAAGACATCAAGCATTCATCGAACAATTATTTGCATTCAAGAAGCTTTTGTGTGATTGCTAGTTATTGGCCAATCATAGTGCACTCATGAAATTGGTCTCTTTGGGGAGTTGACGTATGTAAACTTTTCCCTTACCAATCTCATGGCCTCCTTAAGGAATTTTTGAACACTAGTAGCTCTTGATAATTGATAAAAGGTAAATAATTAAGTGACTTAGATGATAGAAGTGCACAAGTATGATCATATTTGCTACCGATTGTATGAAAAATTTATGCTTATAAAATTAGTCCATAATTTAAAACTCAACCATAAAAAAATTGTAGGTTTGTACATAAATCTAGATGGATAACACATCTAGAAAACTTATTTTTCTATAATAGATTATCAAAGTCCATGTCATATTAGATTTATTTATCCACATCAACAATTATTTTCAGAAAATTGCATTTAATTTTGAATTATCTATGCTCAAACATGTGGCTTATTGATCTTGGTTAATTTATGTTTATGTGTATGCATTTCATTTGATTGGCCCATATTAAGCTTAGGGAAAGGTTGACTTTTCCTTACACATTTTGGTGAAACTCTAGCATTGCACCAGATTAGGTTTTTTCTTTAGAGTTTATACCTTTACTATTTTAAGGTTTTTAGAGCTATATTCTTTTACTGTCATATTTTGGATCTTTCTATGCTTACATGCCTTTCTTTTTTTTCCCTTTAATATACACCTTTCTTCAAGGGCTTACATTTTATTGTTTGTTATCTTTGTAACCACTATATCCATCCTTGGATTTCTTTAATATTCTTAAGGTTAGGATTTAGTAAGAAAGCAAGTTTTTGGTGAGCTAGGTTGGTATTGTTACAACTCTTTAATAAGGAGGATTGAGGGTTGATGGAAGAAATTGGGTTGCGTTATGTGGCACAAAACTCAGAGATTGGGTAGCTCTATCGATACCACTTTAGCTCAGGACAAGGGAGATTATGGTCACTTTGGGGATGTGTGGACGATCACATTGATTCCAATTCATGGAGAGTAGGTGTACCATGATGATTGAAAATAAGATGATTTATACTCATTTAAGGGATGACATATATATAGGTTGACAATTAGGTACCCTTGGTATTGGTGAAGTTTTTTAGTGACATTTCAAGCTAATATGACTAACATGTTCTTCATGGTGGGGTTTACAAACAAGGTGGAGATAGGGACATTGTTTGAATAGGCTCCATGTATGTTGGAAAAATTATACATGCATTTGTACTTGATAGTATGTTAAGATGGGTGGAGTACAAACATATGTTTGTGACACAAGGGAGGAAGGAAGGTGGAGCCAATGACACACCCAGCTACCAACCTACCTGCAAGATCAACATTCGGAAGCAATGACATAAGATTGGGAGAGAGAGAATACAAAAAACTCATATTATTCATGATAAATGTCATACATGTTAGGTTGTAAGGCCTTCCCAGTTACAACTAATACAACCAAAATTCAAATACAAACAATCATCAAACATGCGAGGATCTACCAACCTTCATATTCTATCCTTTAAAATCTGCTACCTCCTACACCCTAAGATCTACAACATACTACTCTATTTATACAAGAGGCCACCAAATAGGTAGGCTCTAAAGATCCATAAATTCAACATTGGAGAAAGGGAGGACCCAGATCAAGGTCCACACGCTTCCCAATGATCAATGCAACCATTAATTCTGCAACCAAAATCAAATGCACAAGTCAACCTCAACAAAGATCTGAAATAAGCCACTCGGTGAGAAATATTATCGAGCAACCAAAATTGACTTGGTGAACAACCGAACCGAGGAACAACCGAGCCCTGTCGATGTAAACAAGAATACTTCACCGAGAGCCCAAAAGAAGCTACCGAGCACCTCTAACAACTCTAACATGTTTTTGGTGATATCGGATTGCTAAGAACCCAAGATGCTCCTGCATCAAACATCAAGGGTTGTTTTAAAATGATTCTCTGAATCATGCAGAAGGTACAATCTAAGATGAATCCAACTAAGATTGTGAAATCCCTGAATTGTCTTCAATTGGTTTGTTCTTCCACTTTACCAGATATTCCCTGTACTCTTTTCCTCTTGTGCTTCTACCAACTCTTTGTTCCAAAATCTGCTCAACTTCTTTTGTCTGCTTCTTTGGATAATCATTTGGTACTGTCATTTCTTCATCAAATTCATGATATTCATACAAATTTAAAATGTTGAATATAGGTGATATATCCATGTCATCGGGTAACTCAATCTCATAAGCATTTCCACTGTCAAACTTTCTCAATTTCTTGCAGGGATCAAATTTCTTCATCTTCAATTTTCCATAGGTTCTGATAGGAAATCTGCCTTTCTTCAAATGAACCATTACTTCATCTCCAACTGAAAAAGTCTAATGTCTTCTTTATCTATCTTCTCTGTCCTTGTATTTCTAATTACTATGTTCCAACTTATGTTTCACTTCCTCATGCAATGTCTTCATGAACTTAGAAAATTCTTCTCCTTCAACACTTCTCTTCTCTTCTCCAACAATGTTCTTCAAATCTGATATACCTCTCGGTTATGTGCCATTAACAATCTCAAAAGGTGTTTTTCCAATAATTATTGTATGCAAATTCTTCTTGTGCCAAAATAGAATCCCAATTACTCAGTTTGTCTCCAACTAAGCATCTCAATAGATTACCCAAACTTCTATTTACAACTTTTGTCTATCCATCAATTTGTGGATGAAATATAAAACTATATTTCAACTCGGTACCCAACTTTTTCCATAGAGTCTTCCAGAAATAGCTAACAAACTTATTGTCTCGGTTAGAGATGATACTCTTCGATAATCGATGCAATCTGAAAATCTTCTTAAAAATAAAAGATTTGCTAGATGCATTGCATTTGATGGTTTCCTACAAGGTATGAAATGTTCCATTTTAGAATATTTTATCTTCCATTGCAAATAAATGACAATTATTTGGGGACATGGCAGTCCTCCCCTTCAAGATGTTGTTTGTGTTGGTGTGTGTGTTTATGTACACATTCTCTTAAGCTTACTTAAGAATCCACATTCGTTTAAAAGCATACAACTATATAGATTAAGTATATCATTTTTTGTGCCAAAGTGGTTATACCAACTCTTCTTTTTGATTGGGACATCTATCCTCATCACATGTACTATTCTTTCATTTATTCTTCTTTTAAATGATTGGGTTTGTACAATTTACAGTATCTCATACACATCTATGCATTTGTTCATTGATAGGTCAAATAGCTTCTTTTAGTTGCTTCTCATTGTTTGGTGGAGGTTTGGTTTTGGCTTGTAGCATAGGTGTTTCAAAATGGTATCAGGGTGACTATGACTACAACCAATTTCCACTCAGTGAGTTTTTATTGGGTATGAGAGATGTTTCTTTTCTTGTGAGAGCATTGGTTAATCAATTATTTTCCCTTTATCATTTAGAAAAATCAAGATTTTTTATTCTCTATTTTTTTTCAAATCCATATTAGGGTAAGTGCACCAATATATTGGTAAAAAAAGTGGCCAAATACAAAAAAAATAACTAAATTTTTCAAAACTTGTGCGGGTTTTGAGGAACAAAAAGTTTCTCATAACTGGTACGAGTTATGAGAAACATTACATATTTTGAAGGGTCACATATTTGGGCCATTTTCAATGCCAAACATGTTGAAACATCGACTTGGAGGAAGCAAAAAAACTCAAAACTTATGTGTGTTCTGCTTGCAATTGCATTTTATCAGTGTTTAGAGAAATTTCCATCAATGTCACCCCATCAAACATGTAAGACTTCATTATTTTGGTTGTTTTTGTTTGCATTTTAATTGAAGTAGGATTTTTAAATTGATTTCAGGTTTTTTTATTAGTTTGATGCCAGATTATAAAAACAATTCCCAAAACAAAGAGACAACAATGACCTCTTTGTGCACAACCAACAGAAGCAAACCCTAAAAACAATAAACATGAACAAAAAGAAAACCCTCAAGGCACTGCTCCACCAATGCAAAATCCTCAAAATGTTGCTCCTAAACAACCATCACCACCTCTAAACACTTCGCGTCATCTAGTAGATCATGTACATGCCAAACAAGATGATCTTATCAATCACTTGACACAAAACACTACCCAAATTTCTATATTAGTGAATAGGTTGATGTCCTCTAATCAGGAGCACCACTCATCCCTTGTGAAAACCATAAAAATAGTTTCCAATAACGTGAATGAGGTATCTAGAGAGGTCAAAAAATAGGGTTCATGGAGGGATATATGTCATTTATGTTATGCGGATGGGTTATCATATGATGAGGTGAGAAGAAAGGGCATACTTAAAGATGACATGTGTGCTCTTTTCATTGATCCTAACACTAGTAATAGCGTACAAGTACTACAATGAATCGGTTTCATATACATTGGTGTGTTCACACTAGGATAAAAGAATCTTTTTAGGATAGGTGGTATATGATCTTTGACCAACCACCATGTAACAATTGGGAGGTGCCACTATATTTTTTTAGAAAGCTTTATTATGTGTTTATCCTCAGCTTGAAGTTGAATTACTTTGACATCTACCAGTTCTAGGGTAGAGGGAGAGGCTCTACGCAGGATAGACCTAGGACTCATATGGTGGTAGACCCATAGCATAGGAGGCATGTAGCTGTTAAACCCATGGTTCATGTCACTATCCCAGTAGCCTTGAATGAGTCTATAGAGTTACAAACTCTTCAGACACCTGCATCATTGAGTGATACCATTGTTGAGAAAGGCACACACTTAGTTGGAGTAGAGGATAGACTAACACCTACGACACCTCCATCATCAGTAGATGCATCATTTGGCATGAGATAGCCCATTGAGCATATGTGTGCCACCTGCCAGAGTGTATGTTATTTTTTAGACACTGATATGAAAGAGGATAGTTCGACATCTCATTCCTGTACATGTTGCAAGAGTAGATGCCATGCCTCCAGTCTAGAGGATATGACCCTCACCAATGACCTAATGATTATGTTATCTTGTGAGAAGACATGAGTGTTTTTATTTCTATTTATGACATGTTAGCAATTAATCACCTAAATCTTATAAAAGTAAATTATTATTTTTATAACAATTTAAAGTGGCATATAAATAATATTCATTGCAGGGAGCATCAGGTGGTAGGAGTAGACCATGTACTTTTCATTCGACTCCATGGTCATGAGTAGTTTCACCACTCGAGGTAAAGATTTGTAAATTTGTTAAAAATATAATACGTTGATTTCAAAATATATATTTTTAATATATATGTATCATTACTTGGTGTTTTATAGGGCTTATTAGGGGCTGAGATGTCCCAACTTGATGATATCACACTTTCGGCCATTGACTTTTGTCTAGATAGCTTTGCGGTACCATTTAGATTTAGATATTTATTACTTAGATTTAATATTATACATGTTCTTGTCCCTTATGTTAATTTTTTTATGTTAGTCTACCCCACTTGCCTTGAGGACATCTTGTGTGAGAAAGCCATTCCATAGCACTCTGAGGCAGAAAAAGAAATCATCCCAGACATCCAAACAACAGAAGGTAATTTAGTACACTTTAAATTCATTTGTTAAAATGTATTATTATTAAACATGTATATGTAGATATTGATAAATGCACCTAATTTAATTGTTATATATACAGAAACAAATGGGGTTTATGGAATTAATGAATGCACCTAATATCGATGAGGTTCAAGAGAGGGAAGAGGTAACATCTTCATATTCACTTTGGGTTACATTCTTTCTTGTTCAAAAATTCTAAATCCTTCTATGAAGTTATAACATATATTATCATTTTTCATATAGGAAACGGTAATAGTTGTCTCAGATTTGATGATGTCTCCTAAGAGTACATGAGAACTATTTGAGGCTTCAGTGTGCATTTTTTCTACATATGTTAAACATATATGTTTAGATAAAGTACACTCATTTTTAGTTTTTTAGAGTTTGTCAACAACTTTGGGTTGAGGCTATTACCTAGTATTTCCTTGTTATGTTGAGGATTACATGAGATATATGCTTTGTGATCTTATAATACAAATTATTGCAAGAAGCTTGAAGAAAGATCATAGGTACACTCGCCTTGGTTTTGTAGAGCCAATCAATGTAACTAGTTAAGGTTTAGACCATTCTTTTGAATTACCAATACTAGGTGAAACTACAAATGCATCTTTATAGGTCTTGAAATCTCAATATTAACTAGGTACAACAATATTACTTATCAAACATTATTCTTTATTTTAATTTTCTAAGAAAAATATTTTTTGTAAAATGCATTCTTCTAATAATTATAATTGTTTAGTATAGTAAAAATTTATGGTTGGTAGCCACAATAGACATCTCTTTACTTAATAAAAGATGTTTTTTAGTATAAATACTAAAGTATGTCAACCCTTAATAAAGGGCTTGGTAGATAAGCTATCAAGTAATTCAACATAAAGTTTCCAAAAATAAACACAAGCATTAATCTAGTGTTTAGGAAACCTATTTCATGATAAAATTTGGGCAACTCCTCGTATAGAAGTTAGAAAATTCATATCATACATCTAAAAAATCAAGTGAAGAATAACTAATCAACTCATGATCTAACTATTTATAATATATGAAATTGATCCTATTAAACACCATACATATGAACTCTAGCTTTTCTCTCTTGATTGTTTAAAATTTAATGGAGATTATGTTGATAAACCAAATTAATACATTAGACTCTAAAATACTTTTTTAATGTAAAACTAAACTTTTTACATGTATCAAATCCTTTATCATTTTAGTTATTGAGTAAAAATAATAAGGTGTCTAAAATTCATTAAAATCAATCACATATCCACTACCACAAGCACATTCATCCTTAAGAATTTATTTACTAATATTACCACATGAATATGAAGTAAACTATAGCATAAATGAAGATCCATGTATATAGAGGTAAAATCTTAAAATCATTAATATTCACTTTAAATTCTCCGATAGTTGTGAAATCTAGAGGGACTAGATGATTCTCAGGATCAATATTAAGCTTCAATAAAGGAATGCCAACTCTTTGGTGATAGTTATGTATACAATAGATAGTATGTAGGAAAAGAGTACTTGTTTTAACCAACAAAAATAATTGAGGGAGTAACTGGTGTTTAAACTTTTGACACTTCCTTCAGTCTGAGCTCGGTGACGGGTGTGTCAAAAGCATTTTGCTTGTTGATCGATTTAAGCTTGATAGGGGTGTCCATGGTGGTCGACTCAATCTCCAGCTTCTTCCCTACAATCTGTAAAAGGTTTCGAGAGAGGTTAAGGAAAACCAGCAGACTAAGATTGTTCTAAGCTTGGCATGAAGTTGGAATAAAGTGATTAGCTTCCACCACACGCCAACTGAACACTATCAAGACTCTCTTGCTAATTTGGAGATGATGATGGATGAGGATTCACCAAACCTTGTCATGTTGTCCTTGCTTCTCCTGTCTCGATTGTGATTAAACCTTCTTGACGTGAACCTTACTTACAACTTTTCTTGTCTAAGCAGCCCATCCACTTTGTCTAAGGAGTCCATCCACTTTGTGACCCTTACATGTTTTCTTGTCTAAGCAGTCCATCCACTTGTCTAAGGCACTCATAGTTAGTGGTCCAAGTAAGAAAAGTGATTCTTCATATCAACCTTTTACTTGGTATATACTTTTTAAAATTCAAACTTGTAAACATACTCAATCTTATGACTTTATAACCTTATTTGTAAACATATTCTAATATAACTTGTAAACATATTCTACAAATATATTAGAACTAGTTTGTTGACATTTAATTTCATAAAAGAAATTAAAAAACTTGAAATTTATTATAGAATTTTGACATCTCACATATCAAAAATTCAAATAGCAATGATGCTATAGATGGTGGTTTCAGTTACGTAGATATAATCGTAAGTTGTATAAAATAGAAATCTTATATAAAAAACCATGCATATGCATTTATATTAATGATAGATTGGGCACCTTGAAAGGGGCACTTCCTTTACTGCAGATGTGAAAAGCTCCTTTTTAGGACCACTATAATTTGTTGAGTGCTTCTTCTTATTAGTTGTCGACTCCTTTCTTTAGGTCTTTGATCCAATATAGTTGAAAATGGAAAAAAAAGTGAAGATATTAAATCTGAACAGGTAAGGGTTTTATCTCATGAAAATGCTCTCCTAAGGTTGGCCTCCCAATAGACGAAGTGCTACAATAAAATGTTTAAAATTTCCAAATGTCTTGCAAACAAAACCCTTCTCAACATATTTATATGGAAAAAAAATGTAAATTCTAACAAGTTGGCCCAAAAGAGATAAATTTATTTGATATCTTTATTAAAATATTTAATAGTATTATTATTATTATTATATTATTGAATAATAAATAGTGTTTAGAAATATTTTATATTCCACTGCAAATAAATGACAATTATTTGGGGACATGGCAGTCCTCCCCTTTAAGATGTTGTTTGTGTTCGTGTGTTGTTTACGTACACATTCTCTTAAACTTACTTAGGAATCTACATTCATTTAAAAACATACAACTATATAGATTAGGTATATCATTTTTTGTCCCAAAGTGGTTATACCAACTCTTCTTTCTAATTGCCCAACATATATCCTCATCACATGTACTATTCTTACATGTATTCTTCTTTTAAGCACTAGGTTTGTACAATTTAAAAAATCTCATACACATCTATGCATTTTTTCATTGATAGGATAAATAGCTTCGTGTAGTTGCTTCTCATTGTTTCGTGGAGGTTTGGTTTTGGCTTGTAGCATAGGTGTATCAAAATGGTATCAAAGTGACTATGACTACAACCCATTTTCACTCAATGAGTTTTTACTAGGTCTGATATAGATTTCTTTTCTTGTGAGAGCATTGGTTAATCAATTATTTTATCATTATCATTTAGAAAAATCAATCGTAATTCTCTAGTTTGTTTCAAATCCATATTAGGGTAAGTGCACCAATATACTGGTAAGAAAAGTGGCCAAATGCAAAAAAAAATAACTAAATGTTTCATAACCCAATCAAGTTTCTTAAATTCAAAAATGTCCCTAGCTTGGTAACACCAAGCCTAATAGAAAATATTAAAAAAAGAAAGAAAAAGTTTCTCAAAACCCATTCAGGTTTTGAGGAACAAAAAGTTTCTCATAACCCATACGGGTTATGAGAAACATTATATATTTTCAAAGGTCATGGATTTGGGCCATTTTCAACACCAAAAATGTTGAAACAATGACTTGGAGGAAGTAAAAAACTCAAAACCAGTGTGTGTTCTACTTGCAATTGTATTTTATCGATGTTTAGAGAAATTTCCAACAATTTCACCTCGTCAAACAGGTAAGACTTCATTATTTTGATTATTTTTATTAACATTTTAATTGAAGTGGGGTTTTTTAATTGATTTAAGATTTTTTTATTAATTTGATGTCAGATTATACAAACAGCCCCCCAAATAAAAGAGACAAAAAATACCTCTTCATGCATAACCAACCAAAGCAAACCCTAAAAAAATGAACATGAACAACAAGAAAACCCTCAAGGCACTGCTCCACCTATGCAAAATTCTCAAAATGTTGCTCCTAAACAACCACTGCCACCCATAATCCCTCTGCATCCTCTAGGAGATAGTGTACATACCATACAAGATGATCTTATCAATCACCTGACACAAAACACTACCCAAATTTCTATATTAATGAATAGGTTGAGGTCCTATATGTTGGATTATGAAGAGGGGGGTGAATCAGTAATCCCTGATCCCAAATACCTTAAAATTTTTTTCTCTAATTAACTCAATAGTAGCTTAGTAGAAACACATTTCACTATTTACCGACAATAGTAAATAAACTATAGCATTCAGTAAATCATTCACACAACATGTAACACCAATATTTAATGTGGAAACCCAGCTTTGGGAAAAACCATTGTGGGAATTTTCACCCACTAAGAAAATACTCTTCTAAAGTACACTTGGTTAAGAGCCAATATGGTTAAAGATTACAATGCACACTGCTAGGTGTGACCCGGTCAATGGATTTACCTCAGATCTATTAGGATCTTCACCCTATTAGGATTGGCCTTGTTAGAGGGCTTCAAACACTCTTTATAATTTCACCTTTCTCAAAGATTTTACGATAAGACTGTTATGTCTACTCTGTTAAGATATTTATCTGTTACAAATGCTAGTAAGAAACAGTAATAAAATTGACATGTTGACTTGCAACTATCTTTTCTCAATCAGATCCTTATGTTCTCTTCAATCTTCACTTCAATCCTTCATTATCCACTGGCATCAACACTTCATCAAATCCTTCTTTTCCACTCATAATATCTATGTTCCTTCTTCTCTGCAATAGTTGATAACTCTTCAACTATTCAGTTTGCCAACCATTTGTCCATACAAGATCATCCTTTATATAGACAATGTTTTCCTCTTAATCTCATCTATTATGTTTTCCTTTAATCAATCTTGACCGTTCAATTAATATACCTTGAATTTGGATCTCGGTAACATGTTTCTTTTTCACCTAGGAACTTGAACTTTTATGGAAACTTGTTCCATTTCTTTTTGCCACGTAGATCTTTTTGTAGATCTTCACCTTGAATTTCTATAACTGTAGATCTCTTGTAAGTAACTCTCCTCATCATCATGATCATCTATCTCATCATAGCTAATCATTAAATGTTGATTCAATCCTTATTTAATATATTTTCCTTTCTTGATGTTCTTCTTTTGAATTTAGGTTACATTGCTTGGTGCCTAAACCTTTTCTTGTTGCTCGGTGTCTTGAGTTCCTTTTTCTTTACCGAGTGACCTTTCCTTTTACCTTTTCCTTATCGAGTGACTTTTCCAACTCGATAGCCAAAATAACTTAACTTACCGAATTGTCAAATCTTCATCATCATGATTTACCAACGTAACATAATCATATGTTAGGTAGAAACCAATTATATCAACATAATCTAATCATTGTCTGATATGTATCATTTTTCCATTTATGTTCTACAACTTCAAAACTTCTCATTTCTTCTTCTCCTTAACTCATTCAACTTATATCATTATCAAATAATATGGCAACATAATATAATCTAGAAATCAATTGTTTGACATCAATGATAAGACAATAACTGGTCTAACCTTTCTACTATCATAATGTATTCCTCTAATCTTGGCCGGTCTTCATCGTCAGCTCTATCAAGTAATCAATCTTCAACATCATTATTAGTTATGGTAACAATCTCCCTCTTTGGCACTGATGGCAACACTAACAAATTCAGTGTTCAATTGATGATGGTATCATTCACTGACATTCATATTTTGTACTCCCTCTGAGTATTAACTTCTCCTTTTCTAATCTTCCATCTGCAGTAGTAGTCTTCTTTATTGTTCCTTTTTTTATAACAATATCCATTTTGATTTCATCAGTAATAATTTCATTCATCTCCCTCTTTTTTTCTTTAGTAATCTTCTCCCTCTTACATATTCAATTGATTTATTCATCTCTCCATTTGTTCTTCTATACTTCTCCCTCTTTGACAACAATGCCAAAGAAACATAAACTTCTCATATTATACCTCAAGTGTATAGATTTTCATTGCAGTCATAAACATCATTTCTCACAACTTTAGGCTTCACCTAAAGAGTGAAATACTAGCATCAACTCACAAGAAAGATATTCTAATAAGTTCCTGAATTGATGCAGCATGTATCTTTCCTTAGTGCTCATTGGATAGGGGAAGAACCCCTAACTTACCTTGGAGATACTCAAAAGAATCCTTCAGTAGTAGTTTTGTAAATATATCAGCTATCTACTCTTTAGAATTTACATACTCCAATGTCACGTGCTTATCTTGTACTTTCTCTCTCAAGTAGTGATACTTAATAGATATATGCTTTATTTTGGAATACATCAAGGGATTCTTAGATATGTTAATAGCACTGGTATTATCACAATAAATTATAATAGGATTAGTAATCTCTTCATTCATATCTTCTAGTAGTTGTTTGATCCATACAATGTTATAACAATTCATATTTTCTACTATATACTTAGCTTCGACAGTAGATTGTGAAATACAACTATGTTTCTTTCTTAACCATGTCACTGATCTTTCTCCTAAAAAGAAAGCTCCGATGCTAGTGCTTTTTTTTTACATAAATATATCCTGCCCAATCAGCATCATTATAAACCTTAAGATCAAAATTTCCTCTTCTTATGTATAGAAGACCGAAATCTTCAGTCCCTTTCAAATATCTGAATATCCTTTTAACTGCAGACAAATGTGTCTCATTTGGGTTTGCTAAAAATATTGCAACAATACCCATGGAATGTGCAATATCTGGTCAATTGTATACAACATATTGTAGCTTACCAATCATGGATCGGTAAAGTGTCTCATTCACTTTCTTAGTGTCATCTTCTTTTAAAAATTTACAACTAGTAGTCATTGGTGTTCCAACTGGTTTTGAGTCTTCCATATTGGATGTTTTCAAGATCTCCTTGATATACTTAGATTGAGTGATGTAGATCCCATCCTTAACTTGTTGAATTTGAAGTCCAATAAAGAATTTGATCTCTCCAATCACAGACATCTCAAATTCCTTTCTCATCTCCTCAACAAATGATTTAGACATTATTTCATTACCACCAAATATGATATCATCAACAAATATCTCAACAATCATAATTTCATCAGACGTATCACATTTTAAGTATAAATTGATGTTATCACTAGTCCTTCAAATCCAATCTTAATAAAGTAATAGTGTAGCCTTCCATACCGTGCTCGAGATGCCTACCTCAATCCATATAAATCTTTATGTAGTTTCTAGACCATATTTTTATTACTTTTCTCAACAAATCCATCAGGTTGTTCAATATAGACTTCTTCAAGAATTTCATTCATAAATGTAGATTTAACACCCATTTGATAAAATTTGAATCCTTTGTAAGCAGCATATGCAAGCAATATTCTTACACCTTCTAATCTAGCAACAGGGGAAAATGTATCACCATAGTCAATACCTTCTTCTTGTGCATACCCTTTGCAAACTATTCTTTCTTTATTTCTTATCACATCTCCTTTCTCAGAGTTTATTTCTAAAAATCCACTTTGTTCCAATCACATTCTTGTCCTTAGGTCTCAGTACCAGTGACCATGTGTTATTCTTTTCAATCTGATCTATTTCTTCTTTCATAGCATTCATCCAATATTCATTGTCTAGTGCATCCTTTACTAATATTGGATCAAATTCAGAAATCAAACATGTGTTATCTTTCAACTTACTTCTTGTCATGAATCCTACATTCTTGTCTCCAATAATTATGCTCAATGAGTGGTGTCTTGTCACATAATTTTCTAAAACAAGTTCGGTAGAATGTTCATCATTATTTTCATCTCTCAAGGTAGTCTCATCATTTTCATCAATTCCTTCTTGTTGTTTCTTGGTTGTATCAACCAGATTACCATCTTCTAATAAAAAAATCTGTTGTAATCCTCGGGTTCTTTTTTACTATCATCTTCATTCCTTTCTACAAATTCATCAATTCTTACATTTGCACTTTCGACAATTTTGTCAGTATCTTTGATCAAACATTTATATGCTTTTCTCTTTGATAAGTAACCAATGAATATTCCTTCATCTCCTTTAGAGTTAAACTTTCTATTTCTAGAATCTTTTAGTACATAACACCTACTTCCAAAAAAATTAAAGTAACTTACATTTAGTGTGTGTCCAAACCATAGTTCATAGGGTGTCTTGTTTGTACTTTTTTCCAGATGTACTCGGTTGAGAGTATAAACCATAGTACTTATAGCTTCTCTCCAGAATGTTTGTGCAACCTTTTTGTCAATCAATAAAGTGTTGGAAATATTCAAGAATTAACCAAGTTACTGAGAGGGGAGGGGTGAATCAGTAACTTCAAATTTTTTTCAATATCAGATGTATTAACATATAGTTCACTTTATCCTTTTGCATATAGAAAGCATGAAACATAAAAGTATTCACAACAATGACACATAGATTTGGTTACCCAGAAACCTTCCAAAAGAAAGTAAAACTGGGGTGGGGATGAAACCCACAAAGCTTTAATACTGCAGTATAAAGTTGGCCGGTTAAGGCTTACATTGATCACTTCTGATGATCTGCCCTGCTAGGAGCAATAAGGATTGCTAAATCCACCTTGTTAGAGGATTTACAAACATACAATGAAGTATGCACTCGGTTAAGAGATTTTACAAAGACTGTTAAGTCTACCTGGTTAGAGGATTTTAAGCTGATTCACCTATTAGGATGAAATAGTAGATCTCTTACTTTGCCACTGGATTGCTGAATGAGATTCGCTGATGTACTGATCACCTTCTGTGATGAATTTGTCTCTGCTGCTCCTTATGTATAGTAGCCCTTTGTAATTCACTAGTTTCTGCCTTTTATCTCTCCTTTTTATTCCACATTCATACATCTTGGTATTTGTACAACATTGTTTATATACAAGTCTAAACAATTAATTACAATTACAAAGTCGGCTTAACAAATAAACATAAGTGCTACTAAGTCGGCCCAAGTATGGTTACACGGTTCTTGCAAACTAACTCGGTGACTTTCTGATACTCGGCGTCCATTGCATTACTTGGCATCATCATGCACTCGGTAGAAGTGAAGGCTCGGTTCATACTAACCACTCGGTAAGTTTCAAACTCGGTAAATACTTGTGACTCGGTAGACATAATGTCACTCGGTTTACACTGTCCTGCTCAGTTTGCACTGTCCTGCTCGGTTTGCACTGTTCTGCTCGATTTGCACTGTCTTGCTCGGTTTGCACTGTTCTACTCGGTTTGCACTGTTCTGCTCGGTTTGCACTCAGGATGCAAATAAGTGTTGTCACTAGTGGCAATCCTGCTTAATGCCAACATAAAGTTCTAGCACAGTCAACAATAGATCTATTCCTTCTCTCAGCTATCCCATTTTTTTGTGGAGTCCTCGATGCAGACACTTGTCTTTTAATTCCATGCTCATTGCAGAAGATGGTAAATTCACATCCTCTATGAGATCTCAAACATTTCAACTATTTTCCTATTTCCTTTTCAACTCTAGCCTTATACCACTTAAACATTTGAAATGCATCATATTTTTCTTTTAGAAACATAATAGACTTCATTCTTGAATAATCATCAATAAACAAAATAAAGTATTGATCTCCATAATAGTTTTGAACTTTCATAGGACCACAAAGGTTAGTGTGAACCAATTCCAAAATATCATTTGTAGAATAATATTTTCTTAGAAAACCTGACTTGGTCATCTTACGAACTTGACATTATTTGCACATAGCTTTATCAGGTTTAGTTAATCTCGATAGTCCTCTAACTCTACTCTTCTTCACATGACATAGTCTCTTATGACATAACCATACATCCCCACTTTAAACAAACAAGAAACTCTTTGCATCAATATCAAGATAAAATAAATTACCTCTTGATTGTCCTCTAGTTACAATTAGATCTCCATCAGCACCATAGATCTTAACTTTGTTATTTTAAAATTCTAGTTGGTGGCCAGTATTGTTCAGTTGTGAAACACTCAATAGATTATAGTTTATTCCTCTAACCCAATATGCATGATTACATTTCATCTTCTCATTTAATATAATGGATCCCTTACTTTTCATAGAACATGGAGTATCATTGCCAAATCTGACAAATCCTTCATCATACTCTTCTAGGTTCTCAATATTGTCAATATCGCTAGTCATATGATGTGAACAACCACTATCAATAAAATCCAAGTGCCTGGTTTACTTACATGAGAAATAAGTACTTTTTCATCTTCATAGTTTTCTTCATTTGAGTCTTCTTTTACTACAACAAAGATAACTTCGTATCCTTCTTTGGTATCATCATATTCATCATCAGTTACACCTTCCTCAGGTAGGTAGCAAGACTTCTTTCCTTTGTCCTTAAACTCTCTGAATCTTTGGTGTCAGTTGTCTCTTTTATCATTCATGTCATTGTCAGGACATCTAAATGCAATATATCCAATCTTATTACAATTGAAACATTGCAATGACAACTTGCCTTTATACTTTCATTTTCCTATAGGTAGTTGGTTAGACAGTAGTGCTTCCAATTTCTCTTGTTCCTTCTCTTCGGTTAGGATACTATCATATTCATTTCCATGTGAATTACTATGATTCTCTCTTTCTCTTCTTGATGTTTCAATGCTCACAGATGACTTGATGGTAGTCTCAATGGTCGGTAGACTATTATCATAATTTCTTAACTCAAATGCGGTCAACTTATCGATTAGGACTTCAAGAGTAACAACATTGTTCAATATAGATATCAATTCTTGAATTTTAGATACTCTAATAGTATACTTAGAAGAAAGGATTTTCAAGATCTTACTTACCACTTCTTCATTAGCCAATGATCCACAGACACCTTTGATGGCACTAACAACTTCCTTGATTTTGTTGATATATTGTGTGATGTTCTCTTCATCCTTCATTCTCATTTCATCATACTTTCCTCTCAGACTGTCAATCTTAGCATTTTGTACATGTTGATCTCCTCCATAGATAAGTCTAAGCATGTCCCACATCTCTTTTGAATTTACACAATCCTTAATATCACTGAATTCAACATCAGAGAGGGAAGAAGCAATCTCTATCATAACTGAGTTGTGTTCCTACTTTTATTTCATTTGATCAACTATCAAAGGTTCGGTAGGTGATGGAGTGTAATCATTATCCAACAGATGTAGTGAAAAATCTCCAATCCTAGATAGATACAATCTCATTCTGCTTTGTCATGTTGAGAAACTTTCCTTGTTCAACTTAGGTACTTCTCTCCTATACATCTTTAGATCTTTTACTCAAGTCTTTTAAACTTATCTCTTTAGAGTACTTAGCTCTGATAGAAATTATTGGATTATGAAGAGGGGGGCTAAATCAATAATCCTTGATCTCAAATACCTTAAAAACTTTTCTCTGATCAACTCGGTAGAAGCTCGGTAGAAACACAGTTCACTATTTATCGACAATAGTAAATAAACTATAATATTTAGTAAATCATTCACACAACATGTAACACCAATATTTAACATGGAAACCCAGCTTTGGGAAAAACCACTATGGAAATTTTCACCCACTACGAAAATACTCATTTGAAGTACGCCTAGTTAAGAACCAATCTAGTTAAAGATTACAATGCACAAGGTTAGGTGTGACCCAATCAATGGATTTACGTCAGATCAGTTATGATCTTCACCCTATTAGGAGTGGCCTTGTTAGAGGGCTTCAAACACTCTTTAAAATGTCACATTTCTCAAGGATTTTACAATAAGACTGTTAGGTCTACTCTATTAAGAGATTTCTCTATTACAAATGCTAGTAAGAAACATTAGTAAGATTGACTTGTAGACTTGCAACTATCTTTTCTCAATCAGGTCCTTATGCGCTCTTTAATCTTCACTTCAATTCGTCATTATCCACTTGCATCAACACTTCATCAAATCCTTCTTTTCCACTTGGAATCTCTCGATTCCTTCTTCTCTGCAATAGTCGATAACTCTTCAACTATTAATTTTGCTAGCCATTTGTCCATATAAGATAATCCTTTATATAATAAATTTTTCCTCTTAATCTCATCTATTACATTTTCCTTTAATCAATCTTGACCGTTCAATTCATTATACCTTGAATCTGGATCTCGGTAACACATTTCCTTTTCACCTAGGAACTTGATCTTTTCTAGAAACTTGTTCCATTTCTTTTTTCTACTTTGATCTTGTCATGGATCTTCACCTTGAATTTTCATAACCGTAGATCTCTTGTAACTAACTCTCCTCATCATCATGATCATCCAGCTCATCATAGCTAATCATTAAATATTGATTCAATCCTTATTTAATATCTTATCCTTGCTCAGTGTTCTTCTTTTGAATTTTAGTTACATTTCTCGGTGCCTAAACCTTTCCTTGTTTTTTGGTGTCTTGAGTTCCTTTTTCTTTATTGAGTGACCTTTCCTTTTACCTTTTCCTTACTGAGTGACTTTTCCTGCTCGGTAGCCAAAATAACTTAACTTACCAAATTTTCAAATCTTCGTCACCATGCTTCACCAACTTAACATAATCATATGTTAGGTAGAAACCAATTATATCAATATAATCTAATCATTGTCTAATTTGTATCAGTTTCCCATTTATGTTCTACAACTTCACAACTTCTCATTTCTTCTTCTCCTTTACTCATTCAAATTATATCATTATCGAATGATATGGCAACATAATATAAACCATAAATAAATTGCTTGACATCAATGACAAGACAATAACTGATCTAACCTTTCTACTATCATCATGTATTCCTCTGATCTTGGTCGATCTTCATCATCATCTCCATTAGATAATCAATCTTCAACATTATTATTAGTTATGGTGACACTATAATCAGGAGCACGACTCATCCCTTGTGAAAACCCTAGAAACAATTACCAATAACATGAATGAGGTATCTAGAGAGGTCACAAAATGGGGTTCATGGAGGGATAGATGTCATGCATTTTATGTGGATGGGTTATCATATGATGAGGTGAAAACAAAGAGCATACTTAAAGATGACATATGTGCTCTTTTCACCAATCTCGACACTAGTAACAACCTACTTACTACTACAACTCTATTTCATACACATTGTTGTGTTCATGCTAGGATGAAAATAACTTTTTAAGATAGGTGGTATATGGTCTTTGACCTCCACCTTGTAACAATTGGGAGGTGCCACTGTATTTTTTGAGAAATTTTTATTGTGAGTTTATCCTCAGCTTGAAGCTAAATTACTTTGACATTCGACAATTCCAGGGTAGAGGGAGAGGCTCTGCGTAGGATATGCTTGGGGCTTGTAGGGTGGTAGACCCACATCATAGGAGGTGCATAGCTCCTAAATCCATGGTTCATGTCATTGTCCCAATAGCCCTGAAGCATTTTATAGAGTTACAGACTCTTCAGGCACCCGCACCATTTTGTGATGTCATTTTTTAGCATGGAACACACTTAGTTGGAGCAGAGGATAGACCATCACCTACGACACCTCCATCATCAACATATGCATCATTTGGCACGGGCCAACCCATTGAGAATATGTGCACTACCTGTCAGTGTGTATGTTTTTTTTTTAGACACTGACACGAATGAGGGTGGTTCGACATCCCATTCATGTACTTGTTATTGCAGTAGATGTCATGCTTCCACTCAAAGGATATGGCCCTCACCAATGACCTGATGACTATTTTTATCTCACGAGTAGACACGTGTGTTTATTCTGTTTATGACATGTTCACAATTAATCACCTATATCTTATAAAAGTAAATAATTTTTTTTATAACAATTTAAAGTGACATAAATAAAATGCATTGCAAGCAATAATGGGTGGTAGGAGTTCACCATGTACTTTTTAGTCGACTCCATGGTCACGAGTAGTTTCACCACCCGAGGTAAAGATTTTTAAATTTATTAAAAATATAGTAATACGTTGGTTTCAAAAAATGTTTTTTAAATATATATGTATCATTAATTTGTGTTTTATAGGGCTTATCAGGGGCTGAGATGTCCCAACTTGATCATGATATTACACTTTTGGCCATTAACTTTGGCCTAGATAGCTTTGTGGTACAATTTAGATTTACATATTTGTTACTTAGATTTAATACATGTTTTTTTTCCCTTATGTTAATTTTATTTATGTTAGTCTACCCCACTTGCGTCAAGGATGTTGCATGTGAGAAAGCCATCCTTCAGCACTCCTAGGCAGAAAAAAATCCCTCTTGGACATCCAAACAACAGAAGGTAATTTAGTACAATTTAAATTCATTTGTTAAAATGTATTATGATTAAACATGTATATGTTGATATTGATAAATGCACCTAATTTTTTTGTTCTATATACATAAACAAATGGGGTTTACGAAATTAATTAATTAATGCACCTAATGTTGATGAGGTTCAGGAGAGGGAAGAGGTAACATCTTCATATTCAATTTGGATTGCATTATTCCTTGTTCTAAGTTTCTAAATCCTTCTATGAAGTTATAACATCAGATTTTACGGTGCCTCCTAAGAGTACAAGAGAACTATCTGAGGCTCTGGTGTGCAATTTTTCTACATATGTTAAACATATCTATTTAGATATAAGTACACTCATTTTTAGTTTTTAATAGTTTTTTAACAACTTTAGGTTATTAACTTGTATTAATTATCTTTTACCTAAATTATAGCCCCCTTCAAAACTTCCCATTGATGCTCTACCATTCCATTTTGTTAGAAGTCCTACTTGTCAAAGATGGGTTCCAACACAACAGAGGGAAGAGGTATGCTTGTCTTCTTAACTCCTTTTTCCTAAGTGCACAATGGAGTTGAAACCCTCTTGTTAACTCCTTTTGGATTTCTTTCTTCTTTGTTTGAAAATCCTACTTCCTTCATGTAAGACTATAATATCTTTTATCACTTACCATATAGGAAATGACTGTAACTAATTCATCAGTGACTTTTCCTCCTACGAGCATAGGAGATCCATCTGAGGCTCTGGTATGCATTTTCTTTTTAGTCCATGCCTTTTTTATTTTTTAGTGTTTCTTAACATATATGTTATTAACTTGTATTAATTTTGTTTTACCTGTTACAACCCCCTTCATGACTTCACATGGATCCTCTACCTTTCCTCATAAGGAGTCTCAATCATCGAAGAGGAGGTGCAAAACAACAGAGGCAACAGGTATGCATGTCTTCTTAGTTGAAACCCTCTTGTTAACTCATTTTGGATTTCTTTCTTATTTCTTAGAAAGACCATATTCATCCCTCTATGACTATAACATATTTTATCGCTTAACATACAGGAAAAGATCATAGTTGATTCATCAGTAGTTGTGCCTCCTACTAGCATAGGAGATCCATCTGAGGCTCTAGTATGCATTTTTTTCTTATTCCATGCATTTTTAATTTTTTTAGTGTTTCTTGACATATATGGTATTAACTTGTATTAATTTTGTTTTACCTGTTACAAACCCCTTCATGACTTCCCATGGATCCTCTACCTTTTGTAATACCCTCTCCTATCATGATACATGGACTTTTCTGATTTGGACATTCTATTATGATGGTTAGAACTATGCATTTACATTTATGTTTTGTGGATGATGATATGTTTATCAGATGATTGATATGCTCATTTATGGTTAGCATTTATATGTTTATGAAATTAGAAAATCATCTATCTTTATATGTTTTATGGAGCTAACCCATCTAACCATTATCATGATGTTTTATGTTTCATGGATACATGTCTAATGTGTTTTCATCACTCAGGATGAAGTCATAGTTACTCACTTAGTTGAGGTCCACACAATGTATCGATCTTGGTCATTTGTTTTCATATATCTGATTTGTATGTATATCCATATGTATATATGTATCTCTTCTTGGTGATGCAGGATTGTAGGTATCGGGTATCGTCTCCACCTGGCTTCACAGGTCTGAGCAATCCCTCAAAATCCTCGATCGTTGTTGTTGTTGTTATGGAGATATCACCAGGTTCCACAGGAAGGAAATTCTACCTCTGATCCTTTTACCTTTAGGTGGGGAGTTCCTGAGTCAGTCCCTTGTATGGATGATGTATTTATGTGTTCTCCAGTTTGTTGGCTTTGTGGACCCTGAAGATGGTTTCTTGTCTTTTGCATTCGTTGAGAATGAGGTTTTGAGTATGGTAGCTCTAATTGTCTTCATGGTATGTTCAATTTTATTAGTAGATTATTGATGTGATTTTAATATCAATAATAATAGAAAATTTATGGTATTAATAATGTTTTATAATATCCATAATAATAAGATGTATATGGCAATAATAATAATAAATGTTTTGATAATAGTGGCATATTTCACCTTATATATCACTATTGTATTTTGTAAAAGAATATGGATTAGTGTATGAATAAATAATATGTTCTATAATAATAATATTCATAATATTAAATATTTGTAATAATGTGTCTTACTTATGGTATATGTACCATAAGCATATGGGTGCACACATATGCCTATGAATACATATATAAATATATATATTATTATATAATGAATTAATTATATTGTGTGAAGAAAATTGTTATTATTAGATAATAATAAATCTATGTTACTTTCATGGAAATATGTTTGGTAAATTCTTTTACCATGGTTATTAGTAAATTATTCCTAAAAATAATATTAACTATTTTGCCACCCTTAAATTTAGGAGACATAGATTTATAGTCATATTAAGTAAGATTTATTTGCCCCTCCACGGGAATGGTTTTACAAACCATATTAATTAATTAATAACTATTATAGTTGGGATGGTTGCATTGGTTGGATTACCCGTGCAACCACCTCCTCCAATCTATATACAAGAAAGATTTCCTATGTGTAGGGGTGTTGGATAGGAGTGGATTCAGAAAGAAAGGATAACAATATTAGTATTGTGCTTGTAGGAAAATTGTATTTGTGAGGAGAGAAATTCATTATTCTTTGAGATTGGCATTTGGTTGTTTCCGGAAGAGGCTGGAGATTGCACCCAGGAGGATTTGAAGGAGTGCTGAAAGGGTCTAAGAGGATTGGAATCATCTTCATCAACCGAATCTTCGCAGGACTCCAGGTTGGAATTCATCCTGAGAGTTAACTCTCCCTTGTGATATGAAATGATGAAAGTCTGGTTAAATGTTTCTCTGTATAATTGTTGTTGATATAAATTGCAGAATGTTGTGTTGTATATCATTGTGCCTGTATTAGTGATTTGAAGAGTAGGATCATGTTAAATGGAATTATTCCCTATATTGTGTGTATACAAATATTTATGCATTTGTAAGAGTCTGTAGACTCCTTAGCATTCTCCTTTTTATCTCCTTTCTTTTTAGAATATCCATGAGTGCTTCCAGTATTTAGAACTATCAATTCAGCCCTACTTGTCCATTTCTATTTGTGCACCACCTTTCTTCATCCAGATCTAGGACAAATGTGTTGGATAGATAGGATGGGTTGATGGCTGTTTTTAAGGGAAACTGGGATATCTCAAATGGTTCGTGCCCATATTAGGCAACCATAGTCCCCATAATGCCCAATTTTACCTGCAAGTTGGAGTTGACAGTCGTTTGTTGTAGTTTATGGCAATCGGTTCAACCAAGCATGTTAGTGTGAACCGAGCAGTTAGTGTCAACCGAGCAAGATGAGATTAACCGAGCTGCTAGTGTCAACCGAGTAGGCAGTGTTAACTGATCAGTTAGTGTCAACCGAGCAAGATAGGATTAACTGAGTAGATAGTGTTAACTGATCAAGTAGTGTTAACCAAGGAGAATGTATCAACCGAGGAAACTAGTGTTAACCGAGCAAACTAGTGCCAACCAAGGAAAATAGGATTTATACAAGTATAAGATTTAAGTATAAGTCTGATACTTTTAATTTCTTATACTTTAAGATATACTTGTATAAAGGAATTAGGTACCTTCTAGAATGATTGAGATAGGTTTTAGCCTCATAGGAGTTAAGATACAACTTCTAGTTTTTGAATTTTCAATTTAATTCAAACTTAGTTAAATTTCAGGCACCGGGGTTTTATGGAGCATTGTGTTTTGGCATATGAAAATTTGTGTAAACTTGATATATGATCATTTCTTGTTTGATGAAATTTTTATGGTGCATTTAGATGCCTTAATAGGGTTAGGATGTGTGTAGGAAGTAGGGTTAGGGTTTAGGATTGTTTGGAAGATCAGGACTATCCTAGGTCTCCCTAAACCGCTCCTAATTTTCCTAAACATCCCTAAACTATCTCATTCTTTTTTGTTCTTTGATGTAAGTTCTTAAAAGTGTTTATGATATGTTTTATTTCATGTATGATGTATTTGTGATGTGTGGGGGTTAAGGGTAGAAAACCTAAGAACACTAAGTGAGTGGCTCTCAGTGCGGGGCCGGGGCCTTAAGTGGCTAGTACCAAGATAACCAACTGAAGAGTTATTTTAATAAGTGATAATTTAATTAAAACTTATGGGAATGGGTTCAAACACTAAAAATATTAATATGTGCCTCACCCATGCCATTAGTGCTAGTAAAGGCTATGGATGGGAGTGGGAGAAGGTGCCTATGCATAGGTACGATAGAATGACACTTGTCTGTATGAAAGGCATTCAGTTCCGCATGTGCCTACTTGGGGGCCGGGGGCCGAAGTGGCTAGTACCAGGACAACCCAAGGGGTGAGGGCTATGCGATGACACTCACTTAGGTTGTTGCGTAGAGTTTCTACCAAGTCTTAGAACCTTTGAGAAAATATTTATACTTTGATCTTCTTTTCATTTGCTATTTGGGAAAGGTTACCCAACCCTAGGTATGGCCTAGCTATTCCTTCTTTGTGGACCTTGGTGTTTATCTCCTAGCACGGGGGAGTGGACCTTTTGGTATCCACGTGGTTGGGTGGTAAATCTTTTTATTGAGTATCTTTTGCGGATGCAGTGCTTATGGATTCATGCTTGCATAGTATCCCAGTTTTGAAGGATGAAGACTTGTATATATCTTTCATGATGTAATTTATTGTTACCTCCCAAGAGGAGATGAATGTAATGTAATCATTAATGTATTTCAAAATGATGTATTTGGAATGGGCAGACTTAGGAAAAAGGAAAATGAAAAGCATGAACTTTATGTATAAGATGTATGTTGGAAAAGAAAAGGATTTTGTAACATTTCAAGTAAAGTAGTAGGTTTCTCATTATTGATTAAGTGAAAAGTTGTTAAAAAAAAATGTATTATTTGCAATGTATCAAATGTTTAGATGATTCTATTATATGGTATTAATGCTTTAAATGCTATGTTGTTCATAAAGAATACTTAGGAATATATAGATGGTTTTTAAATGGCAAGTCGAAATGAAAGTACCTTGTATTTCCTTTTTAAAGCATTTACAAATGTTGGGGTGTAGTTTGCTTAAGAAGTAAATCAAGTTGTTAGTACACTATATGGACTTAATAATTTTTACATTAAATGAAAAGGGAACCTTGGGGGAATCTAAGTTAATCTATGCTTTGTTTATTTAATTCTTTTAAAAATTCAAAAAAAATCATAAATCATTACTTAGGTTTTCTTTTACAAAGAGAATCTTTGTTCTCTTCCCCGGTTCCCTTTCGAGGCATGACACCCTTCCTCATATGGAGTCTCGTTCGCCCACGAAGGATACCATCATCTTTACTATACATCCCAAGTGCAGAAGAAAAGAGACGAGGTAATTAACAATTCAATTGCCAACAAATTACAATTCATTATTTAGTTTTTTTTATATTATTTTGAGAAAAGATATTTGATTTAGCATTTGAATTGTTCTTGTGTAGACACCTAGTGAGTTGCGCACTACTTCGAAGAGGCTCATTTTTTATGATCCAACACAGTCATAGATATTGATAGAGACATATACATCTAGTTTTGGTCATTGAATGACTAATTTTTGTATATATTCAATATTTGTATTGTATATATTGACCTTGACATGGCACATGCCACATTTTTGTAATTATTATTGATTTGGCATCTATGCCATTTTTTGATATGTACATGATTATTGCTCATTTTGATATATATGAAACTTGATATTTGATCAAATTTGTTCATTGTGTGCATATCTTTATACTTAAAACTTATTTATTTGCAATTGAAATGTGATCAAACTTTTTCATTATGTGTATGTCTTGATACTTTGAAACATACATATTTACAATTTAAATTTGATCCTACTTGTTCCTTGTGTGTATGTATTCATACTTTGAAATATACATATGACTTTATCTATTTTCCTTCCACCACAATTCTTAATTCCTGCAACAATCTCAGTAATCCTACTAAAGTAACCTCTTATAGTTTCATATTCCTGCATTTTAGCATTTTCAAACATACTAATATAATTTTGTAGTTTAGCATTCTTCAAAGTTCCAACTCCTTCAAAAAGATTTTCCAATTTAGTCCAAATCTCAATAGAAAGTCTTAGATCTTTTACCTTAGTATATTATGTATCTAGAAGAGCTGATAGAATAGCCTCTCTAGCAAGCATATTGTACATGTATAGGTTCTTTTCTTCATTTGTACATGAATCAAGTTTTTCTTCTTCTACAATTATCTTCTTCATCTTGATAGCCACCCAATAGTCAATTCCCATGCATAGAAAATGTGTCTTCATTCTTTCCTTTCAATTGTCAAAATTAACTCCATCAAACTTCATACTTTCTTTTCTGAAAAATATAGTAGCCATGGATCTCCTTAAGTTGTCAAAATTTTCCTTCAAGGACCTGATGCTCTGATACCAATTTTTAGAAAGTAAAGTTCATCAACACAACTGAGAGGGGGGGTGAATCAATTGTGAGCTTAATTAACTTAAATTCAACTCTATCAAATCTTAAACTTGTAATCAATAAAAGAAATAACCACAAGATAATAAGCATACACAATAACACCAAATTTGTTAGCTAGGGAAACCCTTGATCATAGGGAAAATCCCAGTGGGAATGATGCCCACAAGATTATGTACTAATATAAAAGTTCCTTTTGAAAGGATAAACCCTGTTAGAAGACTTTTACAATACAATCAGTGCATATGAGTCCCTGTGAGGAGACTTTGGATTCCTTCTAAAAGACCCCAACCTTGTGAGGAGTTGATGAGAAACACAACGAAGACAATTGAACCCATTGTCCAAATTTCTTCAAGATTGTCTTCACTAAAAAAATCTTCAGGATAACACATACAAGGGTGAACTGACTAAAAAAATAACTCTCTTTGTTTGTATAGTTAATTTGAAGTCCTCAACATACCAACAACATCATCTTCTTCTCTGATCATAAAGATTTTGCATTCAAAGCTTGCATAATATTTCATGATTGCACGACACCTTCGTGATACCCTTTCCTTTATACCAAGTCTTAATGATTATTGAGTTGGCCAAAAGGCTTTCTCAATTTACAATTAATAATATATGACATTAATAAGAATTTAGAATACATGATTCATTACATCTAAACACTTCCATAAGAATATTAATTTGTAGTCAGCTCCCAAAGAAGTAAGAGGATTCACATCGTCCACAAGTCTTCACAGAATGTAAAGTTTATTCAGTCATGTTTATCCAAGCATCTTGAACATGTCTTCAACAATATACCAACCTCGTTGAACTAGCTTCAACCTCGCTGAAACAATAAATCTCGAATAACTATCACCAGTTCCTGGAAACTCTCACTGTGAACAATCTTCAATAAACTTCACATAACTTGAACATATCTTCATAACTTTTTCTGCGCTTGCAACCACATCATCAAAACGTGTTCCTAAATTCTAATAAATCTTTGCAAAACTCAAAAAATCAGTATAAAACCTTGCCAAACAAATCTCTTTCTGTAACTCTGTTAACTATGTCCAGAAATCATATATGTTGACATCAATGACAAACCCAGTCATGAATGTAACATATAAGAACTCAATCATCTCTAATCAACATCTAATCTTCCCTGCTAACTACATTTATTAACAAACACCACCGTTTCTCCAATCCATATTTTCCCCCAAGGGAACAGTCAAGATGAGGCAACCAACAAAACTATCCTAAAAATCTTCCAAAAGGTTGTCAATGATTTTGGTTGTGACTGGCATCTCCAAATCAATCCTGCTCTTTGGGCCTATCGTACTTCTTACCACACTCCCACGGGCACCACCCCATACTCTCTCATGTATGGTGTGGATGTCATCTTGACAATTGAGATCGAGTTTCCATCATTGTGGATGTCACTCAGAAACTTGGTCACTAATGAAGACTACCACATAGCACACCTCACACAGCTAGATCTGTTAAATGAGAAGAGGCAACAAGCATATGATCACCTGATTATGTACTAGAATGGGATTAAGAGAAGCTACAACAAGAAGATCTGACCAAGACAATTTCAAGTAGGGGACATGGTCCTGAAATAAAAATCAGAAGGTACAAGAAGATCGAGAGAAGAAAGGAAAGTTTGAACCAACCTGGTTGGGTCCCTACATTGTCACAACTTGTTTTGGCTCAAGGGCATACTAGTTGTCTACACTCGAAGGAGAACCTCTGAGTGATCCCATGAATATCATCCACCTCAAGAAAATCTATACTTGTGTCATCTAGTATACCCCACCCATCTAAAAAAAATCATTAAAAATAGAAAAAGTCCTAAAAAAAATCATTATCATGGTGAAAACCTGGCAAATAGGCACTTTGATAATACAAAAAAAAATTAAAAAAGTAAATAAAAAAGTAAAGAGAAATAATCGTCCAATGGTGAAAACTTAGCAATCAAGCACCTTGGACAAGTATGTGTGGTGAAAACTGGGCAACAGGCATCACACATAGTGGACCGTATCATTATCTATCAGATGCTCATTCTCGTCCACTCTCATCCGCTCAGCCACCAAAAACCCACTAAAAGTCCCTAACCCAAACCCATAGTCTCTGGGTGTTCCAGCATCATGACAATCAGTTGTATATTATGTTATGTCTTAATTCCTAAGCTTTGTGCATTCTATTATAAATATTGGTCATTCGGTTATATCATAACATCCATCCAGTCCTTTGTTCAGGTCCTAGTGTACATACCCTCTTCCTCGATTGGTCATCTTGTAGAAAAATGATCTAGACTCTATGTTCCTCTAGTACAGTGTTTTAGCAGGTTCCCTCGAAGCGATTCTTGATCATGTGATCATCCTTGATACATCTTTTGCCATTCAAACACCAATTTGTAGTCTACCCCATCAATAGGTCCTTGCAAAATGCATCCTTCCTCGTATCTGACCTAAATCAAAATATCTCTCAGTCAGTCAATCTCTCTTGGCAAAGGGCATCTTTTCGATACTCATCTTAATTTTGAATTGCTTTTTTGGTTCTTGATTATCATTTCTAAACTTCTTGGTGGTTCTACTCCTCAAAGTTTCCATGATCCTTTATATCATGGTATGTTGCAAATGGATACACATGGGACAAGGTCTTGATCTCTTTTTCTTCCTGTGAGTTAGTCAGATGTGACCCTTATATACTCAATATGTGATCCTTTCATGTTTGCATGGTGGACTTGGGAAATATCGTTTGTTTGTGATTTATTCAACATCATTTCCACCTTGAATTTCTTGAGATTCGTGTCTGATGTTGGGGCAATCCTTACGTGCCTATTTTATCAGTCTCACACAACATTGGTGACAAGGCCTTGAATTCCTAGTAACCTTGGCATGTCTCTAATATTGCTAAATTAAACTAAGTGCTCAAACTACATGGTGGTATCCCATTTCGGAATACCCTGCACTCAAGCTCCAAAAGGAATCTGCCCCCCCCCCCCCCCCCCCCCCCCATCAAAATAAAAAATCCCAACCAAAAACATCAAATGAAAATCCTAGCAAATATCAACCCCAATCCCAACAAAGATCAACCCCAATCCCAGCATAAATCAACCCCAAAATCCCAACAACAGAAAATCAAACCAATCTCTCAATCCCCCACAAGCCTCCATTCCCTAAAATCCATGTTTCCCTATCCCTTGATCCTCGTGGATAAGATTGTGCAAATGTTTCTTCCCTTCCTCTAATCGGAACCTCATGGCACACGTCTAGATGGGAAGTGATGTGTTCCATTTGCATCCCACCCATACATCTCACTACATCTTTGCATCATTTGTCGCACACACTTTATGCATCTAGATTGCATCCATTAGTTTGCATCCTAATATCACAATCATTGTACCTTCCATTTAATTGCATTTCATTAAAGTGTGTTTCATAATCACATTAAGTTGCACTTTCCATAATCCATTTAGATTGCATACTAATTGCATTTATCGTATCATTCTAGCTTTGCATTTCACAATCGTTTACTTGCATTACATTTAATCGCATCCTAGATTGCATTGCATTTAATTGCATCTCATAAATCACTCTAGCTTGCATTTAATTGTATTTCATAATTCATTTTAGCTTATATATTAATTACATTTAAATCCATTTAGATTACATTTAGATTGCATTCATTAAAATTATTTTAGGTTGCATCTAGATTACATTTATCATAACTTCTTAGATTACATTAAGTTGCATTTTCCATAAATCCATTTAAATTGTGTTTAGTTGCATTTATCATATCCATTCTAGATTGCATTTATCATATCCATTTCATTTGGTTCCCTATAGATTACATTAAGGTGCATTTTGTTAATCCATTTTAGGTTGCATTCCTAATCATTTTAAAAGTTGTATTCGTTTTGTCGTTGCATTAATCCAATCATTAGTATATCCTCTGCATTAGTTTCCATTAAATGCTTAGTGTCTTTTAGGTAGCATTGATTAAACATATTAGTTTGCATCCATTTTACTTACATTATTAAAGTGTCTCATCATTTTAGTATCTGTTGCATTTAGTTACATTATATTAATATGCATTAGGGTTCATTCAATTTAGGCATCCATGAAGTTTCCTAAGTTGATTTTGCATTGTTAAATTAGTTTCATTCGTTAAACCATTTAGAATGTATTTAATATGCCTAATTTTGCATTCATCTTCATAGTATCATAAGTTACTCTTGCATTATTAAGTAGAGTGCATAATTATTCATCTAGTTTACATGTTAAACCATCCATCTACATCATGTATCAAATACATTCATCATCTAGCTGCATCATATAAATCATATAGATCCATCACATTACATCATATAGTTGCATCACATGGATCCATTGCATAAATAAACATCCATCATATAAATCACATGTACAAAGTTCATCACATATGCATATAAATCATAAATCACATCACACACAATCACATAAAAATCCATCACATAGATATCATAAATGCATATCCTCCATCCTGCATCACAAACACGTCAGTCACCACATCATGCATCATATAATAAACTCATCATGCGCACACATGTGTTAGTCTATCATGTCCATGCATATACATATACATATCCATCCATTAAACAAAATAATAAAATAGGCACATGGCACTAAACTCTCACCCAACTCTCGAGTGTGTGTGTAATGTCTTGCAAAAAGAATATCCCAATGTCCATGAAAGAATAACAGTCCCAAAACTGTCCAAGGTACATCTAAAGAATAAAGAATAAAGTACATATGGTACAACAGGGGGCCATGTGCCCCAAAATAATGACTGAATCATCTCATGAATCATATATAATACAAGGAATATATCACTGCCCATCTGGGCCTCTTGTGGACGCATGGCTATCTGGGTCCTGGGTGGCAGTTGGGGCTACATCCTCATCACTCGTGGGTGCGGTCTCTCTGTAGTGCTATGCACACTTGTACCTGTCTTTGTCCATGTCCATGTCCCTGTATCTTGCCTCATTGAGGCACCTATATCTGAGCCCTCCACCTCCTCTATCTGGACTGATCCCTCAGTCGATTGTCTCTGCTCTGTGAATGCCACGGCCGGTGGCTCTACCTCTTTCCCTATGTGCTATAGGAGGATCCTACCCCGTGCGCAGAACTGATGGTCTGCCTGCTCGGCCCTGTGGATGCGGCCCCTGATTTCGTGGCCCTCCTATATGACTCTTGTGTGTCCCTGCTGCATGGTACATAGCTCTATACCACCCCACCTGCTCCCTCAAAATCCACTATCTTCCCAATTCTGAGAGTCCATAACACAGTCATTAGAAATCTACAAAAAGGATATCAGATGAAAGATGACAGTAAAGAAAACTGCAGGAAAGCCCTGAAAGAAAGGACATTTCAATCAGACAAAACAGAGAAAAACTGCAACTAAAGGGGACCATGTTACTATATAGAATTGCACGTGGTCACACCAAAAACTAAATATCTATGACCACCATCAAAGAACTGCCCAGAAAAGACATACCTCTGCACACTGAGAACTAAACCAAAGATCGAATTTCAGACAAGTGAGCATTGACAGCAGTCCACAAACCAGCAGTCCACAAACAAGGACGCCACTCTGCTAAAACTCTTTGTATGGAACACATTTCCCCAACTCGGCAACTTCATTCCCCACGCACCAAACAAAGAGGCCAAGAATCTTGCCATGGGATATGAATGCAACCCCCCTCCGAAAAAAGGAATCCTCAAAATAGAAGTTTGATGTGTCAATGGGGAGAATCCACAAGGCACATCATACTGAGGAGCAGGTCCTCCGAAGCTTTTGTTCCCCAGGAGACAGGTCCTCCTAATTGTAGAAGGCAACCTTTATTGGCCAATGCATTTGCAACTCTATTTGCTTCCTTGTAGCAATGTTGGGTTTGATAGTTGTCAAGCAGAGGGAGGAGATCCCAGACTTCATTGAGAATGTAGTTTATTTTCCATCTAGGGGATTTAAACTTTTTACAATCTGTAATAATATTTTGAGAATCACCTTCAATAACCAAGTTTGTTACTTTAAGGGCAACAACAAGCTTAACTCCTTCAAGGAGAGCCCAAGCCTTAACAACATTATTTGAATCTTCTAGAATCCTAACGGTAAGAGCTACCTAAATGACCCCAAATGAGTTTCTAAAGATTGCACCACAACTCGAGATGCTCAGATTACCTTTGGAGGCTCCATCAAAATTCAACTTGACACTGTTAAGAAGTGGGGTTTCCATCTAATCTCCTTTCTATTTGTTTTCTCTGCTTTATTTAAGAGAATATTAGCTTTGAAAGGAAGGCAAGTGAGCTCCCATTCAGTCAAAATGTTCGAGTCTATGGAAGTGAAACATGAATATGAGCCCTTAACCTTGAGAGAATATGAATTAACTAATTCTGAAATAATTTGAGTTAATTATATCTTATCTTGTAAGTTTGTTGCAAAGCGAGAAATCACATTTTTTTCCTTAGAGTAATTGTTTTCATAATATAGTTTTGCAACTAAATTTATTAAATAAAAACTAAACACACCTGACATGTAATACAAGTTAGGCAAGTGTTAATCATCTATTGAGATGAGCATTGCATTCTTCCCAATTAAGAAAGTTTTTTCTCTTGTTGAATTATCATATTAAGTGTTCCTTATTTAACACCAAGTTCAAGAGTATTAATCGTACATGTCTAATTCTGAATTTTTATTTTTAAATATTTTGATAACAAATAATATAAAAAATTTCTAGGTAATATTTCTAAAGATCTACTTATCTCTAAGGCCACACTTAACCGACTTATGTTGTTACCCAAATAAAAACATTTCCAAGAAAACAATGGAATATTATAGATTATTAATGGTTAGTCAAGAATTTGTCAAATACATTAGTTATCTTATTTGTAGGATATCACCTCTTAAGATCTCTAATTTATATTTTGCTATTGTAAAATAAGGTATAAACTTAATGATATTAAATTTCTACAATTTATAATTTGATATATTTCTTAACTTTTAGATTAGATTGTGTATTGATTTTCAATTAATATTTTCAGAATGAACACACCAATCAAATGTAGTAATTGACCAAAACTCATCTTAAAAAATTGCATGTTGGGTTGTTATTTAGGGGAGAGGACCAAGTAGTTGAGCACCTTAACTTTTTGCTTCTCAAAATCCTACGTGGAAATTTTAGTTCACTCTCAATTTTTTGCAGCAGCTTACTTGGCAAGCCCCCTACCTATAACTAAGATTTCAGAGCCACATCATCAAATATGATGCCACATCAGCATGCTTTTTGTCAAGGTATTCAAAATAGCCTAAAAAAAGTGAGACCAATGATCATGCAAAAGAGATACCCATACTTGTGCAGCTGCTGTGGCATCACATGATTAGTTGTTTTTAGAAAAGGGATACATTTCATTCAATTATGGGTAGTCATCATAAGCAATAACAACTTTGAAGTCACAATTATTGGTGCAATGTTGCAAAAAATATTGTACATTAAATTAACAATTATAGGTATTAAATCAACAAGCGTGAGTATTAAATCAACAACTGCTATCACAACCATTAGAATGTGTTCAAATACTAAGTCCTCTCTCCTACGTTCTTTCAAACATACAAATTATTATGTCAAAAATATATAAAATTGGACTTGAAGGTAATATGTAGAAATTCTTTACTCAAGAATACATATATAGGTTGTAACTTAAAATCTGTGTGAAAAATCTCTACCTACAAAATCACCAAAGATTTAACATAAAAGTAGTTGGTGACAAATGATAGGATTGGTTCTCTGCTATCAAGTCTCAGTCTATGTTTGTAGAATGTTTATGTAGTTTCTTTGTCGGTATTCTTTAAAATCAGTAGGGAACACCCTCGCAAAGCTTGAAATGTAATGAAGTTGTACTTGGTCCTATCAGTTGGCCCAACTTACTAACAATTTGATTATAAGGTCAAATATGACTTTTACTCCCAAAGCTTAGTTTTTAGAGTGCGTACTGATAAAGACAAGATATGGTTGATGACTTTTAAGGCTCCAAAGCACAGCATACTTCAAATAAACAATCATAACACAAATGACACAGGATTAGCTGTGGGTGGTTGGGGATGGGGAGGAATGTGGGGGTGGAGCGGAATGTCTTCTATTTACGCAAGTAATCCTAATAACATTTGGAGAGGGTCAATGTTGCATGGCCTACAACAGGGTCATTTACCCCAAAGTACCATAAAATTGGTGATTCAATGGGCCTGATGAAACAGGCTTTATTGCTTTATCATAATCACAAACACTGCTATTTGCAATTCATTTAAAAAATGGACGTATGTGACCAGGTCTATCATTAGTAACAGACATGCAAACTCGCCTGGGATGTTTTATAATGATGATCGTCCGTCTGGCTTAATCACAGAATGGCAAATCCTGAACTACTGAACAAATGAGCTTCCTCCTGCCTGCCACTCGTGATGCCCAATCAGAATACAAAGGCCTGCGGCAATGTCAAACAATCGGCTTACTTGCGACAGGTGATAACAATGCTTCTTCACTGCATACTTATTGAGATTCAGATATATTATGATATTATACTCTTTAAAGTTCCAAAAATTAATCTGACTAGTGCCTGTCATACTATTAGTGTTACAATATTAGTTTCTGGATTCGATTGTGTGTGTTTTTTTAGCATCAACGTTTCAGATGACACTCTGTGATCCGTCATCAAGAAAAGAGAGTGTGGGATTCCATCCCACACTCTCTTTTCCCCACACTCTCTTTTCTTGATGACGGATCATGGAGTGTCATCCGAAACATTGATGCCCATCCCACACTCTCTTTTCCTGATGACGGATCACGGAGTGTCATCCGAAACGTTGATGCTAAAAAAACACACAATCGAATCCAGAAACTAATATTGTATCATAATAGATTGTGGAAATCTGATTTTGTTAACTATTAGTGTTGTTAATGGGTCACAAACGCTTCTTCCAGCTATCTCGATTTGATTCAGAAGACACCTATTTGAATGTTTGATAACACAATTATTCTATAGCTGCAAATTTATGCCACTATCTAAACTAAGTTGCCCATTCGGGTGCAGATGCGGATGTAGGTACGAGAATTAAATCAAGAAATGCAAGAAATATACAAAATTAAATCATTTGATAATAATCATAGTATGATACTTTATCATTGATCAAGATTCAAGATAACCATTAAATGTCAATTGATAGTTCACAAATATTCAAATAAGCCATATCATATACAAAATCAAAATGTAGTTCATGATTCAATGTTCATCAATAAAGATTCAATAATCAGTCAGAATCATAAGATATATGAAGATTCAGTAATCAGTCAGAATCAAGATATATGCAGATTGATTTTAAACAAGATATATGATATATCTTGTTTAAAATCAATAATGTATGCTTGCAAAGCTAAGAGATATTGTCAGTTTTTCCTGCGTTGGATGGATACACCTGACTAATAAGCCAGAACAGCGCCTGTGACCAAATTCATCTAATACACTTATTAATGCAGAAAAAACCTCCAGCATCACCAATTAAACACTTCACATTTATTAGACTTTAACAAATTATTGATTGCATTAATCTTTTCAATTCCTGATTCCACCCTACCAAAAAGTATCAACTAAATAATATCAATGGCAATATCTTCCATAGAAACCAGTTTGTTTGCCATCCCTTTTCAATTTTTAAAGGCAGAATGTTATGAAAATTGCATTTCTTGAACAAGATCTCTACGGAAGCACTTCTCAATGCCTTTTCAATGCATCCATTTACCAAACGGAAAAAATTTATTTTAATGTCCCCAGATGCCCCCTGGATGCGTCCAGGAAGTGCATCCCAGGGCTGTGGATGCCCTCTGGATGCATTGCAACAGCATCCACGGGGCATCCACAGCCCTGGGATGCGCTTCCTGGACGCATCCAGGGGGCATCCACATCAACCTCCACCTCCGGACACATCCACATCCGCATCCGGGGGTCAGAGGACTGAGGAGAGAATCCGGTAACTAAGTATCTAAATATGGTAAGGTAAGGTGATATGCAAGAAATCCATCGTAATACAAATTTTTCTGTCTGTTTGAAATTTACAGTTCATTACAACCAATTGGAAAGTACTGTATTTGATGTTTACTGAAAGGCATTATCACGCGTCACTACGATGACATGCCTGAAGACCACATGTTATAAGCATTAATTTCGGTTTACATTTACAATTTAACTCAACTCAAACCTGGGATAAAAATTAACCAAATGTTCCATAAACTCACTTCATTTTCCAAAAAACAAAGCCTCTAAACATTCAAAACTAAATGCAGGTACTTGAGAGAAGAAAAGGTGAAGGAGTGAAACTTGCCAAATAGAGTTGTCATTCATATTATCCCAGCAGATAATCTAAGCATTGACCATAAGTTCCATAAACTCACTTCATTTTCCAAAAAGCGAAGCCTCTAAACATTCAAAACTAAATGCAGGTACTTGAGAGAATAAAAGGTAAAGGAGTCAAACGTGCCAAATAGAAATAGAGTTGTCATCCATATTATCCCAGCAGATAAGCTAGGAATTGGTTTTAATGGACATAAGTTTCAAGCAGTTTCGGAGCTTTTATTTCTCAGTTCATAGTTAAAGTGGTTGAATATGTTAATAACTATATCAAACTTTGTTACTACCTGTTTTTTATTGTGTTGTTAATAACTTCTCTTCATAATAGAAATTTTATCCTGTGTCCAAATCCAGCAGAGATCTCTGCTAACAAAAAATTATATAAAACTATGCATAACATTATTATATGTAATATTAAGATACTTATTTTCTTCACTATAGTCGGTTCACAAGAATTGATGATGTATAAAAGGGCGCTTCTGCTATTCTTGAGTGTCATAAACACAATTTAAATCCTAACCATTGATTAATTTGACAAAGTTGATTGTACAGCTTTAAAATATGCTTCTTTTAAACTTTTTGAGTGTTTTGAAAAAGAAAAACAGGACTAGGGTATGTTTTAACTGTCAAGGCACAGAGATGGTAGTTTCCATACCCAATCTAGACAAGGAAACCATGAATATCATCCCTACCTTTTTTTTAAGATGTACAGAAGCCACATATTATAATTGTACTCAGATCAATAATATCTACCATTAAAACCTCTATTTGATAGGAATTCAAGGCATGTCATTAACTCAGCTTCCCACAGCCAAAGCAAATGGCCTTCACCATCTGTTACATGTTTCCCTGCTGACTAATGTCCTTCATCATGTGTTATGTGTTTCCCTGCTGACAAATGGTCTTCATCATCTGCTATGTGTTTCCTTGTTGACCCACCTTAAAAATTGACTAGTCAATTATGCCATTCAAAAGAATCAAAGAATCAATAATGTGGAACCAGAAAATGGTATTCTGTGCCAAGTTCATAATCAACGTCACCAGAACTGTTCAAAGAGAAAAATGAACATAAATGTCAGCAAAAGTGTAGGCATGCTCCATGAAACCATGTGCCCTGATGAAGTAGGAATGGTATGAGGAAGGGAGCACTCCTCGCCATTAAAGAACACCTTGGTAGGGAATCCATCACCAGCTAAGATGTTTATGCCTGGTGTATACTTCTTAGTGAAGGAAATTACTGATTGCTGCTTACCCGGCACCCTTGGATCACGATCTGGATTACTACCATTTGTTTCTCCACCCAAATAATTAAAATCTGGTTTCCCTTGCATGAATATGGTGTTGTTCACATCTGGTAGTTTAGCCCCATCAAAAGAATAAACATTTTCATAGCCAAGAAAGGCTTTATCTAATTCAACAGCAGTAAACCAGTCTGCCAAACTAGAGTCATCCCAGTTGAAAACAGTAATTCTTGCACTCCATCCTTTGGTAAAGTCAGTATTGATGTGCCAGTTAATGCTAACCCCACAATAATCACCACAAGGTAGTGGTTGCGGTACAGAAAAGTGTTTCAGTTCAGCCCATGCAAGAGTTGTTTTAGTCCTATTCTCAAAAGGGACAAGCAGAGCATAGGAAGGGAGAAAAAGGGCATCTTTTGATCGATTACATGTAGGGTTTATTGTAGTTGGGCAACCACAAGCACAGGTTTGACAAGGGATAGCAGACTCATTGTAAAATGCGGAGAAGGAAACACAACAGTGATTTTTTCCATTCTTATTAGTGATGTTGCACACTACTTGCCAGGTGGCAATAGAAGATGTTTCCCTAAGTGTACCACTAGGATCTGGGAATGTACTTGGATTTACTCTCCTTGGCTGCCCACATTGATAGTCAGAATTTAGTACCCCTTGAATCTTCCAATTTATAGGAGGATTATACAGGGTTCGGTTCAGATATGGAGGGAGTTTGTAGACTTGAAGTGTGAATGCAGATTTAGACTTGCTAGGATCCATGGTAGAGGGAAGAATGGTGCCATTTCTGCAACAGAAATTAATCTTACCCACAGAGGTATCATTAGCCAGCTGCGGAGGTAGATCGGCAATTGTTGGGGTCTTCTTACAGCTCATGACATTAGAAAAATCTAGTTGTTGATAGTAGTTTCCAGCTGCACCATTTAAGCAGTCAGACAGACTTTGCTCTAGAGCCACTGCACCTTTCATGGCATAGATAAATTCTCCATACTGCCAGTCCCAAGACAAATTCCACTTGTCCAAACGCCCAATGGGATTATCATTTGAAATTGTCACTAGAGCATTATAATTGCTTTCAGAGCTCTGCATGATATCATAGGTCATAGTAAGGTCTCCTTTCTGGCGAGCAAGGAATTTGGTTTCTTCAGTAGCATTTGGCACAAATTTAGGATCCTTTTGGCAACAAAGCTCAATTTGGCCCACTGTAAATCCAAAAAATCAATGCATTATTTAAAGAGTATTGCATGGAGAGGAAAAATGCCTATCAGGAAAATAAAACTTATAACAAATATTTATATAATAAATTAAACAAAACCAGAACAGCAAAAGCAACATTTAGCTGTGTTTACCCAAACAAGCTTTGCAAGAAAAGGAGGAAAACCAAGATCTAAAAGCTAGGAACAATAGCATGAACTTCACAAACCCATTTGACTAAACATTAAATTGCATGAAAACAACACAGATTCTGATATCTCGTCATTCGTCTTTCCAATTTGATGCATTTTCCAGAAATCAGGAAGGATATGTCATACAATAAAACAGATGTTAATAAATACTCAAAGGCTCCAATATTAGATTTGACATAGCAAGCCTCTCCAAAATCATCAAATTGACCAAGAGAACTCACCCTGGACTAAGTTACATGAAGATTAATGGAGGTACAATGCCAGTGCAGAACAGAAAATATAGAATGCTAATCTTCAAAAGCCCCAAAATCTTAAGTATTTGTTTTTTATATAAAAAGATTATAAGAAACTCACACATTAAGAATTAGTGAGATAAATCCTTCAAAGACGCATGGACAGAATAATAAAATACAACTTCTTTACACAATTAACAATTGGATGAAGGTACAACTTTGGTGCAGGGGGTATACCAGGAGGCGCTGGGATAACATAGAACATGAATGAATGAACGATGGTAAATATGCATTAGATTGGGACACATAATCCTTATAAACTACTCTAGCAATTCAAACAAGCACATCTTTACTCCTTTTCAAAGAATAGCAATTTTCATTCAGAAAAAGTTAAGGTCCTTGCATTCTAATGACTTTGTATTTGTAAAAGTTAAAAATATGGACAGGCAATCTTTTATGGGCCACTTTTACCAACTTGACTGATTTTCACAGTATTAGAATCGACAATTGGCAAAAATTTCAAATCAGATTAAACATAACAAATAAAACATTATTTTCCTCTTGAAGGAATTGGTGTTTACATTTAGATGAATTCAGGTCCCCAAGTTCTGATGTTTATGTATTTGAAAGACGTGAGCAAGGAAATTCTATAAGCTACATTTGTCCAACTGACTATTTAGTATTTTTCCACAAAATATTGAAAAAGTAGATCCACCAATTAAAATATCTTCTAGAAAATTAATCAAACTTTATCTTGTATACCTTGAGGCTGTGGCAACATAAACTATCAGTCAATAACTTTGGCATATGTGAATTAGATCAGGGCACACAACATTAACCACTTTGCAGCCCTACCAAATAGCACATGTGTTCCTACTGAAAGAGATGCGATTTCATTTCAATGACATTGGGATCCCAAAATTCGAGTGTATGATTTTGTAAGCTATGGGATCAGAAAATTTCACAGGCTATTTTTTGCCGAATGGCTAAGTTTTCAGATGAAAAGGAAAAAAGAATTCATGACCCAGCCAACTATGATCTCTACAATCACATTCTCTATGGTCAGAGCCAATTAATAACCCATTGTATTAGGCGTATTACATTTGTATCGGATGAGTGTTCCATATCCCTGACAAAAAGCATCGAAGCTTGTGTATAATTTTATAAACTATGAGCAAGAGTGTTTTATGAGCCAATTAACAACACATGGTATTAAGCTAGACCAATTTTCACAGAAAGCTCAAAAATTAGAATACACGGTTTGGAAATTTTTTGAAACAGATTAAAAATCCCTAAAACATACCGTTTTCCTGTCTACTGAACTATGGTTTTCATCTAGAGGAAGTTCACGTTCCTGTCTTCTGATTCTTATTCCTATGTATAAAGCTGGTACTTTTCCAGTCAGCAAAGTTTCACAAAAATAGATTGGTAAATTAGCAGATTCTTTTTCACAAGTTTTTATATACAATGTCCACAAAAAATTAACGACTACTTAAGCAAATGTCATCAAACATCTGATCATATCATATACCTTAATTACAGGTTTTCAGAATGGAAAGCTAGGGAAAAGTATTCTACAATAGTACCCAAAAAAGTCCATGTCTTAATAAATTTTCCATTCGCCATAAAAGAACTATGACAGGACCAAAATAATTACTTACCAGTAACATTGGGGGTACTGCATGTGTACCCTTCATTAGTCAAGTTGAAGTGCGAGGGCATAGGAATTTCCGTTTCATCAACCCCAAACTCAACACCACTCATTTGAATCTGCACCTGAATCTGATTCAAATCTCCAGCAGTCTCAATAGCAGTCTTGAGATCTGTCTGTGGGAATCCTGACATAACAGTGCCATTGCTAACATTAGCAGGCAGACTGGAGCCATCTTCAAGCACAGCATTGCTCACGCCCACCAGCATCTCACCATGCTGAAACCCAACATAAATCTGCCACCCTTTAACTTCTTCTTCACCAGTGTTAAGCACAGTTGCAGTGGAATTAAAGACATAAGGCTGATCTTTTGCATTCGTTGTAAGGGGATAAGTTATCCTCGGAGTCTGCCCCTGGTAGTTCAAATAAACTCCATTGCACCTATCCTTAACAGAAACTCTAGAAACACTTCCTTGTGCCTCAACCCAGACTAGAAAGTACGCTAAAAACAAAAGACAAGTGATATTAAACCCTCCGGATGTCATGACTTGGGCCTCAAAAGAATTCAAAACTCCCCAAAACAGTACCCCGAAATCATAAGGTCTGATTCAAACCCTAATTGCCCACACCATAAATGTTCGATCCTTCGATTTCCGTTGATCGATTTTTCAAAACGATTCGTGGAAAACGAAACGGGCTTTTCCCAGATTGACTGTAAAGCTAGGAAAAATTGTGCCGATGGAATTCAAAGGCTTAAAAATGAAATGGGTATGCTTCCAAAGGATTTAAAAGCTTGAGAAATATGAAATGGGTATGCCACAAAGGGATTCAAAAGCTTGAGAAAAATGAAATGGGTCTAGTCCAGAGCGATTCAAAAGCTTGAAAAAGGAGAAACGCGTATTTCGAAGCCTCGAGCGGACAAAATGGGCGTGATGCAGATGAATTCAAAAGCTCAAATCTGGTGCTGTGGCAAGATTGTAGAGCGTTTTATCCAGTGAAATGCCGTCTCCGCGTTTAGGAAAACAGCCAAGTTTAGGCTGTAGGCCGTCAGACTCGGTCTCAACAAGAAGAAATTGTTTTTAGAGACCAGATCGCCCACACGCTTACTTACTACAGTAGAAGATTTCAAATGGATGAATAAGCTTTGATGCACATGGGCATTGTTTATTTAATTTATCAG